>JBBMKD010000034.1:17505227-17534543 GCA_037834095.1 Argya squamiceps
AAATGGTGACCGAGCCCATCTTGGCATCCCCAGCTCCCCACGGCCAGCAGCCGCCTCCAAGCCTGCACCACAGCCATCCCCAAATCCTGAGGAGCATCCCATGAGGGGACTCTGAGCTGTGTGGAAGCACCGAGGAGCTGCTGGCAGCCCCAGAGCAGCCCTGGCCCTGCTGTGAAATGGCGCCCGCTCCCATCTTGGCATCCCCGGGAGTGACGCCGGAGCGGCCGCGCTCCCGCTGGAGCCTCTCCAGAACGTCAAGGTTTCAAGGGCACAGGCAAAGCCTTCTTGGAATGGATAAATGGTAATTGATGTTGCAGCTGCAACCTCAGCCAGAGCTCTCGGGATTTCAAATGTACTACAGACCTAAAGCATTTATGGCCAGAATATGATAATTAAATTATATGTTCTAAACTTTTATATTTATTGCAGCGCTTCAGTAAAGCGGCCAAAATGTCTTACCTTCAAGGGTAGAATTCATTTCTATATGAATCAGTTTAGGCAGACTTTTCCAAAGCTTTGTGCTGCTTTTTTAAATTTCGTTGTGCACCCTTCCTTCCCGAAATAAAGAGGCAGCAAAAAAAGAGACCCAGACAGAAGCCAGAACCTCTATACTTAAATACAAACTTTACATAAAAATATGGAATCACATTATCCTGGGCCATACAAGTTGTTTATGCTTTGCTGGATGACAAAACAGCCATTTGATCCAGCTGTATTTACAGCCTGTGGATCATCTCAATCCTGCCTTTCCCAGACTCGGTCTCACAGAAACATCACAGGCACAGGGACACACTCAGTGCTCACAGACTGAGGTGAGCCAGGACCAGGACAGCTGCAAGAATAATGCACTGTGCAATAAAGTGCAAAAGTGTAAATAGAATTAGAGGGTTTATTTATTTTCAGTGCATCCCAAAAAATGTCTCAGCCTGGAGAAAAGGAGGCTCAGGGGGGACCTTCTGGCTCTCTACAACTCCCTGACAGGAGGGGACAGCCAGGTGGGATTTGGCATCTGCTCACAGGGAGCACAGAGAGGATGAGAGGAAATGGCCTGAAGCTGTGCCAGGGGAGGGTCAGGCTGGACACCAGAAGGAATTTCTCCATGGAAAGGGTGGAGTGCCCATCCCTGGAGATGTCTAAGGCAGGACTGGAGGTGGCACTCAGTGCTCTGGGCTGGGGACAATTTGGGGATCAGGCACAGGTTGGACTCGATAACATTAAAAGTCTTTTCCAACTTCTGTGGATTCTGGGGCTCTGTTTCAGATCTCAGCAGCCTCAGAGCTGCTTTACCTCTCTTGGAAGCAGCTTTTTAGCTTTCTGAACCTTGCAAAATAACCAAGAGCCAAGATACTGCCCAAAAATGTATTCTGACCTTTTAACACACCAATTCCATGGGCCAGCACTTGGAATTCAACAGCAGCAGAACTGCACTGAAATATTCTGAGGTGATCACAAGAGATCCATGAGCCCAGAGCAGCCACAGCATTTTGGCTTTTCCTCCACACACAGCATATATCAGATCTGACCCCTTATTCCACCACAAATTAATGTTGTACCAGAGGAACTGAACCTAAAATATTAAACAGGACTTGTTCCATTAATGACCTCAGCGTGAGCTGTGTCCAGTGCTCGTGTCAATCACAGGACTGCATGCAGGCTGCCAAAATGATGCTGCTAGGAAAGGAGAGACATCTGGAAAGCTGATTCTAACATACATGGAAAAATATTAATGATACAGAGAGAAAGGCAGTAAAAGATTAAACTAAACTGCAGTGGAATCATAGAATCCCAGAATGGTCTGGATTGGAAAGGATCTTAAAGACCCCTTGCCATGGGCAGGGACACCTTCCACTGTCCCAGGCTGCTCCAAGCCCCAGTGTCCAACCTGGCCTTGGGCACTGCCAGGGATCCAGGGGCAGCCACAGCTGCTCTGGGAAACGTGTGCCAGGGCCTGCCCACCCTCAATATCCTATCTGACCCTGCTCTCTGGCAGTGGGAAACCATTCCCCCTTGTCCTGTCACTCCTTGTCCTTCTCCAGCTCTTTTGGAGTCCCTTTAGGTCCTGGAAGGAGTTTCAAGATCCTTTGGAGCCTTCTCTCCTCCAGGCTGAAAAGGCTCAAAGCTGCAGTAAAATAATCATCAAGAAGGAAATAAATTTAGACTTCTAATTTCTTAGAGTTCATTTCTTCTATTCTGAAGAAACACAATAAAATCAAGACTCTCCTGCTGCCAGTGGAACATCTAACAGTGGTCTGGACTGGAGTTGCATCAGTGTGGACACACAGGCTTATTCACCAGTTCATGCTTTTAGCTGCACTACAGAGCTAATTCCTGCTTTACAACAAAAATCAGAAGAAATATAAAGAAAGAAACTAAAAGTAATGTAACTCAAACACAACACAGTAGAAATAACTAATTTAACTTTGAGCAGGAACTTAACTCTAAGCAGGAAGAAGAAGAGGAGAAGGCAAAGATGAAGAGAAGGCAAGAGAAGCAGAAAGGAATGTTTTATCCTCCATTCCTTCTCCAGCCCTTCCAGGCAGCTCTGTTCAGAGGGGAGTGATACTGAAGGAACTGAGGCTGTGAATTCCTCTGTGCACAACCCCCTTTTCCCTGTTTCCCTGCTTCCCACCCCTGGGCAGGGAGCCCTGCAGGACGGGCCCTCCCCCCGCACAGCCTCTCTCAATGGGAGGCACACATTTACACGTGCAGCACTTCATTATGGAATATTAACCAACATGTTGCACCCTGGGCTCTGCTTCAGTGCAAATCTATGGAGAAGAGGGACGGGGACCAGTGCCAACTTTAGGTTTTGGCCTCGGTCCATTTGGTGCAGGGCCAGGATGACTTGGTTGACTGTTGAGTCATCGGCTGGTTCAATTGACATTATTTTACATTTGACTGGTTATTGTTCTTTAAACTTTGAACAGGAGTCCAGAAGCTCAAAAAACACCAGTGGACCAAAAAGAAAGCGGCCAAAACAGAGTTTAAACAAGGCACGTAAACAAGAAAAATACTACCCTTAAATGACATTTGCTTTTAGCAGAAACTGCTAAAAAATCAAAATCTACCTCGTGGTTTAAAACATGTCTGTTATATTCCAAATATCTGTAGTAAGGAAAGCAAGCCTTTTCCCCAAAAATAAATCAACCAGCAAATAAGAACTGTATTTTTAATGTATTCCTGAAATTTTGGATGGTCAGTGGGCACATTGGTCATTTGCTTCAGCCAATGCTCAACCTACAACCAGAAATAAAAATATTTAACCCCCAGAAGTTACTGCTTCAGTACTGTTTGACAGAAGAGATGCCCATAAACTCTACTGGTTTGTTTCCACATGGATGTGACATCAAATAAGCTCATTACACAGATAATTTGCATTTACCAACAGGAATTCCTACAGAAGGTTCATTCCTGTTGTTTTCAAACTGTTTACTAAACTCACTGTGTTTCTACTACAATTTCAGGTATGTGTTCAGTACGTTTTGATCCCCTGAGAGGGAAACTCATTGTTATAGCCACTATTTCCATCAGCACCTAAAGAAATGAGCCAAGGAGGAGCTTGAGCTGGCTTTAATGAGAAGTGCAGTGGGAAGGGAGACTGGGCTTTGCTGTAATAACCCGCCAGGATGGAATCAGCTTTTGTGATGGCTTCCAAGAGCATGAAAAACAAACAAAACCTAATAAAAACATCATATCCTGGGCACTTTGCTGGAAGACAAAAATACTTGTGATGATTTTGAGATCTTAGTCACAAGGATGACGACTGCAGGCTGCTGTCAGCGCCACGGGCCCGAGCTGAGGTACAGCGCCAACTCGTGTGGATTGTGTTCCCCATTTAGTCATGAGCATTAACATCACTTGAAAGGGCACAGATTCTTTTTTACCACCTTAGAGAGGGAACAGGAACTCTCGAAGTGAAGACAAGGAGCAAGTTCAAAATTCCTGAGAGAGTTGCTGACGGACGAGCACGGTGATGGCTCAGGGCCCTGAGGGAGAGGTCAAGGCCTCCCTCCAAACCCCACAAAAAGCTTTTCTTTCCTGTTTTACGTTTAGCTCTTGGTGCATTTTATCTTTCATATACAGATCCGTGTGTCTATGTAACAGACCTTAAAACTGAACAAACCTGTTTAAAAAGCATTTCCCAAACTCTTTCAACCACTTTTACTGCCCTTCAGAACACAATTTCACTTCACTTTAACCAGCCTCTGACACAGTGGAAGCAAAGAACAAATCCGAAACCACTCTTCCCCGCATGAACAGGAAGAAAAGCACGTCGTAGGTTTGTTTATTGACACAAACTCAGCCACAGAAACTTGTGTCATAGTCTCAGAAGGCCAAGCAAGGAGTAGCACCCAGCTACTGTACACCCTGTATGACGTGTATATTGTGTGCAATTTCCAAGGCATTTTTAAGTCAACTTTATTGAATTATTCAGTGGAGTGCTGTAATTACTTTTGTCAACACTGTTAAGCAATTACAGATACAATTTCTGCTATAACATGCACACACAGTAGGTTATTACCTGCTTTTATTTCCACTTGGCAACCACGTCACACACTCAAGACTATAAAGATGTTTCACCACATCCCTCCTGCTGCCCACACCCGGCCTTTACAGGCAATTCTCACCCTGGGGGTTTGGGCTCCTTTGTGGTGTGCTTTTTTCCCCCCATGATACTTATAGCTCTTGCCTTCTTTCTCTCTCCTGGGCTTCTGGTATTATTTTATCCACTTTCCCCTGTCCTCTCCCCTCCCTGTCAGTTGAAGGAAGCTCTATTCCTTCCTCGCTGAACCTCGCACTGTTTCCTGGCCACATTGTTCGTCTCTGCCTCTTTGTGTATTTTTCTCTTCCTGAGCAGCACTGGGAACCCCTCCCAATTAAACTCCATCTGTAAACTTCATTAATGGGCTGTTTACCTCTCACACAACCACCATGACAGGGACAGACCGACAGACAGACAGACCCTGAGTCCTCCACACCATCCCTCTTCTCTGAGAGCACCTCCCATGTCTTCAGGGCTGAACTTACTGCAAGGGTCCAACAGGAGCAATTTCAACGTTCTTTCTGAAAAGTATTAAAAACTTTCCTGCTGGCAAACCCCTTTCTTTTCCTGCATTTGAATATGGCACAACAGCTCAGATCAAACATTTTAACTATGGTCATTACTCAAGATTTACTCAATGGAGTATATACTGCATTCACTGCTGCAGCAGGTTTTGAAGTCATCTAAAGACTTCCAGTAAGAGAGCTATAGTATTCCTTATGGAAAAATTACTGGATGTTTACTGAAACATGGGAAAGGCAGAATTCACTGCATGTTGGGTTTGGAAGGTGAGCTCACTCTACTTGGCACCTGAAGAAACCAGGTATTCAATTCAGTTTTAAGACTATATATTAGTCCCTAAGTCCTTACATAAGTGTAATTACACAGGAGGTGAGAGAACAGACATGGCATCAGTCTCCCATATTATTGATGAAATCAAACAATATAAAAATATCAAAAAATGCTTTTTGAGCTGTAGCTAGGAAGTGTTTCAAAGTTATGGGCACCTGAAAAGGGCGTATCAGAGATAAAAATCTGACAAAGCTAAATGCAGGATAGGTTAGGAAAAAATGAAAGTTCATCAGCCAATTCCTTCAACCTATCAGATGACCAGTCAATCCAGTAATCCCACCTTTTAAAAATACTAACATAAAGCAAAGGAGAAAAAAAAGATCAATTTCAATCAGACATTAAGAGAAGACCCCACTGGGGTACAACTTCATTTACCTCAGTCTCAGCTTTAAAATCAGCTTTTTCAGCAGCAAGTACCAGAGAAACAAACCAAAGCAGCACTGAACCTCCCAGGGTGCAGACCCCATACAGGTGCAATCACACACACCAAACAAGCTTTTAACTCCAAAGAACAGGGGATGCTGACATACAGAAAGCCTTAAGTTTTCGAATGAAAAGCACATGGAGGTGCTTTTATCTAAAACACAACATCCTGGTTTAAACAAGCATTTCTGTACTGCTTTAACAGTACAATAACTGTTAATATATATAATAACTGTTGAACTGCTGC
The DNA here is from genome assembly GCA_037834095.1 of Argya squamiceps. Lineage (NCBI taxonomy): Eukaryota > Metazoa > Chordata > Aves > Passeriformes > Leiothrichidae > Argya > Argya squamiceps. Next base: position 17,511,293 of record JBBMKD010000034.1, read on the forward strand.
TGCATCTTTGAGAGACACCGATCCAACAGCTCAGCAAACTCCAATGCTGGGATGAGGTTCCCTCAAACAAAAGCTTTTCTACCCTTGGAAAGCTTCTCTCAGATTTGTGGGGGTTTAGAGAAATCAACCCCAAAACAAACAATCTTTAGGAAACAGCAAAGTGGTTAATCTTTCCTTATTTTTAACAGTAGTTCACAGCGAAGCAGCACGTGAGACTCCAGACACGCCAGCACAGCCAGGGCGCCGAAAGCAGAGGCTGGGACCAGCCTGGCTCCCCAGCACAGTGCTCCCACCCAGGTCTGAACAGCCCCCAGAAGCTGCAGCTACCCCAGGAGTATTTTTAAGGTGCAATAAATACACGCATGACCAAAGCCCTGCTCTATTTCCAGGCTAAAATCTGTCTGACAGTGTCTCAAAACTGCTCTTCTGTCACTTACATGTTCAGTCTGAGAACCACTAAACAAAAGTCAGGCAGACAAACAGGAACAAACCCAGCTCTGACTGCACACTTAACTCTTTGTGTGGACAGGGCTCTGCTCAAACCCACACACAAAGCCTTGTTGGGACATTCACCTGGCACAGGTTTGTGGCTGCATGAGCAGCAGGACCCAGACAGGAACTGCCTGTGCTGGCCCTTCCTGGGAGGGAAGGAGCTCTTGGTTTTCTGGAGTCATCCCACTGCTTTCCCCAGAGCATCTGCTCTAATGGAATCATCTCACTGCCCCGCCCAGGAGAAAAGGAGCTCCTGGTTTGTATGGAGTCATCCCACCACACATGGGGCTTTTCCTTTCCACCCTGCCTAGGGAAGCTTACACCACCCAATCTATTTGTGCCAAGGTAATGAAGGATCTGGCTCAGAGACAAACCAGGTTAAAAGTTAAGACAATATCTGGATCATGCAGGATGGATGCAGTCATAACATTTCAGTGTCTCAATGACCAGTCTGTAAAGTATGATTGAGACTATGAACAAATAAACCACCACCACAGAAAATGAAAAATAAAAGAACTAACACATCCTAAGAATAAAATATTAAAGAAAAATCTAGGGTCAATTTTGCCCCCCAAAACAATTTCATCTAGCTTCAGGAACCAAGAGGTACTAATTTTAGAAGTCTGGCTGTAATGAACACTCACCTGGCAATACAGAGAACCACTGAACAGCAAAGAACAATCCAAGCCTGTCTCTCCTCCCCACTGCCTCATAGAGAAAACTGAAGTATGGATAATTATGCTCTTAAATTTGAGTCCTCAGCATATCTGAATTTAGATGAGATTAACCAATGCCTGAATATAAATTATCATCAAACTGACAGGAAGGAATGTCTTAAGTTTTGTATTTTTTTATTCGTGACACTGAACACACACCATCATTATCTACAGCTTTTCCTACCTGTAATACAGATCTTCCTCTTATCCCTATTCTGTATGTGGAACCTATAGCTGGAAAGAAAGTTTTTCTGGAAGAAAAACCCAGGAAGCGCCATGAGAGAAATACAGCAAATGATAACATGACCAGAGCGGACCCATCAACTTCCATTACTGCTGCTACTTCTCCGTATTTCAGAACTTGTGGTACTTCAAAAAGCACGGAAAAGTCACAACTTAGCCCCATTTTTCCCTGCAAAATCCATAAGGAAATATCAGAGCCAGGTAAAAGGCTGCAGCTCCTCACCTCAGTTGGAGCTGGAGCTGGAGATAAGCAGGTCAGCCTTTCCAAGGAGACAATGATAAGTGTTTCCCTGGATTGCTTATTCTTACAACTTCAATCACAAATCCTGCAGCATCTGGCACCTCTCCTTCAGCTTCACTTAAGGGCTGACAATTAAGAGAATCTGTCTTTTCTCAGAAAATCTGCTCTGGGCTGAGAAATGTTATGTGCAGAAGAGCTAAAGAACAAAGCAGCACTTCTGATTTCAACCAGGGAGAGAAAATGGGCTTAAATTGCTGCACAAAGAAAAGAAAAAGAAAACATCATTGCTCCCAGCTCCTGGATTCTCCAGCCTGGGATAATGCATGGATGGGTTTGGAAGGAGCTGCCCAGGGAGGCTGGCACTCAGTGCTCTGGGCTGGGGACAAGGTGGGCACTGGGCACAGTTTGGACTCCATGGTGTTGGGGGTCTTTTCCCACCTCAGTCATTCTGGGATTCCGTCATCTGCATGACCTTCTCTCAAAAACCTCAAAAGCTTCCTTCCAAATTGCCCAAGCTCCAATACCTGAGGAGCTCTTTCCCTAATTTTAATATTTAAGCCAGGAAACCAATTTAATTGGAGGAAAGAAGTTTTATTTTTTGCATTTTTGAAAGGAAATTACCAACTAAATCACACGATTAGGCTGAGCCTCAAACCATGACCTGGTAGTGTTTTTAAGCTTTGTAAGAAAAACTTGAAATATTTTATGGACTTTGATGAAGCAAGGACCAAACTCCACGGCTCAGTGCTAACTCCAGGTGACAAATCCCAGCTCCATGCTGCAGCCCACTGCTCCTGGGGTGCAGCAGGTCAAGGACCAGCCCTGAGGGGAGTGAGTACCTGTGGCTGTGTTCACCTGCACAGCCCTACATGTACGGGCAGATATTTTCCAGATATACTATGGGAATGTAACGTGTTCAGATGCCTGGAGCCCTGCAGGGACTGCACATGGCAGAGGACTCATCACAGCCTTAACTGCAGGCAGCAATGTGCTCCCAAGGCATGGAATGAACCCATGGTTACTGCTCTCCTGCTCAGCACCAGCCTCTTCCTTCCCCCAGCGAGAGCCACCCCAGAGTACTGCAAAGTCAGAAATAACCAAATTCATTCCTCCCAGACTCACTTTTTCTGCTTGGCATTTTTTAATAACACCACCAAGTAAATAACAGTTTTATAAATATCACAGGGACTGTCATTTACAGAAAGCAAGGCCTTGAGAAGATCAGAGAAACCACCAAGTAAGTCTCAATGTGATGATGGAGACGGGAAATGGACTTGATAGGCTTTAAAGTGCTCAAATGGAAAATTAATAAGGAAGAAAACCATTCAAAATACTCAAAACCAGTTTCCACTAAGTATCATCGTTTTCAAAACCAGCCTTTAAACCCAGTCCTGAATTACAATATGAAAAGAATGTTTTCACACACTTTTTAAAGGCAAGCTCCCCCACACCTCTGGTGTGTAAAATAAGCATTTTACTTGACATTTATTGGAGGCAGCTGCAGAAGAAGGTGGCTCCTACCATCAGCCTTCACTCTCCTGCAAGCCTCCGCTCCTTTGATTTCCCAGGATACAGAATGCTGGATCTCTCCTCAGACTTTCTGCAGCCTCCCAAGAAGCTCAGGAGACACAGCCATATGTTCCAATCCCAAATTTCCCATCAGCATTGTACCACAAGCAGGGGTGACTGCAAGTGTGACAAGGCAGCTCTGGCACCCCAAGGAGGCAAAACCAGCCCAGAAATTGCCAGAAATGCAACTGCTATTGCAAAACCGCATTACGTGGACAGAGACAACAGATCAGAGGAAGAGATAAAGTAAAGTTGGAAATAGGGCTCTGTAGAATAAGCAAATTAACCCCAAGATCACCTGTGTTGCTGTTTCAATTCCATTGCCAAGGCACCCTCTGATTTCTTTTTGACCTCAAACTAGAGCCAAGAAGAGATATGATATCTAAGACTGCTGTGTAAGAAACAATTACTGTGAAGTTCCCTGCAAAAGCAGATTTACTCCAACATCCAATGATAAATCCTTGGTATATGTAGCACTGGTGAAAGGATGCCATCAGAATCACAGAATTTAAACTGGGGAAGACCTCCAAGGCCACTGATCCAAACCGTGCCCAGTGCCCACCTTGTCCCCAGCCCAGAGCTCTGAGTGCCACCTCCAGCCCTTCCTGGGACACCTCCAGGGATGAGGACCCCAAACCTCCCTGGGCAGCCCCTTCCAAACCTGCCCATACATTACCCCAGGCTGAAGAAGCCATGAGCTGGAGGGAATAATACACACATTGTGTTGGTGCCCTTGAAAAAATCCTCCTCTGGTCAAAGAAGAGAACCACAACCATGAGCCTTGATTCATGTGCTGAGGCTTTCCCAGCAGAAGGATTTTGTTTTGGAGTTTCTGAGCACATTTTGAGGGGAGAAGGAAAGGGATGCACGAAAGGAAACAAATTTCCTGGCAGATCTTTAGTATAATAACCAGCAAAAAGATCAATTACAGGCATGCATTCAGTCTAATTATTCTCCAGCTTACAGCACAGACATTTTTAATTCCACATTACAGAAAACGTGATCACTCAAATATTGGAAGGAAAGCAGTCACAGGGGTACAAAACACCAGGGTAACTGTGGCCAGGTATGTCCCAAGGTGCTTCAGGTCATGTTCTGAGATTCCTTCCCCACCCTGGAGTCGAGAACATGAAGAAAACATCTTTGTGAAAGGGGATTTTCCAAGCAGAGGCAGCTCAGCCTCAGGGACACAGCCCATGGTCAGGTCACTGCCCCTTGAGGGCTCTGTGTGCCCCAACACCTCCCTGGGGACAGGCATAGCTGCCACAGACAATGCAGGCCTCAACCAGGGAGAGAAAATCAGTGTGAAACTCCCCCACAAAGAAAGGGGGAAGAAAAGATTCATTTCAAGCCCAGCCCAGCATCTGCACGACTGTTTCTTGAGATTTTCTGTGCAAACTCAAAAGCTTCCTCCCACATTGCCTGAGCCTCAGTATCTGAGGAGCTCTCTCCCTAATTTCAATATTTAGGCCAGGAAAGCAATTTAATTGGAGAAAAAAAGTTTTATTTTTTGTGTTTGAAAGGAAAGGAAATGACCAAGCAAACAGGCATTCTTGTGGGGCTGAAAGCAAGTCCCGAGCTGCCGGCTGCCAGGGCCAGCTGGCCAGCAGCCCGTGTACAGTACGTGTTTACTTGTTGTCTAACCACTGATAACTCCACAGTGCATCCATGAACCCAAAAAGGAACCAAGTTTTCTGGTCAGAGAGGAAGGAAGAACAAAGCACGCAACAACAAAAATACCCACTGCTGATGGCTGCTACAATCACTTCTGAATATATACAGTGAATAAAGAATCCAGCAGCAAATTAAAACTCTTATCTATCAAACTGGCAAGAGCATTTAGACACAAGCAGGAATTATATTATTATAGAGAATTATATATATTATTATAATGCTGCTATGTACATACCTCCATGTAAAACTCCAGCTCTCAGGATTCCCTGCTCCTCGAGCAGGCACAAGTACAGAGCACGTGCAAACCCGAAGCAGACACACAACACAGATGTTTGCTTCCTTCCAAGAGCTCTCAGGTATTTAAGACTAAGTTTAATCTTGTGCTCCAGGTGAAAAACCCTGCTGATGGGTAACATGCCAAAAGCCAAGTCCTGCAGTGCACACAGAACACTGTCACAGCACCTTCACTGCTGATGAGTTTTGGGGTCACAGTGCTGGTGTCCAGGTCCCAACCTCACCAGCCATGTGCCAGGGGAGCTGGAGCTTTGGCATGGCTGTGGGCAGTGCCTCTGACCCTCACAAAAAGGGAGCAGAGCCTTTTCCAAGCAGTTTCTCTCCCTCTGCAGTCACATAAAGCACAAAGCTCTGTGCCTGAGCCCCTTGCTGACCCCGAGCACTGCAGGAGCAGCTGCTGCCAAACAGCCCCGAGGCTGCTCAGCCCTGGGGGCTCCATGGACAGCAGGGGCTCTGCCAGCAGCACCCCCACGCTGGCAGGCTGAGCCAGCACCAGCCCTGGTGTTTGACCCACACGGGGCTCTGGGGGTGTGCAGGGACAGGGAGAAGGTGTCTGAGCCCTCCTGCCCTGGGCTGCAGCTGCAGCTGCACGTGCTGCTGCCAGCCCAGGCTAATCCTGCTCCGTGATTCCAGCAGCACAGGCTGCAGAAGGGCTGATAAGGAGCTGGCAGGGGACAGCAGCTCAGCTCTTTGCGTGGACAGTTACAAAACCTGTGGTTTGTGAAGAAAAAGACTCGCTCCTCGACCATCTCTCACAGCCAGACACTCTAATCTTGTCCCACAGGCTGGGACTGACCAACAGCCTCCAAACCTGTGACTCAAAGTGTTTGTCTTGTATTTGCATGTCTACCCTGAGACAAAATCAGCATGCCACTTCTCTAAAAATATTAAACATCAAATATAGACCTTCTGTATGTGCCTTCTAATCTAAGTAAATACAAGTTTCATAACAGAAAATTTAAAATGTCACTTGCATACGGTAAGTGATATAATCACAGCTGGTGATTTAACAGAAAAAGGCATCACCAGGATGAAGAAGCAGTTTTCACTGGCCAAAAGCTTCACCAAGTGAATTCCAACATGCCTGTCCTGTCAAATGCAAACCCAGACAGTGCTTATTTATCAAAGGCAATTGCACAAGCCAGACTGACTGGCCTGAAAACTGAAACTTGGACTGGCAAAACGTTACTTGGAAGGAGACAAAAGGTGCTTTCCTTTTTTACACAGGCTTGGGGAAAGGCCTTAGACTGACAGAGGGAAGATGAGATTTTGGGTGAGGCCCTGGCACAGGGTGCCCAGAGCAGCTGTGGCTGCCCCTGGATCCCTGGCAGTGCCCAAGGCCAGGTTGGACAGGGCTTGGAGCAGCCTGGGACAGGGGAAGGTGTCCCTGCCCATGGCAGAGGGTGGCACTGGGTGGGCTTTAAGGTCCTTTCCAACCCAAGCCATTCTGTGATACTGTCTTCACTGCGCCAGCAATAATAACAAAAGAAAGTAGAGACTTCACCAACACAGGGATCCAAAATAAAAGGTGAATGAGTCAGTGCTGGAGTGCTACAAAATTATAATCAAATATTTGACTCCAATTTTTGAGACTAAGGATGGTAACAGACTTAGTGAGCATGATGCTGCAAAGGCATTAATAAAGGCAGGTGACAACTCAGACACCTGCAAAAAGAGGACAGTAATAACATTCTGCAGTTCTTCTGTGAACGGGAAATAACAGCAGCAAACACACAGGTTTGGTCTGAACAGGTCCAAAGAAATTCAAGTGCTCAGGCCAAGAGACAGGCAGTGAGGAGTGTCTCAGGCAGTCCAGGGCAGTGAGAACAATGAACTGCTCCAGTGTGCAGTGACACAGCTCTGCTCTTCCACCTCTGGGCACAAACTGTGGCATCCTGCAGCAAGGACCCCACTGCCTGCAGACTGACTCAAACCAAGGAAATACTGCTTTAGAAGTGATCTGAAAGCCCTGCCTGCCTGAGCTCCAGAAACAAGAGCAAAGCTGTGTGCCCTGGAGCAGAGCAGCAGCCACGGAGGATGGAGCCATTAGCTGCTCCCAGCTCGGTCTCACCGGCACAAAAAGGTCTTCAAAACACAGGCTGGAGAGGCCAGTAATTGTCATTTTAACTCGACGTCTCCCAGCGCAGAGTCTCATTGTCAGCCTGTTTGTGTTACTGTTAATTTTCACACGTTGTGTGAGGCTGAGTCCAAGCAATTAATGCTCTGCAGTATGTGCACGATGACTTTCTACTGGAAAGAATTAGAAAAGCCCCTCAGGGCAGAAATACGCCAAGGATTCCCAACACCATTCCCCAGCTTTATCCACTAAAACTACAATTCTGGGAAAACAGAGGGAAATTCATCATCACCCTGGGAAACGTACAGCAGTAACACAATGTTCTGCACACAGGGAGAGTGGCTGAGGAGGGATCTGCCCCCCCAGACCCCAACCACAGCCTCCTCCAAACACGCCCAAAGCAGAGCCAGCTCCCTCCCTGCAGCCCAATTTCTCACCTTGGAAACCCCTGGTGTTTAATGCACCTTCCAAACGAGGAGGCTGAAGCACCATGGCACATTGTTAACACAGCAACGACAAACATAATCACCTTCCCTGGGAAAGAGTGATTAGAGACAGCAGAGCACCGAGTTCTAGCCTTGGCAGTTAGAAAATAAAGAAAAATAAACTACTGGAATGGCAGGAACATGGGCAAGTTCTCATTTTTCTTGAGCAATTAAAGCTTTTTCTTGCTGTGTTTGTAGAAAATACTTAGAAAGATTACATTTAAGTCACAAATTTTCATTAACTCTATTAAACTGATATGTATTCTATTTACTACAATCTCCTTGCAGTTAAACTGGAGAAAAAAAATTGATTTTTGCCAGACTGGGGTCTAACTGCTTTTGGTGGCACATCTGTGGCAGCAGCACAGGAGGGAAAAGAACATTCCTGAGTGCTGGTACAGCAACCCAAACATGTGGGGAGGACAGGGACAGCCAGGGAAACTACTGACAGTAAATATGTGTGACAGAGTAACCCATCTTTATAATAGAAGATTTTAATTTCCTAGGTGCTTCTGGAACAATGACTACAGCGTGAAAGAAATGAAGGATGGCTTTCAAGCCCTCAGGATTTTCCCCAGGCACCATCTGGAAGAGCCTGTTTCCTATGATCACCTTGATTTATTGGAAATTTTAACGACAAAATGAAGCATGGGGTGGGGGGAATACACACACACATCAATATCCCAGTATCAGAAACGAGGAAAGGATGAAGTGTTGTGCAGGAAGACATCAGAACAACCACCCTGGATTTGCCACTGTCCCCCCTCCACTTTGGCTGTTTATCTGGTGGCATCTGGGGACAAATTCTCAAGCACTGGAGCCAGACCCATCCACAGAAGTTCCCTGGTAGCCAGTCAGGAATTCTTTGAGCCCTCTCAGGAGCAGGCAGCAGGGACGGGGCAGTGCTGGGCTGGGAGCACACCAGCACAGCCACAGCTCCTCCTCCATCCCTCCTGGTGACCAGCACCCTCCTCCACCTGCACACTGAGCTCGGGGTGGCCCAGGATGATCAGTGACAACCCAGACCCCCTTCCCGAGTCCCAGCTGCCAGCTCTGAGCTCCATCCTGTGCTAGCAATGCGTGGATAATATTCCTGAGGCTCACAGCCTCACATTTCCCAGCTGGAGCTCCCTCTCTGCTCAGCTCTGAGCTCACAGAGCTTTCCAGACTGGTGCTCAGCATCCAAAATAGCTCAGGATCAGCTAACCCAGAAACCCCTGTGCACGTTCCCTCCCCAGCCCAGTGCTGACCCACAGGGACCAGCAGTGACCCCTCAGCCTCAGCAGCCACCCCCAAACCCTGCCCTGTGTCTGCCCAGCTCTCCAGCCCACAAAACAACTGCTCTTCCAGCTCCACCACAGCCTGGGGGGTTTGCTGGGTTCTGTCTTTTGAAATAACCTCTGGCCAGGAAACATGTCAAAGCCTTAAAGGAAGGAGAAAAATCCATTCCAATCTACTCATGTCGACTGAATTTCCAGCTCATTAACAAGCTCAGAGGAGCCCAGGACACTGGAGGAGGGGGTGTTTGCCCAGACACTGGATGAGGTGCCCAGGACACTGGATGAGGGGGATGTTTGCCCAAGGACACTGGATTGAGGGGATGTCTGCCAAGGACCACTGGCTGAGGGGATGTTTGCCCAGGACACCTGGATGAGGTGCCCAGGACACTGGATTGAGGGGGATGTTTGCCCAGGACACTGGATTGAGGGGGATGTCTGCCCAGGACACTGGATTGAGGGGGATGTCTGCCCAGGACACTGGATTGAGGGGGTGTTTTCCCTCCAGGAGCAAGGACAGCTCTTTCGCAAGAGCCTCCTCGTGCTCAGTGACCTTACAGGTTTACAGCCTACCCCTCTGCCAAGGAGCTCCCCACCCACACTGCTCCAGGTGCCATGCAGCTCCAGGTCCTCCAGGAGCCCTGGCACGGTGCTGGATCCCTGGAGACAACATCTTTGAGGGCTGGCAGCTCCTCCAGGTCTGCTGGGCAAAGCCACCCTGGCCAGGGGATCAGTGGCACTGCAGTGAGCCCATGGAGCTCTCCCTGCCCAGGCTGAAGGGGCTCAGAGCCAGGAGCCAGAGCTCCATGTGCCAGGAGCCCCAAGCAAGCTCTGACATCCCTTCCCACCCACCTCCCACCCTGGCCAGGGGATCAGTGGCACTGCAGTGAGCCCATGGAGCTCTCCCTGCCCAGGCTGAAGCCCCACCAGGCTCTGACATCCCTTCCCACCCACCTCCTCCCACCCTGGCTGATCTTGCAGAGCTGCCCACCAGGTGAAAATAGGATGTTTTGAATATTTTTAATAAAATCTGGATTTGCAAGTTTTGCTACTTCCGTGAAGTTTAGGGCTCCCCTTGTCACCCCTGTTTCATTTTTGAAATTAGGACAGTTTTAACATGTCCACGCCTCGAAATGCCACATGCAGGAAACCAGTGCTGGTAGCACTTATGAATACTTGGAAAGATTCAGAGAGCTGAATGCTGCATTTCCTTTAAAGCTCTTCCTCGGTTCCGAGGCTGGGGTCAGCCAGGAATAGAAACCCAGTCACTTCCTCCTCCCCACTGGTATGCTGAGCCACTCAGCCAGGCTTTGATCTGCAACACGGAACAAGCCCAGGCACAAAAATAAGTGGACTTCGAAACCTCCAGATTGTTATTTAATAAAATATCAGATGTCCCAACCTTTAACGTGTTAACAGAGTCTTTAAAGATTTATCTTTAAAGTGATAAAATAAGTCCAAGCTCATTTGTCAAACCAGTTGCTCTGGTTGGAAAGGAGCTGTCAAGTATCTCGATGACTCAGGATGTTGTCGTGCAGGCATCCTGATATTAACTGCTCCCTTCAGTAAGAGCTGGAAAAGGAATGCTCTGCTGCTCATAATACAGAATTCCAAGCACTCAGCTTCTTACAACACTTACATTTTAGATGAGGGAGTTTCAGCACCAGGTTTTTTTTATCAAATCATGCACAGAACTTGCAAATCACCTGGCACTGCATGAGAACAGACTTGTCTTCTCCAGCTACGGAAACCAAGTCAGCACAGAACTTGTTAGATGGGTTTTGTTAAAAAAGAAGGTGTCAGGAAGCTTCCTTTTCAGCTCAGAAAATGGCAGATGCGCTGGGCTCAGCAGAGACACGTGTCCAGGAAGGGCAGAATTCATAAAGCAACATGAAAATGAAACCAAGGGAACTCACAGCACAGCGGGACACCAGAGAACTTCCCCCACAGTCAGGACAGGCAAGGGACCTCTCAAAAGCCTGGGCTGGGCTGGGACAAAGTAGGTCAGAGGAAAAGCCTTTGCTGAAATATGGATTAAAGCAGCAGTGCTGTTCCAGCTGGGAGAGCCTATCTGTGATCCAGGATCATGGCTACACTTTGTGCTGCTTCAAGTAACAGCAGAAATTTCACCTGCAGTTTTCTTTTAAACCTGAACCTTATCAGGATTGTCTGGTCAAAGCAAGTAACCCCAAAAGCATTACAAGTCTTCCTTTTCCCCAAAAACAGGATCACATCATTTACTAATCCAAAAGGCAGAGATCTAAGATCATCCTCTACAAACTAATTTTAATTCATGTCTGGAAATCCCAGTAAGGTACTGAAAACAACTTGGATGTGGCACTCAGTGTGCTCTGGGCTGGTGACAAGGTGGGGATTTGGCACAGCTTGGAATCAGTGGTCCAGGAAGGCTTTTCCAACCAAAATGGTTCTGTTTGGAAATGACATTTTAATAAAATCCAGGTCTTATTTTAAATAAAGTTTATTAATAAATTCATTTTTAATAAAATCCAAAGGCCATTCCAATGCCATCGCTGGGGTCACTGTCAAGCCTGACCAACAGGCAGTACATCCCCCAGTATGCTATTATTTCAATAAACATGTAATAAACATGTATTATATTATTAAAATTAAGGTGTGAAATTAAATTCCATACATCTTTAGCATCCCAAAACTATTCTGCATATAAAATTTAAGATTTCTAATTTTTAAAGCTGCTTTAAAAGTCTGTTTTCAGATACAACTGTTTTTTCATATTGGCTTATATTCTAATCTAGTCCATGTTTTAAGAGAACCAAGATGCAGAGTCCTTTATTAAAAAAAAAAAGTCTAATTATACCTACCCTCATATGGGGACAGTACATTGATTTGGGAGCAATTCATATGGAACACAAAATTAACAGAAATTCAACAGGCAAAATAAACCATCAAAGGCCCTGGCAGCAAAAGTAACCCACAGAAAAAAAAAAAATACAAGAGAGAAAACAACAGCCTGGTGGCAGGAAACTGAAATCCACATGCAAACTGAAATCCACATGAAGCTGTCAAGTCTGCCAGCTCTTCTCTTTATTTAGTTTTGGTTTTTGTTTTTGAAGTTAACAAGCCTGGACTGCATCCTTGCACAACAAATCCACACATGTGCATGCAGAACATGCACGTTTTCAGCATGGATTTATTCAAAACCTTTGCTGATGGCTTTAGGAAGTTATTGCTTCAGAAAGGTAACAGCAACTCTCAGGGGGAAAACCAAATAAGCAAGAGGAAAAAATATACGAGTACATAGCAGTGGACAGCGTGCCTGTGGATAGGTGGGCTGGTTTAAAATACATCATTCTGAATTTACAGCATCTGATCAACTGAAGAGCTACTGAAATCATAAACTGATTGTGGAGTTTAATACATTACAGCTGTATTCTCACTCATTTTTAAGTGATGGGGGAGATGCCCCAGCCCTTTCCCAGGGGCTCCTGCAGCCCCCGGTGCCCACCCCCAGAGGCTCCTGCTCCCCACCACACCCAGCCCTCCCAGACCCTGTTCCTACATCCCTACACACCACCACACCTTGGAGCAGGTTCTCTGAGCCGTGACAGCAAAAATAAACCACATCAGCTGCTCTTTTTCTGTCGCAGATTCCAGGCTCCTGGCTCAGGGCAGAGTGGATCTGCAATCAAAATCCCTGAGAAGCCCCAAAGCCCAGAGTGGTGCTCTCCAAGCAGGCTGTGAAGGCAGGGGAAGGCAAGGAGACACCGCCCAGGCTTTGGAAAGCTGCCAAGGGGGCTGAAGCCCAAAGCAAGGCCAGGTGCACACACAGCACAGGCAGCAATGCCCTTCCCAAAGTCCAGCTGGGAAGAGAGAGATCGATGGAAACCCTGCCCTGTCACACCCAATCCACACAGCTGGAAAGGAGCTGTGGATGGCTGGAGGATTCTCATCCAAGACCAAAACCTCATTTTCTAAAAATTCCCCGGAATTTCTAACCCCAGATATGCTGTTTTCACATCCCTCTCACCAGTTAAATGTAGCCAAGACACCTCCCACTTGTGCCAAAGAGGTCACCCCCCTTCCAGCCCCTGTTCTCCATGAGAACTGCCTGCAGGAACAGGCATTCAGACATTCAGGGACAGGAACACACACCAAAAAACCCCCCAATTCACCCCTGCCTGCAAAGGTTCTAGTAAGAAAAGCCTGAAGCCCCAGCTGCACCCAGAAGTTCACCACAAGGGATATTCTGGGTAAGGACAATGACAGGACCTTTCCCAGGTTTCTTGGAAAAATGAAAACCAAGCCAGGGAGCTGTGAAATCACTTCCATTTTTTGCTTCTTGAATACAGACTTCACTGGTATTTCATGATTTGCTCCTCCTTGACTCTACAGCACATATCTGAGTTTCCCAGGCAGTATTTTGAGGTAAACTGTATTTGTGCCCTCGTTTCTTTATAAAAAGTCCCATCCTGAGCAATACTTGCTAACTTTAAACTCAACTCCACAAATAAAAGCAATGAGAAATAAGAAGTATATGAATAAAGCAACACAAGAGTAAATGGTGCCCTGCTGCTCACAAGTTTCATATTAAATCTTGTGTGACCGTGGTGCAGGAATTTGATGATCTCCAGCTGTTTTCTGACACACAGTAACTGTACAAACATATTACAAATAGTATGAAGAATGTATTACTGTAAAATCCAATCTGAAACTCGTTTTCTTTACTAAATTACAGTAGCAGTAAACTGAATTCAGGAAAGACATGATCATTACTTTAGAATTCCTTCCCCAACAGTACTTTTGCCTTTGCACTCTCACAAAACCCGAGATATTTGATCAAAAAGGGGAAGTTGTGTATGATATTGCATTCCCATAGCAAAGTATCATCAGTCTGTGAGATATTAATTTCCAAAATATATCAGGATTGTAATTTTCTAGCAAGATTTAGCAAGGACTGGGAGCTCCACGGGTAGAGCTAGAATCTGGAGGTTTGATGTTGACCCCGTGGCACTGGCTGGATTAAAAAGGCAGTGGGCTGGTACAGAAACATTCTCCACACACCATGTCAGGACAACTTCTGAAGAGCACAATTTCCTGCAGAAATCCACACAATTGCGGTGATTATTGATTTAAGGCACCAGGATTAGAGAACTCTACATGATATCCTGGGTAAGTAACAGCGTGTCCTGGAGCCTGGACCTGCCTCTCACACACAAGGGTGAGGAAACCTGACCTCATCCCCATCCCCTGCAATCCACAGCCCAGCTCCAGAGCCAGAGGAGCTGCAGCTGCTCCTCCTGCCCCTGCCAGACACCTCTGGGATGCAGAGGTGACACAGCTGGTGGACAGGCCACGGGAGAGGGGGGAAAACCCTTTGTCGGGGGGGTTTTATTGCTCTATTTCAAACAACACAGGCACGGCCTGAGCACAGGGAGACACTGCTACATCCAGGGATGGAATCCCAGCAGGAAACAGCACGGCAGAGGTTTGTGAGTCAGGCCAGGACGTGGGTGGCACAGGCACAACAGCTCTGGAGGGAAGGTGAGGAAAACCCCCAGGAGAGACACAGCAATTGTGCTGAATTGTCCTCCCAGCCCAACCCTGCACTTCAGGGGACACAGTGACGGGTTATCCATGGGGACAGCCCACACCTGCTGGTCCTCCTGCCCACAGGCAGCATGGCCAGAGCCCCCCAGCTGCCCTCAAGTCTGTGGGATCAAGCGCTCCAACCCCTGGATGGAGCTCACTCTGTGCAGGTGACACTGCTGACACCCCTCTGCAGGAGACCAGCAATGCCACCATGGTCACACCTCACACATGGCCAAAGAAACTGTGGATTCTGTGTTTGCCTTTTTCCCACAGATAGCCCAAAAGAGCTGCTCTGGAGCCAGAGCCAAGACAATGAGATGAAATTATTCTTTTTTTGCATGTGTCATCTATTCCAGCTGTACTGGTTCACTCCTGTCCCAGGGGGATCCACAGACAGCATCTGACCAGTATTTCCAGAACCCAGCTCTGAGAACAGGATTAACTCCTGGTCTGCTCTGTGAGGACCTTGGCTATTTGCAAAGGCTGCGTTATAAAAGAGCATCAATGGATCCCACACTACAGTGCCTGTTACAAATGGTTATCAATGGCTCTCACACTGCAGTGAATCAGCCAGAAAATCCCTGGGATGAGAACAATAACCTGCACATGCAACAGTGCCACACATTAATTCTTCAGTAAATAAGATTAAAATCTGTGTACACTTGAGACTCTGGGAGACAAAGGCTGGGAAACCAAAGAGAGCTTAACCCAAACTCCTGGGTCTGGTGCACAGCATTCAGCACATCCAAGTGTCCATCCCAGAAACCACCTTGTAGCACACACTTGCTCTGTGCTCCTGAGTTCCAAGCTGATCACTTCACAAAGACATTTCCAAGTTGATTTCTCCACACCAGAGGTGACACTCGCAGTTATTTCCACAGCACAGACCCAAGGTAATTGTAACTACAGCTCTACAAAGCTTTTCCCACTGCTCATAACTTGGACTGCAAACAGAATTTTACTGGGATGTTATTCTCCTCCAGCCTGATGCCACGGGGAGCATTCACAGGATTCATACGTGACACTACAGCAGCACCCTGGGGTGGGACAGCAGCTCAGGCAGGCTTCAACTACCCCGAAAATGAATGGAACCCCAAAGCAATGGCTGTGGGAGGAGGACAGTCACCACCACACTCAGCAGTGGCTATAAAACCGGACCCAGGAGGACTTGGGAACCTTTTAAAGTGCAGAAATAATTCCAGTTTGCAGTTATATGTACACACAGAGTATGCACCACTTGTTCATTTCCAGAACGAGCAGCAAAAATCAAAGGAAAAATGGAAAATTGCTTCCCCCAAGATAAATTGCTCTCACTGTAAAAAGTAATCTTTAGCATGGTAAATATACAATGTAGGAGTTGGATAATACCTGTGCTTCACATTTCTGAGAAGATTCGTGAGTAGGACTCATTCCTTAAGGACTTATTCCACAGCTCTGCCTTCACTGGCAGCAGGAGAGTACAAGGGGTTTAACCAGGGAGATAAATTTTAAAACAATGGTATGAACAACAAAAATAAGGTTGTTTTATAAGCCAGAATTAAGTTTAAAACAGAGAACATTGTAAGGAGAAATAAATTTGCAGAAGTTAACCATTTGGACTGGACTTACAACAACTTCCTTGGCTATGAGCTCGATGCAAGGACCAGCCAGAACTGGGAGAAGTGGATTACATATTACATGACCTCTCATTTATCTCATTACCTTTTCACAGTGCCTTAAGAGCACATTCTGCAGGACATTCCTGATCCATCCCTTTCTGCCAAAACAACTGGGGTTTTTTTTGCCATGTACTTCCAGAGTCAAACCCCCAAGTACAGTATTACATTAAGCTGACAAATCACAGCACAGACTCCTGGAGCCCCGAGCGCTCCAAACACCACACCTGGGTTTTATATCAAAATAGAACTATTTAAAAAGCCCCGATTCTGGATGTCCCATACATTATCCACTGCTGAGTCAGGCAGCACTTAAAGCCCTGCCTCCAGCCCTGCCAAGCCACCGGCCTTGGCTGGGGGCCGAGGGAAACAAAGCGGGAAGACAAACGGACAACTGACCTTTACCACTGCTGGCAAACAATCCTTTTTATTCCCCTTCCTTCTCACACAGCACCTGAGCACAAGAAGAATCCCAGTTAAAGAGTTAAGAGCAGAAGGGGAACTTTTGGCAGCAGGGTTTTGGACTGCGACCGACCCAGGGAAACTTTTCCTCCTTCCAGACTCTCCTCCTCTTTAATGGCTTCTCTCAGCTCTTGCCCTTTCTTAAACTTCCTTAATGATCCTTATCCCCCACAAGCTTAAGTACTAGGAATGATTTCAATTGTAATAAGAGAAGCCCTAACAGCGCCAGTGGGGCCCAGTTTCTGTGAATTCTGGCTGTAGGAGCAAAGCCTGCATTGCTGGGCTGGTTCTCAGCAGCCTTCACTCCCCCCACAACAAGCCACATCTCCAGGAAGTCGGAGCAACAGGAGTTGAGCAAAGGATTTAATGTATATACCATGCAAGAGCCCCACGAGTGTGTGTTCCTAAAACCATTTCCTTGAAATGGAACGGTTTTCCCTGGGCTTGTGTAATAAATCACAGGAACATCCCACTGGAGAGAGCAAAACCCTCCAACTCTTCAGTGAAGCATTGCAGCGAGATCTGCTCCTCTTCCAGCTGCTGTCTCACTGCCATTAAGGACAATCTAAGGTAAACTGTCTGCTAGTTTACTTTTTCCTCCCTTTTATTCTGTCCACCTTCTTCATTCACTGCACTCGGTTGGAGGGGAGACCTCGGAGCCATCCCAGACAAAGCCTCCCTGCTGCTCAGGATCTGGGGTTTGAGGAGCAGCAGCTCAGTGTTTCAGCAGCTCAGCACAAGCACCAGCTGCCTCTTCCACCAACAACAGCTTATTGATTATTGCCAATCCATGCCCATTAACCAAACTCCTGAAGTCTGCATTCTGCTCGTTAACTTCTGCATCCCTCCCGCAGCCCACTGCAATTGATTGGTTTTCCTGGGCCTGATTATCAATTGTCTCATTACAGCCCAGCACGCTGGGCTACCTGGAGGAGCAAAACCACTCAGAAATGGCACGATATCAATTCCAGCCTGAGTGGAGAGAACGGACATTCCAGGTTTCCCATTAAACAGGCAGATTAAATACAACCTGAACTGCAGCTTTTCTTCCCCTATGTTCAGTCTACAATTAATAAGTTATTAGTAGACAAATAATTCTATAAACACCAAGAAGTATTTCCTCCTGGAACCTGAAGCTTCTCAAAATCCCAGCCTCCACCTCTCACATTCAGTACCTAAAAAAAAAAAAAAAAAAAGACCACGGGAACCTGGCAAGAGAGTCCTTCCTTTGTTTCTAAAACAAATGCCAATTTTGTTAAGTCTTCTGCAAGAAAAACAAACAAATCCACAATACATCACCTTAAACTAACCCAGTTTGGACCAAATATTTCTGGCAAGGCTCAAGAAGAAAGAAAATTCCTGCTTCAAACCCAGGGTTCATTAATACCTCAAACACTGTGAAAGGAAGATGGAATTGCCTGAATATTATAGAATAAAAATAATAAAGCAAACCCAAACAATGCTGTTTTTAGAACTAGACTTTGTAGTTGAAGTATATAAAAATCCTTGGGAAGTAAGAACAGCTTCCACAAAGCTGTGAGTAACACATTTTTACGCAAAGCTCAACCAGGAGCCACCTCGAAATTCTTTACACATTCCATAAAGAGAAAAAAAAATCCATCATCTTACGGCGAAAAGGAAGCAATAAAATAAAAGATGACCTTGCAGGAAGCAAGGCCGCCAGTGCTGGAGCCCCAGGGTGGAAAACCCCGGGCACCGGAGCAGGCAGCTGGGGTCGGGATGCTCCGGGACGCTCCCTGCGCTGTCCCGGCACCGCCAGCCCTGCCCGAACTGCTTCCGACAGCCCCACCGCATCTCCTCCTGCCCTCCCGCTCCATCCAGGACAGGCTTTGCCGCACACACCGCCCAGAGCAGCTCCCCATCCCGCCGGGATCACACACAGGACACAAGGGCAGTGCCCGAACTCCCCAGAGCCGGGCAGACATCTCTTGTCACCCACCCCGAGTGCGTGGGGCTCTGCCTACACGCCACAGCCCGGGCTGCACCTCCTCGGAATTATCCTCAAAAGGGACGTTTCCACTATCTCGGGGGAATCTGCTTATTTAAACTGTCCCTGAAATCCTCCTCCCCGATGCAGAAGCACTTCTTTTGCTTTGACGCAGAGTTTATGATTATCATTAAAGATACAGTGAGTGCAGAGGAAATAAACTCCCCAAAAAATCCCCATGATACAAACTAAACACAACATGGAATTAAACTAATTATGCTAAAGATTAGCACGAAGCATTTCTACTCTGTCGAGATAAACGGTAAGACACGCTCAATATCCACGTATCAAGGTGGAATCTGGTCGCAGATTTTGTATTTTCTTTTCTGGATCTCTTACATTACAAATTGCTTTAAACACTTCAAAGAAAAAAAACAAAAACATTTACAACAGGAATCAAAATCTGTGAAAGAAATTGAGAAAGAAAGCAAGCTGAAAGTTGTCTTCCTGAAACAAAGGCAAAATCCTCAGACACTTCATTCCAACCATGGGAAAATGGAGCAAATACTGTGCAGGGAGAGCCCCGGGACTGGCGGGAACACCCTGGGGATCCAAGTGTCAGCAGAGCAATAAAACCCAGAATGCTAAACCAGACCCTTCATCAAAAGCCTACAAATACTGGGTTTCTGTACAGGCACTTGCAGGGCCATTTTCTAACAGATTTTACAAAATCCCCGTCCCTCTGTGGAGGCCACACGCTGCTCGTGCAAGGAGTTGTTAAACACAGAGCAGCCAGGGGAGACACAACGGGGTGATCCCCTGGAATGGGAACTGTCCCTGGGTTCCTGCAGCACAGCCCAGCTGCCCCAGAGCTGCCCCGGCCACTGCCCCTCCTGCAGCACTTCCCTGCCACAGCTGCACCTCTGCATTACTCCAGGAAACACAGCCACCACTGCACTGGCCACGGGTAGGAACCAGCTCCCCACACCCCCCTCCCGCAGCCCTCCTGCCGTTCTGCTCAGGACTTAAATTCCAGGTGTGTTTAAGTCTGACTGCAAATATCCTTATCTCTTTTGAAGGCAGTTATTGAACAGGCTGCTGAGTATTCCCCACTCGGAATCTTCTTGTCCATGTAAGGTAAATGCGATACCGAGCACGGCGAAAACTCGAGTTCAGCTTAAATGTAATTCTAGAAATTTACCCAGCAACCAAGTTATTTTTGTGCATAACATTTAAGTAATGCTAGGAAGGGAAAAAAAGCCCAGAGTGATTGATCCTCTGACCCCTGGGAACGAAGGAGCTTTTGTATACACTTAAATACTTCCTTCCATACTGCCTGTGTATGGATCCTGCTACATGCTACATTTTCCCTCTAGGCTGTACCTTGGAAGTTTTATTTTTATTTATTTACTTCTTACAGCATGCCAGCTCCCCTCTACTTTTCTTCCCTTTAATACCAATAACTGAGTAGTTGCTTAAAGCTGCTATTGTACTGTGGGATAAACATTCCCCAGTGATGTCTAATCAGCCACACAAACCAAATGGAAAACGGGAAAGAAAAGGGAAAAAAAAAGCCTGAGCAACAAACCAGCATGCATGGAGTTGTGCTAAACACACTTGTAGCGTTTTAATCAAGAGCAACAAAAACTAATTACCTTGAATAGCCATTAGAGAAAGCAGGTCTGCCAGGGAGGTTGAGCGTTCCCAGCGGAGCCAATGCCTCGTCCCCCGATCCCTGGCACCTATTCCAATTTTCTGACCCGGCAGGAAGAGATGGAATGATATTAAAAATTGGTTTCTGATCCTGCTGCTGAGAGAGAGACGCAGTATTTAAATCATAGTGGTACATCTGTCCCCCCGAGGTGCTGACCCCGTGGATGGAGATGGCCGAGACTTTCGTACCCAGCAGGTTCGACCCGGAGAAGTTGGCCCGGCAGTAGAGCGGGCCCATGTTTTCCTGCTTGATGCCGGGAGTACACAGTTCAATGAAATCTTCCTTTTCTGTTTTCACTTGAGGCATTGGCATTTTGGAACTGGGTAAAAGGTCACTGCGGTCATTAATTTTAGGTTTAGTGTCAGATAAAAGGGGAGGCTTGCAGTCTTCGCCGAGACTTCCTTCCAGGAGAAAGGCGTCGTCCGCAGATATGGGGGAGAGCAAGCCGCCCTCGTCCAGCAACGGGTCCAGCCGCCACGGGCTCCCGTTGGGCTCCTTGCCCGGCGACACCGGCGGCAATTCCAAATCCTGGAGGATATCCAGGGTGTTTTGGTCTTCAGAGAACAACTTCAAGTTGCCACCATTCGAGCCCACCTGGCTCTGGACTGCAGCCCCCGGCTCAGCAGGGACGCTGTGCCCGGCCATGCCCGGGAAATCCGGCTCCAGCGGCACCTCAGAGGACGCGGTTCCCTTGGCGTCCTCGGCCAGGCTCGAGGACTTGTTCAAGCTGGCAATGCTTTCCTCCAGGAGCCTGAAGTCCGTGTCTCCAGAAGAGATGCCGATTTGGCCCTGGTGCGAAAATCCAAGGTCGTTTCCCATCACTTTTGTGTCTGTTTCACCCATGTACAGTCCCATCGAGAGTGACACTGCCTTGGAAAGGTCTGGCTGAGGCACATTGTTTCCTAATCCTTTTGGAAAGTCAGCCAAAGCAGGTTGCTGACTGGAATCGGACTGACATGCTGCAGGGAGAGGGGATGTAGACACAGGGGCTTGGACAGTGGCTCCACCCCTGAAGGGTGGATGGAAGTCCATCACGATCCCTCCTTTGGTACTGATGAGTGCATTTTTCCTGGTTTCGTCTTGATCCGACGGGTTAAGCAATTCTTTGGAATCCATTACTTTACCATTAACTACAAAGAGATGAGAAGCAGTCAAAGTCAGCACGGCAAGGGCACATTAATAACAGCTTTAAAATAAAAAGTCTCAATGCTTCGCCTGGCGAAGCTGGCTCAGCTGCTCTGAGAGCGAAGGCACAGCACACCACACTCTGAGCTGACACGTGCCACGTCTCTCCAACACACTGTGCTTGTTTTCAGTGGGTTTTGGTTTTTGCTCTCTGTCTAGTGAGGAGGAACTATGTATTTTAAAGCTTTGCTAAACATGGATGAAGGGGTAAGTCTGCCTGCAGACAACTCAAGCGACAGCACATGACATCCCTGCACGCTCTCTCCAGCTCTGTCACCCATGCCCGCAAAAAAGGAACTGTAAGAATTGCTAAAGGACCCGGTTTACAAACTCTGCCAGGTAAATTTCCCTGGTATTTAACTACACCTTGAGCAGGGGAAAAGGACATTTGGCACCTTTCCCAGTCAGCTCTCCCCTTGCAGAGCAGGTCCGGAGCTCCCAGAGGCGGCACCTCCGTGGTTTGGCATTCCCCAGGACTCGACCTCCCCGCCACAAAACACAGCGTTTGCCACCTTTGCACGAGATCAGTCTTAAAATCCGACACACCCATCTCTCAGTAAACCCCGCACAACTCTTTAAACACATCTCAAGTTTACAAACAAAATCTAGCTAAAAACAAAGCAGGATTTTTGTTAGTTTCCAGCACCCTACCCGTCCACGGCTACTCTCCAAACAACACCCGACACCCGAAAACAAACCTCGTAAGTTTCAGACGTTTGTATTTGCTACATGTTTTTCTTTTTCAGCGGAGAGCATAAATATTTGGAGAAAACAACCGTAAATTCTTCGGTAAACTTCCGACACGGTGTCCGGCCTTGTCCCGGCAGCGCCCAGCCCGCAGTGCCGCAGTCCGGGGGGCAGAGCCCCACTGCCAGGCTGTGTGCCCTCCGCTCCGGGCACCGGGACACGGGCACAGCCCGGCTCTCACGGCCGCGGCCCCGCCGCTATTTCTGTGTGCAAAGTTAAGGCTGCGAGCGACTCAAACGCCCCACGTGTAAAACCTTAAGGTGGCCCGGGCCAGCTCGTCCCGGGCGGGAGCGGCTCAGCCGCCAGGAGCCTTCGGCAGCCCCTCCGTGGGGATTCGGGGGTGCCGTCCGAGCTGCCCCGGGGGAATGGAGCCCCAGGGCCGCGTCCGGGAAGGCGCAGCCCGGCCAGCCAAGCCCACGGCCCGGCCCGGGAGCGGGGCAGCCCCGAACTGCTGCGCTGCTTAAGGTGGACACCCAGCAGCGACCGGAAAAAATACAACTATCTACCTCCAGAGCTTGCCTTCTTCCTTTTTAACATGAAGGGGAGGGAAAAGGTAGTTATTTCATTTGACAATTCCCCCAACGCCCCAAAAAAACACACAAGGCAGCGAATCATCCAGCGTAGGAAACGTGTCAAAAATCAGCTGCGAGAGTCTGCCCAAGGGCGGAAAACGCTGCAAACACTTAAAACCGCCGGGTTGCAATAAAATCGCCTTTGCAAAGTACAGTTTTCATCTTTCAGTGGGCATAAGGAAATGGCAAGATTATGTTGCAGATGAGATGGACTTTATTTCACATTCAGTTGACCAGCACCTGAGCATAGAACCAGGTTTATGTTAGGAGGGTTACTATGGTCGTTTTCGCACTGCACAATTTATTCCAGAATAAATCCATTTATTCCAGAA
>JBBMKD010000034.1:17535225-17546734 GCA_037834095.1 Argya squamiceps
GGGCAGGACCGGGCTGGGCTGGGCAGGGCAGAGCGGGGAGGGACGGCCGGGCAGAGCAGGGCAGGGCAGGGAAGGCCGAGCAGAGCAGGGCAGGGCAGGGCAGAGCAGGCAGAGTGGGCAGAGCTGGGCAGAGTGGGCAGAGTGGACAGAGCAGACTGGACGGGGCAGGGCAGGGCAGAGTGGACAGGACAGAGCAGGGCATGGGGAGATGCTCCCACTCGGCCCTGGCGAGGCACGGCTGGAGCCCGTGTCCATCTCTGAGCTCTGCTCTACAGGCGAGATAAGGAGCTACTGGAGAGGGTCCAGCAGAGGCCAAGAACATGTTGAGGGGTCTGGAGCATCTTTCTGATGGATGAGGGACTGCGGGAGCAGGGCTGGCTTAGTCTGGAGAAGGCTGAGAGGGGATCCCATCAATCCACACAAACATCTCCAGGGCCAGCAGGGGATGGTGCCAGACCCTGTTCAGTGGTGCCAAAGACAGAACAAGGAGCAATGAACTCAAACACAACGAGTTCCACCTCAACACGAAGAACTTCCTTCCACGCAGGGTGACAGGCACTGAACAGCTGCCCAGGAAGGAGCTGGAGTTTCCCTCTCTGGAAACATCCCAAACCCACCTGGACGCATTCCTGTGTCACCTCTAGGTGACCCTGCCTTGGCAGAGGGTTGGACAAGAGGAAGATTTTACAGCACAATTACATGCCCACTTTTTTTTTTTTTAAAGTTTTTTTCAGGCCACATTGACTTTTGGAAGCTGTTATTTTACTTTTAGAATGCAAAACACATGCACACAATGTTACATTAACATTACTTTTCCCCCCACAAGTTATGAAAAATGGTTCTAAAAATTATAGCTCTTCCCCATTTTTGAAAGATGTGTTTAAAGCAGCCCTCAAAACTGTCTTGTGGTGCGTTTTGCATGATGCAATGGATTTGCAGTTCTCAGGAAATGCTTCTTCCCATGTGAGGGAAGCGGAATAGCAGAAGTCAGAGTGTTCACAGAGACTGTGCAACCTGTGTCACCAGTGCAGGGCTGTTGCAGAGGTCCTGGCTGGTCAATAAAGACAACAATGTCTCTCAAAGCATGAAATCCAAAATTGCTGCTGCGACTACACCTGGAAAATTTACACTACTGCTCTGTGAATGTGCTGTCGCAGAAACTGTCTTGCATTTGGGAACCCCTCTTACCCCTGCAATTTGGGGAACTCAAATAATAGGGTACATGTGGGAGAACATCAGGCTGGAGCAGAGCTGTAGCTCCTTCTGTAGTTTGGGGAAACTGGAATAACAACACTGTTTATTTCTAAGACATTTAGATGAGAACATCTGTTTATAAACACCCGTTCAGATGCTTAATTACAGCTGGGTTTGTGCAGTAATGGGTAGGACACTCCTTCTCTAATGAATAATTCTTTATCTTAACGTCATCTGTGATCCTAAAGAACCCAATTTTAGATTATTACACAGAATTTTACTGTACCTTGGGAGGGTGGGGAGGCCCTGGCACAGGGTGCCCAGAGATGCTGTGGTTGCCCCTGGATCCCTGGAAATGTCCAAGGCCAGGCTGGACAGGGCTTGGAGCAGCCTGGGGCAGTGAAAGGTGTCCCTGCCATGGCTGGGGTGGAAATGAGGTGACTTTTAGGGTCCTTTCGGAGCCGAGGCGTGCTGTGATTGTGTGAATTCATTCGGCAGTCCCAGCCCGGGGCTGAGAACCGGAGCACGGCCAGCTGCAGCTCCCTGCGGGAACTGGGGCAGGGGAGGGGGGTCTGCAGGAGGGCTCCGCCCGGGCACGGCTGCGCCCCTCTCCCCAGGGCTCTATCTCCCCGGTGCCCCTCTCCCCAGGGCTCTATCTTCCCGGTGCCCCTCTCCCCAGGGCTCTATCTCCCCGGTGCCCCTCTCCCCAGGGCTCTATCTCCCCGGTGCCCCTCTCCCCAGGGCTGTTTCCCCTCGGTGCCCCTCTCCCCAGGGCTGTGCCCCTCTCCCCACGGCTGTGTCTCCTCAGTGCCCCTCTCCCCAGGGCTGTATCTCCCCTGTGCCCCTCTCCCCAGGGCTGTGTCTCCCCCGTGCTGGCTGCAGCGCTCAGTGCCACCCCCTGTGTGACACTCCCGGTCTGTCCCCGCAGCTCAGCCCGGCGCTGCGGCCGCTCCGGGTCCGCACCGGGTTCTGTCCCTGTAAAAAGTTCCCCGTAAGAGGTTTTCTATTGAATGGAGCAGATTTAAAATGTCAGATGTTTTCTGCCTCTCTCTATAAAGCTGTTAGAGGTTCGCCCTTCCCCGGGTGCTCCTCGGCCGGGAGGAGCCCGAGCATCCCTCAGGCGGTGACCAGGGGGTGCTCCCGTGCCCGAGGCTCCCCTGGTGCTGCACAAAGCTCCCTCACACCGCTGTCCTCCGGGGCTGAACAAGCCAACAAACCGCCTCCCCTCGTCCTCCTTCAGACAGAAGTCTTCCCTAGGACACTCCTACACTGTAAAAATCAATGTGATGTAGAAGTTGATAAAGCTGTGTGTTCTGGCTGTTTTACAACATTAACGTGTACCCAACACAGAGCAACCTCAAATGTGTTGTGTGATGATGGGCAGAGTTAAACTCATCTTTGCTAGGTTATACAGAGGCATGAAGTAAGTTAGGCTTTAATAAACTTGTGATTTTTTTTTTTCAGGTAAGTGCAGGTCTGGTCCAGAGGCCCAGGAATTTTGGGGAGCCACAGGGAGAGTGGTGCCAGTCTTCATATTACAGATTTCAAAACTCTGTAAATGGCTGCACATTCCTACTCCTCAATGTAAGAATACTGCAGAGATAATGAGCCTTGACCTTAACAAACACTAAATATAGACTTTAAAATATAGAAGTGGAGAATATTATTAAATCATTGAAACATAATTATGGCTCTCATTGAGGAGGAGATCGGGCAATCCATGGGAGCAGGAGCCACTTTGAGCTTTGTGTAGAGCTTTCCAAAGGTCAGCAAGAACATCTGAAGCACCGAAAGGAACTCCCGTGGCTGCCAGATGCTGACATAAATCTGCCTGGGGTCAGCAGGGACAATGGGGGCACCTGGAGATAAGCAGATCCTGTCACATCTGACTGCAGGGAGCGTGCAGAACACGGGCCACAGGAAGCATCTCGGTGTGGAGTCACACGGGGAAAGACCAGAGCTTGCAGTCATGGAATAAAGGCTCTATGGAGCCCACACATAACAACTCGTTAAGTCCTTAAGCCTACTTGGAAATACTTCCAAAAGCAAGGGTTGTGTTGCCTTTTCTTGTGAAATGGCAGTTGTGTAGCTGTGCCTCAGACAGCTCATTTAAAGCAGAGTTTTATAGGAAGAGCTGCTCCTCCCTCTGCAATCTGCTCCCTCCCAAAAGGGCAGTGACATGCCCAGTGTCTGAGGCTCTTCCCAAGGCCAAAGCTTTTAAGATCTTGGTTGCCTTGTAAGGAGCTGCTTTTTGTTTCCTATCAGCTTGAGAGTAATTCTGTTTAATTCTTGAACATACATCAAAGTCCCTCAGCCAGTGCCTGCAGCCTGTCAATAGCTTGGCAGGGAAGCCAGAATGGGATAAGGATGTTCCCCAGCTGCAGCTCCCACAGCTCAGGAGCTGCTGCTTCACCAGCAGGACATCACAGCATCCTCCCCGTGTTTGTCAGGGGAGGCTGCTGGCTCTGAGCTCACTCCAAGTGTGCTTTTGCCATTAGCTGTGGTCAGACACAGGCTGAGGCACGGAGGGGCTGGGCCATGCCCTCCTACCTCCTCCTCCCAGTAATGACTCCTGGTATTTTTTCTATTTTTATCATGTTTTTTCCTGTATTTCCCATCATAGCCCTTGTCTGTTTTCATCTATTTTGTGCTTTGATTTCCCACCAGGTTCTTCACTTCTACATGAACCACATGAACCACTCTGTATTTCTTCCTCTGTGCCATTCTCCTTCCCAGCTCCTTCCTCTTTGCATGTATTGATCTGCTTCATCCTGAATCCCTTTGTTCCTTCCCTTAAAGGATCATGGAATGGCCTGGCTTGGAAGGGACCTTGAACCTCAACCCATTCCTGTGGGATCTGTGACAAAGGGCTGAAACTTCAGGGTGCTGGGACAGACAGTGAACTGCAGTGGTCAGCAGTGGAGGGGGGAAGGGAGAGGAATTAATTGGGTTAATTAATGAGGAGGAGGAGCATTTTGTGACGGGCATGGGGTGAAGTCATGTGCAAGCACACACAAACAACTTTGTTGTTCTGAAGCTTTGCAGAAACATCTGGCAACAACATGCAAGGAAGAGGAAACCTTTGGTTTATGCATCAAGACCTCTCTATGAAAAAAGAAAACTTGAGCTAATTACAGGATGCCTGCAAGAAGAGAACCACCTCTGATTGCAGCCGTATTTTTTCCTGCAGCACAATGCCTGCTGAAATCCAGTGGCCAGTGGCACACAGATTTTAGTCTGGGCTCTGTGGCGTTGCCAAGGCAGCCCCTCCATGGGCACGAGGGTTGTAGGGGCTCCCCTGTGTCACTGAGACCTGCTGGCAGCCTGGGAGGCCCCAGGGTCACCTTGGCTTGCCCTTGGGGACAGGGAGAAGTTACCTGGACAGGTGAGTCAGTGATGGCCTGGCCTGGCTCAGCAGTTCCTGGGTCAGCTCCATGAATTGCTGTGTGCAAGGAGCCAGGCAGGTGGAAATGATGCAGAGCAGTGCTGGGAGCTCCTTTGTTTGTTTTGGAATGTTGTGGGGCTGCTGCAAAGGGGCACATTAACCCAGTGCCAAGGCAGTGCTGCACCAACGTGCTGGGACCAGAGTGGGCACAGCTGTGGATTCCCAGGGACTGGGCACAAGTGTGGGTTCCCAGGGACTCTGGAGCTGCATTCCCACCTGGCCCCACCATGGCAGATCCCCTGCAGGAGTGCAGCACACAGCACTGACACCTATTTCTGTGTTGAAGCGAGTCCTGCTTCCCCATGCTGGTGATTTCAAAGCACACTCCCTAGATCCAGGCCTTGTCAGCAATAAAGCAGAGTTATGTGCAGCTGGGTGCACCAATGAAACAAATTCAGCTGTGACACTGGCAGAGCTTTCAGCTCCGACTCAGGAGTGAAATATGTAAGTAAAGGTATGAACAAAACAAAAATGTTACCACTAAAAGCATGTTTTATGAAATGCCACGTGCCTTTTAAAACATCTGCCTTTAGAGCAAGAGATCTGGTACCTCTTCAAACTGAAACCATAATTCCAAACTCTGACATGTTTAGTACCCTGGACGGGTCCTAAATTAGAGCCTGAGGCAATCCCAGGGGCCAAGGGGAAGGATTCTTGGACTTGCAGTGTGAGCACCATATGAAGAAAGGATTTTTTAACCTTTTCCTAAATATTGCATACCCAAATTGGAGAATTCAAAGGGAGTTAGGTAAGGAGCTGGGTTATTAAAATGAAAATGCTTTTTCCGGAGACAAGAAGGGAATACAGTAGAAATTAATTTGATGCAAGGTCTTGATCTTTTAATTTCTTATGCAAAAAGTGCTTAATTGTCCTTATTCTTTAGGCTCTATTCTCTTTACTCCCTGTGTTTTGTGGTTCCAGCATTTACATGGATATAACTTTCAAAGGAATGCTGTTTCAAACAGGCTTTTTCTGTGATTTAGTTGGGAGATCTTATAAAAAAACCCAGAAGAGTTACCAAGGTATTTCCTCTGTGGGATTGCACTTGGCATCAGACTGACATCACAGAAATTGGTGCTGAAAAGAGAAAACAAATAAAAAGACAATCATATTGTCTTACCTTATTTAAAGATGAGTTTAGAGGCAGCCTAAACATTCTGGTAACATAAAGCTCTCCAGAACAGGTGGTTATTTTGCCACCTGAGAGTTTCTGCACTGCCAGCAGCATTGAAACCCAGATTTGTCAGTGGCTCTGAAACACTCGAGTGTAAATAAGCAGCAGCTCTGTCAGAAACAGCCTCACTCGAAATATTTCGAGGAGCAGGGCCTCTCCCAGTTTTTGTTCAGAAATAGCCTGGAGCCAGTCCCCTGCAGCCCCTGCTCTCCCCTGCAGCCCCTGCTCTCCCCTGCAGCCCCTGCTCTCCCCTGCAGCTCCTGTTCTCCCCTGCAGCCCCTGCCCTCCCCTGCAGCCCCTGCCCTCCCCTGCAGCCCCTGCTCTCTCCCCTGCAGCCCGTGCTGGGGGTGGGTTCCAGTGTCCCCAGGACATGGGAGCAGTGGGGCTGTTGTCCCTGTCACACCTCGTGCCGCAGGGGCAGAGGCACAGTGACAGCAGCCTCAGCCCTGGCTCAAGCAGGACTGTGTGCTCTCCAAAGCTGTTGTCTTGTTCTAATCCTATTTCTTGATCTTTTCTACACCTTTTCATTGTAGGACACATTTGCTGAGAGGGATGACCAGAAGTACACAAGACAGACATGGTCACACAGAGCTCTTTTCTCTCCCTTCCCTCATCACTCTGAACACTCCAGCTGATTTTTCTGACAGCCAGTGAGGAGTTTGTTTCAGAAGGACTCTGTGTCTCCAGTGGCAATAACTAATTTACAGCTTGTCATGGCACATGCTTATTTGTTTTTCCTGCTTTCCTTTGTGTGCATGATAATCTTCTGTGCATTATAAATCCAGCCTGGCATTTGATCACCTGCTCACTCTCAGGTCAGGCACTGCTCAGGTACTTCTGCAGCTCTTTGCAGTTAAATTTTGGGTTTATTGCTTTGAATGATGTATTTTCAGCAGACAACTTTGTCACTTCCTGCCACCTCCTGCCACCTCCTCTCCTTTTCCAAGTCATTTGTGAGTATTTGGAATGGCAGAGATCTCTGTGGGACTCCACTTAGCTGTGAAATGATCTGTTCCTTCCTACCTTTTGCTTCTCCATTTTAACCACTTTGTGACCCTTGACAGGATCCTTTCTCTTCCCCTGGGCAGCTCAATTTGTCTGGCATGAAAGCTGTCTGGAAGGGGCAAGAAAGCAGAGAAGGAGCCTGACCTTTTATTAAAACCCCAGCAAAGACAGAAGAGGGGCCCAGTTCTGCTGTGGGTGTCAGCACAGAGAAATCAGAGATTCCTGCTGAGAGGAACAAGAGCCTGACTCACCCTGCAGACAGAAACCCTCAGCTGCAGCAGCCAGGAGGAACCAGGGCTTCTGCCCAGGCACAAACCCACTCACAGGATTTAAACTCCTCACTTTGCAGACCTCTCCCCAGGAGAGCACGAGTGAGGTTAATTGGCTTAGAGGCACTAATGAAGTGCAGGGTTGGACACTCCTGTATCAACTCAAAACTTACTGAAAAAAAAATGTTTCTCCTGTGAAACGAGTCTTCTCTGGTTTTTCAGGTACGGTGTGGAACTCCCGGTTAATTTGCAGGTAGGAGCCAGCCACACCCCTGCTGTGACAGCCCAAGGGGCTGTGTGATGGCAGAATCCTGCACCTGGGATATTTATAGGCTTTAGCAGAGATGAAGAGAACTCCAGGCTCAGCATTTGCTGGGAATTATTACAAAAGTTTCTCACGTCTCTGGGGAGCTGCAGCTCCCTGGGTGCTCTGAGCAGTGCAGTATTGAGCCCTCCTGCACCATTTGTCTGCAAGAGAGGCTCTGACATCACCCAGGGTCCATCCCTGCCACGGACCTGCATCCACGGGCACAGCAGTGGATGCTGAGTGCTCTCAGGGCATTCTGAGTGCTCACACAATGTGCATTTCTTTTTGGGAAGCTGAAGGAAATGTTTGGAGAATTAGAGAATCCCAGACAGGTTTGGGCTGGGAGGGCCAGTAAAGATGATTTTTGATCCAACCCCCTGCCATGGACAGGGACACCTGCACCCTAAATGAGCAGTGTAAGAAAATGGTCCCAATGAAAGGATGGGACTGAGAAATATTTACTAATAAACCAAGAAATATTAATTTAAAATAACTCAGTCATCATCAGAGAGGGAGGAAAAAGCAGGTGATGAACAGTAACTTTTATACAGACTTGTGAGGAACTCCAGGAGTCCTCAGAGGTTGTTACAGTGCCCCAAAAGGCTCTTTAGTGCTTACACCAAAGGTCGGTGTTTGACTTCTTCCATTAGTGCTTAACAAGGAACAGGACCCGAAACAACTGCAAGAGGCAAATAAAAGCTTTACAGCCTGGTCTCCTGGCCAAAACTCTGCTATGCCTGTAGCCCCCAAAGGGCTGAGATAGAGGCAGGAAAATTGGAGGCCAGATGAGAGCAAATTCCATGGCAGCTCCTGGAGCTGCAGGGGCTCGGGGGGTTCTGCCTGCTCCTCCCAAAGTGCTGCAGCAGCTCCTCCGGGGCTGCTTTGTTAAGGGATTTCCACAAAGTGAAACTGCCCGGGAGCATCTGTGAGAACGAAAGTGAAACCCCAGAGGTTATTTCTGTCCCCTCAGCCCTGGCCATGCCAGACGTGTTGGGCTCACCAGGAGCAGCCCCAGAGGGGCTGGTGGCTGTTTTTATTGAGAGAACTCCCTTAAAAAGTGACAGAGAGAGCAGGAAAGCACAGCTCTGCAGGGGTTCCCGGTGCCCTCTCCTTCTGCAGGGTGTCCTGCTGCCTGCTGAGCCCCAGGCCATGCAAAACAATGGGGACACTCAGCAGGAGATGAAGAAAATGCCTTGAGCTGCCTTCTCTTTCTACCTGCACCGCCACTGCCAGGCAGGATGTTCCCTCAGAACCAGGGAATCCCAGGATGGTTTGGGTCGGAGGGACCTCAAAGCCCATCCTGTCCCACCCCTGCCATGGCAGGGACACTTCCACTGTCCCAGGGTGCCCCAAACCTGTCCAGCTTGGCCTTGGGCACCCCCAGGGATGGGGTTTCCTCTCACAGCACCCACCCAGGCCAGTCCTCAGGAGTTCACCTCTTAGACAACGTTCCCAGTGAGTTACAGAGAAGCATCCTCGTTATTGTGAGGGGCAGGGAGAGCGGGGGCAGGCGCAGGGTGCCCCTGGGCAGGGACAGGGATGTATTTACTGGAAAAGCAGAGTGCTGTCAGTGCCTCCCCAGTGCATCACACACACCTTTGGCATTTGGGAAACAGCTGATAACAATGGCCAGGGGAACAGTAACGTGGATCAATGTACAAATTCAATTAGGAAGAGAAAATGAAAATATTATGTGGATTACTAAGCTAACCTGATATTTTAGCCTTGAGTTTAGAATTTGTTTGGTTTAGAGGACAAGTTCAAATCAGATTAAAAGGAGGTTTCAAAAAAATTACTAACAGATGTGAATGAAATAGATAATGATTTTCATTCCTGATTATGTGACCAAGGTTATAGATGGGAGGAGGGAGTTTAATGGAAATAACGTGGTCATTATGTGTGCTTAAGTGTGCTTATGCTTTTCTGATAAAGATTAACTCTTTGCAGTTTCTCTCAGTTATAAGTGCCCAGTGATCCCTCCCTGACTGACCTGAACCCAGGAATGAGAACTGAGAGCCTCAGTTTCCTCCTGCTGTCCTGGGGATGTAACCAGTGTATGAATGATGTGATTCCTCCTGTGGAAGGCCAGAGCACTTCCTAGAGGGGAGCAGTGTCAGGGTTATCCTTCACCCTGAGAGGATTCTACATCTTCAGCCCAGTCCTGGATTTTCCAGCTCACAGGCTCAGGGCACACAGCCCCAGGACCTGCTCTCCACAGCCAAAGCTGCACTGTAACTGTTAGAGCCCAGAGCAGAAAAATTAAAGGAATCACCTCTAGAAGAGGGACAGCCAAGTGCACAAAGGCCTGGGGGAATCTGGGAGCTGTCACGTCAGGGGGAACTGAATTTCTGGAACTGTTTCATTCTGCACATGGAAGAAGAGAATTTGTGGCTTGTTGCCTTTTCCTGATCAGCACAACTCGTGGAGGGACTCACTGCTGAGACACCATCACTCCCCTTCTGCCATTCCCCCCACATCCAAAAGGAGAAAAAAGTGATGGGAGAACCTCTCCATCAGCCCCTGAAATGGCTGGGGAGCCAGGGTGGGGGGAGTGAGGGTGATGAGGGTGAGAGCAGTGCTGGGGAGAGTCCAGGACACCTCAGCCAGCAGTTCCAGGTCATTGTGCTCCAAATAATTTCCTGGGAGCAGCACTGCTGCTGCTGGGCCTTGCTTGGAGAAGCCTCCATGGAGCCAAAGGGCCCCAGGTGTCCCCAGTGTCCCCAGTGTCCCCAGTGTCCCCTGTGTCCCCAGTGTCCCCTGTGTCCCCTGTGTCCCCAGTGTCCCCTGTGTCCCCTGTGTCCCCTGTGCCAGCCCTTCATCGAGAGCACAGCTCTGACCCCTGCACTCACTGTCAGATCAGTTCCTGGGATTTGACACACTCTGCACTTCTCAGATCTTCTGTAATCCTTGAAAATTCTCAGTTTCAAGGAGGAATTTTGCTAAATGAGTCAAATCTTGTCTTTAGAACCTGTTCAAGTGAACAGCCTGAGGGGTAAGTGATTTCAGCCCTCCCTTCCCCTCCCGTGTCACATTTGCTTGGTTGTGTTTCACATCTTTAAGCTTTGGAGTGAAGGGAGAACAGAGACAAATATGTTGTTTGTTTTCCCAATGCCAGATGGATGGATTCAATTTTCAGATTCCTGAAACTGCCAACACTGCAAAATTGTAAAGGAAAAAAAAAACCAAATCATTTGTTTTAAAGATCTGTTGTGGCTTCTATAAACTGCATAGAAATTTTCTTGGCCTTTATAACAGAATTGATGCCACATGCACATTCTATCACTCACATACTTTAGTGAGAAGTTTAAGTAAGGTAAAAATGAGTCAATATAGTGCTTTTTTTTTTTTTTTCTTACTACCTTCCTTTAACCACAGAGCTGCAGGTACAACTCCTCCCACCCTGCCTAGGGTGTG
This sequence comes from Argya squamiceps, assembly GCA_037834095.1. Lineage (NCBI taxonomy): Eukaryota > Metazoa > Chordata > Aves > Passeriformes > Leiothrichidae > Argya > Argya squamiceps. Next base: position 17,546,034 of record JBBMKD010000034.1, read on the forward strand.
AGTGGCACACCCGGGCTGTCCAAACCCCACCTGTCAGGTCCCTGGTCCTGTCCCCTGGGGTTACCCATGGAGGTGGTGGCCACATGGAGCCCCCTGCCCACCCTGCTGATATACTGAAAGTTGTCAGGAAGCAGAAAACCTGCTTGGAAGAGTTATTTCCAAATGTGTATTATTCCCAAACAGGCTCTGTAGCCTGGAGAGCATTTGGAGGAGTTCTCTCTAGCAGTCTACTGAAGTCTTGTGTGAATCACTAAACTATCACAACAATCTGGAATAATTGGCAGTTTTCCACTCCAAACCCCTATTTTATTCTGCTTCTGTCTGCTGGGTCTGAAGAGAACTGTTTTTGTACAACATCCAGAATTCCAGGAAAACCTGCCGTTCCCATTACACAGCCATTCCTCTGCTTCCAGAAACAATCTGTCACTACCCAGAGCCTCTCCAATCCTTCTGCTGGGCCGACACTTCTGCCTGTTAGCCGGGGAGTGTTTGTACCCTCTGAGACCTTCCCAGCTCCTGGGTGAGGTCAAACCCCTCCCGTCGCCTGGCAGGGCTGGCCCGGTCCCTGCCCAGATCCCACATCCTTCATCCCAAATCCCCCATCCTAAATCCCCCATCCCAAATCCCCCATCCCCATCCCAAATGCCCCATCCCCCATCCCAAATCCCCCATCCCACATCCCCCATCCCAAATCCCCCATC
>JBBMKD010000034.1:17558528-17571652 GCA_037834095.1 Argya squamiceps
TCCATCCATCCCTCCATCCCTCCATCCATCCCTCCATCCCTCCCTCCATCCCTCCATCCATCCCTCCCTCCATCCTCCCTCCATCCTCCATCCATCCCTCCATCCATCCCTCCATCCATCCATCCCTCCCCCATCCATCCATCCCTCCATCCTCCATCCATCATCCTCCCTCCCTCCCCTCCCTCTGGCCCCTGGTCCCTGCCCTCTGGTGGGAGATGAGCAGTGGGAGAAGCCCCCAGGAATGGAACCCAAATGAGCAGACAATGCTCAAGGTGCTTGTCCCCACTTTGAAATACGTTATTGACGTTCATGGTGTTACACTTTGGTGAAATGTGGTTTCTGTAGGAGGCATTCAGTGTGCCCTGGTTGCACTGGCTCATGGAACACAGCCAGGGTTAAAGTTCTGTCTCTGCAGGCCCAGCTCAGGTCCCAACCCCTGGCCCCTGGCTAAGGCTGAGCCCAGCGTGGCCCTACAGGAGCCACATCTCCCCAAACCCTGGCACCGACAGCCCAGGAGAGGGGAAATCAGCATTCAGCATTTCATGCATCAGAAGATGATTAATTTTCTCCCAACTAATTAATGAAATGAGATAATTTTCCACCTCCTGATCTGGTGTCCAGCAAGATCAGCAAAAAGCCTCACGTTGACTCCCGAGGACTTTGCCCAGTGACAGTTCATGGTTCAGTTCAGCAGGATGATACATTCCTGTTGGGAAAGGGAGGTGGTGGGCTTTGCTAGGAACAAGATCATTTTTCAGAAAGAAGGATGTTTACCTACATTTTCTCTGCTGCTACGGCAACTGAAGGAAAGCGTTGTTGTTTTGGTTTTAATTAAAGTTTTGAGCATCCATCTCAGCCACCATATTGGCTTTTTAATCTATGAATAAATATTACAAAAACACATATATTTTATACTCGTGCTCTGCAGTTATTCACTGCAATTCACAGGATTCTTTCCAGCACTCTGAGTTACACATTTTCAGCAGCATCCTGCCACATCTTAAGGAAAAAAAAAAAAAAAAAAAAAAGTAGGGCAGAAAAACCACCAGATTAACCCACAAGGTCCCGAAATGAGCTGTGCCCTGCTCCCAACGCCCTCGGTGGGTTCTGTTCCTATCTACAGCCAGGAGGTCACAGCATTTCTGAAACATCCTGCAAACATCCAACCTCTGCACTCCCCAGGGCTGCCAAGCACCATTTTGCTGCTTTCAGACTATGGGGATTGATACACCCCAGACACCCCAGAAACCCCAGACAGACACCCCAGACACCCCAGAAACCCCACATCCCACCGTGATGGGGGCGTCACCTCATCTGTGTCACCTCCACAGTGCCACCTCCATCTCCACAGTGCCACCCCCCAGTGCCACCTCCACCCCCCAGTGCCACCTCCACCCTCCAGTGCCACTTCCACAGTGCCACCTCCACCCCCCAGTGCCACCTCCACTCCCCAGTGCCACCTCCACCCCTCCAGTGCCACCTCCACCCCCCAGTGCCACCTCCACCTCCACACTGACCATGGCAGGCACAGGGGTGGGCAGAGCCCAGCGTGGCCCTCGTGGCTCCCCAGGGCTGCAGACAAACAGCAGTTTGGGCTGAAAACATCCCTTGGTCAGAACCCAAACAGGCTGGAGGAACCTGCTGGGTTTGAGGCATTTCCCAAAAGCTCCTCAGCCCTTTTCCCCCTCTCCTGAGCTCCCCTGGGAACAGGATCCCCCCCAGACCTCCCAAAGGCTGTTTGGGCATGGGGCTGCACCGAGGCACCCCGAATTCTCAGCCTGAGCTACCTGAATACTCTCAGAGCTGCTTCCTTATGACTATGAATAATTAGATGGAGATGGATGAAGATTTCAGGAGCGCCAGTTCCCCCAGGAAAAGGTTTTCCCTGTGATCAGCCCGGTGGGTGCCACGCTGGAGGAGCCCCGTGTGCCCACCCGGGCAGGTGTGGGGACAAGGTGACAGTGCCAGCCCGGCCTTGGGGACAGACACGGCACACGGGGAGTGTTAACGAGGTGATAAGCTCGGCTTTCCGTGCAAAGGTTAATTAAACCAGCCAAGCTCACCGCCAGGCTCTCCACGGCTCTTTTCCCTTTAAATATTCTGCACGCTGAGGGAAACTTCCCTCCCCTCCCTGCACACAGACAAATAAATAAATAAATGGAGTGAATCAAGTCGACCATAATTCCAATTAGTCCCAGCTGTTATTTCTCCATCCTTTATGGGCCTGTCTGCAGCGCCTGGCAATCGGTTACACATGGCCTCGTGCAAGGAGACATGAAATAATTGCTTCAATCTGAGGCAAGAGTAACTAATTTTGTTCATGTTTTATTCAGAGTGACAGGGACATTACTGCAATAATTCCTGCCTTGTTCCATCTTCTGGAGAATGGTGGATAAAGAGGCGTTTGCAGCCACACCGAGGGGGACAAGCCACATCTCCAGCTCCACCTTGCCCTGATCCCTGTTTATTTTTAACAGCATTCCCAAATCACACGGTAACGATGCTGCTTTTCATAGCAAAGGTTCATTTTGGCTGGGAGGATGAGGAGAGCTCTTCCTGAGCCAACGTGACCTGCTACTGATTTAGCAGGAATAGATGATGCCACTGGAAATAAATGATTCTTTGGTATTTCTTCTTTTTCTCCTAAGGACAGAAAGAATGACTTTGGTAAGTCAGTCAGCAGTAAAATTAGGAAATGACTGTAAGAAAGTCTGTTGGGAGAGGACACCTTTAGATGCCAACAAATTTATTTATTGGCTGTTTATGGCCGTGCACATTGCAGCCTAACTTTAAAAAGTGTGTATTGTGATTTATTGACCTGGCAATGCGTTTAAACAAAAAGGTGGTTTGAATTGTCACTGTTAAATAAAGGAGAGATAGAATAAAAGCAGGGGTAAAAATAAAAGGGAAATCAAAAAGACATGAAAGATGATGACGGGTGGACTTAGACGTGCACCTGTGTGTCAGCTTCTTAATGGAAAGGAAAATGATAAAAATCTTAAATAAGTTTCTCTGTATAAGCTTCAAAGTTGCCCTGATTTGGAATCTCTGGAACCAGTCAAGTGTTGAGGTTTCCTCTTTTTCCCCCCCATATACCCATTATCAGCCATTAGGAGCAAAAGACCAAAAGAAAGACCAAAATTATGGTTTTGATTACCAACCATAACAGGGACACAGTCTGAAATCTTGTCCAGGAAGGGTGACAAGGACACCCAAAGGTGTCCCAGGCCAGGGCGGTTCCTGGGCTGGTGGTTCCGAGCTCTCCACGTGCAGCTCAGGCACTCTGGAGCTGAGAAAGAGCCCAACAGAAGGAGTTTCCAGCTATTCAGTCTGAACATTTACTAATATGTAGATAATAAATCAGTAAATATATTAGTAAATGTGTTGGTGAATGAATTAGTAAATAGATCAGTAAACGTGTTGGTGTACAGGGAGATCTGTCAGTGCGTGGGGCTGGTGGCTCAGAGCTCACCCAGAGCCAGCCAAACAGCTGAGCAAAACCAGAGGATAAAGTCCATTCCCCACACATCAGAGAGATGAAGAAGTTAATAAGGCATTAGAAACCAGCTGAAAAACAACCCATTTCTTCCAAAAGCAGCAGGGTTGGGTGGACAGAAGCGTGTCAGGGCCTGCACACAGAGGGTCAGGTGCTGCTTTCCAGTGGTTCCTGCTGACTAATTACAGCCTCTGCAGTTACCACAGGGCTGCTATGATTCCTCAGCACAGAAACATCTTGTTCACTCAATGCTGAAATGTTTATTTACTTATCACATCTCTTTCAATAGCTGAGCAAGAGGGAGGCTGAGGGTGACCCACTTTTTGTCCCCTGAGCAGTCAGATGGTCCTTCAGCAGAGAAAGGTCAGGAGACTGCTGCGAGACAATCCCTGGTTTGTAAAACTTTATTCTCAACCACAGGGCTTGCTCACACCAGCCCAGGATTAGCTCAGGGCTAAAAGTTCACCAGGAGTTCTCTGTGGAAAATGTGGGAGCTGCAGGCTGGAGCTGCAGCCCCGGGGGGGCTGAGGCACAGACCACCCAGCTGGGAAAGCTCCCCACAGCTTCTTTTCTGCTGCACTTCCCGGTCACTGGGCTTTTGCTGCAATTTAAGGGCTGAAGTAATAGGTTAAAATGATACATTGTAGTAAAACCAAAATAAATTCCTGTGTTGCATGAATCTTGGCAATAGAGCTGAGGCAAGTCTTGTCAGCCGAGGAAACGCTGCCATGAAATTCCTGATAAAATCTCCCAAGCTGGCCATCCCCAGCTGGATGTGTCAGTGTCAGGTTGGAGAACAGAGGTGCACCTTGCTGCCAGACCATTCCCCAGCTGGATTCTGTGTCCCTGTTTCAGCCCCACGGCCCCAGGGCAGAGCTCTGCCCTCAGTGTTGCTCCTCCCGTGGGGCAGATCTGGCTCCTGCACATGCTGAGGGTTCTCTTTCCCTGTTGAACATCCTATGGGATGGCACAGGGAATTAAACCATGTGGTCAGGCATCTTCTATTTAAGCAATTTCTCTCCTCTTCATTCTCAGAATTAAGCAGTGATTTTGGGGGCTCCAGGGTTGCTGCAGTGCTCACCCTGCACTGACCCACAGCTGCATCACCAGGCGAGAAAACTCTGAAGGACTCAGTGCATGGAAGAGCTGTTGTAATTAAGACTTTTCCTCTATTTATACTAAAATCAGGTCCCAGGCATCCTCCTGTCTCATCCCAAGCCCTCCATTCCTGATCCCAAACCCCAGCCCAGCCCTGTGCCCCAAAGACCACCTCAGGGCTGTCCCCAGAGCAGCACCCAGGGTTTCACTGCTGCTCCAGCTCAGCAGGAGCACTGAGCTCAGCCCCAGCCGTGTTTTGTCTGTCCCTCTGGCACCCAGGCCATGGTCTGTGCTCCCAGCCCTGGTGGAAGCAGCACAGCCCCCTTGGCTCCAGCCCCAAAGGGGAGCTGGTGCTGGGTTGGGATGGGCTGTGGAACCCCCAGCACCATAGGAGCCCCTCCCCAGGGGATGTGCAGCACTCTCGTGTTCCCTGGCCTCTCATGGACCTCCCAAATATCCAACAAAGGAGCCTCTGGCACCCCAGCCAGCTCTGCAGAGGGATGGGGGTCCTCTCTGTTGTGCCCACCATAGCCTGGGGCAGGGGTGGGGAGAGGAATGAGGGGTTTCTCCCCAAAAGTAGGACTGAAGGGTTTTTTTTCTCATGGTCACTGTTGCAGGGCTGTGTGACTGGCCCCTGGCTGGTTAAATCTCCATGGCAGTGCTGCAGGGGGGCACATCCTGCTGTGGCTCTGAGCTGTGCCCCCATCCCTGTGGTGCTGTACCACTCTCTGCCCTTTGACCACAGGAATATTGAGTTATGTTTGCATCCAGGTGCTGGCACTGCCCATCTCACCTTGTCTCCTCTGTCAGCTGCTGAGAACGTTCTTACAGCTTTGGCAGGTAAGGCCTTATTCCTTTAAAAAATAAATTAGAAAAGCCATCTGGAGTATCTTTTTCAAACCAACACGAACTCCTCCAGCTGTTGGGTGACCTCATCCTTTATTAATTTCTGTAGACTCGCATTTACCATTGAGATCAACCCTACAAGTGTATAATTTCCTGATTTCTTTCCAGCTCTTTATTAAAGATTGGGGTTAGAGATTGGCCCCCCGAGTCCCTCGATAACCCTCCTCTCTCACAGGAGTTGTTAAGGAGCAGATGATGCATCACAGGTTCCTCTATAGCAGCAATAATTGTTCTGCTTCAGCAGCGACCCTGCCTTATATACTGCCTCTTCCTGAAATTGTTTTTCTTCTTTCCCCTTATTGCTGAGGAAGATATTGGCACCAAAATGTGATTTGAGGGCTCATGTTCCCTCATTTTCCCCGTACCTGCGCCAGGGCAGATGCGGCGCTGGCGGTGCCACCGCTGACATCTGTGTAACCCGATCCTGCCTCATAAACAGGAAGCAGAAGTGACAGCAGCAATTTCAATCGGGGCTTTTCTTCTGCTGGAGCCATTTACTCGGGACAGGATGTATAAATCACGGCGTGTCTGATGTGGCCAGCTCCGAGCCTGAGGCAGGGCTGAGCCCCGGCCCCGGCCTGGCCGCCTGCCCCGAGGCGCTGGAGCCGGGCTGGGGAGGGAAAGGGAGGGGACAGTCACTGCCAAGGGCCACAGGAGGGCTCTGGGGACTCTCCGCTGGGGCTTTCTGCAGCAGAGAAGATGCTCACACTCCCAGTGCAGGTCTGGGCTCCACACCCAGCTCCCATCTCCCTGACGGTCACTACAATTGGTGACACCTCACTGCTTCTGCCCTGCAGGGGCGGGAGAGGCAAAGCCACCTCATCCCGGGAGGTCACACCACAGCCCGGGCTGAGAGGTGGCTGAAACCGCAGCAAAAAGGGGCTGGGGGACAGGGATAGTGCTGGGTGGGCAGAGGGAGGGGGAGGATGGCACTGGTGGCACTGGAAACTGGCAAATGGCTTTGATTCCATTGCATTTAAACACCTGCAGCTTTGAAGAAATCTTTTCTCTTTTTGTCAGTTCCATATTCCCAGTGCAACACTGAATATTTTAGGGGGACATCATCCTGCTCCTCTGAAAGGCAGGGGACTGCAGCCCCCATCCCTGGGGCTGAGCAGGATGGGGATGTGGGGATGTGGGATGGGGCTGAGCAGGATGGGGATGGGGGATGTGGGATGTGGGGATGGGGATGAGCAGGATGGGGATGAGCAGGATGGGGATGTGGGGATATGGGGATGTGGGGATGTGGGATGGGGGATGGGGATGATCAGGATGGGGATGTGGGGATGTGGGGATGATCAGGATGGGGATGTGGGGATGTGGGGATACGGGGATGTGGGAACATGGGGATGTGATCCTGGCTCCCCCAGGACACACCTGAGGCCCCAGCAGCACCTGTGTCCCTCCTCAGGAATGATGGATAAGGGGCAGAGTTTGTTCAGGCCTTACTGGAAACACAGAGATTGTGTTTAACATATCAACGGGCAGAAAATGAAAGGGTGATTTACAAATATTTGCATCCTATAATTGTCTTTAGGAGAGATCAGCTGGGTTGAGACACAGCGGGCCGTTTGTCCGGAGGAAGAGCCGAGATGTTCACAGGTTTCATTTCCACCACTCAAGCCCTTAATGGGCAATCCCTCAGTCTGATCACACTCCTGCTTCCAAATGGCACTCCAGGAGGGAGCACCCCCAACCCAACATGTTCCTCCAGCCTGGTGTGTGGGAAATGACTCTCAGACATCCCAAGGTTGCTGGGATGAGTGTGAATGTCAGGGCTGGTGCTCCTGAGGGATGGCAAGCACAGCACATGGCTCTTTGTGGGGACGAGCAGGCAAACAGCTGGGAAACAACGTGGGCTCAGCTGCTCATCTGCCAGCTCCTCCAGGCAGCTGAGGGGGTCAGGGCTCGTCGTGTCTGCGTGGTTTTCTGTACCATAACACAGGAGAGAGCTGCATCCTGCCTCGTGTTTAATCCTGAGTTTAACAAATCCATTCCAAACCGAAGCTGAGGCCACTCTGAGGGGGGAGCAGGGAAAGCAGCTTTGCAGGACTTTCCCCTGGCTAGGGGAGGGATGAACATCTGAGACTGCCCTGAAGACACAAAGGCACTTATGGACATGAACAAATATTTAAATCTTCTTCTCTAGCTGTTCTCTCTCTGTTGGGAAGGGCTTTTCTGAAATTTCAATCCCTTTGTAGTGGGGTGCACATGGAAAGGAGCAAAAGGCTGTGAAAGAGGTGAGGACAAGGTAACCCTGGGTGACACAAACCCAGGGAACTGTGTTTGCATTTAGATCCCAAAGCCAGAGGAGCTCCAACACAAACCCCCGACCCCGAGAGAGTTTGGGTGCAAAGGCTGTGGCCTGACATAAGATCAAGGCTGTGGGATGGAGATGCTGCAGAGTTTGCCCAGTTCCCAGGGGTGTCACTGCAGCTCTCACCCTGCCCTGACCCACAGCTGCATCACCAGGTGAGAAAACTCTGAAGGACTCAGGGCATGGAAGAGCTGTGCTAATTAAGACCTTTCCTCTATTTATACTAAAATCAGCACTGTGGAAAGAGGCCATCAATAATACAAGATGTAGTAAGAAAACAAGAGCAAAGCCTCCACCCTTCAGTCAGAGGATGAGCAAAATTTGCTTCCTCCAATAAGCAACAGGAAGAAAGTGGAGTTTATCCTAAGGAGGGCTGAGTGCCCTCACTGCTCCCATGCTGAGGGTCACCACCGACAGCACCTCACACATTTAGGGACATTTCATGGCTCCAGCTGAGGGATGAAGCTGCTCCCAGGGCAGCCAGTTGTGTTCTGGCCTCCCCAGCACAGCCAGGACCTTGCTCTGCTCTGCCTCTGCAAGGCTTTGGCTTGGACACAGAACCTGTTGTTGATGTGACTGTGGAAGCACCATGTGGGGTCAGGATAAAATACCAAGGGAAAATTGAAGGATTTTAATAATGTCTATTTTTATTTCTACTAGATGCCAACCATCTGAGCTAATAGAATGTAATTGGAAGACTCAATTTAGCAATTTTCTTTATTATTATGTCTTGACGTACTTCTGTCAACTCCAAAATACTCATTACATGTAATTAGGAGGAAGATTAGAGTGCCGTTAAGATGTGGAATAATGATGCAGCTCAACAAGGGCCAGTGGAAAAAACAACCCGCTGAGGAAAATATCTCCAAAGTGCTGAGCAGAGAAGGGCATTTAAAAAACTGATAAAGCTCAGAGCTGGTGCCAAATAATGAAGATGAGACTTTGAAGTGGGACAGAGCTGATCCAGTGAATCAAAGCAGTAATGACTCTTCCTCCCTCTCAAGTGAATCCCTCATGTTTATCTGGATGGCTGAAGTAACATTAATAAGATAATTCCCTAAGAACCACCCTCTGTGTCTTTTCCATAAACTCCCACCCCAAACAGCATAATTAATTTTGCTGTTGTACAGAAGGATAATAATAAAAAATCCATCCTTTGGGAGGGAGGTGGTAATTTCTATCTGATGGAAATTGAGATTAGACACAGCACATAAAACTTTTTTGATAATTTATTCACCAGAAATTGCCGTGTTATACCTATCAGGGAGCGGGTGATATGAAACTTAACAAGCTGATATTTCACTCTGATTTCCTTGAGCATGATCCAATTTATTAAATCAAAATTCTAGATTAGCTTTAATACGAAAGCAGATTTTTATATTCCAGACTAATGTATGTCAGAATGTAGGAAGGGGATAATGGGAGTGCTGACAAAAGTTGAGTTTTGTGCAGCACTGAGACACAGGTTCAGAATGAAAAGAAGAAATTTCCCCAAATTTCTGAATATTTCTGCAGAACTGGGGGATAAAAGAGGAGAAAAGAGAGCAGGGCTGTGCCTGCAACACCGGCCAGAGCAGCACAGCACGAGGCACTACCGTGGGGGAAGCTATTTCTGGTTCTATCATCAACTCCCCATATGACAGCAGAGGAATTATTTCAGGACAGAATGGCTTTTCCAATGGATACGGAATAAATAGAACAAGAGCTGTTGAGAAGCCCTTGCTGCTTCCTGTCCCTCCCTCTCCGGTGCCTCACTGCAGGCACGCTCCCACTGGCCCAGCTCTGCACCACGAGGTGCCCGTGGCCACCCCGATGGGTCTGGTGGCCACCAGCAATGGGTGACAAGGGTCCTACCCAGTGGGTGACAATGGCCATCTCTGACAGGTGACAATGGCCACCCCTGATAGTGACAGTGGCCATCTCTGACAGGTGACAATAGCCACACCTGATAGGTGACAATAGCCACACCTGGCAGGTGACAATGGCCACACATCTGACAGGTGACAATAGCCACCCCTGATAGGTGACAATGGCCACCCCTGATAGGTGACAATGGCCACACCTGCCAGGTGACAATGGCCACCCCTGACAGGATTCCAGAGCTGGGGACACCCCACGGGCAGGATTCCAGGGCTGGGGGCACCCCACGGGCAGGATTTCAGAGTTTGGGGCACCCCACGGGCAGGATTCCAGAGCTGGGGACACCCCACGAGCAGGATTTCAGAGCTGGGGACACCCCACGGGCAGGATTCCAGGGCTGAGGAGGCTGCAGGAGCACTGAACCATCTCCGACCATCCCCAAAAAATGAAGTTCAGAGCGCTGAGCCGTGAGGGGTCCCCGGGCTTGGAGAGAGGAGGGAGATGAGGTTTCCTCGGGGCAGTTCCTTCCCGAAATGTTCACACCAGGTGTGCCAGGTGGGGCAGCAGGCAGAGCCCTGCACAAGGCCAGGGGCACAAACACAGCTCAGGGTGGCCACGGGACCGCCAATGTCCCTCTGTCCCCTCGCCCGAGTGTCCGCAGCAGGAGCCAGCTGGGCTGGACAGCTCGGGTCCGCACAGGGCACAGCTATTGGGGACAGTCACTGCACTGCGGGGGGACAAGGCACAGCTGGTTAACCCTTGAATGGCACCGGGGCAGCAGCAGCCAGCCCTCGGAGCCAGCGGTGCCCCGAGCCCGGCCATGGCACCGCCAGCCCCGGGGACGGGGACCCGGCACTGCGGGACGGCTCCGCTGCAGCCCAATCAATCCCTCCGCTTGTTTATAACTATCTGTGACTCACAGGCGTTTTTCCTGCTCCTTAATTGCCAGTTTCCTGAGAAACCATCGCGGGCGGCCAATGGGCTGCGCGGTTCTGACTTGGAGACTGGAGACAACTGGGAAAAATAAATCCAGCGTTATTGGTGAATTGAACGGCACTTTCCTAAGTACAGCACGTATTTATAAACAACACATCTGCAGGAGCCGAGAGCCCCCTGCTCTGCTGAGGGAGGTCTCGGAAGGGTCTGATCCTGAGCAGCAGCGCCCACTCCCCTCCTGTGCCCCCCTCTGCGGTGGCGGGTGCCCGGGGGTGGCTTTGTCCTTTTGTCCCCTGTTCCCCTCCCTGCTCCCCTTCCCTTCACAGGGGTCCGGGGGGGCTTGTCCGGGGTGCTGGGGGTGCACACCTGGGCACAGCGGGCAGGGGAGGGGCACAGCTGCCTGTTCGGGTAGCATCCCGCTGTGTCCCGCTGTCCCTCTCTCCCTCTGTCCCTCTCTCCCTCTGTCCCTCTCTCCCTCTGTCCCTCTGTCCCTCTCTCCCTCTGTCCCTCTCTCCCTCTGTCCCGCTGTCCCTCTCTCCCTCTGTCCCTCTCTCCCTCTGTCCCTCTCTCCCTCTGTCCCGCTGTCCCTCTCTCCCTCTGTCCCCCTGTCCCTCTGCTGCCCCGCTGTCCTGCTCTCTGTCCCTGTCTGTCCCGCTGTCCTTCTCTCCCTCTGTCCCTCTGTCCCGCCGGCTCTCCCTCATTGCTCAATCCCGATTTAAATGCTGTCTTTCCCCAACCATTCTCCCTCCCTGAGAGCCCGTACAGATCGGTGCAGCAATTTTAATAAACAAACTGAAATCCTTGGAGGAGCCACAATACAGTACTGGTAATGTTATACAGCATTATTATAAAAGTGATGCACGAGATCTAAATAAGAGAAGAAATCTCTGCGCTCGGTATTAGTCACTGCTCAATTACAGCTCGATCCAGAGCCATTCAGAGAAATCAGCCTGTGAAGTCCCCCTCGCACAGCCTGAGCCTTCCTTTGTGCTTTTAGTGCACGATGCTTTTTGGGAAGCTCGGAAGCCTTTTTTTGTAATCAAAAAGAGCCGTTCTGATAGCTGGTAAAAGGCTCGGAAACACAGAGCCAGTTAATTTTGGAGGAGTTCACAGGGAGCTGGGGGAAAGGATATAAAAAATCTGACGGTACAAAGCCGGGGCTGAGCTGGAGGAGCTGCAGCCCCTTGGCAGCTGTGACACATTTGTGACTCAGGGATGGCAGCACAGGGCTGGGCACTGGGGATTTGTGTCCCACAGCCCATGGCACAGCCAGGCCCTGGGGATTTGTGTCCCACAGCCCATGGCACAGCCAGGCCCTGGGGATTTGTGTCCCACAGCCCATGGCACAGCCAGGCCCATGGGATTTGGCAGAGCTGCCTGTGCCCAGCACAGCCCTGGGGGCTCCAGCTGTGCCCCGTGAATACCGTGGGCAGGGGAAGGCTCTGCTCCCTCCAGAGCTGGGACCAGACCTGTACAGAGCTGCCCCAATGTCCTGGGGCTGCTGGGAAAGTGAGGCAGGAGCCACGGGGGTGTCTGAGGGGCAGGCAGGCAGGAATTCTGTCTCTGTTGGGGTGGTGGGCAGAGGTGGGTGTTGGTGGGGACTGACCACTGGACAGTCCCTGCCAGGCCTGTGCCCACAGAGCCCATGGTGACACCAAGGGCTGGGGACAGGGAGCTGGGACACCCAGTCCTCCTCCCTGGGGCTGCAAGTCCCTCTCTCATCTGTCTAAAATTCACATCTCTGCTTCAAATGCTCAGAACCTGTGTGCTCTGAGCCCACAGCAGGCAAAGTCTACCTGGAATCATTCCAGCAAGGGGTCTTGGAAATGAGGAGTTCAGTTTCTTTCTTCCCCTGCAGCAAATCCATCATTTTTCTGCCGGGTGACACTTAATCTTTGTGTTTGCCCTCAGAGCCAGAGCTCCCACTGTAGTTCTGATCAAGATCAAACTAATTTCAGCTGGCCAACACTCACCATTTGACATTCCACCTGTTTGGAGCAAAATTGGAACTGGTATTTATGATGAAGATTAGCTCATGGCCATTAAGTGCTCTGGGCTGAAGATGGATATTTGCTGTCAAAGTGGTGGTGGTGATTTATCTCAGAAAAAAGTTCCCTCAGCCCTCTGAAGTGACTGCCACAAAGCTCTCCTGGCACGAGAAACCCGGGAACGTTCCTGAGCTGCATTTTTGCAAAGCTGAAGAACTGACCCCGAAATGCTTTTGCAAAGACAAGAAGGGAGATCTGGCTCCTTCCCTCCCTCAGCCTGAGCTCTCTGAATCACTTGGTACTGGAGCAGCATCAAACAGATGGCGGAAAAAAAGACGAGGAAATAAACCTTTTTCTTCAGTCTTCGCTGGTCAAAGAAGACGGGGTTTAAACCAAATCTGACAGTTGCAAAAATTCAAACCAGGTCCTGAAGGTCTGTGTTTGCTCAGAGCTTCCAGAACCTTCCTTCCCTCTGCCACAGCCCAGAGCTTCCAGAACCTTCTCTGCCACAGCCCAGAGCTTC
>JBBMKD010000034.1:17571752-17596208 GCA_037834095.1 Argya squamiceps
AGAACCTTCCTTCCCTCTGCCACAGCCCAGAGCTTCCAGAACCTTCTCTGCCACAGCCCAGAGCTTCCAGAACCTTCTCTGTGCACAGCCCAGAGCTTCCAGAACCTTCTCTGCCACAGCCCAGAGCTTCCAGAACCTTCTCTGCTACAGCCCAGAGCTTCCAGAACCTTCTCTAGGCACAGCCCAGGGCTTCCAGAACCTTCTCTCTAGGCACAGCCCAGAGCTTCCAGAACTTTCCTTCCCTCTGCCACAGCCCAGAGCTTCCAGAACCTTCTCTGTGCCACGAGCAGGGGTGGGAAGCTGGGCTGGGGCTGAGTGAGGCTGGAGAGGGACGTGTCCAGCTCAGCCCTGTCCCGACGTGGGGCAGAGGGAGAGGGGAGCAGAACCACACAGAGACAGTGGGGCTGTGCCCCCCTCACTGTGTCACCACTCCCAGCTCTGATTCCAGATCAAATCATGTGGAAATGGAGGGGATGGATCTCCCCACACTTTTAAAAAGCAGCTCACAGTCTGATTTCCCACATCCCAGGCTGTCAGCAGGGCAGGTTCCAGTGGGAGCAGGACACCATGGGAACCGGCTATTGATCACATCCTTCAGATCATCTGAGCCAGAGATTTCCAAAAGAGACACTGTTCCCTCCTTTCCCAGGGCAGTGTTTTTGAAAATCTACCACATTTTTCTTTCTAAATAAACCAGCCCAAACTGCCTCCAGAGGGTTTTGCCATCCTTACATTTACTCCAGCAGAGTAATCTTCTAGGAAGATAAAATACCAGAGCAACTCAGGGAAGTGCTGAGCAGACAGGCACAAACCTAAAGATGGATATCCAAGTTCAAGCCTTTCAAGCCCAGAAAATAAATCAAGATGACAACAGTCCCAAAACATCAGAAACCCTCAGACTTACGAAAGCCAGAATATCATAAGTTAATACATTTCCAGCTCCGATGTCTGGAACCATGAGCTGTGTTTGATGCTGCACACGGGCTGCAGGGGGGACAGAGGGGGCACACAGGCTGGTGGGTGAGCAGGAGCTGTGGGGTGGTGGTCAGGGGAACTGCTCTGCCCATGTCAGCCCTGCCAGGAGCCCAAATCTGCACCAGGGTTATGCCCTGGGTAATGGAGCACCTCTCCCCAGCCAGGGCTGCCCACCCCACTGCCCCCCAACAGGAGGGCTCTGGGACCCTGCTGTAGGATGATGTACAGAGCCCTCCATGCCCGTAAACACACACCTCTGTTCCTGGAAAATTCTCCTGCAGAGGATATTAAAGCTGTCTCTTCCAATTCAGTTCAGGGACTCTCTAACCAGTGTGTCAATAAGGCCACATAATAATAATCAGATGTTTCAGCTTGGCCCAGATCAGGGAGCTCCTGGAGAGCAGCCAGGCTGCTCCCACTCACCCAGGTCAGATGCCAGCTCGGAATGAGGAGTGATGGTGAAAGCCAAATCTCTTCAGTTTTATCTAGAAGTTAAAATTAGGCACCAAACCAAAATACATGTTCTTGGGCAAGGTCGTATTGATTCTGTTTAGGTTTGGTTACAGATGTTGGAACAAAACACACAAAGACATTTAGTGAACACAAACTGTATTCAGTCATGTCAGGGAAGAGCCCCCTGGAGCCCCACTTCCCTGACACCTTCCCCAAGCCCTCAGCTCTGTGGCACCCCCCGGGCCAGCCCAGCCACCAGGGCCACCTGTGCCCGTGCCTTGGCTCACCTGAGCCCTTCATCTGTCACATCCAAGTGCCCAAAATTACAGCTGCTCTACAACAGCCTGGAGGCAAAACCTCCACGTAGAGCACTTTGATGTTTGCAGCCAAATCACAGCTACTGACATTTGAGTTGCAGAGCTGAGAATTCATGATATAATTGGGTTTTTTATTCCATTCTGATTTCTGCAGGCTCTGCACAGAGGGATGTGTGACTTCCCTGAGGGTCATCCTCACCAGGCCATTGTTCCTCATGCAATGCCCTCTCTGTCCCTCATGTCACCTCTATTAGCACTGAGCACAGGCACTCAAAGGCTCCCAAGCACCAAAGGCTGGAGAAGTGGAAGGAAACTGAGGTAAGGAGCTCAGGGAACAATGTTCTGTAAGGAGAAAAAAACCCATTAATACAATCACGGATTTTTCAGGGTGCCTAAGCTGGAGGCACAGAATAATTAGAAGGTCACACAGTGGCAATCAGTAAAAGTGCACCAAAATTTGTGTCAATCTTATCATTATTTGATTGCTTCTCTATTTAGACTTACACTAAATATAAACAAGCAAATGGAAGAGAGCCCTTCTGAAATTCCAGCCTCAGTACAAATTCACCATCAGTCACTAAAGCAACCAGAGCAGTGCAGGTGCCCCAGCCACTCTGAACTCTGCTTTACACCTCCTGCAGATGGGCAGAGTGCTGGGTTATATTCAGAATAAATGCTCAATGAGCAGCAATTTCCATAATTCTGCCTCTATTCCATTGTCACACCACTGCTCCCCACTGCTCAGTAGCATTTCCTTAGGCCTTTCACAGGGTACTCTGTTTAAATTACCTTTAAAAACCTATTTCTTTGCACACTTCTCACATCATTTTATATCAGCCTGGCTTGTGCAGATGGAAGAGGAGGTAATTTAATACTGGCATCAAGGGATGGGCAGGAGCTGTGGGTGTTATGACTGCTGATGGCAGAGGGTTGCAAACACAGCGTGTGACAGGGGTCTGCTCAAAGCTGAGACTAATCACTCAGCCAAGTCCAGCTAATTGCATTGATTAGCTCTGCATCGACGAGCCAGTTACTGGGGAATTGTTTGTGTCTCTCTCCTGAAGCATCCCTTGGTTTGAGACAGTAACCAGTACTCTGAGCCAAACAAAGCTGTTTGCATTTGACTTTTACCCAGGCTTGATCCAGTGCTGAGTGTCCAGGCAACAACTGTAAAAAGCAATTTTGATGTTGAATTTGAACTGCCATAAAGATTCTGGTGTAGTGCTTCAGTTTGGTTCTTGTAGCAAACATAATTATTTAGAGGATGCACATCAATGTTATTTACGACTCTGTAACTGAACCCTGAAGGACTTGATTCAGTTCTTGTGTTACTTTTGCAGAGGGAACCTCCAGCTCTGCTCCTCATGTACAAACACTGACATGAAATCCGTGTGGAATCTGCCTGTACACTGAAATTACAGCTTGCAACAAAAACTGTCTTGGATGTGAGGGCTGGGGAGAGCAGCAGTTTGAAATAATTGTCCATCACACAGGAAAACGTTCAGCTGTAAAGCTGAGGCAGAAACCTTCAGGCATGGAGCTGCATAAACACATTGGCTGAGGTCCACCATTAAGATTGTCAGAGTAAATATTAAAGAGAGTTTTGTATTCAGCTAAAATATCTGTTTACAGAGTTCTTCTGCTGAAGCCGCATATTGTACAGCAGAATGAGAGCTCCAAACCCATTTCTGTTCTAATAACTTTATAAATTCTGCTCTGTATTTTATGGAACTTGAATGTACGAGTGGTTGGCCCAGGACTCCTTCTGCAGGAGATTATTGGGAGAAAACAGTCCCATATGTCAGGAGAACGGCAGCATCCCATCGATACTGGAGAGGATCTCAGCTCTGTGTTTATACTGTGGCAGCATTTCCAAACTCCATATATTGGTACCTCTGCTTGTATAAACAACATTATGGCCATGGTTGTCAAAGACACTTAGAGGATTCCAAGGAAAATAAAAGTGAATTTCTGCTTCCATGTTTTCACAAAGTCCTGCTCCTGCTGGCACAGCCCTGCTGGAGAGGGAGCCCGTGCCAGCAGCCCAGTGCCAGGCTGGCAGCCCTGGGCAGAGCTGTCACAGAGCTCACAGGGGGTTCTGTGGGTGTCCGTGGCACAGGCTGAGCCTCAGCACTGGCCTCCAGCAGCTCCAGAGTTCCCATGGGGAGCACTGGGGACCTTGGCTTTGCCCTCTGGCCCCTCTGAGCCCCCAGAGCTCTGGCATTCCACGTTCACTGTGTGCTCAGGGTGAATCCTCCTCCTCCTCTGGACATCCCTGTGCTCTTCCCCAAGGCTTCAGGCAAGCCCAGCCCTGCCCTGCCATGGACAGGGAGATCTCTGTCCTCCTGCCCTCAGTCCTGGGGCTTCGGACGGGCTGGCAGGGAGGGGAACGTGAGCCATGGCCCAGACTGCTGGAGAGGAGAGAGGAGACAGCTCAGTGCTCACAGAGAGCCATTTCCCCTGCACACAGCACAGCTTTCCTTTGCTCAGCACTTTTGATGGCACTTGTTGAACCAAACCAAGCCATGCAGCTGCACATCATTCCAAATCCATTTGCAATTACGGTTTCTTAAACTGTAGAATTGCGAAACCAGTAAGAAATGGCTTAACCAGAGCTTTGTCTCCTAAAGGAGCCTACAGGAGGTGTTTTCCCAGCTGAACACAAGTGGCCAGTGGTGTTTAGGACACAGACAGCTGGCTCAGGGTTTGCTGTCAAAAAAGACATTTGCCATGACTAAAGATTAATAGCTACACAAATCCTGTAATTGCACAGCTCGTGCTATGCCACACAAAAACAGGTAGAAGCATTTCTTTGGGAATAAGACATCTATTTAAGAACCCTGAACATTGTCTGGACAAGCAGAACAGCTTTTTCTGAGACACAAATATTGTTCAGTGTCAAAAATAGCAAGGAAGTAACTTGTGAAGTCATTTTTCAGCAAAGATAGGAAAAACGTATTTGCTAATAAATTAGGATGGGAAAGCAAACCCCAAAAGTCCCCAAAAGTGCCAGTTTAGACTCTTGAGGAAAAAACACCCAAAGGTTCCCAAAATCACCCTGGGGGATTCACAGCCAGCTCTTCCTTCCAGCAAAGGCAGATGGAAATTCTGAGGAGCTGCTTTATTTTGTAAGAAAAACAAACATCTTCTCATTCTGGTAATGAAGGCCTGAACTTAGATTTTATTGGTTTCCATTGGGCTCATTTGAGATTGATAAGCCCAATTAAGAATGCTAATTAGTATCTGATTCTTTTTAATTAAGTAAAAGTAGAGACTGGGAGATGTTGATGCAATGAGTTTGACCTTTCTGTGTGAATTGCAGCAGTTCCCTGAGGGTGGAACCGTGGGGTGGCTGCTCCAGGTGCTGCCCTGGACAAACCCCTTTTGGGCAGGGGCAGTGATGGGGAATGAGCAGCCACATCCCTGAATCCTGTCACCCTGAGCCCTGTCACCCTGAGCCCTGTCACCCATCCCTGTCACCCTGAGCCCTGTCACCCTGAGCCCTGTCACCACATCCCTGTCACCCATCCCTGTCACCCATCCCTGTCACCCTGAGCCCTGTCACCACATCCCTGTCACCACATCCCTGTCACCCATCCCTGTCACCCTGAGCCCTGTCACCCTGAGCCCCTGTCACCCATCCCTGTCACCCTGAGCCCTGTCACCCACCCCTGTCAGCACACCCCTGTCACCCTGAGCCCTGCTGGAGGCCAGGGCAGGGTGATGCAGCAGCTCCTGCTCCCAGGCTGACCTGCAGCCCTTTTCCATGGGGGATTTCACTCCTGTGCTGTGCTGAGGGCTGGGCACTGAGCTCGTCTGTGTCTCCAGAAATAATTGTCTGTGGCAGGAGCCAAGCAGGGGTCAGACCTCTCTTCCTGTGCAGATTATCCCTATTTCAGAGCCAGCCTTTTCTCCCACTTAACATTCATTACTGGGCCAAAATTCTTCACTTGGGGATCAGACTGACAGTGAAACCCTCCCGTGGCCCTTCAGCAAAGCAGCAATTAAAGTGTCTGTGATCTAATTGATTCTCTGAGCAGGATCTGCTGCAGCCTCAACCACCACTGTGGTACAGCTGCAGTGAAGCAACAGGAGAAGTGATGTGAGTAAAATTAGCAAAAATTTACCCAGCTCCGAATTCTGGGTGTTCTGGGTCTTTTGTAAGAGTTTGTGTGTGCTGCTTTACTAGGTTTGATGTAAATTGTTCATGTAAGTTGTGCTTTTTAGATGAGAGGGAATTACAAATTCAGAGCATTAAAAATTCATCCCATATGAGGTGGCCACAGGGATATCTGGGATGGCCACAGGGATATCTGGGGTGGCCACAGGGACAATCTGGGGTGGCCACAGGGATGATCTGGGGTGGCCACAGGGACAATCTGGGGTGGCCACAGGGATATCTGGGGTGGCCACAGGGATATCTGGGGTGGTCACAGAGATGATCTGGGGTGGCCACAGGGATATCTGGGGTGGCCACAGGGACAATCTGGGGTGGCCACAGGGACAATCTGCCATTCAGAGCCTGCAGAGGCCAGCCTGGGTTGCCCAGGCAGGTGAGGGGACGTGGACCTGTCACCTCCCACCCGGGACAGGCTCCAGGTGGGGACAGCAGCACCCAGCTCTGGTGGACTCTAAATGCACCAACTGAATCACCACGGACCTCCCCAGTTCTGGAATTTGCTCTGTCCCCGAGGGCAAAGCCATTTGACCCCCAGGTGTCACAAATGTGACAATCCACTGCCAGCTGGAAAAGGGACCCAAGGCAGGAGCCCCGAGGAGCCAACAGGCCCTGGGGAAGGGAGGGAATGGGGCACCCTTGGAGGGAGGGCTGGGCCAGGAGAGGACAAAGTGGTGCTCGGGAGGCTGTGGGAGGAGCAGGGGGTGACACAACCGAAAGGGCACAGGCAGGTGAGTGTTTGGTGTGAGAATTTGCTGCTTTGAACAGCCCTGGTGTGTTTCCTGTGACTCCGAGGTCACCAGATGCTCCTCGAGTGTTTCATCCTCCAGCTCTGTGTTGTGGGTAACCAGAGAGAAGCAGAGAGAAGCAGAGAGCAGCAGAGAAAACACTCTGCTCGTGTTTCACTGACAGGAGGAGGGACAGCCCAGGGAGCCTGTCCCTCCTGGGCTGCCAAACCCCAGGCAGGGAAATGGCAGCTGGCTGGATTTTGGGTGCTTCTACTCACCCAAAATGCATTTAGAGGAAACTGGAAATCAGGCAGAAAGTAAAATAATGGAATATCTGGAGCTGAAAGGGACCCATAAGGATCATTGAGCCCAACTCCATGCTCCTTGCAGGACCACCTGTCCTGTCAGAAAGAGAAATCTGTTTTATCAATGCTTCCACTCTGCCAGATGGGCTGGATTTAACAACACAGAGGTGTTTGTCCAACTCCTCCTGTGACTCCCCACGAGAACACAGCTCTGAACAGGTGCTGGCATCCCTCAGGGATGGCACAGCATTCCTTGCTGTGCCTGTCCATCCTTGGGCTGCTGGTGCTGGGGAGAAGAAAAAGATTTGCTACCAAAAGCCCCAGACAGCAATGTCCCATGTCTGGGTGGCCTTTCCATGGGTCCATGGTTGGGGAGTCACCTCACTCTGGCCAGGCAGAGCAGGAGGAGGAGCCCAGGCAGGGCCCGTGGGAGCTGGGGGCTGTGTGTGATCCCCTCCATGATTCCTCAGCCCAGCTCTCCTGCTGCACATGGGCACAGCAGGTCTGGGGGCAGCCCAGAGCATCCCCCAGGCCGTGTCCTCCAGCCCCTCTGGAGCTGCTTTTGGACACTTTTCCATCACGAGCAGCTCTCAGTGAGTGCCTCTGCTCTCTGTGTTTTCTATTAAACCACTCACATCTTCCACGGGTTGTTTCCCTTGGCAGTCCCTGTGACTGTCCCAGATTTCTCCCTCTCTCCTCGGTACTGGCACAGATAACAGCTCATTTTTCACTGCAGCAAAGAGTCCAAACACACTTTACATGGTGCAAAGACCACAGCTTATCCTCAGCTAGGCATGAAAGAAAAGAATGACCAGAGAGGATGATGAACAGCCCGTAGCATTTTCAATTGGCTCCCAGGCAGACCCAGGAGCTGGCTCCTTTTGAATATTCCCTTTCACCAAGACGAGGGAGGAGCTGCCTCACCTGGGTGGTGCTGCACAGGATTCATCCCACAGTGGCACAGAAGGGAGTCTTTGGTCTGGTGTCTTTGGATCACCCAACTGAAGACATTAGACAAGATAAGGGCTTCTGTTCCCTGGAGCTGTCACCGAGAGAAATGGAATGGCTCTGGAAATAAGGAACAAGTGACTTGCTCCATTTCTTGCAGGGGATTAAATATATGCTCTCCAAAAATAGCTGATGTGCATAGTTCTCTCTGGAAAATGGAGACAATTCCAAAATCAAAGGTGTCAGCCAGGGATAGAATTGATGCTGCAGAGGCAGCACAGGCAGTCAATGGAGCTGGGAGCAATTTTCATAGCAACCCCCTGGCAAAACATCTCCCACTTTGGATACGATCACAAACCCAAACTCTGCTCAGGCTCCTGAAGTTTTCAGCCAAGCTAAGCCATATTAGAGAGCATTCCTGCAGGATGCTGGGCACTTCTGAGCCCAGGAGTGGGAGAGGAATAGCTCAGCCCTTCTCCACAGCCTCCCTTCTGTCCCCTGCAGCCACGAGTGTCCCAAGGAGCTGCTGGAGGCTGCCAGACCCTGCGGGGCAGGATTTACTTGGGGCAAAACCCTGCAGGAGTTGATCCCTCTGAGCAGGATGGACCAGGGATCTCTGGGGCCCATGATTCTGTCGGGTTTCATTCCTTTCCCTCTCCACTATCAGTACATGAGAACACAAACCTGTCCTTTAATCCTCTCTTTGTCCCTGTGGCCCATTCCTCACCCAAAGCCCCGGGGGTCAGTGGGACACAATCACTTCCACAGCTGGAGCTGGGATGACACACACACACACACACACACGGAGCAGGATGGATTCCAGGAGGGAAATGCACAGTGCTGAAATACCAGGACAGAGAAATCCATTAACAGGGTGAGTCAGGAGAAGAGGTTTCAGTCCCCCTCACATCTGCTTTCATCATTTCTCTCCCCATGTCTGAGAGCCTCAGCTCTGCTGGGATGCCCAAAGAGCTCAGCTGAGGCAGGGCCTGACACGTCCTGAGCTCCTGGGTCATCCCCTGCTCATTCCACCTGGGAATGGGGAAAGGGGACTGAAACATCCACTTCCCCTTGCCTTGCCTTGCCTTGCCTTGCCATATTCAGTCTAAAAAAAAGATAAAGGGACATAAAGATTTTTATCCCATTGAAGTTTTGTGCAGCTGGACAGAGAAGGAGTGGCTGCAGCCTGATCCTGCAGACCATGCAGAGCAGGGAGCAGAGTTACCCACAGTGGTCCCCAGCACCTCCCCAAGCCAGGAGCTGGAGCAGACCCTGCACAGACCTCTCCTGCTGCTGCTCCCAGAGTGCAGAAACAGCTCAGTCCTGCTGGGCTGCTCAGGAGATGCTCACAGAGAGCAAAGCCATCGAGGGGAGGGAGCAGGGAATGCTCCTGGTGCCCCCAGAGCTCAGGTGCTCCAGCCAGGACACAGATAATCCCAGAGCAGGTGGGGAACTGGGAGTCACCTCTGTGCAAATAATAAATTAGAAACAACAGGAGATGCCAGTTATTTGGTTTTTCTCCAAAGATGGACTCTGCAGGACTCTGAAGCTGGGGGAGGAGGGGCTGGAGCACTTGAGTGCCAAAACCAGGTTGATTTGACCAGAAATACTCAATTGAACACCTGACTTAGACCTGGACAGAGCTGCTTCCTTCTCAGCTGCTTCCCCATGCCTAACCTGTGTTGTGAATACAGAAAATCAAAGGATCCCAGAGTGGTTTGGGTGGGAAGGGACCTTAAAGTCCATCTCAGTCCATCCCTGCCATGGCAGGGACACCTTCCACTGCCCCAGGTGCCCCAGCCCTGTCCAGCCTGGCTCTGGCTGGGTAACCACAGAGCTCCATGGGCATTAAACACCTTTGGAAGCCTGAACTGCAGGTCCCAGCTGTGCTTGGTGCTGGTCCTCCTGCTCCCTGGGGCAAACCAGGGATGGCCATAACAGGACACAGCCATTCACTAAAACAAAAGGAGAAGATGGTTTTGTACAGAACATTTCACCTCATTGAGGTGTTTCACAGCCTGTCAGAACTGAGACAGTCTGAGGTGGGAAATGAGCCCTCAGGAGCTCCTGCTGCAGGTTCAGGAGTGCCCAGGGTGAGTTCTGCTGGAGTTAATGAATCTATAGAAAAAAACTCTCTCACTGTTACATGGTTATAACCTTTATACACTCTTCCCTCTCTGCTTGGCTGGCCTGGGTCAATGGGTTTCATTTTCTGAAAAGCATCCTGGCCTGGAAAAGCTGCTGGGAAATAAAACCCAGCATGGTTTTATTTGGCTAAAGCTCACCAGGCAACTTTTGCACGTCCTGAAGCCAAAATCGCTCGTGTGGTTTGCCTAAATATTCTAATTCCAACTTGCAAAGTCACAGGGATTTGGAAAATAACTCCAGCCTTGGCCCACCTCTGTCAGGGAATATGAACTGGGGTATCTGCTGTCAGGGCTGCAGATTCCTGTCACTGCAATATTTCAGCTTGAATGGGGTGAAATGTCTGAAAGGAACCACAAATGTGTTTGAGGGATGACAGGCAGCAGTTGTGATTTGAGGGGATCTGGTTACTCTGAACGCTCACAGTCTCTGGGAGTGGGAACTTTGGGTGTGGAGGAGTCATTTCCACATTGCTGGGTCTCCTCTGCCCACCCTGCAGTCAGCCCCAACACTGTGGAAATTCATGCACAGGGCTGATAATGCTCATTCTGAGCACATAAACTGTGACATCTGTATCTGTGTCTACATCTAGCTATCTCCACAGAGTCTGGAGAGGCAAATGTAAAGAGTGACTAATATAACTGCTTTTTTTTCTAAATTAGAAAATGAGCAAATTATACGTTTCATGGAGGGTTTTAAGGTCAGGCACATTATCAGCATTGTGCATCAGTTTTGCTGTTAGTCACTTCACTTGGGGAGTTCATAAACCAGCCTGAGACAGCAGCCCCAGGCTGAGCCCCCTCCTTGCTGCTCACTGACTCATTTTCTGAATGCTCAGCTCTCCCTTTAACTTCACTGCAGCAGTATTTGCTTAAAGCCCTCTCTGTTCTAGATCTTATTTGTGGAACTAAAGGGTTTGGCTCAGCCTGGCCCTGCACAGTGGCTGCAGCTCTTCCTTCCAGCCCCATCCCCACGTTTGGCTTCTCTGGGGAAGCACCAACCCAAGGCCACTCTCTGCAACACAACAAACCCACCAAGCAACAGGAGAAGGAAAGATATTTAAATATTTAAATATGTAGGGAGGTGGAGCTACATTCCCAAGAGGTTCAGACCTTGAAATTACAAATTGTGTTCAACTATTTGCACGCTCAGTTGAAATGCAGTAAAAAATTCCCCTAGAAAGAGGGGAAGGAACATTTGGTAATACTGAACCATCTAAATTCAACTCTATTTTTTTGAGAATTTCTTGGAAATCGTGCAAAACAAGAGAGCAGAAGTCATCCAGTCCATTCTCTTGCTCCAAGTCAAGATCAATTATAGTTAAATCATTCCTGATAATAGCTGCCAAAATTATTCTTAAAGACTTCCCATGATGGAGTTTCCTTAAGCTCTCCTGGCAGCCCAGGCCGTGCCTCACCATTTTAATCATTAGCAAGGTTTTCCTGCTGTCTGGCCTAAAGTGCCCTCTCTGAAATGGGATGTTTCATCAGATCTGCTCTCCTGAATAAAGAGCCCGATTATATTGAGAGGGATCTGCATACACAAATTAAAGATTTCATTTGGAGGAAACTGTTCCATCAGGAAAAACGTTCACAGCTGCTCAGTGCAAAACCAAGGAGCTGCACAACTGGTGCCAGGACTCAGCTGAAGGACCAGAGTGTCCAAACTGCTGCTTTGCCCACAACTGACACTGAGAGGAACCCATTCCCCATTCTGGGCTGTTCTGGGTTACTGTTTGGACAGACAGGCTGATGGCCCCAAAAGAGGGGGCTGGGATGGGAGAGCAGAAGGAGTTGGGATGGTTTCTCCAGAGCCCTGTAGAGCACAGAGCAGTTTCCTGGCAGTGAGTGGGGCTGGGACAGCCCCTGGGCACAGCAGGTCCCACTGGGGACCCCAGCAGCCACCAGCTGCAGCAAGGGGGGCTAGAGGGTCTGTTTGGGGCTCTTCTGACACCCTGATCCAGTCTGATTGTCCAGCCTGCTGAGGCAAAGCAGAGAAATACTCTTTGAATCGAGATTTGGAACAAATGATAAAATTAATGCTTTAAATACCACTTGGTGACTCTCAGCCTGCACCCTCCTTGTTCAGTGCCTTTACAAGAGACAGTTGCTCTTGGATTCCTTGGGAATGAATAGAGGCTGCTTTTGTACTTTCAGACCAGTCTAGGAGAAGAAAATTGCAAGAATATTTTCAGGTTAATGAGTCTGAATTACAAAATCCAAGACGAACATGACACTAATCACTAAATCAATGTGCTCAGAGCACAGTTTCATCCAGCAAGTCTCTTCTTCTTGTTATTGTGACAGCCTGCAAAGAGGCATTTGTCAAATAAATGACATTTTTAAAAAAGAACATGGATCTCAGCAAATCATGCAACAATTATTATGTTACCAGTCCCAGTGAGAAGCACTTGGGGCAGATGATGATGGATCTGGAGATAGCCTGGGGAGGAGCTGGTGTTCTCCCTGCCAGACTCTGCCCCATTCCCTGAGCTCCTGTTTGGGCAGATCCCTCCCTGTGGAGAGCCTGCACCCCACCCCAAAACCTCCACACCCCCTTTGCAGGCCGGGAGGGAAGGTTTGGTGACCCCCAAAGGGATGGGAGGGCACAGGGCAGCCCTGCCAAAAGCCCAGGACTTTTAAAGGCAGCGAGGGGATGACGTTCTCATTCTCTGTGGGATGCCACCAGCTCTGCCCAGCTGGATTTCACTTTGTCCATTCAGCTCTTCCCCTTCTCCAACAGCCCCCAAAGCCCTGCTGGGATCCCTCCCCTGTCCCCTGTTCCCTGGGGAGGCAGGATCACCCTGCCCTCACCCCTCACTGGGGCAGGAGAAGGGAGCAGCCCCCTCCAGCCCAGCAGCACCCCTGGAGCAGCCAGAGCTGCCCTGCTTCACCCAAATTCAGTCACAGCTCCAGCACCAGGAAGGCTCTCAGGGAGGGGGGATCCTGAGGAGGTTTTGGGGCTCATCAGCCCCTCCTCAGCCCCCTCTGCTCCCCCAGCCCTGCCAGGCTGTGCCCAAAGGAACTTCTCTGCCCCTGGTCAGAGCTCAGCCAGGCACAGCCCCCCAAAACACCAGGGGGACATTAAATATGAGGTGAAACCTGTGTTCATCTTGGGGAAAATCAGAATAAACCCAGGGGTGTGTGTCACCTGGCACAGGAGAGGGGTGACAGACCCTGTGTGTGCTGCAGGGCCCCCTCTGCCACCTTCAGCCCCAAACACCAAATCTGACCATCCCTGGGCAAGGCTGGGGACAAAAAGCCAAAGCCAACAAACGTGGGGTGGCCCAGAGCCCCCAAAGCCATTATGGAGTTGGGGTTTGCCTTCCCAAGGGCTGAATGTGGCGTTAAAGGCAAAGAGGAAACTGTTCTAGGGGATGGAACCACAACATAACTTCTTCAGCTGCTCCACAGATTGCTGACATTTCCAAGGGCTCTGTATTTTGAAAATATCATTCAATAAGTGGTATTCTCCATAAGTATTTTTTGCATCTTTCCCTCTACCCAGCAAATGTTTTTCTCCAGCACTTTTTACCAGGAGAGAAATGTCTGGTGCTAGAGAAAATTCAGTTTTGCACTTTCAAATGCAAATATTAACACAAGCAGCCTGGCTTCTCTTGCTGCTTTTGGCAACACAACATGAGTTTTTTCAGCTACAGGCAGAACTGTCACAGTCTGAATAGCAAATATTAAATAACCACGGAAAAATTCTCAGAATTAACTCAAGGAAATAAAAATAGGGAAATAAAAATATTATCCTGGTATTACAGGAGGAGGAAAATAGAGTAAATTGGAAAAATTAGAGCAACAGAGATCGAGTTCCATAGGTTAATTCTGGAAGACACTTTCCAGATTGTTGCATTCCACAGGGGCCAGTGGTGTAGGTTGGAGCAGTTGGTTTCTTTCCCGTTGGTTTGGTTTGGTTGGTTCTCCCTCTCATTGAGTACATTCTGCTCCTATTCCACACAAGGTGAATGGTTTTCAGTCTTTTCAGTCCCTTTTGTTCTACTCAAATGTGCTTCTGAAGCCGAGCACGTCAATTTATGTCCAACAAGATTTCTACCTGGATTTTCAGTTTCTAATTACACACAAACAGGGACAAAAAATTCCCCCAAGGATGAGCTGAAAGATTATGTTCCTGTGGAGATGCACTGTGATCATCTTTTCTCAGAAACCA
Source organism: Argya squamiceps (assembly GCA_037834095.1). NCBI lineage: Eukaryota > Metazoa > Chordata > Aves > Passeriformes > Leiothrichidae > Argya > Argya squamiceps. The sequence continues at coordinate 17,585,977 of JBBMKD010000034.1, forward strand.
CCGTTTTCAGTGGCCCAGGGGGAAGTTTGGTCCGTTCAAGGGTAAGAGCTGGGTTAAAGGAGGGACTGTGGTGGTGCTGGAGCTCCTCTGCCACCAACAGCACCCCAGAGCTGCCCCCAGAGCAGCCCCAGGGCAGCTCAGAGCCCTGCAGTGCCTCAGCCTGGGCTGGCTGTGCCCACTGTGCCCTGGCCCTGGGGGTTTACCAAGGTGTGCCCTGGCTCTGAGGATTTATCCCAGATGTACCCTGGCTTTGAGAATTTATCCCAAGGGTGCCCAGTGTGCTCTCTTTCTGGGGATTTACCCCAGGTGTCCAGATCTGGCTCTGGGGGTTTACCCCAGATGTGCTCAGAGGTGCCCAGATGTGCCCTGGCTTTGGGGATTTATCCCATGTGTGCTCAGATGTGCCCTGGCTCTGGGGATTTATCCCAGGTGTGCCCAGTGTCCCCTGGCTCTGGGGATTTACCCCAGATGTGCCCAGCTCTGGCTCTGGGGATTTATTTCCCCCAGCTGTGCCCAGAGCTGGTGCTGCCCACAGGGGCTGTGGCTCCTGCAGCCCCCCTGCCCAGCCCCAGTCCCTCCTGCAGGGGGAAAGGCTCCAGGGCACGGAGAGTTCTCTAAAGGACCCGTTCCCAAGCTGTTTCCCAGCCCGGGGGGATCCTGGGCTCTGCTCCCGGGTGGGAACATTCCGGGCTGTGATTATTTATCCATCCCTGGGGCTGCTGCTGAGAGGGGAGGGCACCCGAGCCCAGAGATGCAGCAGGGCAGGAACCTGCAGGGACTGACCTTCACCCTCTGTGCCCTCAGGGGGTGCCCAGGGGGGCTCAGGGCAGGGGGAGTCACCTGCAGCCTCAGCAGCTCCTCGTCCCCAGAGCTGAGGCTGCCCCCGGGCTCTTCAGAACATCCCTCCTGATGTTTTCAGATCAGGCAAATCCTGCCCCCTGCTCACGTGTGTCAGCCAAAATGTCCTCCTTGGTGTGGTCTTTGATGGAATTTTATGGGGGAAAAATTATTTTCAGGAGGCAGAATACCTTAATAATATACCTTATAAACATAATAATGTAATAATATACATTATAAATATACCTTGTAAATATACCTTGTAAATATACATAATATATATTATATAAACAATATATTATATAAACATATATAAACAATACATAAACAATTATATATAAACATATAAACACATATAAACAATATATATAATTATACAATATTAAACAATATATATTATTATAAACAATAATTCAGATTTTGTTCTGGTGTGATACATTCCATGTCATACCCATGAAATAAATCTACCCATGGGTAAAACCATGGGGGAGCTGCTCCAAGCTGTTGGTGGCTCAGGAACATTTCTGTGCTCCCAGCTGCAGTTTCACACACCCAACACTCAGAACTTAATTTAGGTGTTGATGAGAGCAGCATTTGGTTTCGTTTTGACTTTTGCAGCTGTAATAATTTTAACCACAGATTCACCCCCAGCTCTCCCCTCAGAGCCAGAGGAGGCCAGGGAGGAGCTGTGCCCTCTCCCCAGCAGGGCCTGCCTGAGGCTGGAGGTTCACCCAGTGGTCACCTGTCTGTCAGATGGTTGGAATGGAGCTTAAAAACTTGTCCCCCCTTGGAACAAATATTGTGCTTGGCTTTTGAAAGAACTCAAGTTGGTCCAGAACACTGAAAACCTGGGAACAAACATTCATAAAACCATCTAGAAAGTCAGACATTTTTTCCCCCTGTGTACCTATTTGTGATGAAATAAAGACCCTGGAATCTGAAGATGCAATTTGAAGAGTTGGGTTCATGGTCATAGAGGAAGAAACATGCCTTTCTATTGATTGCCACCGTTACTCATCATCCTTTTACTGTTATCAACGAGACAGGAATAGAATGAACAGACAGCTAAACAATAAGGCAAAGTTCTGCAGCTGCTTAAAGCCAATAAAATAACTTTTATTGACGAGGTTATCAAAATGTCAGATGTGCCAGCTCAGCTGGCATTCTTCTCTGCCTTTTTATTAAAATCTCATAACAAAGTAGAGCAGGCAAGCAGAGAGTTCAGCATTTGGAGCCTTTCCTGACCTAATGGTTCTCTTTTTAAGGATTGGTTTTCAGTTTGCATCTGTACATGACTAAAATGCACAGATGGATGGGCACAGTGATTTGGTTTGGGGCTTTATTCGGGTTTTTTTGCTGTGCAAGGATCACATCTCTGCTGCAGATGTGCATTCCCACTGTCTCCCCCATGGTCCCAAGGGAACAGCAGGGCTGGGGAAGAATTCTCTGGTTTTGGGCTGTTTGGAATGGATATTGCTGCTGAGAACAGATACTGCTTCTGGAGGAGTGGGGTGGTCCCTGCTCCTTCCAAAGCCTGGTCCTTCAGAGGAACCAGCCTGGCCCTTCCAAAGGAACCTGTCTGCTCCTTCCAAAGCATGTTCCTTCCAAAGGAACCTACCTAACTCTTCCAGAGGAACCTGTCTGGTCCTTCCAAAGGAACCTGTCTGGTCCTTCCAGAGGAACCAGCCTGATCCTTCCAGAGGAACGTGCTTGACCCTTCCTGAGGAACCTTCCTGGTCCATCCAAAGCCTGACCCTTGCAGAGGAGCCTGCCTGGCTGTTCTGCTCCTGGTCTCCACCATCACCTGAAGAATTGAATCCCCCAGCCCCCAGCCCCATCCCCACAGCCCCTCTGAGCTGACCCAAAGCCCCAGGGCAGGACCCCCCAGCCCTGTGCTGCTCTGGTGAACCCCAACCTGTGCAGCTCCAGGCAAGGCTGTGCCCAGCAGCAGCACCAGCTCTGCCATTGCCTCGGCAACATTTTTTTATGCTTTGACTAAGGAGCAACTGATGCAATATTTCAGGAGACGGGGGGGAAATGGTTTTGATACTGAGAAAAACATTCTGGCTGTTCTGTATTGTCCTTGAGGACTTCGGCGTGTGCCGTCACCCAGTGCTTAGCAACAGATTGGTCGTGGCTGCAAATCAATCTTTTCAGAGCACAGAGCACAGTTTACAATGCAGCCTGTTCCAATCCAAGGGATGCTATTGGGGAGCTATATAAGCATCAATTATGGGTTTTTTAGATGGAATTAATTATAGCAGGGAGAACTCTGATCAGAAATCAGCTTTCCATGCTCCCCCCTTCTGCCTTTTAAAAATCACAGGAGAATTACTATAGATTAGCAAATTAGAAATGGTAAAAATGTAATTATCCAAAATTAAGATGGGTTGTCAGGCTCTGAATGGATTTGTGCCAGAAAAGTGAAGAAAAATAAACTTGCCATCCTTTAAAAAGTTTCAAATTGAATTGTAATTATTCTGGGGTTTGGTTTTTGATTTCCTTTAATGTACTATTAAAAACTTTTTTTTAAAATTAAAACTATTTTTAAATAGGGCTCTATTCCCAAAAATACACACAGACACCAATATAGAAAAAAAAGTGGACAAGGAATATGGAAAGGAGAGAAGCTGAGGAGAATAAGGATCAGGATCAGACACATCCATGGGCAGGGACTCTCTCTCTGCTGTTTGCCCGGGGCTGAGGAGCTGCTGCAGGCACAGGCTCCAGCCCAGGAAAGCCACGAGCTCCCCCACGCAGCTCTGAGCAGTGCCTTGGTCTCTACCAGCATTTATCCTGAGTGTGAATCCTCAGAGTCCTGCAGGAGCAGCAGGGCAGAGAACCAGTCCCTGTGCCCACAGAGCTCCTCTGGCAGGGCCAGGATCAGCATTTGGGGTTTGGCGCCCACCTCGTGGGGTGCAGCTCCCTCGGTGCAGCTGGGGAGAGGCTGCAGGGGGAGAAAGGATCCTTTTCCTGACAGCACAGCACCCACACCCCATGGACAGCACCCACAGCACCCACATCGCATGGGCAGGGCACCCACAGCCCCATGGACACAGCACCCACAGCACCCACAGCACCCTCAGCACCCACAGCCCATGGGCACAGCACCCTCAGCACCCACAGCCCCATGGACAGCACAGGGCACCCACCCACAGCCCCATGGGCACAGCACCCACAGCACCCACAGCCCCATGGACAGCACAGCACCCACACCTCATGGACAGCACAGCACCAAGGGGGATTTCTCATCCCTCCTCCTTTTGATGGATGGAAATAACGAAAAGGTGTTTGACACTGAAGTCTCAGCCAGTGCCTGAGGAACCCAACGAGGTGTGAGCTCACAAACACTCCCCTGTGCCTTCAGTCCCCACAGGATTTCTGGGTTGGTTCCCTTTCTGGCTGATGAATAGCTGGACAGAAAGAACAAAAGAAGTAGAAATTACGGCGTGTATTCAAAGAGAATTTAATTTCTCTTTTGGAGTTTCTCCTGGTTTAAAAGCTTGAAATGGAGATTAAAAGCTTCCCTTTCCCGGCTGCATCTTATCAGACACGATTTCATATCTCTGCAGCTTTCTGGAATCCCTCAACTATATCCCTTAAATTCTGTGCTAATTGAATTTAAAATTAGTCCCCAGTGGGGACTAAGTAGAAGCCAAGTAATTTAATGGTCAGACAATTAACAGCTCTGCATTAACCAGAGCTCTGAACAACAACTGTGTTGGGTTCCTCAGGCAGGCTCTGCCTCCCTTCAGAGGAGGGAGACCACAGCTCAGAGCTATTACTGAAAAATGCCACTTTTACTGCCACAGGATGATTAAATGGTGGGGTTTTTTTTCCCAAACAGAAGCAGCTTTGTGGGCCCCCTCAGGTCGATTTTATCTTTGCACCTTCTCTCTCTGTTTTCATGTCTGATAACCATATCTGGGCCATTCTGGAGGGTTTTCATTGCAGGCTGGGCTGCTTTTGTAGCAGCAAATGTCTGGTCATATGCTGGTATTAATTCCAGCCAGCCCTGGAAATGGAGTTTCCATTTACACTGAGTGTTCTGGAGCCATGGAAATGTCAGCACTTTTAAAAACAGGAGACATCCCACATGGATGCAAATATACCAGCAGTGCTGCCCCTCATGTGGGCATACCAAACCACCTCTAACACTTCAAATAAACCCTCCTGGAGAGGCTGTTGCTAAGAGCTGCTCCTCCAACAGAGGCTCCCTCACAGCTCTCAGGGCCCAGGGCTCCCCCCCCTGCATTCACTGCAGTGACCACAGTGACACCCAGCTGGGGCTGCAGGGACCCCCTTTAACCCCTGCCCCAAAGACTTCCCCATTTGAGGCACAAGTTAGAATCCCAGAAGGGTTTGGGTTGGGAGGGACCTTAAAGATCATCTCACTCCACTCCCTTACACCTGTATTTACATACATTACAGCAGAATATTATTCCCTGCAGTGGTCACAGCTCTTGATTTGCTGGGCATTGGGGCTCAGGATTGCAGCCTGGGACCCAGAGCACCCCAGGGGGTCCAGCCCTGCAGAGCCCCTCAGACCCCTGCAGGCTGCAGCTTTCAAACAGTCACAGCAATTCCACTGCTGCTTTCATCACTGCTTTCATTTCTTTGGAAGTAATGAAGTCAGGGCACATGCACAAAGGCCTGAAGGGTGGAAGCCTTGCAGCTTAAAGAGTTATGGGGAGAGTTACAGCCTCCTCCCTGCCTGCTGCACAGGAACATCAAATTCCCTTCCCCTCTTCCCAAAGTAACAAAAACACCTCCAGAAGTTTCCTTTCCAACACAAGGATCCAGCAATAAAAGGGGCAAACCTTCAGCACAGCCATCTCTGACAGCTGCACCCTGTTATAACCCTCCAGCTCTGAACCACACACAGCAAAATCCAAATTACTGGGAGCCCTTTCATGAAACACATTTATTGAAGTCCTATTCACTGCACTGTGGCTTCAGCAGAGTGGAGGTGCCTTTCACACACTTGGCCCATCCTCTTCCCACTGATTCCCCTGTTCCCCCGGCCCTGGCTCAGGGTTTTCCCTCCCTGGGAGGGCAGACACAGTCCCAGGGGAGCAAGGAAAGATTTCCAGCTTGGGAATGGCTGTGGGAATAGAGGTGGGAGGCACCCAATGAAATGATTGAGGAGAGCAGAAAAACTCAGCCCCTCTGAGGTGCACAAGGACTTGTCAGAGCAAGATCTCAACTGCCTCAATGACAGAGCAGGAATGTGGCTGCCATTGTTTTACTCAGATAAAATAAAACCCTATTCTTTTCCTGATATTCAGCATACTTTGAATATACTGAATATCAGGATATATTCAGGATTCATTCATAACACCCTAATTACTGATGGCAAAATTGTAAATAACCACTCATTAGGAGGGGGAACAAAACAAAACAGAGCTGCCACTTCAGTCATTTCACCCTCAGAGCCCACAGGACATTTGTGGTGACCCTGGAGCAGGATCCCCCCTCTGTGCAGCTGCTTTTGGTTTCAAAGGAGGCAGGTTTGGGTGGAGGTGACACTGCCCCAGTGTCCCAGGGTTTGGGGACACCCACAGGGGCTGTGGGGACACGAGGGGAGCAGGGCTGGGCTCTGCACAGCCTGGGGGCAATCTGAAATATGGAATCCCTTTCCTCAGCCACAATCAGGCAAAGCTTTACCCTGTCTGAGTGCCCAAGCAGCCTGGCACAGGGCAGGGCAGGGCTCTGAAATATGAAATCTCATTTCTGCCCTGAGTGTCACAGCAGCCTGGCACAGGGCAGGGCTCTGCACACCCTGGGGGCAATCTGAAATATGGAATCCCTTTCCTCAGCCACAATCAGGCAAATCTCTGCCCTGGGTGCCACAGCAGGACAAGGAGAGCAGGAGCTCTGGTGGCCAGGGCCCCTCACAGCCCTGGTCCCTCACAGCCCTGGTCCCTCACAGCCCTGGTCCCTCACAGCCCTGGTCCCTCACAGCCCTGGGCCACCACGTCCCCACCCCAGGCTGCTGGAGGAACAGGACACGTGCAGCAGCTCAGGCAGATCTGGCAGGTAACTGCATCCATCCTTTAATTAGCTTAACACCTTCCATCCATAATTAAGCAGTGTGGTAGGGAATGGACTTCAGGCTCCTGATTGTGCACATTCACAGGAGGGGAGATAATTGAAGCACAAATTAAACTTGCCTTTTTTAAAAAAAAGTAAACAGCTATTTTTTGTTTACCTGAAGCTCTATCAAAGTTAGAACTTGTCTTTTCTAAATGCATTTCTTCCCTAAAAACCCTCCAGTGCAGCTCGTGCAGATTCCTTCTCTGAGCAGGCACGAGGAGCCGTTCCTGCACCCTGCAAAGGCAGTTCTCCTTTCTCTAAAGCAATTAGCACAGCCCTCAGACACCGCCAGAGAGCTGATTGTTTCCCTTGTAGAGCCCAAGCAGTGGCAGGAGGAGGAAGAGGAGGAAGAAGGAGCAGGTTGGTCCTGCAGCCCTGGACCCCCAGGACCTTTCCTACCTCTCTGCACACCACAGTGCCAGTCCTCAGCAGAGGGGACCCAACTTTTCCCTTTTCCCTTATCCCAGGAATAACCCCCAGGGCAGACTGCTCTGCTCAGGGCCACCCCAGGGAGTGTCCCCTGCTCTGTCCCCTGCCCTGTATTTACTGTCCCCTCTCTCTCTGGGGTTTACAGCCTGCCCCTTGTCATCCAGTTCAGAGGAAGTTCTTCCATCCCAGCTCCACACAAAGCACAGGAACGTTCCTCAGCTGCCTGGCAGGTCTGAGTGACCTCTGCCAGCCCTCCCAGAGTGGATTTCCATGGCTCAGGGACCCCAGCAGCCACTCCAAGTGCTGGGGACAGGCTGGCACAGAGTGCCATAAACATGCAGATAGATGTGCCAGGGAAATGGTCTTCTCCAGAAAAACCTGCTGGGATCTTAGGAAATGATAAGAAATGGATTTTTATTCAATAAACATCCCACAGGTGAAATCTGTGTAATGGCAGAGCCATGGCTGCTCCCCATTCTGCATTCCCAGGCTCCTTTCTCCTGTCTCCCCAAGGCAGGAGCTTCATTCCTCATGACTTTTATCCTTCTGGCAGCGAGTGCCATTTATAACTCAGACAGGCTGTTTCCATTTTTACTTTGACCAAACTCCATTGGCTTCTGCAGAGAAATCCCTGCACTTCTTAGGCAAGAGGGAAACGGAGCATCTCCATCCCCAGAGATGTCACTTCACACAACCAGAGCCTTTGACTCCCGTTTTCCTGCTCCTCTTTCCTCCCCTGGGTTCGGGGCTGTGAGTTAAACTCTGGGCATTTACTGAAATGTTTATTCATTTTCCCCAGCGCTGCATGTCTTGAATGGTGCGAAATGCACATCTGAGGAATAAGAAAAGGCAAATGGGACGAGCCGGGTGCGAACGTGGGAGGTGATAAATGGGCACAGCATCAATTCTGCAGGAGGAGGGATGATCTAATGCGCTGCTCTGTGCAGCCCCACGTGGTGCAGCTTCATTTACAGCACACAAACTTCCCTCATCCCCTGCAGGGTCCCTCAGCTGTGCCCGGGGTGAGAGGAGCATCCCCAGCCTGGCACAGAGTTTGGGTGGAGCGGGGACAGTGCCACCAGCGGGTCCGGCCGGCGTTGTCACCTCCCCCTGCCAAGCCCTGCCAGCAGCAGCCTGTGCTGAGCCCGAGGTGCATCGGCATCCCGTTCTCGCTGGATCCTGCACGGGCTCCAAAACTGCCTTTGAAGCTGGAGCCTCACGAGTTTTTATGAGAGAAGTTGGAAAAAATTGATTCGCTCCTTTGAAAATTGATGAAGATTTTTTGCATTTCATGCTAATGCCCTGTTTGATCAGCGTGTTCCCAGCCTGTGATAAGCAGCTCCTGGTGTCCATTCACTGGAAATTTGGGGATGTTTTGGAGCTGCCCCAGAGTGGGTGGCCCTGCAGGGGGATCCTCGCAGCCACAGGGAAAGAGGGAACTGGGGGGGAAAACTTGAGACCTTTCCACGACCTTCATAATTGTTTAATGCTTAAACAAGCCGAGTGAAATGAGCTGGGAAATCGAGGAGGAAACCAAGCTGAGTCTGCAGGGAATGAAACAGGAGCTGGGTTTCCCCCCCAGATCTGCTCTCAGGAGGAGCAGGAACACAAGAGCAGCTCCCCGTGGTTCTCACGGATAAATGGCAGCAGCTTTCACTATCAGAATGACTCCGTGCCTTGGATGGAGATAAGGTGCTCGTGCATGAAAAATAACAGGAAATATTTTATTTAAGAGACTTTCTCAGGTGAACTCATTTCCTTTTGCATGGCATTAATTTTTTAATCTCTCTGCTGCTGCTTTTCTTCCACTTCCCTTTACAGCACAGTTATTTAAAGCTTCAGTTTATGGTTACAATCCCCATGCGAAATTTTAAATAAATACTAATGCATCATTAAATACCAATTAATAAATTCTTTCCACGTATTGTTGCTATTAACTTCCATTTGAAGTCAGCTCTTCTCCTCTCTGCATGGAGCAAGGCTTTGCATTGCAGCAGCCCTGATCCACATTGGGAGCCATCTGCCTGTGCTGCTCCACTCGCACTTGGACTGGGCAGAAAAATTCTGCAGATAAAAAAAAATCGAGAGCCTGAGCACTGGAAGGCTCTGGGAGCCTGTACTCACTCAATATTTCAGTCCAGAGCACTGAAGAAACACCCTGTACCTGCATCCTTGTGCCTGAGCAGGCAGAGAAAGTTTTCCTTTCAGCTGCACCGTGGTGAAACATTCTGAAATTTCCATGCCTTGGCAAGCTGATGGATCCAGAGAAAATACAGCATTTGCAGCCAAAGTCTGAACTTTCCCCTCACTCTGAGAGAAGCTGGATCCCTGTGGGGAGCTGGGGCAGCTCCAGCCTGGGAGGGTCCCAGGGCTGGGGGGTCCCAGGGCTGGGGGGTGCCAGGTCCTGCCCTGCAGCAATGACCACGCACAGTCACTGACAGAACTCTGATCAGCCACAAAATCTGCTCCAGGAGCTCCATTCTCAGCACCTCTGCTGCCAGCCTTTGTGCTCCAGTGTCAGCTCTGTTTGCTGCCTCCCAGCTGACAATCCATCAAGGGCAGCGAGGAAAATCCCGCAGGAACTACAACAAGGCTCATGCCAACAATAATTGCTGTCCCTGTTAACACAGGCAAAATAAGGCTGCCATTCATGCTGGGAAATGCAGCCTTTGGCTTCTCCTTGAGAGAGGTGCCTGGCAGAAGCTGTTTCTGCTACACTGGCTTTTAGTTGAGCTACCAGTGAAAGGAGATACGCTTGCAGGAGCCACGTTATTGGTACTCCACGGGTACAACACAGCCCCAAAAATGACACTGTGATCCTCTCCTCTCCTCTCCTCTCCTCTCCTCTCCTCTCCTCTCCTCTCCTCTCC
>JBBMKD010000034.1:17623765-17638321 GCA_037834095.1 Argya squamiceps
AGAATTCAGGGGTTCCCACACTCCCCACAGGCTGCAGGGACAGAACCTGGGGGTCCCCGCAGGCTGCAGGGACAGAATTCAGGGGTTCCCACACTCCCCACAGGCTGCAGGGACAGAACCTGGGGGTCCCCGCAGGCTGCAGGGACAGAATTCAGGGGTTCCCACACTCCCCACAGGCTGCAGGGACAGAACCTGGGGGTCCCCGCAGGCTGCAGGGACAGAATTCAGGGGTTCCCACACTCCCCACAGGCTGCAGGGACAGAACCTGGGGGTCCCCGCAGGCTGCAGGGACAGAACCTGGGGGTCCCCACAGGCTGCAGGACCCTCCCAGCACTGCCAGCTCCATGTTGAACATCCCTGGCACACCTGAGAGGCCCCAAAGTGCCCCAAGCAGAGCAGCCCCAGCCCAGGCTCTGCTGGCCCAGCCCACCCTGGAGCTGACCACCCCAGCCTGGATTTGGGATCGGGGGGGTCCCACAGCAGCAGGAGCCTGTCCAGAGCGTGGTGGGCTCTGCAGCCACACCGAGCTCAGCCAGCCCAGTCTGGCAGGGCCGGGGGCACTGGTGGGACTGGTGAGGCAGGACCCAGCCCTGGCAGAGCTGCTGAGGAGCCACAGACACTCTGTTCCCTCTCTGCACTGCTCTGAACACTTTGGTATCGACTACAACGTGATTTTCCTCAGCAATTACTGCAATGAAGCTATTGAAAAAGCGAGGGTTTAAAAATAAACTATAAAAAAAAGTAAAAAATCAAATAGTTAAAGTATTGTTAGTGATAGAAATCACAAAGATTTTCACAGCTTTTAACTGTAGATGGAAGAATGAAAATTTTATCTCTGATTTTGAGGTTTGGGAGGGCCTGAGGTCCAGCTGGGATGATTTGAGTCAGCAGGACCAGTGGAAATCAGCCTCCATTCAAGCACTTAACAGAGGTTTAAAACACCAGCATTGTTGTTTATTTGACAGCCTTGGTTTTAAAATTCTAGGAAAGGCTGGGCACACACCTGGAAGCTGCTGCTCCTGAGCCAAGGAGATGTGCCTTTGTGCCTGGGCAGGAGGAATCCAACGGCTGCTACAGGAGTGATTCCTGCAGATGGATGTGCTGGAGACCAAAGGATGGTCCTTCCCCCCTCCCCACACCAGCACCTCCAGCTGTATCCCAGCCTGCAGGAGAAAGCCCAGCCCAGGTCTGCTGTGGGTTCCTGGAGGAGGATCTGTGGCTGTACAATGGAAATGGTGACCAGCAGTGAGGCAGGGCTGTGTGTGACCCCCTGAGGTGGCTTTGCCCTGTCACACACGGGCTCTGTGCACTCACAGGGCAGGGATCCCCTCCAGAGCTGTCCCTCGGGCCACGGGGGAGGATCCCAGGATTGCTGAGGCTGGAAAACAGCTCCAGGAGCATCAAATCCCCCCTATGACTGATCCCCACCTTGTCCCCAGCCCAGAGCTCTGAGTGTCACCTCCAGGAGTTGCTGGGACACTCCAGGGATGGGGATCCAAACCTCCCTGGCCACTTCCAAGGCCTGAGCACCCTTTCCATGGGGAAATTCCTGCTGATGTCCACCCTGAGCCTCCCCTGGCCCAGCCTGAGGCCGTTCCCTCTGCTCCTGTCCCTGTGGCCAAGTCCCCCCTCACTGCACCCTCCTCCTCCTCCTCCTCAGGTTCCTTAATGCAGCAAATGGAGACGCTCAGTGCGGGGTGGAGGGAAATTTATCTTTGTTTGGTTTTCATTCTAAGTTTCCTTTTCTCTTTCCGAAGAACTCCAGTTCCCCTTCAAACACAAAACCATCCCAGGCAGCCCCGGGGCAGGTGTCTGTCACTGACTCCTGCCTCCCTGGTCCTGCTGCCAGGGCTCAGCTGGCAGCCACAGACACCTCAAAACTCCCCCAAGGATTAGCTGAGGTGGCACTGAGCTCCAGCAGCACCTCAGCACCTTCTGCTCCCTGCTGAACCCTCCCAGAGGGGAGCTCAGGGCCAGCCCTGCCCTTGGGGCTTCACTCCAGGCTCCCACTGCTGGGGGGTTCTGACCCCACGCCTGTGGGACCTCGGGGCTTCAGACGGGATCTGGGGGCTCCACTGGGAGGGGGAACCCTCAGCCAGGCTGCTGGGGCTGTGCCAGGGCTGCTGCTGTTGTTGTTTTGGGGTCTTTGGAAGCTGCAGGGTGCCCAGTGAACAATTTGCTGGGGGCTGCAGCAAAGCAGTGCCATTACCAGAATTTAAATGATTGGCTGAGCTCAGGAGATGCAGCCACCTCTGAGTGACTATGAATATTCAGGTAAATATGTTTAGCTGAAATATTGAGTCAACAGCACACACTACATGCACAAAATGTACTCCTGCCTATTTGTCCCTAATTTCAGCACCGTGCTGGCCAGCACTGCTGGCAGCTGAGAGAGCTGCACTCACTGCCAGCTTGGCTTTCCCCTGGCACTCACAGGGCACTCAAGGGACCAGCTCCACACAGCACCTAAACTGCATCTCCAGAGAGATCTACAACTCCAGAGTGGGGCTTGGAGCCCAAGGAGAGGGAGAAAGAGTCTCCCAGGGGCACAGCTCCATCCCAGGGGCACAGCCCCATCCCAGGGGCACAGCACTTTTCCAGGGACACAGCCTATCCCAGGGGCACAGATCCATCCTAGGGACACAGCTCTGTTCCACCCAAGAGGCACGGCCCCACCGCAGGCCATCCCTTTCCCAAATTCCCAGGGGCACAGCCCCATCCCAGGGGCACAGCTCCATTCCAAGGGACACAGCTCCAGCTCCACCCCAGGCCATCCCTTCCCCAGATTCCCAGGGGCACAGCTCCATTTCAAGAGGCACAGTCCCATCCCAGGGGCACAGCTCATCCCAGGCCATCCCTTTCCCTGATTCCCAGGGGCACAGCTCCACCCCAGGCCATCCCTTCCCCGTGTTCCCAGGGCCTCCTGCCTGGAGCAGCCTCTCTACTCTGGATTTGGCATTTTTCATGCTGCTGCAATATAAACAGCCCCGGGTAAATGTTAGCTCTCACTGACAGCCCCTGCACATATAGATTGCATACAGTTTACTCTGCCTGTTTTGGTTAGAAGGTCACAGGAGTGCTCAAATATTTGGAAGAGGCACGAAATTTATAGCAGCTGAGGAATTACAGCACGCAGTAAACACACACACACCTATTTATGTGTCCATCCACACAGAGAGGAACGCTCAGGCCGGGCAGGAATTTGTTCCTGCTGGCAGCAGGAGCCAGGCAGGGAACTCCTGCTCCTTGGCAGCTCCTTCCATCTGTGGCACACAGCGGGCCGATGCAGATTTCTATTTACATTATCTTTATTTAATTAAATGCTGCCTTTCATACACACAGCCCGTGCAGCTGACGCTCACAGCTCTCCCTGTGTGCCCAGGAAAGTTTCCTCTCTCTGGCCCCTGCTCCAGATGTTTGTCTTCGGGAGGATGCAGGGCTGCCCCAGCTGTGCAGGGGTGACGGGGTGCCCGGGACCCTCCAGCGTCCCCTGCCCTGCCCGGGCCTGTCCCTGCCCCAGGGATGGGTGTGGCAGTTTGGGCACATGAAGGACGAGGCAGGCACAGCAGGTCAAGGGAAAGCTCTCTTTTTTAATTATCTGACTCCATTCTTATGTACATTTGTCCAGAGGTCAAGAGATTGGCTACACAGGTGCCACCTCTTCGACCTGGATGGTGAACATCACTGTCCATCACATTTTCTCCTCCCAGAGAAGAAAAATGTAAACACACAGATAAATTCTAAAAATATACATTGTTTTCATGAAGCTGTGTGAGAACAGCACTGCTTGAGTTCAAACACTTGCATTTTCAGGAGAACTGAGGGTGGCAGACGGGCTGGAGGGAGCAGCAGGAATGGCCCCGAGCCCTGCACTGCCCCCGGGGCACTGGCTGAGGACGGGAGCCCGTCCTGCCCCGGGAATTGGCAGTGCCAGACCCTGCCCAGTGCCCGGCCAGCCCCGGCAGCTCCAGGGAAATTCGGGTCTAAGTCATGACGGGATTGCGGCTGCAGTTGGGTTGTGACACACAGCCCTGCTGTCCCCGGGGTCCCGAGAGTGGCTGAGGGTCACTGACTGTCCCTGCAGCCCAAAGGCTGCCCCAGTCACACACAGCACGGCCCGGGGGGCAGCTGCAGCCAGTGACCGCCAGGGCAGGGCTGGGGGTGTTACTGTTATTGTTATTGTTGTTATTATTGGTATTGTTATTGTTGTTATTGTTATTAAGAGAAAAGAGTCAGTTTCAAGAATTGCCTTTCACAACGAGTGGGCAAAGCAAAGGAGTCCAAGCTCCTGACCTGGGTGACGAGGACAGGGAGGGCAGCCAGCTCTGCACACCAGGGCAATGCAGATTCCCTGTAAAGCCACTGGTTATAGTTGCCAAAATAGGATTATTGTCACCCTTTTTCTGCACAAGCACCAGCCCACAGCCAAGTCCTGCCCCAGCACTTGCAGATCAGAGAATCCCAGACTGGCTTGGGTTGGAAGGACCTTAAAGCCCCCCAGTGCCACCCCTGCCATGGCAGGAACACCTCCCACTGTCCCACGCTGCTCCAACTCCAGTGTCCAACCTGGCCTGGGACACTGCCAGGGACCCAGGGGCAGCCACGGCTGCCCTGGGTAACAGAAACCAAGACCTGGAGCAGCTTCTGCTGCTCTGGCTGGACCCAGGTTCCAGCAGCAGGGTTTGCTCTGGAGGATTTTTAACTTAATGCAAAGATGAAGTTTTTCCCTCAGATGGAGTTTAGGACTGGGACATTCAGTCTCTGAGCAGGACCCCCCCAGGCTGAGCTTCTCTCTGCTCTCCCCCAGCTCTGCCAGAGCTGCTGCCCAGGGGTTCTGGAATCTTCTCTGCAGTGCCTGACCCTTCCAGGCTCAGAGCTACAGAGACAGCAAAACTCACACAGGAACTTCAGAGCTCTTCACACAGGAAGCATTTTAAACCCCTCGTAATTAAAATAAAACATGGTCATTTTTATCTACATCATCTTTTTCTCCCCAGTCCATTTTTAAAATTTGAGTTGCCATAACAACCTATTTTACCATATAGCACATCCTGAAATGAGTCTGGGCTCCCTGGTGCTGTGAGCAGAGCCTGAGCACCCACACAGCCCGAGGGGCACAGCCCCCCATCCCAGGGCACCCCAGAGCAGGGCCAGGAGCCCAGACACAGCCCCAGGAGCCAAAAACCACGGGAGCACGGCCAGAGGAGCAGCTCTTTCCTGCCTCAGTCACCACTGCACAGCCCAGGGAGCCCCACTCACATCAAACAGCCCAGGAAAGCCTCACCTGCACCCAGTGCCCTCCCTGCCAGCACAGCCACCCCAGAGGGAGAGCCAGAGCCCCCCTGGGTGCACTGAGAAACAGCAAAGGGTGGGTGGGACAGCGGGGCAGGGGGACACCTGTGGGCATGGGGAGCACCTGTGGGCATGGGGACACGTGTGGGCATGGGGACACGTGTGGGCATGGGGACAGGGGACAGCTGTGGGCACAGGGGACATGGGTACAAGGGACACCTGTGGGCATGGGGAGCACCTGTGGGCATGGGGACAGGGGACAGCTGTGGGCACAGGGGACACCTGTGGGCATGGGTACAAGGGACACCTGTGGGCACGGACACACTGAGCACCTTGGGAGCTCCTGTGGTGATGGGCAAACCAAGCACACGGGGATGGGGCACACCAGGGTCATCAGATCAGCCAGATGGTTGTTGTAGATCCCTTCCAGCTCAAATATTCTATTCCATGCCATGCCTCATGTGCACAGGCACTCCTGCAGCTGGACACAGGGGGACAGGAGCAGGCAGGGAGGGGTCTCTGTGCCACCCTGCCCCGGCTCCAGGCCCTCAGCCCCATTTCCCTGGGGCCTTTAGGGTGTAAACCTTTGCTGGTGAGCACTGGTGCTGCTGGGGCCCCGCTGAGGGGTGGCTGAGGGGTGGCTGAGGGGTGGCTGAGGGGTGACTGAGGGGTGGCTGCAGGGATGGGGTGGGGTGGGGGCTGCTGCTGCTGCCAGGCTCCAGCCCCCCTGAGGGTCTCCTTGGAGCTCCTGCACAGGAGCTGTTCACTGCTTCAAACGTGTTTGATCTGAAAGGCTTTCCTTGTGCTCCAAGAGGCCTCTGGTCCCCTGGAGCCCCTGTCCCAGGGCACTGAGAGCTGTGGGGCCCAGCCACCACTGAACGTGGGCTTTAAACATTCCCAACTATTTCTTCTCTCCCGTGCTCCCCTTTCTGCAGGGAAACTGCCAGTGTTCTCTTCAAACCAAGGCAGCCAGAGGCAGGGGCAGCAGCTGAGCCCCCCTGGCAGCTCCTGCTCTGGGATCCCTGTGGAAAACTCTCCCCACAGCAGCTCCTCAGCCCCCGGGGAAGGACGTGCTCAGACCAGCACAGGGCTGGGGGAAGCACGTTCCGTGTTTGAGCAGCTGAAGGGCTTTAATGAAAACCAGGGGAAAGAGTTTTAAGTATAGAAAACACTATTTTTTTTCCAAAATTATTTGCTGTGCTTGAAAGCTAATGCTGTGTTTAAAGTCTGGTTTTATATGTCTCTTGGACTTGAGCTACGGCACATTAATTATGGCCAGAGGCAATGAAGAAGTGTTATTTCTTTACAAAGGAGATGGAGAAATTCAGTTAAAAATAGATTATAAGGCAGTGCTGTCAGGCACAGGCGTTTTCCTGCCCCACTGGATTTCTGCTTTCCACCGACCAAGGAGGAATTTGCTCACAGAATATCGGGAATTTTTCATATTACTCAGCATAATTAAGTGTAGCTGGTTAAATGACTGTGGAGGTCACTAGAACAGCCAGTAACTTTTCCCTGCTAAGGGAAGTGGCAGTTGGCCAGGACTCATTATCCTCCCCACCCCTCTCTGGTTTTTCAGCCTGGTTTGCACGGGGTTTGGAGCTCCTGTCGGGAGGATGAGGAGGAGCAGGGTGCCCCGTGCCCCGGGGGTGCCCCGGCCTGGCACAGAGCTGGAATTTGGGCTCTGTGTCAGATCCAAGGGATCCTCTGGGCTCCTGCAGGACCTGGAGCCATCACTGGGGTGGGTCAGCAGGCACAAGAGCAGAAAATGCCCACCACTCCTTTATTTTCTTTAAACATGCAATCCTTGCATCGGGGGGAACTGATAATTCACGGATCAGAGGGGGAAACTTTGGACAATTCACGGATCAAAGGGGGAAACTTTGGACAATTCACGGATCAGAGGGGGAAACTTTGGATAATTCACGGATCAGAGGGGGAAATTTTGGATAATTCACAGATCAAAGGCAGGGTTCCTCTCCTTGTGCTCTGACATACTGAGTGTCTCAAACACGTCCCCAGCGAGTCTCCAAAAGCAGCCCCAGCTCGGGATGTGTTTGCTGGGCTGTGCCCCAGCCCTGCTGAGAGGGGGCTCTGCCTCGGTGCCCTGTCCCCTCCTGTCCCCTCCTGTCCCCTGCCGCGGCTCCCTGGCCCTGCTGGGAGTCTGACAGGAGGGATCGGATTCCGCCGGGAATGAACGCAGCCAGGGAAAAGCAGAGCCGGGGGCTGCAGGAGCAGCTCCGGAGCCAGCTCTGGGACCAGCTCCTGCCCGGCTCCTGCCCGGCTCCTGCCCGGCTCCTACCCGGCTCCTGCCCCGCTCCTGCCCATCTCCTGCCCATCCCCTGCCCATCCCCTGCCCATCCCCTGTCCATCTCCTGTCCATCCCCTGTCCATCTCCTGCCCCGCTCCTGTCCGGCTCCTGCCCGGCTCATGCCCATCTCCTGCCCGGTTCCTGCCCATCCCCTGTCCATCCCCTGCCCATCCCCTGCCCGGCTCCGAGCGGCGCTGGCCCGCGGGCAGTGCCCGGACACTGCGGCGGGTGCCGCCCGCAGCAGCCCCGCGCTCCCCGTGCGCTCCCGGAGCGGGTTCCCCATCGCAAAGCGCCGATTGCCATCTAGCGGCACCCGGAGCCGGCCCCCAACGCGGTCCCCAGATTTGGTGGCCCTGGCCGGGTCTGTGGCCCTGCAGGGCTGCTCTGAGCTGGTCGCCGCGATCCCCGGAGCGGTGACCCCGCCACTGCTGGGGCTGGACGGGTGCAGGGCATGGGATGGACAGGGGATGGGACAGGGGCTGGGCAGGGGATGGACAGGGGATGGACAGGGGATGGACAGGGGATGGCAGGGGCTGGCAGCGTTCCTGCACCTCCAGCCCCTCCAGTCCCTGCAGCCCCTGCAGCCCCTCCAGCCCCTCCAGCCCTTCCAGCCCCCCCAGCCCCTCCAGCCCCTCCAGCCCCTCCAGCCCGTCCCTGCCCGGCTCGTTCCCCTCGGGACGGGCACTCCCGGCCCCGGCTCCCCGCGGGGCTCCATCAAACGGCTCTGGGGGGAGAACGGGGCCATGGCAACGGGGCCAACAGAGCTGGGTGGGATCTAAACACGAGCCCGGCCACGGCAGAGAGCAGGGAGTTGTTTGGGGGATCACACTGCAGGTTTCCATGGAAAAAGCTCCCTTCAAGCAGCCTTCCAGACAAATTACTGGGTAAACTGCAGAGGTTTCAGAGCTCCAGCCTGATGGTTTTAATGGGTGTTATCTCACTGCTGCCAGCACTTTACAGGCCAAAATTCAGCTCCACTGTCTTTCCTCCAGGGTCCAGAACTGTGCCTGTGTTTGCTCTGAAAATAATGAAGGCCCAAGAAAGGGTCTCTGTGGTTGTTCCATCACCTGCTCAGCAGTCCAGGCACCAAACAGGGAATGTGCAGAGGCAGAGGCAGGGAGAGAGCTGAAGGCAAACCCTGCTGTTCCCCAACAGGGGACTGGCTCTGTGCTCTGGGTGACCCCCACAGCTCCCTGAGCCTGCTGAAGGCTCCCCCAGACCCCCGTGCCAGCCCTGGGGCTTTATTTTCCTCCTGGCACCCTGGAGACAAACCCCTGTGCCTTGCAGTGGATCTGGGGAGCAGGGGGATGCAATCCCACCCCATTCCATCCATCAGCTCCGTCCCAGCCCAGCCACCCCACATCTCCCCACCCCCCCGGGGATGGGGCCCGTTAGTGGGAGCACTGACTGCGTGGGGAAACTCATCCCAGCTGATCAGCTTCAAATTCAAGCTCTACATTCGGGTCTGAAACAACACTAAGAATAGATTTGAGGCAGAATTAGGCCTTTTAAGCTCAATTAAAGCTCAGGCAGAACATGAAGATCATCAGCACACGAGTGAAGATCTCTTGATTGCTGCAAATTTATTCTGAATTAACAGCAGTGGGAAGGATTAATCCAATGATGTGGGCTTGCACTGATCAATCATTTGTAATTATTATCTTCTCTTTTGTCAATATGCACACTGGAAACTTAATTCTGATGGTGTATCCTGCAATGACAGGGAAACAACCAGGGATGAAGAAGTGAAATGAGGAGAGGCCCATGCAACAAAACCCCCACACAGACCTTGGTATTTAAAGCAGATAATTAAATAAATGAACAGAAATAAGCTACCCCACAGTGTCAGATTTGTCATCTTGGCTGTGCAGACATGTGAATACATCGATGCATTCTGACTGGAGATGCTGAAATCCCCTCAGAACTCTTCCCTGTTACCCAAGGAATGAGACACAGCCAAGGTTCCCCATTCCCAGGAGGGATCCCAGGCACTGCAGCATCCCCATCATGGCTGGAATGGATCCCTTCCCCTGCCAGGGACACAGAGCCAGCTGGATCAGTGCTGTGACCACAGGGAATGTCGCTGCTGTTGATGTGGGACACCAGCAGGGAGGGCAGGAGGAGGGAAAGGCTTCCCAAATCCTGCTCCAGCCCAGCAGCAGCTTTCAGTGCAGCAGTGAGGTCGTGGTGCTCAGCTGTTTGTAGCACATCCCTGCACTGGATGTGATTCCAGCAGGAATTTCTGCATGGAAAAGGTGCTTAAACATGGCAGGGGCTGCCCAGGGAGGTTTGGATCCCCATCCCTGGACATGCCCAAGGAAGGGCTGGAGGTGGCACTCAGTGCTGGGGGCAAGGTGGGGATGGGGCACAGGTGGGGTTTGATGGGCTGGGAGGGATTTTTCCCCCCAGCTATGCCAGGATTCTGTGCCCAGGCTCCCCAGAGGAATCCAAGTCCTGCAGACCCGGGATTCTGTGCCCAGGCTCCCCGGAGCAGAGTCCTGCAGCCCCGGGGTTCCATGCCCGGGCTCCCCGGAGCAATGGCAGTCCTGCAGACCCGGGATTCTGTGCCCAGGCTCCCCGGAGGATTGGGGAATCCTGTAGACCCGGGATTCTGTGCCCAGTCTCTCCAGAGCAGCCCTGGGATTCTGTGCCCAGGCTCCCCGGAGGATTGGGAATCCTGTAGTCCCGGGACTCTGTCCCCAGGCTCCCTGGAGCAATGACAGTCCTGCAGACTCGGGACTGTCCCCAGGCTCTCCGGAGCACTGGCAGTCCTGCAGACCCACCCAGTGGAGGAGCTGCAAACAGCAGAGCGCGGCTCCGGTCCCTGCAGCAGCAGCAGCAGCAGCAGCAGCAGCAGCGCCCCGGGGCTCAGCGCACCGCCCGGAGCATCCCGGGCTCGGGAAACGGGCTCTGGCTTTGTCCCCGTGCCCGGGCAGCAGCCGGGCTGTGGGACCAGAGCTCGGCAGCCCTTGAACCACCCCTCAAGGCAGTAACAAACCCTGAAGGCTGCTGCTGGCAGGAGCTGGGGCAGCACAGCAGCAGCAGGCTGTGCCCAGCCCTCACCCGCAGGGCACATCCCCGGCTGCAGCCCCAGGGGCTCCGTGCACAGAACGCAGAGGAATGTTCCAGTGCTCTCCCCGGGTATTCCAGACCCACAGGGGGGGGCAGGCACCGCAGAACATTAAAAACACAGGTTGGCACAGGATGTGCCCTGGAATTTGCTGGTACAGGAACAAAGCCCAAGAGAACCCAACAGAACCAGGAGCAGCAGCTGCCTCCCAGCACAAGGCAGCTGAAGAACAGAGCCACTGTCACACCATCGACAGCCTGGGGCCACTATGGACAACCTGGGAAAGGTGACTCACAGCTCTGGCAGGGCAGGACAGGATTTAGAGAGGGGGGGAATAACAAAAAGCCACTCCAGCATTGGTTTGAGTGCTTTAAGCTGAGCAGCACGAAAAGAGCCAAGGCAGGATGGAGAAGTGGTGCTGGCACCTGATCTGAACCCCAGGGGAGAAGGGTGGGGGAACAGACTGGGGGGAGTTCAGACGTGGAAAGAAAAGTGCCCCTGATTGTGAAAGGGAAATGTGGGAGTACAGAACTGCAGCCCCCCATCCTGACATTCCACAGGATGAGGAGACTGAATCATCTCAAATAGAACTAAAATTGAAGCAAGAACTAGGACAAAACTTCATTCCAGAAAATCGATGGGATTGATTTTGGAAAGGCAATAAAGAATCAATGCAATCACATTAATTACTGGACCAGAAGTTTGGGGTATTTAAGACTACCACTCTAGCTGTAACACTGGTTTTCATCAAGTCCTCCATGAAGTCAAGTGTTTGATCTCCTCCTCTCATCTGCTCTCCAGAGACCACTTAGAAATTCAGTTACAAACTGCTAAATTGTGCACAAAATGCTCCTGGAAACTCTTGGGTCAACCCTCAGTGCTGGAGTAGAACGTGCAGTGCCCTCCACTGCTGACTTTGTGAGCATTTAAATCTAAATAAATCCCTTTTCCTGTGGTTTCTCCAAATTCAGCAGCCAGGGCAACACTGAGTTGTTTTTCCTGTGCACTCAAGTTTGCTCGTGCAGTGGTGAAAGAAAACATTATTTTAATATTTTAATATCCAGGCCATCACCCTGGAAGGTACCTGTGGAATCCCAGCAAAGCTTTAAGAACTTCCCCTCTGGAATGAGTGCAGGATAGGCTGAATTAGCTGTTCCCAAAGTACAGTATTAGTGTTACAACCTGACTTGCTCAGGCAGCTGAGGGAGCTCTTCTGTCCTAGAACTGTTTAATTAGGCTCATTGGCAATCAATGCCATTGATCTGCACAGACACAGGACAGCTCCCTCCTGCTCTTCACTCACTGAAGCAAACCCCAAATCCACCCAATGAATTCAATTTTAAACGTGATTTTGTTCCAACATGAAAGTTTCTATTTTTGTAAGTGAACATCAAAAATAAAATCAGGAAAAATCACACACCTTTTTCAAAATTTAAGGAAAATTTAATCAATATGCCTTAAATTATTTTACAATAACTACAATACTGACAAGCATAACATTTTCCAAATGGTGTTTTCCTTGGAAGTCCTGCAAGAGAGATTCCTCTTCATCCAGCAGAATGTGCACCACGAGGGAAGGAACCTCTGAGAGTCCCTCAGAAACCCCAGTTAACATAAAGCTACAGACACCCCAATGTGGTCATGTTTCAAGTGTCACAGAATTACAGATCCCTTTCACTTTTAAGCATCTGTTTTCTACTTCATAGTTTAAGTGTCTTAAATCCTGAAATACTCTCACAGCAAATGAACAAATAATTGAGACTGGAGAGCTTAGCAGGATATTGGTTAAAATACAGGAAATGCTCTAATCACTTTTGTTCATTTGTGCATTTTTGGTGAGAGGGGTCAGGAAACAGGTTCCTCTTTCCTGCAGATTTATCCGAAGTCCCCCAAATCCACAGCAGCTCCTTCAACTGTTTTGGATAAAAATCTACCAATTTGTAACTGCAACCCTTCGCCCTCCCCTACAAAACAAACCAAAATGAACAAAAAATCACAACCCTCCAATAAACAACCAAAAGTTACTTTTTCTAAAGATCTAGGAATGGGAAAGAAATCACAGGAACTTGATAAGCATGAACACATATTAAAGCTCTGGACTGCCCAGGTCATTGAAAACAGTATTCAAAGTCCTACAAAAGTGAACACGAGACGTTTTCCATTGTTCCAGGTGATTCAAACAGGTCTAAGTTTCATGATAGCAACACGAGACAGTTGTTTGCAGCTGCTTCTGGTCCAAGTCCATGTTCCAAGCTGGGAATTTTCCTTTTGGCCCCCCGGAGCCCCCCAGAGTCTGCTCAGAAGACGGAGATGAGGGCGAAGACCCCGTAGAGCAGCGCGCAGGGATAGGCCACCAGCAGCTGCTGCCCCTCCATGGCTAAGGCAGAGATGAAGATCTTGGAAGCAGAAAAGCTACACCAGCCAATAATTCCAGCCGTGAGGATGATCCCCATCACCCCCCTGCAAAGGCAGAAAGGAGAGAATTCCTGTGAGACCTGGGTAGATCCACCTGTAGGAGCCACACCTGGGCTCACCCAACGGCTTGTGCACGTCCTGGGATGGATTTCAGCATTTGGCCTTCAGTGAAATATTCCCACTAAAAGCACTGGGAAGGCCCTGGCACAGGTGCCCAGAGCAGCTGTGGCTGCCCCTGGATCCCTGGCAGTGCCCATGGCCAGGCTGGACAGGGCTTGGAGCAGCCTGGGACAGGGGAAGGTGTCCCTGCCCATGGCAGGGGTGGGGCTGGAGGAGCTTTTCCAATCCAAACCATCCTGGGATTCTAGAATTTTAAAACACATCAATTATGACAATAGAAAGCCCTCTCTAAATTAACTCTTTCACTCAAAGCAGTGAGTAAAAGAACTGTGGCAAGCTGTTTCTTTTCAGTCTTTAAATTCACAGAGCCAAGAGGAATCATTCCCATTTTCCTGTATTTTTAAGATCCTAATTTGCATATTCAATAATAATTACTTTTAGACTTTACTGGTGCTGAGACCTGTCAGACTGAGAGCTGGCTGAAAACAAACCTGAGACTGCTCTTGGAGTCTGTGTATCCAAAATCTGTTAATTGACTTAGAGGTAAAGCCAGGATTCACCCCCCTTTCCCCCAGTAAACACCTGAAGCCACTGATAATTAATTCCTGCCCTTACTAAAGATTCCTGTCATGTTCAAATCACACACAGCTCCAGCATGGAAGGTGGGAACTCCTCTCAACTCAGTGAGAATTCAGTGATTTCCCTGCCCCAAATTCAGTGATTCCACTGCCCCCAGCTCACTCCAACTCAGTGATTCCCCTGCCCCCAATTCACTCAAATTCAGTGATTCCTCTGCCCCCAATTCACCCAAACCCAGTGACTCCTCTGCCCCCAATTCAGTGATTCCCCTGCTCCTAGTCCACCCAAATTCAGTGATTCCCCTGCCCCCAATTCACTCAAATTCAGTGATGCCCCTGCCCCAAATTCACCCAAACTCAGTGATGTCCCTGCCCCAAATTCAGTGATGTCCCTGCCCCAAATTCACCCAAACTCAGCAATTCCCCTGCCCCAGTTCACCCAACCTCAGCATTCCCCTGGCCGGGGCAGCACTCACTGCAGGGAGAAGACGATGGCGAAGGAGGAGAGCAGGATCATGGGCAGCAGGCAGTAGCCCAGCACGCTGGCCACGCAGCCAAAGGACACCCCGGTGATGCTCATCAGGTTGAGCAGGCAGAACATGCCCAGGCAGCCGATGGCGCTGATCCCGTACACGTACCCGAACTGGATCTTGCCGGCCTGTGGGACACGGGGGTCAGCAGGGGACACGGGGGTCAGCAGGGGACACCGGGCCTAGGGGGGGGTCAGCAGGGGACACGGGGGTCAGCAGGGGACACGGGGGTCAGCAGGG
>JBBMKD010000034.1:17671554-17683007 GCA_037834095.1 Argya squamiceps
CCTTCCCTGCCCTGTCCTGTCCGGTCCTGTCCTGTACTGTCCGGCTCTGTTCTGTCTTGCCCTGCCCTGTCCTGCCCTGTCCTGTCCTGTCCTGCCCTGCCCTGTCCTGCCCTGTCCTGTCCTGTCCTGTCCTGCCCTGTCCTGCCCTGTCCTGCCCTGCCCTGTCCTGCCCTGCCCTGTCCTGCCCTGTCCTGCCCTGTGCCTGTCCTGCCCTGTCCTGTGCCTGTCCTGCCCTGTGCCTGTCCTGCCCTGTCCTGTCCTGCCCTGTCCTGTCCTGTCCTGCCCTGCCCTGCCCTGTCCTGTCCTGCCCTGTCCTGCCCTGTCCTGCCCTGCCCTGTCCTGCCCTGTCCTGCCCTGTGCCTGTCCTGCCCTGTCCTGCCCTGCCCTGCCCTGTCCTGTCCTGTCCTGTCCTGCCCTGTCCTGTCCTGTCCTGCCCTGCCCTGCCCTGCCCTGTCCTGGTGGCCCTGAGAGCCCCGAGCTGCTCCTGTCCCCTCCATCTCTGCAGAGATCTGGGCTGCAGGGGCTGGTGCTGCAGGTGCAGGGCTCTGCCTTCCACAGCTTCAGCAGCGAGGGGGAATCGCCTGTGCCGCTGCCTGCGGGCGCTGAAATCCCTGACATGTGCTCTTTATTATGGGCTTAAGAAGCCTGGAAAATCAGTGTCTCGGCAATCCCTCAGCACAATGCACGTTCCCGCAGCCTACAGAGCAAATCAGACTGGAAAACCGCGTTATTCCTGAGCCCTTTGTCCACGGGCTTGGTTGCTAAGTCGGGGCTTTCTCATTCAGAAGGAGACAGAAATGCAAAGTCCCGGCTTTCCGTGGGTGCTGGGATCCTGTGGAGAACATCTGCTTCCCACCACGAGTGCCTGGCTCTGCTCTGTCCCACTCCCTGCTCGGTGCCCAACTCTGCATCAACAGTGGGAATGGTTTTGGATACTGGAATGTGCAGCAGCTCCTAAAGGGCCCGGGTTTTGGGGTGCTGGCACTGGCAGAGCCCAACCACCCACCTGGCCATCCCACCAGCTCCAGGATCAGGGAATTCTGTCCCGGGCACGGCCGGGCGCTGCTCTGGGGTTTAATCCTCATTTCCCCGGCCTCCCGGAGGAGGAGAAGTCTCCTGTACCTCTTTAACAGCTGCTCCTCACGCTCCTCTCCCGGAGCTGTTCTGCATTTGCCGGAGCCCGCAGCGATGCCCTGAGCATCCCCCGGTGCCGCCCCGGGGTTTTCCGGTCCCGTGCGGGGCCCCGAGAGCCAGGCAGCGCTCCCGGACTCTCTGCCCGACTCCTTCCCTTCCTCCCCTCTCCCTGTGACCTCTTTGTCCCAAAGTCACCTCTCCGCCCGCCCGTTCCCCCTCCCCGTGCCCTGCTCTCGCTTCCCCTGCGGTGCAGTGAAAGATATTTCCATTTTCCTATTGAATTTCCACTCTCTGCTTGACCCAGCTTAGGGAGCCGCTGCCCTTGGGCTCTGTTGGAGGTTTTTGGGGGAGGAGAAGGCGCAGAGCCCGCCCGGCGTGTCCCGGCTCCGTCTCCTGCCGGGAAAGGCGTCCACAGAACCTGCCCAGCCCCCTGCAGAACACAACCCAAACACATTTTCCGTAATGATCCCGGAGCAGCAGTCAATATTTAACAGTAGCTCTTTCAAGCTGCTTTCTGGGCTCCGGGGAGAATTCCTAAAGAAACAGTTTGTAGGAAATGTATCGGAAAATTAACTTTGTGTTCATCAACACGTCGTTAACGGCTTCCTCACTCTAACAATCCAATGTCCCTGATTGTTCCCATCTCGGAGAAAGGTGAAGGCTGCCACCAGGCAATCTGTTCTCCCACCATTTGCTCGTGGCAGTGCTGGTCCCGGGGGGCTGCAGGTTGCTGATGGGGGGGCAGTGCAGGGAAAGCATCTGCTGTGTTCCTGAGCCTGTTTACAGCGCCGAGTCCAAAGTCTCTAGGGGTTGGAAGTGATGGATTTTTTTTAAAATTTGTTTCTACAAGAAACAGGCATCATTCATGATTCCCTTTTGCCGTTCTCAGTTTTCCCTGCTTCTCCTTCCCAGTCTCCTCAGCCAGCCAGGGCAGCTTTTCATCTCCTCCTGTGTTTTCTGGCATCTCTTCACTCTGTGTCAGCCTCCTCTGCTGCATCAAGAACATAATTTTTTATTCTATTTGGTTTTGGATGCTGGTCCCCAACTGCATGATTTGCTAAAGGAGCCAAAGTTTAGTTTTTCTTTTACTTGTATGGCATCGATGTGAATTCAAACCACCCCCACCACCCCCAGACGGTTTTTTGAGTCATGAGTGAGTTGCCTTGGAGCTGTGACTCCTCTCCACTGCTCCCCAGAACAGTGACAGCCAGAACTGGGGGATAACTTGGCTGATGTCCCCAGAGCCACTCTGCTGAGGGCTGGCAGGGCTGGGGCTCGCAGGGCTGGGGTCTGGAGCTCCCTCCCCACCCTGCACTGGTTTGGGTGCAGGATGAGGCTCTGCCCCAGCAGTTCCCACAAGGCTCTCCAGGGGAACAGCCACGGATGCTCCAGCCCTGGAAGTGTCCCAGGGCAGGCTGGAGCAGCCTGGGACAGAGGGAGGTGTCCCTGCCCATGGGGGACACCATGGACACCATTCCAGCCCCTTCCAACCCAACCCATGCTGGGATTTGTGATAACCCCACTTCAGGAGAGAGGAAGGAGGGGAGGCAGTTATGGTTGTGAAGAGGAGGAGGAGGAGGCAGAGAAAGTGTTTGCAGGGACACACTGAGATGACACCTGGGGCTGAGACCTTTCCCAGGATCTTCTGGCAGTGTGTGAGTGGCAGGAAGGGGGAACAGCCAAAGAGAAGAATTCAGTAATTATGGAGATGGGATTGTTTAGCAGGAAACAGCAGAGAGGGAGTCTCCAACCCTGGGCCAAAGGACTGGCACTGTGAGGGTGCAGCCAGGCCACCCCAGCTGAGGGCAAAGCCAAACCACAGCGCTGAGTTATTGGTGGGGTTGGGATGCTGAGCCCAGAGAAATGTGTGGGGAGGCTGAAAGAGAGAGGGCAGTCCCCAGCCCTGCAGGACAGACTCCCCTGGATTTGGGGCTTGAGCTGAAGGAGAGGTGTCTGGAGCTGAACGATGTGAGTCATCAGCAGGGAAATGTTAATTAAAGATGTGTTGAGGGATGAAATTACACAGAAACGAATGAGAAGCAAAGACAAACAAGACAGTTTGAGAACTGCAAGGAGAGCTAAGGAAGCTGTGGGAGAGGATTCTCCAAATGATGGATCCCAGCAGGGATTTCGTGTCAGGATGGGGGGTTTGGAGGAGAGGAGCTGTCTGAACCCCCGTGTTGGAGGGTTGCCAGAGGTGCCTCCCCTCCTCTGGGCACAGCAGGGCCAGGAGAGGCCCCAGCAGAGTGTGGTGGTGGCCAGGGCTGGGACAGAGAACCGGGGGTGAGGGTAAAGAAAGGACATCCCCCAATTGAGACACCCTCTGTCCCTTCCAATGACCTTGGAGAGAGCAGGGCCAGGGCAGAAGCAGAGGAGGTGTGGGGGTGACAGGGACAGTTGACAGTGACCTGCTGGTGCCACTGGGGGATGGAGGCTGTGCTGGGACAGGAGGTGGCAGAGGAATTCGGGTGGAGTTGGTGTGGGACAGCCGTCCCTGGCAGGAGCAGGAGCTGCCAGCCTGGTGCTCATTTCCATTTTAACTGCATTTTCCCTCGAGGGAGAGCACGCCAGGTAATCTCCTGTTTTGCTTATTCTGACATTAAAAAGAGAATAACAATAGGGGTAACGAAACAAAACAAAAAAAAAGAGATTAATTTTCAAACAGTAATTGCCTTTCTGTTGGTAGCACTGACAACTCCCAGGCACTTTCCAATTACAGATTCGTGTCCTCCCTTTGCCTCAGCTCCCGGGGCTGTGCCTGGGACAGGACCTGCAGCTCCTCATTCCCCGCTGTTCCCCTGCTCTGGTGGGGCAGGGGGTGTCCAGCTGGGGGATGTGTGGCTGGAGGAATCTCCAGGCTGCAGCAGCGCTGTCTGCGGCTGGAAACAGAGACCACCCCGAGGGGAGATGCTGAGCTGGGGCAGGAGGGCTCTGCCTGGGCTTTACGGAGTTGTTGGGCACGTTGGACAGCAGGAGCGGGGCTGGGGGGTGATTTATCTCCTGTTTGCCGGAGTTCCCGGTGTGAGGAGGCTGCAGTGAGGCAGCACAGCCCGGGACAGCAGCAGCCATCCCTCCGGCCCCGCGCTGCCCCGGCTCCGCTCCGCTGCCCCCTAATGAGCCAACGGAGGGGGGAGGCACCGCCGGGCGGGGGAACCGTGCGGGACCGGGGGGAGCCGTGCGGGACCGGGGGGAGCCGTGCGGGACAGGGGGGAGCCGTGCGGGACGGGGGGAGCCGTGCGGGACTGGGAGACTGCGGGGGCGGTGGGACCCAGGGAGCCGTGCAGGAGCGGTCCCCGGTAGGACCGGGGAAAACGTGCGGGACCGGGAGGAGCCCGGCGGGACCAGGGAGCTGAGGAGGCTGTGGGACCGCGGGAAGCTGTGCGGGAGCGGTCCCCGGTTGGTTCCCCAGTGGGTGCCCCGGTTAGTCCCTGGTGGGTTTCCCGGTTGTTTCCCCGATGGGTTCCCCGGTTTGTTCCCCATTTGTTCCCCGGTTTGTTCCTCATTTGTTCCCTGGTTTGTTCCCCAGTGGGTTCCCCCGTTGATTCTCCAGTGGATCCCCAGCTGGTTCCCTGGTGAATTTCCCGGTTGGTTCCCCGGTTATTCCCCTGGCCGGTTCCCCAGAGGTGGCCCCGGTGGTCCTCCGGTGGATTCCCCGATGGGTTCCCCGGTTTGATCTCTGGTTGGCTCCCCGGTTTGTTCCCCGTTGGTGCCCCGGTTTGCTCCCCGTTGGTGCCCCGGTTTGCTCCTCGGTTGTCTCCCCGGTGGGCCCTGCAGGGTCTGTCCCGGGGGCGGCTCCCTGCGGCCCCGAGCTCGGCTCTGCCCCTCCCGCCCCGCACGCGGCGCCCCCCGTGCCAATTACACTGGAAATAATTATTTGATTACACAATTTTTTGCTCACCGCTTTGTTCCCCATCTTGTCTTTGATTGCTCAGGAGCGTTTCGGGGTGAAATAATTGCATGTTCAGGGAATCTGCTTCGAAGCTGGCAATTATTAATTTCCTCATCAATTCGTGTTCCATGCGACTTTGGTGCTGGGAGAGCAGCGGGACCTGCGGGGAGGGGACACAGGGCTGGGGCTGCTCCTGCCCGAGGGGACCCTGCCTTTGCCTGCGGTGACACCACCCCGGGCAGCCTCTCCTCGGCTTTCCCCGACCCCCGGCGGTTCCTGTGCCTTTGCAGCCGGGGGTTTCTGTCATCCGGCTGCCCTGGCTCTCCTGAGTGATTCCCGTTAGTGAAGATGTGCCAAGGATTCTGGTTCTGTGTCTGCTGATAATTGCTTCCGATTATGAGAGTGTGGAACCATTAAGGTTGGAAAAACCTCCAAAATCATCCAGCCCAACCTTTGACCAGTCATCTCCACGTCAACCAGAGCACAGTCCAGTCTTGAAGAAAGCACAAGAAATGATTTTAAGTAGTTTAGAGTAGTTTGAAGTTCATGAATAATGTGTAGCTCCTCTCAGGAGCCATCATTAACCTGTGCTGAGGCACACTGAAGGATTTAAACTCGGTATAAATCTCCCATTTCCTGAGCAGAGGTGATGTCTAGGTGTGAGGAGTGTGACAAATCCTCATCTCCACCCCCCTCTAGGCTCTCCAGCAAGTGTCCAATTATTCTTTCCCACAATTAGGCCCATTCTGAATTTCCTAACTATGAAATGAAAAAATCCAATGTCTTACATCTCTTAAAATGATGGTGATGAACCCTTTGTGGATGCAGGATGTGGCAGGGGAGGCCCAAGGCTCCCTCCTGGCCCTGACACTGCACCCTAAAAGAGCAGAACTGGAGAAGCCACTGTCACGGTGCTTTATATTGAATTTCTGCTTGGGAGCAGAAGCAGAATCTGTGTCAGCAACCACTGTAAGTCTCCATAACTATTGGTGTAAATTTAAATTTTAGAGCCAATGCCATTGTGATGGGAGCCCTTTGGAGGCAGAGAACCAGTTTGGTTACTGGTGGGGAAGGTGCAGGGGAAGGTTCTGGGGCAGAAGCTCTGATGGGACCTTGCAGGGGCTTTGGAGGCAGATCAAACCTTGTCTGTCCCACAGGTACCTCTGGATGGGGCTGTGGACAGGGAGTGGTGTCTGGCAGAGACCCTTGCAGGTGCTGGAACACGGAATTTATGTGCTTTGTTCACAGCCCCGAATCCCTGGGACATGAAGGTCCCCCCATGCAGGGATTTGAGATGTCCTTGCTGCCAGCCCTGGCCCTGCCAGCCCCTGGGAAGGGAAATTCCCTGGAGAACTGCCTCAGTCTCCCACTGAACTTTCATTTTGTACTTCTGTGCCTTTTCCTTTTGACTTTTGCTCTTTCTCCTTTAAGCTGAGGTCAGGGTCTCAGCCTCTGAGGAGACATGAGGGTGACACTTCAGCTCTCCTGTACTTTGCAGAGCTTGGGAAGCCTCAGCTCTGACACAGGAGGCAAGGCTGTGTACCTGGGGGGACACGCTCTGTGATGTGTTCTGTGACAAACAGCAAACAAATCATCATTTGGAAAGGATTTAATTAACCCGAATGAATTTAGTTAAAGCAGCATTAAAAGTTTTGCCCAGAGTATTTGCTGTCTTATTTTTTCATTTCCATGTAAAAAGGTCCCTTGCTGGGTCTGTGCACGTTACCTTGAGGTTTTGATTAACTTCAGTGTTTTCATTAGCTGGCTGTAATTAAATATTTATGGTACAGCACATCCACGTTCCTGCACAGCCCTGACAGCAGGGAGGGAGCTCAGGGGCCGGGCTGGGAGCAGGGCTGGCTTTGCGCTGGGCTGGTGTTTGTCTCTGCTGCTGCTCCCTCCTCTGCCCAGCCCGGGAGCAGCTGGGGGGAAGGAGCAGCAGAGTTTCTCTGCCCTGGCGCCTCCTCTCGGGCTGTGCACGGCTCATCAGGAGCAGGGAGGAGTCACCACTGTCCTCCTAAATCACCCTGTCAGTGTTTGTAATTCGGGCTCATAAAACTGGCAGGAATTACTTGTGTGGGAGACCTCGGGGGCCATAAAAACTGGGAGCTTTAGTTGGATTGGATTAGTGACAAAAAGTAGTTTTGTCAGACTCTTTCCTGGCAGAATCCTGGCTGGCACAGCCCCCAGGGGCCTTGGGAAGGGGCTGCTGGGGCTCCTGACTCAGACTGCACCGTTTGGGTAAAAACGGGGCACCCTGGCAAAGGGAAGGGGAAGGGCCCTCGGGCTGCCCCAGGGAGGTTTCGGTGGGATATGGGGAAAACTCCCTCACCCCGAGGGTTGTAAAGCCCTGCAGGGTGTGCTCAGGGCATGGTGGAGCCCCCAGAAGGGTGGGTGAGTGGTGGATGAGGTGATCCCTGATCACAGAGGTCTTTCCCAGCCACGAGGACTCTGCGTGCAGCTGGTCTGGGCTAAGGCAAAGCATTCACACCCCAGTTTTGTCTCCTTGGGTTAAAAGCAGAAAAGGTGAGACTTCTTTCAGGCCAGAGACTCAGGAGCTATTTCAGCACAGCTTTCTCCCTTTAAACAAGGAATGTGTTCCTGCTGCAGGCCAGGGAAGCACAGAGCATTTGTTGTTGTTCAGCAGCCAGGGTGGTGTTGGCAGCTGTGGAAATTGCTTTAACTTCATTGACTTCCCCAGAAATGAACCAATTCTTCTCCACTGCCAATCTGCTTCCGTGGGACTGAGCTGATTTTCAGGCTGACATTTTTACCAGGAATAACATTTAAAGTTCAGACAATATTCATCAAGTATTTGCTTACTGGTGCCCCCACCATCCTGCCTCGGTAAATAAGGTTACTGTATGTAGAGAAATCTGATAAAGAGATTAAAATCTGGATATTTTATTTATAATTACCCAGCTGGGCAAGGTGAGGCTGCCTGAGGAGAGCTGTGATCAGCCTGAGCTGCCCCAGCACAGCCTCAGGCCAGGGAGTTGTGCCATTGTCACCTGAAAGGAGGTGGATCCAGTTCCCAGGGTCATGGGATGCCCCTCAAGGCCCCAAAAACTCAGACTGATTTGGTGAACTCAAGCACCAAAACGTCTCCAACCCTCAGCAGTGCAGAACCTCTGCATGCCCTGTACATCCCTGTTTGTATCTTCTGTTAAATATTCATAAAGTGCCTGTTGCACCAGGCGCTGGCTGCCAGGGCTGCTCTCCCCATCTCACACCTCAGTCTGGGCTCTGAGCACAGCGGGGAGGGAGGAGAAGCCCCAAGGAGGGCCCAGTGTCACATCACAGCTCACTGGCAGTGTCAGCCCCTGACTGTAGGTACAGTGGCAGATGTAAAATACCGGCTCTGGCACCAGAAAATTGTTCCTTGAGTAATTGTATTATGTACTTCAATGCCTCTTTGATAAGAAGCAGTTTTAGTGAGGGGTTGGCAAGTCAGTAATCCCAGGTTTTCCAACGGGATTTCACAGGGAGCAGGGCTGTGGATGAGGCTGGTGATGAAATCTGGGGGGAGAAATGAGCTCCTTTCAAGGGGGAGATGTTACAGCTGAAGGAAGGTGAGCCTTGCATTTAAAACCAGATCCACTCAAGTGGTTGGAAATGTCAGGGATTTTTGTCAGTGGGAGACTTTGAATCCCTGGCTCTGCTCAGATTTTTAACTTCACCATTTGCCTTGAGCTGAGCCAGGGGAGCTGGGCAGGGCCTGTGCTGGGTGAGCCCACCCTACAAAGTGTCCCCCACTGCAGTGCCAAACACCTGGACCCCATGGAAATGCTCATTACAGTTCCTCCTGTTCATTATGGCCAGGACAGGCAGCCCGAGGTACCTCCAGGGCTGGTGTTCGCTGTCACTTTAGGGTCTTTGAGGTGTCATATGCAGAAATAACAAAGCCAGGCAAACACAGGTGATGTCAGGCATTGTTTTCCCTTTTATTCCTGCCATATTAAATGCTGATCCTCTAGAAACAAATGTGTTGTGCACTAATTTGGTTGAGCGCCAGGAAGAGCATCTGCATTTGCATTCTGTGAATTAGAAAGCAATCTGTTGCTAGAGGGGAGCTGGTGTAGTCATTTCTAGCTCAGAGTGCTCCTGAGATATTTCACCAAAAATACTCTGTGTCTGAGGCTGCTGCTGCCTCCTGTCTCAGATAAAAATGGCCACACAGGTGCTCTCAGAAAAGAATCATTCATTGCTATTTGTGTCACTTACCTCATGGTGCTCCAGAGAAACAACCACCATGCTTCCCAGGAAGACAGATCTATTTTTTTTCTGTGGAGCCTTTTTTTAGTCAAATGAAACGCTTGGGCTGCTTTACCTTTTTGTTCAGGAAATGGCAAAATTCCACCTGCAGGACTGGGGGGTTGATGCTGATACAGGCTCCTGTGTGAGTACCTGGGAGTGCCACGAGCCTTCCCAATCACCTCTGGAATGTGCTATAGGTTGAGTGTTGTACAACAAGGTAAAACTGATGAGGTTCCTCTGAGTGGGAGGGTTTGCAGTGAAAGCAAGGAAAGCTTTACATACAGATTTTTCGGGGCTGGGTTGGAGCAGCCTGGGGCAGTGAGAGGTGTCCCTGCCCATGGCAGGGGTGGCACTGGATGGGTGTAAGGTCCCTTCCAGCCCAAACCGCTGGGATTCTGTGGTTCTGTGGCCTGCAGGGGTCTGGAGGGACACGAGGGACATCCTGCTGTGCCACCTCCCCGTGTCCCCAGGGACTGGACCCAGCCCAGCCCTGTGATCCCACAGCCAGGCAGGGCCCGGGGCTGAGCTCCCCTGTGGGTTCGTGGAGGTGATGATGCCCTGACAAGTGCTCAGCCTTTGCTGCCAAGAGCTCAGACACTGCTGAGCGTTTGCACGAGCTCCTTAAAATGGAAACTGAGGCCGGAGGTGTGGGGAGGAGCCGGGGCCGGCGGTGATGGAGCTGCTGCCGCCGGAGGGACCATCCGTGCCCCAGAAACGCAGGTGCTGAGAGCTCTGAGTGCCGTGCCTGTTGCTGCTCTGTCCGGGGATAAAACCTGTAGAGATGGCTTTTCCTGCTGAGCTCCTGTCGCTCGTGGCCTCGCTGGCCGGGTTGTCCCTTTGCAGCCTCGCTGGCCGGGCTGTCACACTCAGCCTCGCTGGCCGGGCTGTCCCTTTGCAGCCTCGCTGGCCGGGCTGTCCCTTTGCAGCCTCGCTGGCCGGGCTGTCATTCCCAGCCTCGCTGGCCAGGCTGTCAGTCCCAGCCTCGCTGCCCGGGTGTCTCAGGGCAGTTTTGGGCAGCCCTGATCGGGAAAAGCAGCGGAGAGAGCCCTGGAGGAGCTGCCGGGGCCGATGTGCGCTGGCTGCAGGCGCGTTCCTGCCCGCAGCTTTTCCTCCCCCGCTCCCCAGCGCAGTGAGCGATGCTTTGTGAGTTGGGAGCGAAAGGAGAGGGAACAAAGGCGGCGGGGCCGGGGAAAGCCGGCCCGGGGCAGTGGGCACGGCTCACATGGCTCTCTGCTGTTCTCTCCTCTCTGCTGTACCAGGCGATGAAAGCTCTCCATCTCGGCTGATTAAAGCGCTCGGCTGAGCCCAGCCCGGCTCAGCCCCACCTCTGCCTTCATCCCCTCCTGCTGCTCCCGCAGATAAAGGGGCTCCGGCACGGCTTCAAAGCGCTGCATTAGCGGCCTCTGCCTCCCCGGGAGCCGGGGATCAGAGCCAGGCGGTGCTCCCTGCGCCTCAAACTCCCCTCCGAGCCCGCCCGACCTTCACACAAAGGCCGGGTTAAAGCAGAGACTGAAAACCCTCCCTGCGGGGACACCGCGGGGTGGGGGCGGCGGGGCCGGGAGAGCAGGACCGGCTTTGGGCCGGGTGTGCAGGGAACTGGACCGGGTTTGGGCTGGGTTAAAGCACAGAACAGGACCAGGTTTGGGCTGGGTGTGCAGGGAACAGGACCGGGTTTGGGTGTGCAGGGAACAGGACCGGGTTTGGGCCGGGTGTGCAGAGAACAGGACCGGGTTTGGGCTGGGTGTGCAGGGAACAGGGTTTGGTGAGGAGGGAACAGCCCTCCTGAACGAGACCAAATTCATTGTTATGCAAAGGGCTCCGTGTTTTCCAGCTCTCCCAGACCAGGGCTCATCACTTCCCCATAAAAAGCGCGGTGGGCCGGCATTCCTCACCCTTCCCGGAGTGAAGGAAAAGGGAGGATTTCCGTGCTCACAGGGGAGCTGTGACAGAGCCACTGTCACAAACCTGGGGCTCTTGGCTGCCCCCAGAGTCCCCGGCAGAGCCCCACGGTGTCCTGGAACAGGGCCGGGAGCGGGGACAGTGTGGGACAATCCAGGGCCCTGTGTGTGCTCCCCTCCTGTCCCATGGAGAGAGAACAGGGATGCTGTGGCACCATCCAGGTGTTCCTGCTCCCCTCCTGTGCCATGGAGAGGGAGCAGGGATGCTGTGGCAC
>JBBMKD010000034.1:17748651-17766003 GCA_037834095.1 Argya squamiceps
CATCCATCCATCCATCCATCCATCCATCCATCCATCCCTCCATCCATCCATCCATCCATCCATCCCTCCATCCCTCCCTCCATCCCTCCATCCATCCCTCCATCCATCCATCCATCCACCCATCCATCCCTCCTGGAGTGGGTTCTACTGGAGATGAACCCCTATAAGAAGCAGACCCATGAAATATGACTTTATAATAAATTATGCAACAACCATAAAGTCCACAAATACTTAGCTCTCTCCAGAACTGATCTGACAAGATTAAACTCCTTATGCTATTCCCCAGTTAACAGTCTACTTAATATTTGACTAAGCATTATTAAAATCAAAGACAACCAGAAAATAGCTCCTAATTCACTGCAGGAAGCACGAGAGCGTGCTCAGATCGACACACGCTCATTACAGAGCTGCTGTCCCCAGCTTCATCAAAGGGATATTTAATCTCTTGGCCATCATTTATTCATGCTGATGGCACATGCAGGAAGCTGGAGCAGAGGAAGGAGCCACTGGCACACTCAGTGCTCAGGAGGAGATGGATGACTTTCAAATCCTATTACCAGGCATGGGGCTCCAGCTACTCGCAGCACTCCGTTTTCTCTCAGGGTCTCCAAAATGCAGCTTTAAACCAGTAAATAAGTGACAGCCAGCCTCAGCTTACTGTGAACATCCAGAATTAGCAGAACTTCTCACACAGAGAGAGCTCAGGCTGCCCCATGTCCCTGGGAGATGTGTGGGATGGCAGGAGGATGCTCCCTCACCCTGGGAAGGTGAATGCAGAGCCCTGGGCAGCCCCTGCAGTGCTGGGGGATTTGGGACCCTGCACCCCAGGAAGGTGAATGCAGAGCCCTGGGCAGCCCCTGCAGCCCCGGGGGGGTTTGGGACCCTGCACCCTGGGAAGGTGAATGCAGAGCCCTGGGCAGTGCTGGGGGTTTGGGACCCTGCACCCCAGGAAGGTGAATGCAGAGCCCTGGGCAGTGCTGGGGGTTTGGGACCCTGAACTGTGGGAAGGTGAATGCAGAGCCCTGGGCAGTGCTGAGGGTTTGGGGCCCTGCACCCCAGGAAGGTGAATGCAGAGCCCTGGGCAGTGCTGGGGGTTTGGGGCCCTGAACTGTTTGGCTGTGCCTGGTCCTCCTGCCAGGGCACAGGGACAGGGCTGGGCAACACCCCCAACACCCCCCCAGCCCAGTGCTGCTCTCCAGGGAGATGCAGCTCACCCTCAAAGGTAACAAACTCCACTTCCTGACATTTAAAACTCTCCAAAAATAGTGTCTTTTTGTCCAGCTGCTGCTGCCTGAATTCTGCTCCATTTGCCTTCAGCCTCTTTTATAGGTTTGGACTATAAACAAACCAATAAAACATCCCTCAGCCTCTGATTTAAGCAACTTTTTAATACTTGGAGATTCACTTTTGTGCCAATTCAGTACAAAATCATTTTTATTTCCCACCAAGCAGAAATAAAGATCACAAATATTCCTGGAATCACCACTGCACGTGTGGCTGGAGTTCTCCTGAACCCCTCCTGTTCCACCCTGACACCAACCAGCAAAATCAAAGCTGGTAAAAGTCACCACAGGAATCTGCAGAGCAATCCACTGGAAATCCTCAACAGCACTTCCAGGAGCTGCAGTTGCACATCCTGGACTGGATTTATTTTATATTCTCTCACCATAATCACAGCTCCATGGCTGCAATCCACCACAGAAATGAGATTCTGGGGTGGGGAATCGGGATCTGCGAGCTCCATAATTGCCTTTTCATTGCCCTCCTGGAGTTAGAATTGCTGAACAAATTAATATTAACACCACGTTTCTCAGGAACGTTAATGGGTTACAGGGAGCAGCCCTGGGGCAGAGCAGAGCAGCTCTGGCAGTGCCAAACCCCTCAGGCAGGCACAGAGCCCGGGGGACAGGGGGCTGCCCCAGCCAAGGGGTGAAACAGCAGCCCCAGCCCTGCCCAGCTCAGGAGATCCCTGTTCTGGCTCCCCCAGGGCTCTGCCACTTCCAGAGCCCCATCGGTGTGACCCCCTGCTCCCTGCACCCAGAGCTTCCTGCTGGGGCCCCTTTTCCTGGGAGAAAGGCCAGAATCACTGATGATTTCTGGGTGGAAAATCCATCCCAGCCCATCCAGTCCCAGCTGTGCCCCATCCCCACGTTGTCCCCAGCCCAGAGCCCTGAGTGCCACCCCCAGCCCTTCCTGGGACACTCCAGGGATGGGGATCCAAACCTCCCTGGGCACTGCCAAGGCCTGAGCACCCTTTCCATGGGGAAATTCCTGCTGCTGTCCACCCTGAGCCTCCCCTGGTGCAGCCTGGGGCCGTTTCCTCTCAATAAACTGGTGATCTGCTCTCTGTTCAAATGCACAGTTCCCATCCCAGACAAATTCACTGACAGTCCCTGGTTCATCGGGCTCCCCTGGCCATAAACCAAGGTCAGAGATTTCCACCAGCAAAAGCCACGTCAAAAGAAGATCAGAGGAAACTTTCCATTGTGAGAACACTGGGAAGCTCTGCTTTCCTCAAAGTGGAAACCTTCAAAGGGCTTCAAAACGTTCAAAATGTGAGAGGCTGCATGGCAAAGCCAGGAGGCTCAGCAGCCTTTTTACAGCTGGAGAGAGGGGAGGATGGAGCAGGATTGTCACAGGGACTGCAAACCCCCCGTGCCTTTTTACAGCTGGAGAGAGGAGAGGATGGAGCAGGATTGTCACAGGGACTGCAAACCCCCCGTGCCTTTTTACAGCTGGAGAGAGGAGAGGATGGAGCAGGATTGCCCCAGGGACTGCAAACCCCCCGTGCCTTCCCCATCCCTGGCAGAGGGAGCAGGGGCACTCAGGAATTACCTGGCAGGTCAATACCCACTGTCACTGTCCTGTGACAGTCACAGCCTTTGCCCTCGGGCTCCCAGACCTTTCAGCTCTGCCTGTTTGCAATTCCTCACTCATTTATTTCTGCCCAGAACCAACCCCACCTCAAATGTCTTTTCCCAAGACACTCTCAATATTTGTGCCAATTAATGCAGGAGCTGCAGCAGGTGAGCTGCTCCTCTCTCCCCTGGGAATGATACATTCAATTACTGAGGGAGATGGATGAAAGCAGGGCAGCAAAACACAAGTTCTTTTTATTTCTGCTCCACGCATGGCTGGGTATCTCCAACTCATTTTTATGCAGAGGATTTGTGTGTTAGGAAAAAAAACCCTACTCGCTCCCATCCTGTGCATTTCACTAAGCATTTTTAAAAATAATTTAAACTGCACTGGCATTTTTGTGTCTCTAACAACCTGGGCAATGGCGGCCTGAGCTCTGGACAGCTGTTCCGGGGGGCTGCCCAGGGATGGAGCATTCCAATGCACAAGTGGTGGTCAAAACACAGGAGCACAATTTGCACAAATGAGGATCCTTGGGAGTTCAGTGCCTGATCTAAGAGCAGCTGAATGATTACAGAACATAACAGCCCTTCTGCAGAGTCCCAGCTCTTTGGAACTCCATGGAAACCAGCCCCCAAACTGATCTGAGTGCTGAAGTCAGGGGAGCCCCTTCCCAGTGGAAAAGTTGTGCCTGGGGGAGAGGATGTGCTCTTCTCTCCAAAGCACAGGGAAACCACTCATTTTTACACTGAGCACACAGAGTTTGGAGTGTGAAAAGTCCTGGGCAGCCTTGGGCCTTAAGGGACTCACACTCGTGTCCAATGTCAGGTTTAATGTCAGACTCCTGGCCCTGCCCCTCATCCCAGGGAACACAGGGAGTTTCCAGGGACACAACACTGGAGAGCAGAGCAGGCTGTGAGCTTGGCATGGGGTTGAGGGGAAGATCCTCCCAACTCCCCTCTCCTTGGTGGGCAGAACACCACAGAGTCCCTGGGGCTGGGGGGCTTTGGGGAGCCTCAGCCCAAGCTCCTGCTGCAGCAGGGCCCCCCCGGGTTCTGCTGTGCTCAGGGCATTGAAAGGCACCAGCAGCAGAGACCCCAGGAGGCCCTGGGCCAGCCAAAATCTGTTCCTCCAGAACCTCTTTCCCCTTAGGGCTTCCATCCCTCCTCCTCCCCTGTGCATGACAGTCACTGCTTGGCTTTGTCTTCCTCAGCCTCTTCTCAGCCCCTGCCAGGCCTGTCTCAGATCCCCTGGGAGCTCTCTCCTCTCAGGGCTGAAAAAGCCCCTTTCCCTCGGTGTTTCCTGCCATCCCTGGGAGCACTGCATGCACACACAGCTTATTGCATTCCTGATTTGCTTCCCCAATAATCTGTGCCCAGCCAATTCCCTCCTGCACCCTCCCAGCTCAGAACTGGCACTGCCTCCTCTCTCCCTTCCTTTTGAAAAACCAGCCAGGTCCCACTGTGGAGGTTGCCCAAATTCCTGTGTCATGGGGGAGGTTTTAGGGGTTTGTTTCAAGGCCCAGGCTCTGGGCCAGCAGGAAACTGCCCCCATGGGTTTCGCTGTGGCCTGAGCAGGACAGTCCCGTGTGCAGCTGGTGGGAAGAGCCACAGCTCTGCTGCTCCCAAGGAATTCCAGCATTTCTTACTCCAGCTGAGGATTAGGCCAACAGCTCCTCGTAGGAGGGAAGGCAGCGTTTCAAATGACAGCCTTGTTATTTTGGCAGCTTATCTCTGCGTGCAGAGAGCAATTATTGCTGGAATGCATTCACTTTTTGTTCAGCTTCTTGTGAAGGTTCTGCATCCCCTCCTCCCCACTGCTGTTCCTGGATTGCTGAGACAACACCGTGGCAGAGCCATCAGATGGGAACACACCGGGAAGGGAAACTGGTGCCATTTTCATTTGAGCCCACAGAAACCCTGACAAATACCTGAGGACACACAAGCCCTGTGCAGGACACACGTTCCTCAACACAATCCACAGGGAACCAAGGGTGGAAAAGACCTCCCAGAATACCAAAAGTCCAGCAGTTAATCCAGCACCACCACCATGCTCAGCACTATTTACACAGAATATCCTGAGCTGGGAGGGACCCCCAGGATCATCCAGTGCAACCCCTGGCCCTGCACAGCCCCAAAATCCCACCCTGGGCATCCCTGGAGCTCTGTCCAAACTCTCCCGGAGCTCTGGGGCCGTGCCCATTCCCTGGGGAGCCTGGGCAGTGCCAGCACCCTCTGGGGCAAGAACCTTTCCCAAAATCCAACCCAAACCTGCCCTGGCACAGCTCCAGCCCTGCCCTGGCTCCTGTCACTGTCACAGAGATTGGAGCTGCAGCCCCAGGTGAGCTCTGGTCTCAGGCTCCTCTGCTCCAGCAGAACAAACCAAATTATCCACATCATTTCCTCAAGTTCTCTTCTTCTCAAAGTGCCCAAGGCAGACCTTTGGACACGTGGGGGCATGAAGGGGCTGCACAAAAGGAAAGGCTGGAGCAGCTCACACGGCAGGGGAGGGATTCCTCAGCCCCCCTGAACCCCAGGGCCAGACACAGGTGGAATAACCTGGGTTCCAATCCTGCTCAAGTTGAGTTTATTCCCTGAACTCTGGCCAGGCAGAAATCATGGACATCAAAACCAAATCAACCCCAAAGGAAAGGCTACCAGAGTTTAGGCTTTGTCCTCTCTCATGATTCATTTTCACTTTTGGGAAAAGGAAGGCAAGGGCTCAACAGCATTTGCAAAAGTTTCATCCCTCTGATAATGTTATCAGCTGCTCTGCCATGTTCTCTTTATAATAGAATTCCCTTTTTCCTTCTTGAAGCCTGAGCTCTCACACCCAGAGTGACTGCACAGGGGATTAAACACACCTGAGCCCAGAGGCTTCACTCACACACTCCCTTTCCTTACCAAG
This sequence comes from Argya squamiceps, assembly GCA_037834095.1. NCBI lineage: Eukaryota > Metazoa > Chordata > Aves > Passeriformes > Leiothrichidae > Argya > Argya squamiceps. The sequence goes on from JBBMKD010000034.1 coordinate 17,754,418, forward strand.
AAATTCATTTTTCCTGGAACTTTTCATTTTCAACTCAATCAGAGCTGAAATGAAGGCACAGGATGGTTTAACCCTTCTTGGGTAGAGAGTAAGTAAAATCAGTGATACTCACAGAACTCAGGGATGTTCAGGGGAGTCAGTCAGCAGCTGGGGAGATGCAGAAGATGTTCCTTACAGAGAGTTTGGGGTTACAGAAACGTGCCCCAGTGAAGAGCAATATCGTCCTTCCTCCTCCACAAACAAGAAATGACACATTTGATTCTCAACTCCTTCTCCCCTCTTCTCTTTTATAAACATGTGTATATCTAGATGAGACAGAATTTCCTTGGAGAAGATTAAGGTTGCTTAGTTTGAAGTGGAAATGCTGTGATGAACCCTGGGCCAGGCTGGTTTGATGCCTGAGAGCTTTGATGTGTGCTGGGATCAGGGCAGTCCTGCAGTTTGAACCAGCTCTGCCAATTTCTCCTTCCTTTACTCCTTGTATCAAACCTGCCATCACTGCAGAGGGGTGGCAGGACTGTCCAGCCACGGCAGGGCCCAGCAAGGGGAGCAAACATCGGGATGCCAGTGCCCATCCCAGGCAGAGCTGCAGGTGCTGGGAGGACTCAGCTGTGCCCAGGTGGGACAGGGGCCAGGCTGGGTGGGGAATGGCCCTGGCAGGGTGGGATGGAATGGTGGGACAATGGGGTAATGGGGTAAGAGGATAATGGGATGGGCATTAAGGTCCCTCCAACCCAGCCCTGTAAATGTTTCATGTGATCCACAGTTAAATCAGTTAGCAAATGACTGACATCTTACTGCTGTGATTTGCAGTGAAAACCCATAAATTCTCTGCTAAATATTCAGTTTACAGATAAAATATCAGTTTAAGCACAAATTATTTACAAGAAAAAGGAGATAATACAGCACAGAAGATGAATAACCACAGAGTTCAATCAGAAATCTGTTCAAAATGTGTTTCACAGGTCAGGCCTGAGCCAGTGAACAGCCCAGCTGTCCCTGTCCTGCCACACAAACCCAAAGTAACCCAGAGCTGAGGGGGCCAGGGCCAGCCCCAGCCTGGCTGCTGCTGCTGGAGGACAGCAAGGAGAGCTTTCATTCCATTCCCATCAGGCTCTCCAGGCTGCCCGAGCTGCAGCTAATTATACAGGATTTATCTGAACCAAAACACGGGGATTAGGCAAGGCAGGAAAGCAGCTGAAATTTATTTGCAGGTTTTGTTTAATAAAAAGGTATAAAAGCCAGGGTTTGTACAGAAGCAAGTTATTTCTGCAACACGTATCTAAAGGCAAGAGGGAGGAGATCAGCATTCAGGTTTTTGCTGTTCTCTCACCATTTCATGCTGCTGCCCTGGGGAAAGGAGAGGGATGTGAGCTCGTGGTGCTGCTGCTCCTCCTGTGGCTCCTGGGAGCCCCCAGAGCTGCAGTGAATTCCCTCCCCAGCCTGTCTCATCCCACAGCTTTGGTTCAGCAGGAGGTCAGGCCCCACCAGCAGCATTACCCAAAGCTGTTACCCAAACCTGGGGTGAGGAGGGCCCTGAGGGGTTTGACTGCAGTCAGGATCACAGCCCGGTTCAGCAGGAGGGAGTCACACACAGGGACCCCACAGGGACCCCACAGGGACCCCACAGGGACGGGTGAAGGGCAGCACAGCTCCTGCTGGGGCAGGTGATGATCCACACCCAGGATCAGCCCCGGGAGCTGGGACATCCCCAGCCCTGCAGGGACAGCCCGGGAGGTTTCCTGGCAGCAGCACAGGGAGCTGTTCCCTCCCTCCCCTGCTGCTCTTCCCCCAGGCTGGAGGGGCTCCCGGCTCTCCCACCCCCTGCAGGGGGATGAGAACACCACAGACGTTGTTCTGTTGAGTTTTTATACCCCCAGGGTGAGAAAATCCTGCTACAAACATTTCCAAAACACAGCTTTTAATCCTGACCTTTTAGTTTACTCCCCTTAATTTTGGCAAAGGCTGCTGTGAGTCTCATTTCTTTAAAAAGCCTCCTCGAGCCCCGTTCCCCTCTGTGCAGCTTCCCCTGACGTTAACTGGTTGTTGGACACGGATCCCGCTCTGCTACAGCCCAGGAGAGCCCAGAGCCCCTCAGCCCCGGTGTTTGTGACTCCTCTGCACTGGGAGAGCTCTGTAATAAATCAGCCTCGTGACAGGAACGTTCTGCAGGCTGCACAGGCACACAGAATTCAATTCCTCACCAACTCCTTCATCATGTTTACATTCCATCACTGGATTAAACAGCTCCCGTGCCCCTGTCCCATCCCAGAGCTGGGCACTCCTGGGGAGGTGCAGGGGGATCCCCAGCAGGGCCAGGGGGATGAAATAACTCCCCTGTCCCATCCCCAGAGCTGGGCACTCCTGGGGAGGTGCAAGGTGATCCCCAGCAGGACCAGGGGGATGAAATAACTCCCATGTCCCTGTCCCAGAGCTGGGCACTCCTGGGGAGGTGCAGGGGGATCCCCAGCAGGGCCAGGCAGCCCTGGGAGCCCTGCCCAGGGAGCAGCTCTGCCCTGGGGTGAGCTGTGAGGGGCAGAGGGGATGGGTAAGGGAAGGAGTAACATCAAATGTGCTCAGCCCCCCTCCCCTCCTGCACTGCCCTCAACATTCCAAGGAACTGGACTTGGGAACAGGACAAGAGCAGCTGCCCTGGCAAGAGAACAGGTTAATACTGGCTTTAAAGGCAATTGTTTTCCAAAATGTATCTTTATGATATCATAATTACCTTACAAACCCATTTGTGGGAGGAAGGCCAAGTGTTTCCTCTCCGTTTAGCCTGCCAGGACTGCCTGGAGCCCTTTCCAACCCAAGGCACTCTGTCACCCCGTTACTCTGTGAATTTGCAGTGGGACCCTCAGGTGGAATTTGCCCTCAGCTTTCACCTCCCAGCACAGCCCACCTCTGCTCCCACCCCACAGATCACACAATCCTCCTCCTCTTTCATTTTCAGCTCCTGCCAGAGGCTGGTGAAGAGATTTTACAGGAAAAAAAAAAAGTTGCTTTCTATTTGGTCTGTCTATTTTTTGCTGCCAGGATGGAAATATCGGGACTGAAGAAGGGGAGAGGAAGGTGGAAGGAGCAGGAGCAGTCCCCAGGGAGGGCTGATCACAGCACTGCACACCAGCAGCATGAGCAATGGGAAAACAAGGAGAGAACAGATAATTCTGGAACAGATGGTGGGAGACAGGACAGGGACAGCCTCCAGCAGGCTCTGCACGGGGCTGAGGCACCAAAACAGACCCAGCACGGGGGGCAGAGCCCAGGGCTGTGTCACAGGGGCCTCAGAGGGTGTGCAGGGGGCACCAGAGGGGCTCTGAGCTGTTTTACAGCACGGGAATGTAACCCCTGGGTGTTCCCCAGCACGGGGACAGGACAGGGAGGGGACAATCTCCCACTCCCAGAGTCACCTGCCCCCCTCCAGTGGGGCTCAGAGCAGTTTGGTGGTTGGACAGAACTGAGAGGCTGGTTTTGGGTGGGAAAATGTGTGTTGTAAATAATGGAACACAGAGGCAGCAGAGGGGCCCGAGCTGGAGCTCAGTGACGCAATAAAGATCTGAGCAGATACAGCTGCACAGTTGGCATGATAAAATTTTCAGTGCTGTGCTGGCATTTCTCAGCTCCTGGTAAAAATAGCACCACTGGGGTGGTACCAGGGATGGCAGAGCCTGGGAGAAAGTTCCAGCCTCGTACAGGCATTAAAAATAAAACAGCCCACTGGGAGTGGGGATTGAAAACCACAGGGAGAGGAATGAGGTCTGTGTGTGTGAGAACAGCAAATGCTGTGAAAAGCTCTGGGGGAGCAGGTCTGGAGCTGCTCACGCTGCCACAGCCAGGCCCAGGTCCCCATGGGGCTGTGGTGGCTGTGAGGGGACAGTCACAGCTCCCAGCACAGCCAGGGACTGCAGCACATCATCCAACACCAGCTCCTGCCTCTGGGGTGAAGGATCAGAGACCCAACACCAGCTCCTGCCCCTGGGGTGAAGATCACAGATCCAAAAGCAGCTCCTGCCTCTGGATAAAGGATCACAGATCCAGCCCCAGCTCCTGCCAGGGGAGCACAGGGGATACACTGAACCACAATTTTCCCCAGAGTAACAGAGAAACCTCGTGAAACTGTGACTTCACATGTTTGGAAGCTTGTGAGGCCACTGACATCACCTGGAGCATCCCCAGAAATCTGTAATCTGTAAATCTGTCATCGCCAGTGTAAGGTGTGGCAAAGGCCACAGGAGGATCAGTGAGCAGCAGAACCCCCCCAGCTCCTGCCCCAGCAGCCACCTGTGGCTGATATTGCAGCAGGCAGCTTTGAGCTGGGGGGCAGAAGGTGGATCTGAGCTGAGCCCTGAGCCCCATGAGCCTTCCCTGCCCCGAGTTCAGTGCCAAGTCCCCGTGTCCAGCCCAGAGCCTGCAGTTTGGCTGTACAGGACTGTGTGAGGGGCAGGGGTCCCTGCTGGCCTCACCTCGCTGTTCCCTGGACCTGCTGTATTATTTATACTCTGAGCATACTCCAGAGCTGCTGTCCCTGCAGCCAGATTCAATTATCCCTCTCCCCCCACATCCTCATCCCCTCCTTCACTAATTCTGCAGCCGGGAGCAGCAGATGCCTCCCTATCAAAACTCGCAGTGCCGAGTGCTGACATTTGGAGATAAACAGAAAAGCACTAGACAGGCAGCTAATTCTCATCTCGCCCTGCTCAGAATCCCGATTACAATTGGCGTTTAAGATCGCTATCAGCTCGCTGCCGAGCCGCGCGGGCGGGCGGCCCCGCTGGGCAAAGGCAACGCTGCAGGGGAATGTGAGACACGGGATGGGCTGGGGACCAGGGGACACTGAGCCACCCTGAGCCACCCTGAGCCCACCCTGCGTGTGAGACACGGGATGGGCTGGGCTGGGGACCAGGGGACACTGAGCCCACCCTGAGCCCACCCTGAGCCCACCCTGTATGTCAGACACAGGATGGGATGGGATGGGATGGGATGGGATGGGATGGGATGGGATGGGATGGGATGGGGACCACGGGACACTGAGCCCACCCTGAGCCCACCCTGCATGTCAGCCCCGGGCTGGGCTCAGGACCCCCAGCTCACTGAGCCCCCAGCCCCACACCACCAAGGGAACCCCCACACTGGAGCTGGGCACAGCCTTGTTCCCCAGGCTGAGCGTGGCCTTGTGGATGTGCTGATCTCTCTCTGCACTGGGCAAACAAAGCAGAGGGACCTCCCTGAGGAGCAGGCAGCACAGGAGTGCCTGTGGCAGGAGCAGTGTCAGGGCACTGCAGGAAGGATCCCACACTGGAGCACCCCACTCCTGCACCCACCCTCATGCCTCCAGCTGGCCCTGTCCTCTAACAGCTCCAAATATTATAAAAGTTTCATCCCCATCTCAGAGTTTATCCCACTTGTAGCTAAATCCCTTTTAAAATGACGCTCTTGGCACTTGCACCCCTCACACACCAGCAGCTGATTATCACAGCCACTGTTGCTGTTTATCCAATTTAAACATTTTGTTCTTTTAATCTTTCCCTCTAAGTTCCTCAAGCTCCTTAATCATTTCTGTTGTACGTCCCTGGCTCGTTGTCACCCACAGCTTGCTGGCATTTTGGTGCTCTTGATAATAACACTTGTAAGTTAATAGAGTCATGCCAAGAATGAATCTGCTCAAATCTACAGAAGCGTTTTTAAGAGGCCAAAAACCTGTAATCTATCTTCAAACAATATTGGAAAGGCTGCATCCAGGCTTCTGCATTCCTTTCTGCACATCTAAATACTTAAAGGAAATTAATGTCTTAATTATCTCAAAATTAAGGGGAAGGGACTGGAAGACACCTTAAAGCCCATCTTGTTCCATCCCCTCCATGGGCAGGGACACCTTCCACAGCCCAGCTTGCTCCAAGCCCTGTCCACCCTGCCTTGGGCAGTGCCAGGGGTGGGGAGTGCACAGCCTCAGCTGCAGAGCTGTTTATTCCCCACCTGCCCCATGGAATTCCAGCAGCAGACCTTTCTTTCCAGCAGTTTTCCAGGTCTCACGTCCTGCCTGGTGTCCCCGGCTCCAGAGGGACCCCAGGCCGTGGACAGCCCATCCCAGTGGGGAAACCACACGAGGTGGAGCCCTGCAGCAAGAGCCTCATTTTGCATAACACCAACTGTTCGACCTTTCTGGTGATCCCTTCCCAAAACCATTCCCCCTTCCCGTGATTTCCAAAGCCACTCAACAGCTCTGTGCAGTGAGGGCTGCCCTGAGGGAGCAGCTGCTCACCCAAAGCCCAGCACAGAAACCCCAAAGCACAGAATCCTGGAGGGAAAAAAGCCTTCCCAGCTTTGCTCTGCCTGTTTTTGGGGTAATTCTTGTGTTCACATTTCGTTTGATGGCTTTGACTGTTCCAGCTTTACAGGAATACACTTATTTATCCTATGAGCTCATTTTGCTCCTCACAATTCACTGAAGCTGAATCTGTTAAATCAAAGGTCCCAGCAGATCTCCCTCCCCCTTGGCCAAAACTCAGGAGTCACCCTGCAAAAAATTGATTTCTCCCATTTCGTCCTTTTTAAATTTTCCTTTCTGGTGTATTTTAAATCTCTCTGGTTAAAATTATTTCAGTTGTAGAGAAACAAATCTGCATTTCAAAAATTCTGTAATTGCTGATTATTGGCAGTTGAGTCCTGCTGTGGAACAACTGCTGCTCTCCTGTCAGACAAAGAGAGACTTCACACAGCAAATCAATTGCTCAGTGGGTCAAGTTAAAGCCAGAAAAAAATAGACTAACACAACATAATTGTTTCCAGTCAACCAAGTGTTTTATAACTATGGCAATAAATTCTAAAATTTACCAGTTGCAAGTGAAATGTTTGGACATGTTTATAGATCTCTAGCATTAAACTGTAAAGCCTAACTGGAGCTCAGTGAACAACTCAGCTAAAACTTTTTATCCCTTTCTGTGTCAAAAAAAACCAAAAACCCAGAACCAATAAATCAAATCAATCAAATTGAAGTTGATCAAAATATTTACTAAATTAACATTAAAAATCTTTCACAAACTCAAACCAGTTTGCTTTGGCATTTTCAGATGATAGTTTTGATTCACCAAATTTACAGTTTAATTATTTTTAAATTTCGTTGCACTGAAAGAGTGAATTCAGACCCTTTGAAGGCAGACAAAAGCCGAGGGTCAGGGTGGATGGAGCTGATGGGGCAGCGTTTGGGTTTGTGGGCATTTCCCTCCCCTCTGCTGGCCCTGGGGTGGGCAGTGCCCTCTGCCCCTCCTGGGAGCTCATCCCCGCCCTGGGGGAGCCCAGGCTGCAAAGGAACTGCCCAGCCTTGGCCTCAGCTGAAACCACACAATCTTTTCTTTTTCCTCCATCTAAACGAAAAAAACAAAAAAAAGACAAATTGCAGAACGAGGCAGTGCCCTGGAAGGGAGATGGCAGCAGGACGGGCGGCTCAGGTGACACCAGCGCCCAAGGAGAAGGGTGGAAAATGTATTTTCATGTACTACAGCTATTGTTCTGCAGAGACAAATGATCCCAGCACACACACGCTCCCAGCCAGGATATAAATATCGAGCTGCTGATCCAAGGCTGCTTTTGCCGGGAGCTGGTTCAGCAGTTCCCCAACGACGCCAGAGGAGGTGCAGAATTACAGATGTTGCTCCGATGTCACCCACAGCAAAGGTGCTGAGGGCTCCATTTATTTTCCAGGAATAGCAACGTCATTACTAAAAAATTCCATGATGACATTGAGCTGTTGCAGTGGTAGCAGCTTGTTTCTCTTGCAGAGAATATCAAACCTCACCCGGAAACACTGAACTACATTTTTCAAAGCTAAAGAGGCTGAACTCCAGCGACCAACAGACTTTATATTTTCATTTTGGCGCAGCGTTTTCTGCCTGTCCCCACGCCGGGCAGCAAGAGCGACTGCTTCCAAAACGCTGCTGGAAGACCTTTCCACAGGAAGGATATTTAAGAACCCCCAATGGGCAAAAAGTTGCGTGTGGCCCAGTGCATTATTAATCAAATGAACCAGAGATGCCAAAGTGCAGAGGAACTACTTAGAGGAGCTGCTCGGTGCCAGCCTGGAGTAAAAGGATCCTTGGCAGAGGAGAGGCAGCCTTTACTGGAAGGCGGCCCCTGTGGTGCTAATCCAATCCCGGATATTTCACTGCTTTGGTTTTCACAGCCGTCAAAGCCCTCCGCGGACAAAGGAGGTGTAAGAGGATCCCTTAGCAGAGAAATCAGCCTTGGAGCGGCCGAGGGCACCAACGGCGGGGGCGGCAGGACCTTTGGTTTATCCCGAGAAAGAGAGAGGCTTCCAGCCCTGGGCGAGGGACCGAGGGGAGAGCTGAGCATCCCCCAGCATCACCCCCCAACATCCCCCCAGCTCCCAGCATCACCCCTCAGCCCTCCTCCTCAGCATCTCCCCACGCTTCAGCATCCCCCCAGCATCATCTCAGCCCCCAGCATCCCCCCATTCCCAGCAGCAGCCCTGGGAAGGAGTCACTGATCCATGAAACACAGCCCAGCATCTGGAGAGAAAACAGCCTGTGCTGCTCTGAAATGGTTCAAACCTTGTGAATAAATTTGTGCTGGAGCTTTTCAGCCTCTCTGGGCACCCTGTGCCAGGGCCTGCCCACCCTCCCACGGAGGAATTCCATCCCAATATCCCACCCAGCCCTGCCCTCTCGCAGTGGGAGCCATCCCCTGTGTCCTGTCCCTCCATCCCGTGTCCCCAGTCCCTCTCCAGCTCTCCTGGAGCCCCTTTGGGCCCTGGCAGGGGCTCTGAGCTCTCCCTGGACCTTCTCCTCTCCAGAGGAACATCCCCAGCTCTCCAGCCCGGCTCCGAGGGGCTCCAGCAGCTCCGGGTCTCTCCCCGGGGCTGCTCTGCCAGCAGGAGGTTTCTGTGCCTCTGCCCCGAGCACCCCTCACCCCTCCCCGCCCGGGCTGGTTCCCCTTGCCATTAACTGGTATTCAATGAGATGATTCTCATCTGCTCCGGGCTGGATTGCAGATTTTCATTTGCTCTGTTTATTTAAGGAAACTCATTGAGACTTATCTTCATTTTCTAGCAAGTGTAAAAAAGTTCCATTGAATTAAAATTAATGACCTTCACACCTACAGAAGATTTTCTGGCTCAGAGGACGGGATTTAACATTGTGCAAGATACAAGTACAAAAGCAATCCTCAATTAGATGAGGAAAAAATTCTGAAAAAGACCATCATTTCTATAGATAGATTCAACTTCTGCTTGAAGGGGAAAATATAGTCAGGAGAGGGAAAAAATTATGTTTCCTAATACTGGCTACACTCTGCAGTCATAAAAAACGTGTTTGTAGTTTAATTGCTTCCAGTAAATTCACTGAAATAACATTCATTGCTTCTTTTTAATTTTCATTCTCAAGAATTAATATCACAACGGGAGAAAAGATTGGATATCATTAAACAGGCCTTCTTAATATGTGGGATTTCAGACACGACAGGTTTTAGAAACTAATGGCAAAATTAAATTATATTAAAAGTCTGACATAGAACAGGAAGACTGAGCAAATGGTGGAGCACATTTGTGCCTCTCCCAGCCTGTGCTGCTCCTGGGATCTGTGTGTCATTCCACACAACTGTCAGGGAAATGCCTCACATGGAGCTGCTGGAATCACCTCCAAAGTCAGCGGATACGGATTTAGGAACCAGAAAACCTCCGACACTGAGGGAGCCCCAGGCCGGGGGACACGGCTCCCTCTGCTCCTCCCGCCCACACGGACCGCCCGCACACACATTAACCCTCCCGAGAAAATCCCATCTCAGAACAGCTGCAGGAAGGGGTTCCGTTTGTAAACAAGCTCTTGTGCACGACTTGCTGGTGTTTTCACATCTCCAGTTGTGTCTTTGTAATGAAATAACACGTTTCTGCTTTAGGTGTGTCTGTGTTAAACTGATTCTGCATCGCAGGGAGATTACAGAATCCTTTATTGGAATTACTGTGGCAAAGCAGAACATGACAAATTGATGTGTGGGAGGTGAGTGTTCCTAATTCTCTAATTAGCACTTTAAAAAATTGCTGAAAAGCCAAAGAAAAAGAAAAAACAACATAAGAGGCTTGCAACAAAAAGCCCAGCAAATGCAGAAGCCAGCTGAATGTCACACTCCAACCAGGCAGGAGCTGAACTCCCTCCTGCCACCCTTGTGTGACCCCTCCTCATCCCGGGGACATCCAGCCCCTGCCAACCCCCCGGTGCCAGGAGTTAACATTCAGCACAGGCATCCACACACTCACAGCTCTCCATACTGATGCTGCTCAGGCAGGAAAAGGCAAAACACGACCCAAACCCCATTAATTTCCACATTCATCATGTTCCCAAACGCCTGGCTCTTCTGGTGTTCACATTTTACTTTTTAATTATTGTTGGAGAAAGTCGGTTTTCCTCCTGTCTGTCTGATAACCTTCACAGCTTGTTGTGTTTTGCCAAGTTAGTTTATATATTCTCACATTTATTTTGAAAAATGGAACTGCCAAAAGCTCCTCCTGAAGCAGCTGTGTTTGCTCACGTTCTCTGTCCCCCGAGTCTGCCCCTGCCCTCTGCAGGGTGTGAAATACCTTTACCTGCCCAGCTGGAGGGGATGTTCCCAGCCAGAGCCCAGCCAGGCTCATCCTGTGTCTGCAGGAGCCTTTGTGATTAAAATGTAGGCAACTAATGCTTTGAATTCATCTAAAATTGAATTCACTTCCCTGAGGAAAGATAACCAAATTCTAGCTCGATTTGGCTCCAACATTTGAAAATATTCTGCTTATTGTGACTTCATTCAAAAGTCATATTTTTTCTTTTTAAAACAAGAATCGTGTTGGGACATATGTCACATTCAAAATATTATCTCCATATGCCTCAAAGCGATTTTTCCCCAGCCAGTTCCCTGTCAGCAGCCAAGCAGAGCACGAATCCCCAGGTGCAGTGAGCAGCAGGGCTTTGGTACCCGGGCTGGGCCAAATCCACACAGGCCCAAGAGTGGCAGAGATGTGAGAGCTGAATTAGAACTTTCAGACAAACTAAAATACATAAATCCACCCAGACATGAAGTAGAAATGCAAGCTTTAAATAAACAGAGGAGTTTTAATGCCTGTATTAGCTAGTAGGAGAAGCCCTAAGATCTAAAGTTTAAAGTTTAGTGGCACTGCCTTTTGCAAAGAGAGATAATAATGAAAATGCTGTAACCTTGCTGTGCTTTCTTAGCTAGAACAGACACAGATATGTGCTATGGGACACCAGAGCTATGTGCTATGGGACACCAGAGCTATGTGCTATAGGACAGACAGAGCTATGTGCTATAGGACAGCCAGAGCCATGTGCTATAGGACAGACAGAGCCATGTGCTATAGGACAGACAGAGCCATGTGCTATGGGACACCAGAGCTATGTGCTATGGGACACCAGAGCTATGTGCTATGGGACACCAGAGCCATGTGCTATAGGACAGACAGAGCCATGTGCTATAGGACAGCCAGAGCCATGTGCTATAGGACAGACAGAGCTATGTGCTATAGGACAGACAGAGCCATGTGCTATAGGACAGCCAGAGCCATGTGCTATAGGACAGACAGAG
>JBBMKD010000034.1:17774128-17792077 GCA_037834095.1 Argya squamiceps
AGGGACAGCCCAGACCCTCACCAAACCCTGCATGACACGAGGGCTGGCAGGGACAGCCCAGACCCTCACCAAACCCTGCATGACACGAGGGCTGGCAGGGACAGCCCAGACCTTCCCCAAACATTCCATGACACAAGGGTTGCCAAAGCCTGCCCAGACCTTCCCCAAACATTCCATGACATGAGGACTGGCAGGGACAGCCCAGACCTTCCCCAGATCCTCCATGACATGAGGATTGGCAAAGCCAGCCACACACTCTCCATGACACAAGGATTGGCAAGACCAGCCCAGACCCTCCCATGGTGACAGCACCTTTGCGTTGCCCTCAGCAAACAGAGCTGGGCCCAGGCCCCACCAGGGCTCCTCAGCCAGCCCAGTGCTCTGTTCTATGTCTTCAGCCTCTCCCCTGATTTGTGTGCACAAAGCAAACCCCTCCTGCCATGTGCAGGTGAGGGACGGGGGTGTCACTGGCACTGCCTGTGCCCACCCAGCCCCAGCCCCGTGGCCTCCTCGGCCAGGCAGCACCAGGGAGCTGACACAGGCTACAACATCTCCCATTCTGGCAGTGTTGATCATCAAAAGTTCTGGTTTTCTGCCCTGGGAGAGGTTTCAGGGACTCCATTGCAGAAACAGACTGGCCACGACCATGGGAAATGGGGTCCAGAGCCAACCCCACAGAATGACCATGGGATTTTCCTGTCACCACAGGGCAGGATGGAGAGCACTCGTTTCAGACAGGCTGCATTGTCTTGCACGTGTGAGCACAGGTTAGTGCCAGTCACAGGACAAAGAAGAGGGTTTCAACATGGAAGTGACAGAGGGACAAAGCAAAAACAAAGGCTGGACTTGGGCAAGGAGAGGCACTGCCAAGCAGACAGGAACCAGGACAGTTTGAGGTCACATTCTAATTTATATTCAGAAACAGCTTCCAGTTTCAGCCTCAGGATCAACTGTTATTTTTCCCACCTATTATCTTCCTAAATGTCCTTGTGCTGAGAGGAGGTGGCCGTGACTCATGTCTGTCCTTGGATAAATGCTCCAAGGACTGAGGGGCTCCAGCCCTGTGCAGGCTGTGCCAGGGGGCAGATTTAACACACCCCATCCCCAAGCACATCCCAGTGGAGCCCTGCATGCTCCCAAAGATATCTCCCTGTGCTTCCAACAGCATCCCAACAGCAGCACAGTGACCCAGAGACCAACGCAATGAAATCAAGGACACCAAGGGTTTTTTTCCCTAAAAAACAACTCTTGATATAACATCATAACAAAACAAATGCACTGAATGGGGCTTTCAGAAGCTTCAAGCAGGCAAGACATGAAAGAGCTCCAACAGTTTTCTCTTTTTCCCACTGACATTAGTGAGCAACAGCTCAATCAGACAAGCACCATCAGAAAAATGGATGGAGGAGTCTGGAGTAGAAAAGGTCATCCTTAAGGAGGAGTCGAGATGAAAGCAGCTGTAAGAAACCCAAAACTAGGAGAGAAAATGCCATCAGTGGGGTCCTCATTGTCCCTCATGTCAGTGCTTGACAGCAGCTCCACATGGAGAGGCTGCAGTGAGCAGGACACCTGAGGAATGGCACTCACCTGGGACAGGGCGGGCAGTGCAGGCGCTGCTGCTGCCCCTTCACAGCAGGGTGACACACAGAACACCTCCTGACACAGCCCACCCCAACACCAGCAGGGTGCCTGTTCTCCTGTGGGTGAGGCTTTGTGTTGGATCCACAGCCTGGGCTCACAGAGGAGGAATCAGGGCCATCAGCTGGAGCCCACAGACCCTGCCCAGGCACTGCAGGGAAGGGATGTGTCAGGGGGACACAGATCCCTGGGCTGGGGCTCACAGAGGAGGAATCAGGGCCATCAGCTGGAGCCCACAGACCCTCCCCAGGCACTGCAGGGAAGGGATGTGCCAGGGGGACACAGATCATTTGGGCAGCCTATGCCTCACACAGCACTTACAGCTCTGTAGGGCTATTTACTCACCATCATTCCATGACACATAAGAGAAAAAGCTTTGCAAATGTTAAAGGCAGCAGAAAAATCCTTTTCCCTTCCCAGGATTTCAGCCTCTGGAGGCTGGTGTGCTCTGGGGAGCAGAAGGGCTCAGACCTGCATCCCACAGCCCTGCAGCCAGCCCTGGCTGGGGCTGTGCAGGCACTTCTCAGCTCCAGGGAGGAGCTGCGCAGGGCTCCGTGCAGGGGACACAGCACAGCACAGGGACAGCAGCTGCTCCCCTGCTCCCCATGCTGGCACTGCACAGCAGAGCCCACTTACCTGCTTCCTCTGCGCTCAGGGCAGATTATGCTCCACACCCTCGGAATTTGGAAGTTTATAGTTAGATCAAGCTATTATTTCAGGGAATTTTTGCCTCATTAGTATGCCTGGGACATACAGACAACGGGATTGTTGTGACTGTTTGCAAAATCCCTGTTTAAACTCTCCAGAGTATTTGGTTTCAGGAAAATCATACTTGGGTAATTCTGTGCATCTTGACCCTTCCAAAATTACAATAAAATTAATTTCGAAATGAAACTATTTCAAATTACTTGAATGCTTCATCTGAAGCCCAAATTTCTTCCTTCTCAGGGAAGTTTTGGGGCTATTCACTAATGAAGCAACTTCTGAACTCAACAAGTTTTCCAGCTCCTGGCTAAGCTGCTGCTGTCTTTCATGGAAACAGAAGCATCTCACATAATTGTCTACTTTAAGAACAGGACTGTTCGTGCCTCGCTGCTGCTCTCCCCACAGCTGTGATGTTCCTGCTGCAGAAACACAAACCCCTCTAATCAAATCACAAAAACCACTAAAAAAAAACCAAACCAACTTACTAAACTCAAAACTATTCAGTTAACCCTAAACATTACTAAAAAAAAAAAACAACAAAACTCTACCTCTACACTAATTCATAAATAATGACCAATACTTTATTAAAATAATTTTAAAAAATTAAAAACTAATTAACAACATTTAAAAAACCCAATTTAAACTACCAAAAAACAAAAAAATTACCACTCAAAAAAACTACCTATAAAAATCCTTTATATAAATACCCATATATCCAAAAATAAAACTAATAAAAACCACCAAAACAATAAACAAACAAATCAAACTACAAAACTAAAAATATCAAAAAAAAAATCTAAATTAACAACACAAAAAGCCCTCTAATGGCCCTGTTGATGCGATGGGGATGTGCAGGGAGGCAGGGCCGGCAGCCGGGCAGCGTTGCCCGCGCGGGGCCGGCGGGAGCCGGGGACCAAACGCTGCGCTGAAGGCACAGCAGCCACGGGAGCGTTCCAAAGCGATGTTCCCACTTTGTTTGCAGTTCTCACGCAGCAGCTGCTGCCTCTGCCCACCAGAGCTCGTGGTGCAGCACAGACATTTGCCTTCCTGGCGCTGGGAGCCGCCTGCGCTGGGCAGAGCCGCTCGGGTTACCGGGGTGATGCCATCAGTGCCCCCGAGCAGGCACAGAAGGACGGCTTCAATCCCACATCAGGAGAATTTCCTTCATGGAAAGGCTGCCCGGGCCTGGCACGGCTGCCCGGGGCAGTGACGGAGTCCCCATCCTAGGAGGGATTTAACAGACGTGTAGATGTGGCACTGGGGACACGGATTAATGGTGGCCTGGGCGGTGATGGGGACAGTTGGACTCACACACAGAAATAACACAGAAATCGCACAGAAATCACACAGAAATCACACAGAAATCACACAGAATGTGGAGGTTGGAAGAGACCTTCAAGATCATCGAGTCCAACCCAGCCCCGACACCTCAACTAGATCATGGTATCAAGTGCCACATCCAGTCTGTTTAAACAAATCCAGGGATGGTGACTCCACCACCTCCCCGGGCAAACCATTCCAGTATTTAATCACTCAAATGTTAACTCAGGGGTGTTAGAGGGATTCGCACCTAAACAATTCCCTGATTCCACAGCACCTCTATCCACAGACAACGCAGGGCCCGTCAGGAGCAGGGGCAGCCTGGGGAGGGCTGATGGACACTAGAGAAGCAGGTTAGCAGCAGTGAGGCTGCCAGGGAAGAGCTGGAGGGCAGCTTTACCTTGGATCGCTCCTACCAACACAGCCCGCGGTAATGAGCGGCGGCAGGAGGCAAATTGGAAGCGAGGGCGCACGGATTACAAATGTGAGACTGCGGCCCTCGCTCTGAACGGGCACGGGGAGTGTCTCTGGAAGAGATAAATGAACCTGATGGGGAGACGCTGAGCAGAATGAACGAGGGAGGGAAATCTCTGTGCTCTGATAATTAGCGAAGGACTGAGCAGCCAGAAGAGCAGCAACACCTATGCAGCCCTAGCTGCTGCCCGCGGAGATTAACACCGACCTGCTCTTCGTGGTAGCCTGCCAAAATTCAGGTGATGCTTCTCCCTTTTACAGGTTTGACAAAGTAATAACACCTCCTGTGAGGAAGCTTTCCCCTGTGCTGCTGGTGACAGCCCAGCCCGTGCCTTATCTGGCAGCTCGGAGTGCGATCATTAACCCCCCACGGGAAGCACAAGAATCACTGCGGGTTAATGATCATTGTGCAGCCCTCCCAGCGGGGGCGCAAACGGTAATTTATCATCGTTTGCTGCTGTAGCCTCGATGCCTTGAGCAATGTTCCGTGTTCAGCGGTGCCCTCACCTCCCCGGGCAGCCCGGAGCGGGGCCAGGACGGGCCGGGAGGGATGGGCAAGGCAGGATCTCCTCCAAGGACTGTCTGAACTCGTGTTCACAGCCGCGATAAACCCTTCTGAGGACTCCGTGTGCCCGGCCAGGAGCAGAGCCCTCGGTGTCAGATGGAGTAGCTGTTCCCATCCTGGCCGGGGACTGCAGGGAGAGTGTCCCTGCAGCAGCTGCTCCCTTTAAACCAAAGCCGATCAGAACGTTTACTTACATCTCATTTCCAGCCCGTGCTGGCAGGCAGGAGATCCAGACAAACATCACCAAATCCACACAGCGCTCCCCAAAGGACAGACACTCCTAAAACCTCAGAAGAACAGGAACCAACGCAGCCAGGCAGGTTTTCTGAAAGGCAACACTTTTCTTACTAAGTCGTTCCTCAGATGTGGTGGGTTTTTCCTGCACGGCTGAATAATGTGTATTCTCTGAAATTTGTATTGTTATTTGCTTGACTGAAAAATAGGAATTTCTACTTCTAAAAGGAAAAGCCCCAGGTTTGATCCGGGAGTAAATCTTGCTAAGTTCACGTGAAAGGAAACAAGGCCCTCCATCTTCAGATGTATTTGAAAACCCCAATGCAATTCCTTTGCATCTCTGATAAGAGAAGCTTTGAAAGTAACATACAGTGTTTGTTTTTCAAATAAACCAATGCAGATTTAATGATAGCCTCTATCTACCTTTTCTTACATTCCTGATCTCAATTTAAAAATACTCGCAGGTATTGCAACTGTCAGCTTGGTTCCCAAAATACATCCTTATCTTTTTCTCTACACAGGAAAGCATTTATCACTTCTCCCCTTTTGTAGGAGTGTCAGCATTTGTGTGGTAACACCTTTCTGGTACTTTGTCATGTTCTCAGCCAGGGAGATTATCCGGGAGGGTTTTGCAGGCAGCAAACACACACAGAAGGAAGCATATGGTGCTCTGTTTAGAGAGGCAATGCCAGTCCCATCACTGCCGAGGTCCCAGAAAATGCATCTCAGATGCAAATTGGTTCCATGAAACCAGGGGAAAAAATAACAGTCATATTTCTAAGGAAATAAGGTGAAAAAATATTAACTCTGAGTAGACTAGACAGCACCGGCAGTTTTTCAGTAGTCAGAAGGAGTTTTCCCCATCAGAAATACTACCTGTGTTTTTCTTCTACCCCAGCTTCTGACAACCGAGACTGCACACTGGGGAATTAATTCTGCAATTGGAAATCCCATAAGATGGAAATAAGCAAATTTCAGAGCAGTTATATGAACATCTGCCACGAAGGAAATATTTGCTTTGCTTGCCCCCACCCAAATCCCAGGGATTCTTTCCCTGAGCTTCCCAAAGGAAGCCTTTCCTCACCCCGTTTAGCAGCAATAACCCTGCACTGAGGTGCTGAAGGGCAGCAGGAGAGGATGTTGCCTCCCTGCCCCCGGTGATGGTGAGAATATTCTCCCATCACCACACAAAGGGGTCGCTGCTGAAGCCAACCCCCAGAGATCACATCCTCAGAGGCAGGAACGAGGCATTTGGATTTGGGGCAACTCTCACTGGCCATTATGGCACAGTTTTGTTACGAGCTGAAGCTCCTGTACTGCAGAAGTCTGTCAGCATCACCCCTGAAGTGCAGAGCTCCCACCTCCCTGTCTGGAATCAAGCACCAGGTTATGGAAATGTCCCAGCACATCACAGCCCCTCAGGCACCTGGGGCAGCCCCACTGGCACTGACCCAGCAGCAGAGGGATCAGCAATGTCCCTGGAGCTCAGGAGCTCTGGAACGTGATGTTCTGCATTAAATCCAGGGGGAAATGCCCCCAGTCTGTGCAGCTGGGCCCAAGTGATGGTGCAGAGCCCAAAGGGGCTCAGGCACCTGCCCCAGTCCCCAAACAGAGCCCCAGGGTGTCCCAGCCTCCCACACAGCCTGGCCCCCACCCCAAAAGCCTCCAGGAGCTGCAGCAGTGCCCTGGGTGTGCCCATGAACAGCCTGCTGCTCACTGAGCTGCTGCCAGGGACAGCTCTGGGGTGGCACCTCTCCAGATATTTAACCACTCACTGCATGTGCCAAAGAAGTTATTGAGCAACTGCCTCTGTGCTGTGATGCATCTTGATGTTGATGCTTTATCATTTCCTGGCAGTTACAACTGTTTTCTGCTTTTCTTGCCATTGCTACTTTTCTTGAAGCCCCCGAAGCAGCTTTGTTCCATGGCTGAGTCCCCAGCACAGTCTGCAGCAGCTCTGGAGTTTATGAGCTGGAATTAATGGCCAGTGTAGCTTTTGGCTGAGCCTGTCAGTGCACCCATGAAAGCCCTAGTCAGGTTTCTGTGGGGCAGAATTGGCTCCATCCCACACCTTGCCTCAGTGCCCATTAATGCCCAGCACAGGTTCCAGTGTCCTCATCTGCTGCCTCCCCATGAGGCCTTCAGGGGTTTCTCATGTGGCCCCATGACAAACTCCTTCAGTGTCCATAAATTTTTTCTTCTTCTTCTTCTTCTTCTTCTTCTTCTTCTTCTTCTTCTTCTTCTTCTTCTTCTTCAAAGCAGATTAAAAAGCCGCAACCAGATCTTTTATCAGCTGTAGATAGGGTAGATTCATCTAGGCTAAAATTTTTATTTCCATTTTTTTCCTGGGGGTATGTTAATTGGCTCCCAAGTGCAGGGAAGAAAGAAAAAGGCACAGCAGCAACACCTCAATGCAGAAGCCAGAAAAGGCAGAGTTCAGAGTGTTCTTAACTTTGTGAATGAGCAAAATAATCTGAATACCATGAGAGCTGTGCACAGATGGCATAACTCTGCACTCTTGTTCCTAGCCCAGTTCCACCTCCTAGAGAGACCCTTAAGGGTGAACAAATAGAGATGGAGAAGCAGGGAATTGCCTCTTCCTCCCAGTCATCTTTCCCAATCTAAAACTGCACATGGTCATCTTCATTAACCCAAAAGTGTACAGGATAAGCAGGATAACATCCTTCAGAACAAACCTCCTCCATCACTTTTTTGTCTCCTGCCCTTGTTTCCACTGGCACAGCCTGAAAACACAAACAGTAATGCTGGAATTCATGAGCTGATTTCTCCTCTGAGCAGCAGAGGAACAGATGGCCTTGGGCCAGTTGCTCACTTACTGCCCATCCAGAGGGTGCTCAGGAGGCACAGGGAGGAGGGAAAACAGATTTAACAGGTGCCCAGAGCAGCTGTGGCTGCCCCTGGATCCCTGGCAGTGCCCAAGGCCAGGTTGGACATTGGGGCTTGGAGCAGCCTGGGACAGTGGGAGGCGTCCCTGCCCTGGCAGGGGTGGCACTGGATGGGCTTTAAGGTCCCTCCCAACCCCAAAGCAAAGTGGGATTCTGTGAGTGCACCATAACTGCCTGAAGGAAGTGGGATGACAACAACCAGGAGCTGCTGCAGCAGTTGGTGATAGTTACTGACCAGCTGGAAGAACAATCCGTGTTCAGCTTGTAATTGCTGTAAAATACCTTCCTTGGTAAGGATTTGCTTCAACAGCAAATGCAAGACTCCTCAGAGCTGTTTGCTCTGCACAAACGAGCTCTATTGTAATTAATCTGGGTTCATCCCTTATTTTGGACAATGGAATGGGAGGTGGGCACTTAGTTCATAGCTGGCAGTTCCTGCCAGCTGGGGGAACTTCCCAGGAATTCTCCAGGCAGCTCGAAATAAAGCAGTGACACTTCCTAGTGTGATGCTGCTGATTCAGGAGGGAAGGAGAGAGGGAAGCCTCAAACTGGGAAAGCCCCAAAGCTGGGAAAGCCCCAAAGCTGGGAAAGCCCCAAAGTTGGGAAAGCCCCAAAGCTGGGAAAGCAAAGGCCAGGCTGTGGCTGTCCCCAGGCAGAGCAGTGCCTGGTCCCCAATTCCCAGTGGATTATCCCGACTTTCCAGCAGCACAGTCCCACCCTCTGTCAGTCCCACCCTCTGTCAGCCCCACAGTGCCCTGGCCCAGCTGATCCAGCTGTGGTCACTACATTCCTGCCTCTCCCTGCGATGGGTTCTTTACCCCTCAGTGTCCCGTGTTCCACGTGGGGACACACAGCTCTGTCCCCCCCGTGCTGTGTGAGGATAATGAATGTCCCTGGGCAAAGGCAAAACAAAACACAGGCACACAACACTTGCTCTGCTTTCTTGGGAGATGTGACAGGGGAAAACAAGCTCCCAATCCCCCTGTCATTTTGCATCTTTATGCAACCATAAAAAGCCATTTCTCCTCGCATTGTTTACTGGTTTACTACCAAGGCCCCCTCAGATTTTGTTCCAACATGAATATTAATTCAAGTATCATTTATATCATGAACAAAACGAGAAAAATATCTCAAGGCTGTTACGAATCCTGGTTTTCCTGGCAGAACAGTCTGGCCCTTTTAAGAATAAACACCCAGCTATTATTCCTATATCAACTGGTGCTTTACAAAATCAATACAAAAGCACAGTCCTTGCATGAAAGGATTTCCACTGGACTCAGCTCTGCCTCTGCTCCCAGCTGGGTGACACAGCACACTGGTTAAGCAGCCCTTGGCCCTGTGGGCTGGTGTCCAGCCTGGTGCCCACCAGGATGCCCACTCAGTCCCTCCCAGGGAAAGGCTGGACAAAGCCTGTGCCCAGCACCACGTGTGACACTGTCTGTCACTGCTGCTTTCCTGCCCTCGGGAAAACTGCCCACATGAGCCATTCAAATGCTCAAAGCCTCTCCCAAAACAAGTGGCAAAAACAGACTTCCAAGACCTTCAGGAGCACAGAATTTTACCTCTGACAAAATAACACATTTTTGCCATAATATATCGGTTCTGTCCCTTCCTTGTCCAGCTCTGGCCTGGTGGTCAGAGCCCATGAACTCAAACACTGCCAGAAAAAAGGGACTCCAAGAGCAGAAATGGTTTCTGTTTTCTGCCAGACCCAGAGAATCATTTTGCAGTCCCTGTGTGTCAAGGTTCAGTGGCACAAACAGAGCTTTACAAAGAGCTTTACAAACCCTGAAGGGAAGAGTGGCTCAGCCAGGTTTGTCCCACGTCCCTCCCTGCATTTGCTCCCCAGGTCTGGTTTTGTCCAAAACATGTCATTAACTGACATTAACTGGTATTAACTGGTGCAGGGATAGGAACTCCCCAGGGAAGCAGAAGGGGATGCAGTGTTGGGAACACCACCCAGGGCATGAGGACCTGAGGAACATCTGCTGCCCAGGGACACCCACAGGGGTCAGCAGGGGCTGTAGGGGCCCTAAAAAATCAACATTTCTGTCTGAAACGTCCTCAGCTACTGTGAGGTTTTGCTACTGCATGGAACTGTAAAACACTTCTTGGTTCTCCTTCAAAGATTTTTCCTTAGCCATGGGAAAGTTAACCACTGGCAAATGGAAAGCAATTGGAATTATTTTCTGTGAGCATTTCTCATTGCTGTAATCATCCCTGGCTGCCTGGAAGGAGCAAAGGAGCAAAGTATTTGAAAGCACCCAGACCAAACCAATAATCCCTCACAAATATAACCACCACAAAGTACTGTCTCTCCCAAGCTATAAACAAGGATTAGGAGAGTTTGTCTTGCTTTGAATGAAGGATCTGGGCCAAGATCCAATGTCAAAAAATAGCAATGAGAGTGGAGAAACCTACCATGTGGCTAAAGATCATTTCTAATATTTATTAAGCTTATATTTCAAAAACATCCAAAAACCTCCAGTCTCTTGAACCCCTGCTCTGTGATGCTTTCACTGGTTGCTCTGGCTTTTGCAGCGGGGACTTGTTTACATCCCTTTTGTCCCTCTCTCCTCTCCCCTAATTGTTGCCTTTTCAACCTCTTGTCTGGGGGCTCACTTAGGGCTCGAGGGCTTTTAACCAGAATTACCAGAGCTTGTCGCCATTTGCTGTGTTTACAGATAGAGAAATCCTGACAAGGGGAACGGCAATTTCTCCCTGCATAACACTCACCCAAGAGAAAAAGGTCGAGAAAAGGCCAAGAAGGGAACTACTAAAGCACTGAATATCCCAAACGCAACCTAATGTTCCCTAAACCGATGCTTGGCCGAGCACTGGGGTCAAGGCAAGAGACAGAAACAGCTGCTCTGGGCTAATCCACTGCATCTCCCCCTCAGCTCCTGCCATCTCTGACTGCAGACACATCCTCCCAAACAGGAGCTGTGTTTGATTGGACTGGCCCAGTTGCACCTTCCAGCCCCACACACCAGGCTGAATTCTCCTTTCCATGAGCAGTTCTTATGGAATCCTTCTCTTGCCTGGCTGGACATGCCTTCACCAGGGGATGTTGAAGATCGTCCTCATGTTCCTGGTGCTCCTCTTTGGCTGTTCTGGATGTGCCAGGATCACCTGGGACACTCTCTGGGTGTGCCCACAGCACTGAGATGAGCACCCCAGTACAATCCCACTGCTGACATTGCTGCTGGTCCAGGCACTGGACAGCACTGGGGAGCAAACAGACAAAGCTCCCTCACCTCAGGCTGTTTAAAGGGTGTCTCTTGCCTTAGGAGGCTCCTCCTGGATGGAGGATTAGTGAGTGAGTCTCATGATCCACAGCTGGGCAGGGCAGGGGGCTCCCAGCACACTGCAATGGAGGATGTGCCCACCACAGACCCCCACAGCCCCTGGCTGCTGCTGCCAGGGCAAGTTTCATGTCAGAGGGCTCAGAACCACCGAGGGACAGTCCCAGCATTCCCATCCAAACCCAGCTCCTGGTACAAAGGAAACTTCCCAAGCCCTGGAGTGAGGAACTTTAGGAACCAGTCCCCCACCCCTGGGCAATGTCTGCAAACACAGCAAACAAAGGCCACGACAGGGCTGCAGTGGAGGACTGGGGATGCAGAGCACTCCCTGAGTTTCCTGACTGCCCCTGCCCTCTGCAGCTGCAGGGACATGAGGAAGATGCACCACAGATGGGCCTGGGCAGGAAAACAGCTGGAGAATTTAATCCTCCACAGGAGGATGCTCGGCCCCGGGTCAGCTGTGCCTCTGGTAGACAGCAAAGCTGCCTCAGCCAAATTGTACTTGTGTAATTGCCTGTGCGATCAGAAAGAAAAAGAAGTAGCTCAAGTAAACCTCAAATTCCACAAGCTGTTGTCAGCATCTCACCATCAGCACATTGCAGATTGCAAAAATCAGGTTCTGGGTATCCCCTTTTCCATTATATGTTAATTATTTATTATTTCTCCTGGTGTTGGTCATCTGGAAAAAAAACACAAAGGCAAAATCAGCACTGCAAATTTTCTTCCAGCATCCTGAAGAGAGCCCTGAGTTTTGCTTTTGGCTGCAGTTCCCTCTCTCCCCAGGACACTCAGGGTTTTGATGCCTCCCATAGTGAGTGTCCAGAAGAAACAAGTGAAGCTCAGCTGGAAAGAAGCCCCTGTGCACCTCGTGCAGTGAGGTACAGCTGCAAAAGGCCCTTAGTTCATTTAGCTGATTATAGAGTTGTTTATATCCCTTTTCAGCAAAGCCTAAACCCCAAGCAGGCTGGAGTGGCTCACCACTAAGATTTCTCATAAATCATATTCAGGCAGTCCAGACTGCAGAAGCTGCAGTGGATGAACTGAGCTCTAGAGCAGAATTGCTTTAAAGCCTCACAGAATGAAAGTAGAGCAAGATGATTTCCCAAAAATCTGAAAAAAAGCAGTGCAGGCTCCCTGGAGGGAGCAGGAATGTGGGTCAGAGCCTGTTCCTGGGGCTGGGGCTGGGGCAGCTCAGGTCCTGCTGGGTGCTGGACCTCATCTTCTGCTCAGCTGCCTCAGATTGTCTGCACCAGGGCTGGGCTGGCTGATGGCTGGGCCAAGGAACAAGAGCCTTTCTTTCCCTCTCTTTATCTGGCAATATGAGCCTGAGAACATCCTCATTGCTTGGGAGCAGCAGTTTGGAGCTTGGCTCTCAGATCCTGCCATCCCTCCACGAAGCACTGCGAGCCCTCGGAGAGGTCCTGGCAGGGATTTCCCTTTCTCCCAGGTGAGCCCACGAGGTGAGGAACACCAGGACCTTCAGGCATTGCTCAGGTGGCCTCAGTGGCTGGTTGTTCACCCAGGAAACACAAGCCAGAGATCTTTGTGGTAGAGAAAATGCTGCTCCCTGGGGAACCAGCTCCTGGAGGGAACAACGTGGGGCCGGTGCAGCTGCCCAGTGTGAGCCCAGCCAAGCATCACTGCTGGGGCTGCCCTTTGGGGGGCTGTCAGGGAGCCTTTCCTCAGCACATCTGAGGGCAGAGGACACCCCTCACCCCTCTGGTCTCCAGCAGAGAGTGCTGGCTGTGCTCTGCAACCACAGGGGTTTGTTTGTATGGAAAATTTCCCTCCTGTGTCCACTGCTCAGCCTCTGTCCCCTTGTCACAGAGCAGGTCACATCTCAGCTCTGATCATTCCTGTCATCCAAACAGGAAAGAAGGGGCTGAAATGTGGCTGGTGGCACCTGGCCAGCATCACCCACTCTGCAGAGACAGAAACCTTCCAAAATAACCACTCTGAGGTGGCAGAGCAGCCCCTCAGGACTGCCCACGGTGACCAGGCAGGATCCTGACTCAGCCCTGGGTTCTGCAGTGCCTCTGGTGCCTGGAGCCCTGTGAGGAGCTCAGGGGTTTGCACAGCCAGGGAATTGTTGTGCAGCAGCTCCTGGCAGTGCAGGGAGAGGAGGTGGATTTTACACACAGCCTTGGAGGAGAGGAGAAAAGGGGGAGGCTGGATCAGCTGAAATGTGAACATGACAGTTCTCCTTCTGTTCCTGCTGGAGCATCCTGAGCCCCCACTGCCAGAGGATAATGTCACACTGGCAATTGTTTTGTTACTATGACCATAATGAGTGAATGGGGGAGACAGAGCAGAGCAGGCCAGGGGGGGCTGGGGAGGGGGTGCTGAGCCCAGGACAGGACCATGGTGTCCCCACCAGAGGCCAGGGCAGCTGCCCCTGCACTTCCCAGAAGATCCATCCCTTCCTGAGCAGGAGCTGGGGTGTTGAGGTCCCCCTGCCATCACCCCTGGGGTGTCCAGCAGCAGCAGCAGCAAACCCAGAGCTCTGGTCTCTGGTGGAGCCCCCAGGGTGTGCCCCAGGACCAGGGCAGGCTCAAACACAGGCTGCTTCCCCCCAGCTGCTGAGCTGGGTGCTACAGGAGCGTTTCCTTGTCCCAGGGATGGTCATTTTCTCTCTCCAGCACGTGCAGAGCGGGGCTCCCATGCCCTGATAAAACATTTCCTGGTTGGAAAGCTGTGTGAGCAGTGCCAAGGAAATGGCAAGGCGTTCCACATAATTATGCTTTAGTAGAGCTTAATCAAAGAAGCCCTGGACTCTGCCTGCACCAGGGGCGTCCTGCAGATGTATTGATTTCCACTCTGAAAGCCAGAGCTGTGTGCTGGAGCATGGAGAGAAACAAAAAGCCAGGATTGTGAATCCTGGCTGGAAGACAGTTGGGATAAGCTTGATAAATCAATGTACAAATGGGCTGGTTTATTTTTCAGGAAAAAAAGGTAAAGAACAGCTCTTACTCTCCCACCACCTGGGCTTCTTTCCTTCAGAGTAAACACACGTGTTTGTTTGAAGAATATTTCTCTGGTTGGTAACCAGAGATGTTCTGTGTGATCAGGGAGGCTGAAATACTTTATCCTCTGAAGCTGAAGTGCTTCAGCAACCCCTGAATATTCCTCCCAGCCAGGGCTGGGAGTGACCAGCTCTGTCAGTGGCTATCAGGGCATGTCTGCATTCCTCATTTGGCTCAAGCTGGAATTCAGGGTACAACAGCCCAGACCCTGCACCACGTTCATTTTTCTGTCAAACTGCCTTTGCTGCAGGCTGCAGAGAATCCCCTGCGTTTACAGTGCACGGGTGCTGAGTTCATGGACCTGCACCAGCCCCGGGACAGGATATCCCTGGGAGCTGCCCTGGGGTGCAGGATTAGTCAAAGTGCTGCATCCAAAGCAGGAGTTTGCAGCTCTTCTGGCTCAAAATGGGGACGGGAGCTGCCACTGGGCACCAGAGCCAGGAGCTGCTGAACCACAGTCCTCCAAAACTGCTCCTGCACTCCAACACCAGGATTCTCGAATCTCCAGTGGGCTGGAAAATCTGTTTCTCTCCTCATCTATAATTGAGGAGCAGCCAGCTCCCCTTGCTCAGGAGAGTGGCCAGAATGCTCTGAACCTGGGCATTTTCAGGGTATTTGTTTTTATTTTTATTGCACTTCAAAATCCCATCTTCCAAAGGGGAATGCTGCTCATGTGTGCTGCTAGCTGGAGCTTACACTGTTATAGTTATTTTATAAAAAGAAATAGGAAAAGTACAGCTAGCTCCCAGTTAAATAGTTTTGTTGGTTTATTGATTTGTCCCCCAGCAGACCTGGGGCCACCTGCAGACAGCTGGGGCTGAGGGACTGGAGGCCAGGGACCAGAGCTGGCTCTGGGGACTGTGGGCACAGACCAGCCCCTGCCCTGGGGAGCTCAGAGCAGCAGCAGCAGAGACTCTGCAGGTCCTTTATTAAAAAGCTGATCTATTATAGTGGAAACACTTGTGAGAATACAGCTCTCTCAACTACATTTTCAACTGGGGTTTTTTTTCCAGCTGCTGGATGGAAGTCTTGGTCCAACTGAGGAGACTCAGGGAACCCAGCACTGTGCCCAGCTGGCACCAGGGACAGGAGCACAGCTCTCCCACCACGGGTTCAGCATCCTCTGCACCAAGAAATAAACCCCTGTCAGCCTGTCCCTCCTCGCCTTCCCAAACACTGCAAAGGCTTTGGTTTGGTTTAGCACCAGAGGAAAACAATTCACTCCCTGTCTCCAGCAGGCAGCCAAGCAGATTCCCAGCCCTCCCAGTCTAATCTGAGCAGACAGACACACACGCAGGTGTCCATAACCTCCACTGCCAAAGAAAACCTTTCCATGTGGATCCTTTTCCCGGGAAGGTGGTGGCTCCCGGGGCTGCCCTGCCTGTCCCCAGCCCGGCTGTGCTGCCCAGGCCCCGCAGGAGCAGCTGCCTGCAGCTGGCTCAGCATCCCCTCTCCGAGGGGCAGGACAGAGCACAACCCGTGTTCCATTAGCAGGAACAATTGATATTTAGGTATGTGGCACATCCATTAAGTGACTTGAAAGGTCACCCTCTAAAATGTCTGCGAACGACAGCAGAGGAAAGTCCCCACCTGGAATACCAATGGGGAGGAATTTCATCACCGGGAGTCTTTCATTTAAAAAGAACAAACAGAAAGCTTTGTGCTTCTCTTATCTCTAATCCTTACCTCTCTCTCCAGAGGTTTGCTCCAATTAGTCATTTCACGTTAATCACAGTTAGAGCTGCTCATTTCCTCGTGTCTGTGGCAAAGGACAGGCAGGACCAGCCCTGCCCCGGGCACGGGCACGGGCACAGCCTGCCTGCCGGGGACATCAAGGGCTGCTTTTTATTTTCCAAACCTCCTGCACACGGGGAGATCTATTTCTGTAATTGCAGGTGTAAATCTGCCCAGAGGCTGAGCTGTTTGGCCAAAATAGCTGGAGTCAGTGCAAATCTCCAGCATTTTTCAACTGGGGATTGTTTGATGCTGGAGCTTATGGGGATGGTTTTCTTATTTTAACATTTGATGGCTTATCACATGCGAAAGCCATGTGAGCTGTAGATCATCATTTGGTGTGTCACGTGGGGAGGGACTGATGAACTTTGTAGAATTAAGAATAGCAGAGAAAAGGTGAGTAGGAAAATAAATGAGTCCTTCATGTAATACAAGAATAAGGAACATAGCAATAGATGACTCCAGCAGCTCTGAAACAAAAAGAAATGCCATTTATTTTGGAGCTCATTGCCACAGAATGCTTTGAAAAAACACCATGTGTGAGTGTGTGCAGAAAACAAGTAGGAAAACTCCTGGCCAAAGGGTGCTAATGGGTGCAGTGGTGTAGGTGTGAGGTGTGCAAGTGGAATGAGAACAACTTTATCCTCATCCTCTCCCTGTGATGTGCCCTAATGCCCATTTTCCATCAGCCTGACCTCACACACCCCTCTGGTCTCCAGCCAAGAGCCCCGTGGCTCTGCAGTGTCCCAGGGCACAGCCTGGCTGCTGGATCAGAGCTCCTGGAGCAGCTTTTCCTTTCTCCCAAAGTGCAGCGTGGTCTGTGCTGCCTGAGGAGAGGCAGCAGAAATCAGATTTCAGCAAAGCCCCCAGCCCCGGGCAGGGGCAGTGGGCACACACAGCTCACAGGGCAGGAATTGGGGTGGGACCTGCTCACACCCACCCTGGAAAGGGTCACCTTGCACTGGCACAGCAAACAGAGGCTTTGGCCAGGTATCTGCTCAGGCCTGAAGGTTTCCTCAACATTTCTTAGTGACAAACAACAACCTCCTTTTGGTTTTAACTAACCTCAATCCTTTATATTATTTAATTTTACCTCATTTCAGTCAGACCTCAAGTCCTTTGGCAAACAGAAAAGGCTCCAAACCAGAGATTTTGAGAGCCAGGGCACGTTTTTTGTGTCTGAGAATTGATGGAGCAGCAGTGAATGTCAGAGACAATAAAAATTGTCCAAAGCATAGTCTTTATCTCAGACCCTTGACCCTCCTGGCAGCAGAGCAGGTCGGGGCTGGGCAGTTTCTGTGCCTGCAGGAATCCCAGGTGGGGCAGCCCCACCTCCTGTCACTGCCCCAACACAGGGACACACCAGCACAGGGGGTAAAAGGAAATGAGGGCTCAGTGATGACCTGCAGGACCCAGGGCTCACCCCAGAGCCTTTCCAGGGGTGGCAGGGGGGTTCAGGGGCTCCTGCCCGGAGCCACCTGCCAGGCCCCCTGTGCCACTGCTGCCTTTTGGATCTCCTAGATACAGAGCAAGAGTGGGCGGGGCTCATTTCCTGCCCTATTCCCACACCACAGGTGGTGATAGGGGATTCCAAGGGTGACAGGAGGACAGTGAGGGATTCTGTCCTCTCCCTTTACTCCCGAGCAGTTCAGGGGCAATGGGATAAGAGGCTTTTCTTCACTGGATAGGAAAGAGTCAATTAAGGAAAGGTGTTAGAGTGCACTTGACCTTTTCTGCTCTTTAATTAGCCAGAGCTGGATGTTAAATCTTACTCTGCTGTTACCTAAAGACTGCAAAACATTTCCCTGTGCTCAGCCCGAGTCAGGCTCTGCACACACTGCAGGGATGGGGTGGGATGGGATGGGATGGAATGATGGGATGGGATGGGATGGGATGGGATGATGGGATGGGATGGGATAATGGGATGGGATGGGATAATGGAATGGGATGGGATGGGATGGGATGGGATGATGGGATGGGATGGGATGGGATGGGATGGGATGGGATGGGATGGGAGGATGAGATTGGATGGGATAATGGAATGG
>JBBMKD010000034.1:17792177-17810263 GCA_037834095.1 Argya squamiceps
GGATGGGATGGGATGGGATGGGATGGGATGGGATGGGATGGGATGGGATGGGATGGGATGGGATGGGATGGGACAGGCTTGCCCAACGCTCTGCAGGATGGGAGATGTGGGGATGCAGGATGTGGATCCCGCCCAGGAGGGAGGCAGAGCCCCAGGGAGAGAGAGGGAGGGAGGGATGATCCACTGCCACACCACGAGGTGCTGTCCTCCCCAGCTCTGCTGATTCCTCACCACCTAACTCAGTGTATCCAATATAATCTGATTTCCAGGAGTGCTGGGAACTTGCTGACTGAACTCCTCCCCCTTTGCCTGGCACCCAGGTGCAGATAAATTCACTAATGCTACCGAAGGCCAGAAAAATTTAGGCTTTTAAGCTTTTATAATCAGAAACATCTGTCTGAAGGTTTGAGGGAAACAAACGAAAAATATTGCAAATGTGGAAGTGAATTTACATTTTCGACGTTAAAATGCATCAATAAATAATATTTTGCATTATTCTCTGCATTGCTCATGCAATAAAAATAAGTAAGGATATATCATTTTAAGGCAGAGCTTTCTGAAGATGCAAAAATGCTTTGGAAATAAAAATTGATTATGATTTACAATATCTCCCTGAAGTCAGAATTATTGTTCCACCTCTTAAAATCAGAGTTGAAAGAACTAATCTCAATTCCACGGGGAATTGGCAGGTCAAGAACAGACCAGGGAATGATGGCATTTCCTCTTCTCATGAAATCCTCATTCCTGTACAGCCCAGCTCCAGGTCACAGGTCACAGTTTAGCTGGGGACAGTGCAGGACACTCAGGAAATGTCTGTGGTGGTGTGGCTGCCCCAGGTGCAGTTCCAGGAATTCCTGCTCTGGTGTCTGCCTGATCGCAGAGATCAGGAATGCACAGAGCAGGGCATTGTCCTTTCTCATGCTCCCACCTCCTTTTGTCCCTTCTGGAGAGGATGAGACCATGGCAGGTTGTCTCAGTGCCAGCACTGAGGGCCAGGACAGCAGAACCCGTCCCTGAGACAGTTCCTGCTCCTCCCTCTCCCCTCCCACACGGGAGCCCCATTTCCCAGCAGCTGCTCCCAGCAGTTTTGACACCCTCACCCAGGTGGGCACCAAAGGGTGTCACACCCAGCAGCTCCTTCGTGTTTGTGCCTCACAGCACAGAGCAAATAAATCAGCCCCTTCAGCAGCCTGTGGCACCTCAGCTCTCTGTGGGATCTTCCTCATTGCCTGGGAAATGAGATGGCACAAGGGCAGCCCCGGGTGGCCTCAATCCCCACCTCCCTCATCACCCTCCTGCCTGCTCACACCCAGCCCCAGCAGAGCTCAGCCTCTGATTGATGATTTTCTCTCCACGTTCTGACCCCGAGGTGAGCACCACTAATCAAAGAGCTGCTGTGAGAGACAGAAATGTGCCTGGGATTAAAATGTACAGAATCTGCAAGTTTCCCACCAATAAGTATCTGCACCACGCTCATCAGGTCAGTGCCAAAAGCCACAGTCACCCCCCAGTTCATCGAGTTTAACCTTCCCCAAGTTATTATTCCCATAATTACCTGTATTAAATAACTGCACTGAAGCACTACAGCCACAACAAGCTGAAAGTAGGACACAGCCAGGCAGGACTGAGTGCTGAGCCCTCAGCACAGGGGCTCACCTGCATGGATGGAGCAGTGCCCATGGTGCCACCCTGGGATGGACCAGTGTCCATGGTGGCCATCCTGGGATGGATGGAGCAGTGCCCAGGGATGGATAGACCAGACACCCATAGTGCCCGCCCTGGGATGGATGGAGCAGTGCCCGTGGTGCCCACCCTGGGATGGATGGAGCAGTGCCCATGGTGGCCAGACTGGGATGGATGGATGGATGGATGGATGGATGGATGGATGGATGGATGGATGGATGGACGGACCAGTGTCCATGGTTCCCACCCAGGGATGGATGGACCAGACACCCATAGTGCCCATCCTGGGATGGATGGAGCAGTGCCCGTGGTGCCCACCCTGGGATGGAGCAGACACCCGTGGTGCCCAGCCCATGCAGCCCTGGCCACTCGGGCACTGTAAGGAGCCATCATCCTGCACAGCAGAGCTGGCTGTGCTGCTGCAGTGCAAACACCATCCATTGCTTTCTCAGTAGACTCAAGGATGTTACATTTTTGGCTGAGATATCAGCAAAACAATAACCAAGGAACTGAAACCTGGTTTTCCCTGTTTGATCTTTCTTGTTAAAATGTAAGAAAAAGCTTAAGCCCTTGACCAGTTTGGGACAACTGAGCCTGGGGTGCCCCAGCAATCCACAGCAGACTGACATGTTTCTGCAAATACCTCACAGGCAGCAACTGCAGCTCTGCA
This sequence comes from Argya squamiceps, assembly GCA_037834095.1. NCBI lineage: Eukaryota > Metazoa > Chordata > Aves > Passeriformes > Leiothrichidae > Argya > Argya squamiceps. The sequence continues at coordinate 17,794,531 of JBBMKD010000034.1, forward strand.
TCGACACCACAACAAGCTCTTCTCCTGGGAAACGTTCCCATGTTTATTTTACTCCTCCAAGTAAAAAATGTAAATGTTCTTTTTTCCTCTACATCTTCTGTCTTTGCTTCTCTGTGTTTTGCAGAGCATTTGTCACCCTGCTGGGCCCTGATGTGTGAGTGTGATCAGCCTGTTCTCGCAGGGTGCCAGTCCCAGAGCCCACCAGGAGCAGCCCTGGGGGAGCTGAACTCCCACATGCAGAGTGAGAAAGCTCCTGGTTTGGAAAGTGAGTGCCTGGTGCTGCCAGACCCCTCCCTGGGCATGGGACAGCCAGAGAACCATTTTAGGCTGGAAAAGACCTTTGAGATGAAGGAGTCCAGCCATGAAACCAGCACTGCCAAGTCCCTCCTCCTCCTCCTCCCCAGCAGCAGCCTCAGCTGTCCCTGCAGGATTGGAGCCCCAGAGCAGGGTGGTGCAGGGAGAAACTGTTGGAAACCCGTGAGAAGCACTCACCACCCACCTTTTGTCATCACCACTCCCCACCTTCATCCCCAGTGCCTCTTCTCCAGGAAAAAAATGCCTTTAAAACTCCTCGTCAACCCACAAACTACACTGAGATGGGAAAACACATCCCTTCAGCTGGTCCCCCCTGCAGCCATCCCTGGGCTTTCCTCCAGCCTGGCCCTGGCCCAGTCCCTCCCTGGCAGGTGCCCAGGCCAAGGCTGATGGTGACACCATCTGTGTGGCCAGGCCACCACCCCCAGCATGGGCTGCTGCCAGCACTGGTGCCCAGCCCCACATCAGCAGCCCCCCTGCCCCTCCTGCAGGGCAGAAATCGTCCCTCCAGCTGTCTGATCCCCACCCTGGGGGCTGCTGGGGGCTGTCCTGCAGCCAAGGAACACCAGGATTTCTGCGGGGACTCATTCCCACAGATTTCCTGTGGGCTCTGAACTGACACAAGTTAAGCTGTAGGTCCCCAAAAGACAGAGTTTAAGCTGCAGGTCCCCAAAGCCTGGCTCTGACAAACCCAGCAGCCTGCTCAGACCACCCTCCCCTGTGCAGGAGCTGGATGGAGACCTGCTCCTGCAATGGGCTGGGAATGAAAGAGCACCACGAGGAGAACACCACAAGGAGAGCACCACGAGGAGAACACCACAAGGGGAACACCATGAGGGGAACACCACAAGGGGAACACCATGAGGGGAACACCATGAGGAGAACACCACAAGGGGAACACCACGAGGAGAACACCACGAGGCGAACACCACGAGGAGAACACCACGAGGAGAACATCATGTGTGCAGCCCCAGGCCAGGAAACCTGCAATGTGACAAAGCTGCTCCACCCACACCCAAACCCAAACCCAAACTCTGCCCCTGGCCCCATCTCCCTGCAGGAAGCACTGAGAGGGATCCAGGATCAGGCTCAGCTAGCAGAGACCCCAGCATCTGGGAAAAAACCAAACTACTTAACTGAGGAAAAACATCCCAAACCCTCAAGTGCTTTTCCCAAAGCAGGAGGAGCACACACAGCTCAAGAAGATGCCTGCTGCTCAGAGGTGAGGACAGCACAGCTCCATCAGTGATACCTGAGTGTTCCCTGAGTGCCAGCACAGCCCCAGCAGCCAGAGCCCAGCTGGAGCCCAGGGCTGGCAGCTGCTCTGCCCCAAACCCCAGCCAGACCTCCCGCAATGGTCCCAGTGTCACACAGCTCCAGGCTGCTGCTACCAAACCAAAACAGAATCAATTTGCAAAAAAACGTGCCCATGACCTCACATTGAGTCACTGGCTCTACACAGACCATCTTTTTTTGTTGTTGTTTTCCCAAGAAAATCTTCAAAAGCTCCCACTTTCAACCCAGCACGAGCAAGAAAACTTTCTGATATCTCAAGGACATATGAGGAATGGGAAAGCTGCAGCCCACAGGTCTGAGGCAGTGCTACTTTTCACTCTCTTGAAGCGTGACAAGAAACAGCTCCTCGTTTCTGGTTCTGAGAAAAAAATCGATTTTTATCTTTAGCAGCTTTCTGTGTGGCTGTGCTGAATAACACATGGCACAACTCTGCGTAGTTACCATATGGAAATGATGAATGAATATGAAATGGAAGGAGCAGCAAAAGTCATTTTCCCGTGGCCTTGAAATGCAAAGGGAGCTGAGCAGGGAAGTGAAGGAGAGATCTCAGACACCAGCACAGCCTCTCCCACTCTGTGCACAGACCATGTGCAGGGCCCCAGTGGACAACACTGGGACTGGAGGACCTTAAAGGTCCTTTCCAAACCAAAGGTTTCTACAGTTTGAGATTCTATGTTTCTACAATTCTGCTCCTGTAACAAAAGGTAAGAACAGAACAGAAATTGGGTGCTTTTTCTTTAGGCTGCTTTGAAAGTTCAGGCACAAGTTAAAGTAGCAGGAAGTTACTTCAGAAATGTTGAGCAGTGTGAAGGAGTTGCCAACTAGAGAAAATGATTTATTCATGATCTACAAGGAGCTTATGCAAGAAGGGAGTTGCTCCTCTCCTTTCCCCCCAGGCTGCACAATCTGCCTTGACACTTGACCAGTCGAAAGCCCATTAAGAAGTGCTTCATTATTGATACTGTAAATTGATTTAAGATTAAATTAATTATACATGTCCAGGCAGACCCCACGGCAGCATCCCCCAAAGCCCTGTCCTGGACAGCCTGGCTGAGCCAGACACACAAATGAACAACTGTTACCCACTGTAAATATTGCCATGTCATGCTTTGGTACCCAGAGCTATTTTTAATACACAGAATAATTGCACCCAAACCCTCATTCGGTGCCTGGGATTATTTTGGACCATTACACACAAAGCCTCATGGAACAACTGCCATTATTTTGCTTTTATGTTCAAGAAATTTTTCCAAGAGGTTGGGGGTTGTTTTCGTGGCCTTTTTTTTTCTACTCTGAAGCCATTATTTGCCCCCAACTGAGATTAATAACAGCCGTTTATCACGCCACATGCACTCATCAGCCTAGGGGAATACTCCCTGATTTGTTGGTTTTTCTCTTTCCTCCCATAAAATGCTTCATCAGTTCTGACAATGTAAAAAGTAGATCGGGAGTGAAAATTGCTGTTACCACATGATCACACTTCCCATTCTCCAGGATGAAGTCTGAGTATTGATTCCAGTTATTTTTGTAACAAGATTTGCTTGAACTCCTGCTCAAGTCAAAGGAAGGATCCCAGTGGACTCAGCCAGTGCAGGACTTAGGGAAGAACTTTCAGCAAACCTACAAAACTAATTAATTTTTTAAGGTCAGGACTTTTTTTTTCAACGGCAAATTGGCTTGTCAAGTGGATGCCCTTTTTCCACAGAAAGGGTTTCTGCGGGGAAACACTTCCCACCCTGCTGGAGGATGGCAGCCTGAGAAGAGGTATATGGCAGAAATGGCAGAAACGGAGCTGTGGCCACTCCTGCTGGACAGCCCACCCCAGCCCCTCCAGCCGTGTTCCCATCCCAGTCCTGTCCCCATCCCAGCCGTGTCCCCATCCCAGCCCTCTCCCCATCCCGCCCATCCCGGCCCCGGGGGCCCGGGGGGAAGCGCTGCCAGCCGGGGCTGCAGAGGGGAGGCTTCCACATCCCATTTTCGCACATTATGCAAATCCCCAAGATCCCGTTTTCTGGGTCAGCCCTCGCCTCCAGCAGCGGCTGGTGGATGAACCTCCACCCCGGCCGGGGGGTGACACTGCTCAGGACCCGGGCACCCTCGGGAGGCGCCTGTACCGCCTTCAGACAAACCCTCAGAGTTCAGAGGATGCTGCTCACTCGCCGCTGTGCCTCTGCAAGAGCAGCACAAACATTTCCTCTATTTGCACACCTTTTCCGCACAAAAACACCTTTCCCGATTGCAGCGCAACAGCCGCACCGATCAGCATTTGTTACTGCCTTGTAACGCTGGTAACGCCGGGGCTGATGGAGAGGGGAGAAGGAGGAGGAGGGAGGCAGAGAGTGAGAACAGATCCCCCCTGCCCCGGCCCCGGGAGCGGCGCGGGCTGGAGCTGCCACCGGCGCGGTGACAAACGAGGGCGTTGGGACGGCTGTGCGACAAGCACGGGGATGAGGAATGCTTCATCGAGTGTGGCAGCACTCCCGAAAAGGCTGCGAATGTCACGGAACCCACTCAGGCAGGAAAACGGAGCTATTTAAGGAGCATCCCGGCTCCGCAGGCAGAGAGGAGGGAAGTGCCTGTCTGGCATAGTCGGGTTTGGCGATTGTGAGTGTAAGGGGCAGGTCGGGAAACAGCACAAGGGAGAATTTATACCCCGGGTGGCAAAGGACAGGCTGTGCAAGGAAAAGGAAGAATGAGGAGGGAGATAAAATAAAAAGGTAGCAGCCAAGTGCAGGGGAGTGCCAGGGGACGGGCACGGCAGCCTGGGTGAGCCCACTCAAAGGCCACCCCCATGTCCCCTGCCACCTCCTCCTGGCATCTATTCCACCTGGGTCTGAAAGCTGGGACTGTACCAGCTGCATTATCCTGCCAGAGAGAGGAGATCCTGGGACATGATGGTGATGACAACTTACACTGGGTCTGTTTATATTTCCAGCAGAATGACTGTAACAATTATTGCTGACAAACAGGTCCTTGAAGAACCTTACCCAACACCTTTCCATCCCCACCCCTGGCAGGAGTGATCCCTGTCCCACACAGGTCCTGCCAGGGGTGTTTGTACCCCAGCCCTGCCTTGGGTCCTGCCAGGGGTGTTTGTACCCCAGCCCTGCCCGGGGTCCTGCCAGGGGTGTTTGTACCCCAGCCCTGCCCGGGTCCCTGGCACACCCCAAAAGCCCTGCACAGTTCCCTGAGCTGCAAAAGCCAATTTCTCCAGCCTTATTTCCTGCACATCATTAATCAACATCTTCAATTCCAGCAGACACTCCAGTAAAATAAACGGACAAATAAATTCATTCTATCAAGGAAAAATGATTCATAACCACTTTTTGTTTGTATCCACAATAATCAAGGAAGATGAAATTCAGCTTTCTCCAAGTTTGGGGGTTTTTTTGCTAACATTATGAGACAAGTATATCAGTAGTTTTTTTCTGCATTGAGAGTACAAATACAGAATAATAACAAAAAAAATCTGTTCTGAAAGTTCTTATTGGGATACTAGTGAATTTTTTAAAATCTCCATCTTTGAAATGATAAAAATCACATTTCATGTTATCCTTCAACTTGGAATGTTTTCAAGGGTCCAGTTTAATTTTTCTGTATTTTCCACAGCTGATCAAAAAAAGCCATCAGAGCAACAGCAAAGTTTTCTTCTGGATTTCAGAGAGACTGACTTTTAATCTCCATCGTGACACTGATCTATGCCTCAGCAATCCTGTTAATCCCCTGGTGTCTGTTTTCAGTCCTTTCTGTTGCTTACCTTGCCTGCTTAACACTAAAGTTTTCCAGAGCAGGGAATATCACTCAGGATTTCTGAGCACCCAAACACTGGGCCCCTAATCTACACACCAGTACAAGGCAAATGGCTCATTCCCAGGTTTGGGGTTTTTTTTGCATTTTACAAAGAAAGGAAGTGTTCAATACTGAAAAGACAACTGGGCTGATTAAAGACCAACCCCTGGAGAAGGACAAGCTCTGCTCCATCTTCAAGGATGCATTTAGAAATTATGGCTCCATTCAGCAGCTGGGAAGAGACTGGGATCTGTTCTTCACCAATCAAGTTGTCATCGCCTGGAAGATTAGATGGTGGCCCAGCAGACAGAGCCAGCAGAAGTTTATCAATCTCTCCAGAATAAATAATAGAAAATAAAATGCAATTTAGGGAGGGCTTGGTCAGGGAAGGGGAGGGCAAGGGGGAGAGAAGGTCCTGGGGGGCAAATGACCATCACCAAGGGCAGGTGACACACGGTGTGTCACAGTGAGCAGATGTCCCCAGGCACACTCACAGGGGGAACTCCAAAAGCACAGCCTGGATAAAATCATAAGGTCAGAATGAAGCCCAGGGAACATGAACAGCCAAGGACAGTCACTGGTGTCCCCTGTGGCTGATGGGGACCCTCAGGGAGCTCCTGCTCCCCCTGGGCTGGAGCAGAGGAGATGCTGATAGCACTTGTGGGTGACAGGAGGCTGGGAGTGATTGTGAGAGCTCTGGAGGATGGGACCAGAATTCCAAGTGCTCTTGATGCCGTGGGAGTGCTGTGAAATCAGCCAGATGAAGGCAGTTACAGGATGCCTAGAGAGGAGAAATCACTGCACTGGCAGAAAATGGAGAACATCTGGCGGAGCAGCAGGATGGCAGGAAAGGCTCCTTTGATGCCTGGATAGGAGGAAACAGCAGCTCTGAAACAGAGCCTGGCCTGCACAGGAGCTGCCACAGGATGAGGGCCAGGACAGGGCTCTGGAGATCAGACACTTCCCAGGGCTGGGAATGAGCCCCTGCTCAGCTGTCACCCACCTGTGCTCCTGGGAACAGCCCCCAGTGCTGGCTGTGCTGCCCAGTGTCCCCCCTGCCCAACAACCCCTCTGCCCAGTCCGAGGACACCCCCCTGCCCTGCCTAGCATCCCCCTGCCCTGCCCAACATCCTCCTGCCCAGTATCCCCCCTGCCCAAGGACATCCCCGCTACCCAATGCCCCCCTGCCCAGTGTCCCCCTGCCCAACAACCCCCCTGCCCTGTCCAAGGACACCCCCCTGCCCAGTGCTGTGTCCCCATCACAACAGAGGCACTGGGAACCTTCTCTTTGGGGCTGCTTGGAGCAAACCACAGCGAGCAGGACACTCCCAGGCACTCCCACATCTTTCCTCCCAGGTCCCTTGGGCCACCCCTAAGTGGCAATTGATGTCTCCTTCTCCCAGAGCAACCCCAGGCACCCTCATGAAACAGAGCAATAAAAGGAACAAAATACATTCAAAATGTGTGTTTCCAGCAAATATGTTACAAAACCATTTCAGATCCTTCACTCTGAGTGTCCCATTATCAAAACACAAACAGTCATCTCTCAGCCCTTAATACAGCTGGAATTATCTTACCTGTCCTCTGCGTTATTGCTGGTGACAAGTGAATGGTATAAATGCCCCACAGCCCTTGGATAAATAACTTCCCACACAGATTAGGTTAGATCATGCAGTGCTAACAAACACATCCATGAAAAGGGGACGTGCTAATCTATAAAGGTTTAGGTGAAAGAAGAAGCCATCAATCTGTCAGCAGTTATCAGGTTGTGTTTCTCCCTGTGTTACTGCAGATTTCTTCTTAAGCTCTCTACCCTCACTCTTCTGGAAATTATGCAGAAATTGCAGCTGGAACACAATTTTTCCAAAAAAAAAAAATTAAGGCTCTACCAAAAAAGGGTTCAATTAGAAAAGGTGAAACAGGGTGGATGAAAACCCCTTTGTAATGGTGTTAGATTAAAACATATTCATACTTCAAATGATCATTGTGAAATTCCTATTTCCAGCAGGCTGAGGTCCCCTGTGACACATTTTCAGTGGGAGTTAACAGATTTCCAGAGTTTCCTGGCTTGTCACAGCTCTTCTGTGCACACACTGGGCACCCCCAGCAGCACCTGTGGGCTCCCCCAGCCCTGCCCAGGGCAGATCTGCTCCTCCATCCTCCCCCCGCCCTGCCCAGGGCAGATCTGCTCCTCCATCCTCCCCCAGCCCTGCCCAGGGCAGATCTGCTCCTCCATCCTCCCCCAGCTGCACAGAAAACCCGGGGTCAGGGACAGGAGCAGTAACAGCAGATTCTCTGGGATCTGACTGCAGTGATCCACACTTGGTGCTGCCCAGGAATCCACCCGGTGGCTGGTGGGAATCCAGCAGAGCCTTGTGCAGCCCCCGGGGGCCCCTCCCTGGCTCCCTGCCCGGGCATTAGTTTGGCACTGACTCACTGCAGAAAGTGCCACCTTCATCACAAACAATTCCTCACAGCAACACGAAATGCCTGGGAAGCCTCTCACCCAGGCACTGACCAGTCTCCAACCAGCTGAGTTTGCAGGAGCTGATCACATCAAAGACTGAAGTGCAATAGCCCCAGGCAGCAGAAAGTACAAAACTGCATCTACGTCAATTCAGTGAATATTAATTCTACCTTAGAAATATATTAGAACCGTAGGAAAATAACACCTGCATCTCTGTGAGTGCCCTCCAGTAACCTGTGACCTATATGGCCATGCTAGAACAGAGGGACAATGGTTTATGGGGTGAGTTAACTGCCCTGCACCTCCCTGGCCATGGGGACAGCCGGGTTTGTCACTGGGACTAACAGCCTGTGTTTCACACAGTTCATCTCCTACAAATTCCAGAATCCTTTCCTTTGTGACAACCTCGTGAATCACTTTTAGAGGCAGCCAATGACATGTAGAGTGTTGAGACATGTAGAACATTAAGTTTTTGTCTAAAATATGGGCACTGCATTCAGATACTGCTGAGTTCCTGAGCTTTGACACTCCCCTGTAGCTGTGGGTGTAATTAATGTGTCTGCTCTTGATTAGCACGACAACAGCACTCCCTCTAACAAACTTCTCCAACACAAAAATCTGATACAAAACAAACCCCTGGCACAGGGTGCCCAGAGAAGCTGTGGCTGTCCCTGAACCCCCGGGCGTGTCCAAGGCCAGGCTGAAGGGGACTTTGGAGAAGCCTGGGACAGTGGAAAGTGTCCCTGCCATGGCAGAGGGTGGAATGGGATGAGATTTAAGGTCACTCCCAATCCAAACCCCTCCATGATTTTATGCTAATGGAGCAGTAATGAATTCCCCACGTTTTAGAGCTGTGGATGTGTCCTTGTTCAGTGTCAGAGGGACTCATTCCTCCAGCAGGTCCCCTGCAGCAGGGCTGCCTCTGACCTCTCCAGCCCCAGTGCTGTGGGTGTGCTCTGAGCCGCTGCTCTCCTGACTCACCTGCAGGTGAGCCCCTCGCCGCAGACCCTGTTCCAGTGGCTGCAGTAATTCCACCTTTTCCCGGAGCAGCGCTCCCAGCCCAGCCGGCAGGAGCCGCGTTTGAAGCCTGCACAGCCCGGCGTCGATAGCACTCCCATCACTCAGGTTAATGAGCACAGTTCATCAGCCCCGTCCCTTTGACTCCTTCTCTCCTGAAGGGAAAATAATGCATTTAACATGTCAGATATTTAAAGGGTTCTTTCATGTGCAGCCTCAGTTCATCGCTAATAAAACACTTTTTACTCTGCTGTTTCATTCCCTGAGCATTCCGTGCTGGATTGAATTTAAGATAGAGCTTCTTGCCACATTTCTTAGCAGAAAATAGACATCTGAAGACTCATTAAAGTTTTCCAGCCTTCCAGTTGGCCTCTGTCAGGTGGCATTAAAGAAGGGCTGTAAGGAGGAGCAGCACCGAGCACAGGCAGAGCACCAGCAGGACCCCACCAGGATCCCCTTGTCTGGAGCAGGGGCAGCCCCCAGACCCCTCCAGGCCCTGGATATCGATACTGATCTCCAACCCCTCCTTTGTGAAGAGGCACACAGTGAGTGACCCCTCCACAGGGCAGAGGTTCACTGCAGGAGTTGTGCTGAACAGCTCCTTTTCCCAAACACCCTGCTTTCCCACGAGGGATCCATTCCACAGATAAATGCATCACTCACTGCCTTCCACCCTTTGCCTCTGACAAGTTTTTTCAGAAAGACACAAACTGGAGGCTGTTTGTCCTAAGCCAAATGAACGTCATTCATCACCTTTGGAGAACCACCATCACTGCAAGTTAATGCCTCCCAGAGCTTCTCGGGTGCAAATTCCTTTATAATACAAAGTTAAAATCAACCTCTGAAATGCAAATAACCCAAAAACCTCCACGAGATGATTTATGCCATGCTATCATTTTCATGAAAATAAATTAAAAGAAGAAAATGTAATTTAGGGTGAACTGCATTGTATATTAAAATAAAGGACTGACATTATGTCTGCAAAATGGAGCACAATGTGTGGCTGCCATTGCTGCTGGAGGTTTAACCTTCCCAGACATGGAGAAAGAGATTCTGATTTATCCAGTCTGATTTTCATACAGCCCTTTCCACGGCTTCAGGCATGTCCTGAAAACACAAGTATTCTGATTTCTTCATGTTGGTGTCGTTTCAAGGGAAGGCAGAAAGTTTGATTCTCAGTCAATGTTTGAAACAGAGCAGGAGAGTGAGGAGTCAGTTCCCAGGAGAGTGAGGAGTCAGTCCCCAGGAGAATGAGGAGTCAGTCCCCAGGAGAATGAGGAGTCGGTCCCCAGGAGAGTGAGGAGTCGGTCCCCAGGAGAGTGAGGAATTAGTCCCCAGGAGAACGAGGAGTCGGTCCCCAGGAGAGTGAGGAATTAGTCCCCAGGAGAACGAGGAGTCGGTCCCCAGGAGAGTGAGGAGTCAGACCCCAGGAGAGTGAGGAGTCAGTCCCCAGGAGAGTGAGTAGTCAGTCCCCAGGAGAATGAGGAGTCAGTCCCCTCAGTCCCCAGGAGAGTGAGGAGTCAGTCCCCAGGAGAATGAGGAGTCAGACCTCTGCAAGAGGAACCCAACCCCGTTCCCTGCACATGCCCTGAAGGTGCTCCTGGCACAGCAGGTCCCACACCAGGCCAGGTGTGTCAGGGCATCCCCGGGGTCACCTTGTGTCTGGGAGGGGACACAGGAGAGGCAGACCTGGGCTCCTGCAGTGCTCCCCGTGCCCGGGGTGACTGCCCCTCCCTCCCCACCCCATGGGCAGTGTTAACACACAGAGCTTTGTTCTGCTCCGTTAGACTCCATCAAACGGAGGGGAAAAGCTATTTTGGTAACCTGAGCAGGTGTGATAAAGCCAGATGGGGTAACAGGGCTGCACTCAGCAGAACTCTGGGGCAGCAGCTCAGCCTCCAGCCCCTCCCAGAGCCCTGCAGCTCACCTGGGGCCGGGACACACCCGGAGAGCTCCTGGAACTGCTCGGGGAGAGCTCCTGGAATTGTTCAGTGAGTGCAGGGAGTGCTCCAAGCCCCAGAGCCAGGGGATGGCAGGGCCAGCACAGGCAGAGCTGCAGCCTCCCCGAGGGATGCTCAGTGCACAGGTCCCAGCCAGGACCTGCCCTGAGCCCCATTACCAGCTCAGAGCTTGTCCTGAGCTGGCACCAGACACTCCCAGCTCCGAGATGCTGCTGCAGGCACCAGATGGAGGAGGGACAAAAAGGCTGCCAGGAGCTAAAACCTGACAAACGGCTTGTGCACAGAACTTGGGTAGGTTTTGTGGTCTCCACCCACATAAATCACCAATAGCAGCTTATAAAATCCCAGGATTGATCTACAAGGCTCTCCAAGCTTCATTTTAAATCACAAATTTCATGCAAGTAAAGACACGGGCCTTAGTTTTATTTTTATTACTACTAATAGCTGTAAGAAAGAGCTGTGCTATTAAAAAGCAACAGCTGCTTACAAATGAACAGATCTTTTCTAAATCAGGGTCATTTCTCCTGGTAACGGTAAGACCCTGTCAGGCAATCGTAATCCTGACAGAAAAATACTTCACCTTCACTGCTGGCCTCTGAGATAGTAAATCTGAGACAATCTGTCTGCTTCTTAAAATATAATTCCTCTTTACTAGAACTGATCTTTTAAAACAGGCTGGGGGATGTGGCTCCTCATTCCTTCTCTCTCTTTACATTTTCACTGGTAAAGTCTCAAATCTGCTCAGGGTTGTTTTGTTCAGCCCCCAGTACAGATGTTTTTGCAGAAAGGGGAAGTCTTCAAAGAGAAAAATATCACAAGCATCATCCAGGAAATGCAAAATCCCAAGCTCCAACCTGGATTCTGCCAGAGACAACGTGGCCTTGGGAAAAAAACCACCTCTCCTCCCTGCAGGACCTCCATCTGCTGCTCACAAATCAAATGGGGTTATAAAACTGCCCCCTCCCAAAGGGCAAGTAAAACTGTGAAAGTGAACATTGCAATACAAGCGAGATACACTTTTATAACCCAGCAAATTCCCTTCCAGCCTCTTTTCTTTCCTCTTCAGCAAAAACAGCCCCATTTCTACATGAAAGCTGTGGACCAGCTTTGCCATTTTCACAGACTTCCTTCAGCAGCAGCAGATTAAAGCTAAGAGAATAATCCATAGCAATTAATTTATTCAATGAATTTAGCCTCATTTTCTGTTCCCAAAATGTCTGCAAGCTATTTACCATTTCTGCCGTGGTTTGCTCATTATTCACAATTATTGCTCCGTAGCTCTGGGTCTGTAAATTGCTCTGGAACAATTGGCTGAGTGTGTTTCAGGAGCTCTTTGGGCTGGTTTCAATGTCATGCACAGGGCACCGTGGCTCCTGCTCTCCACTCAGCATCAGGGACAAGAAGAAAGGAGCAGATGGGGCTGGGATCCACAGAGGAACATTCACCACCTGTGCCCAACCCCAGCCTGGCTGCTCTCCTGGGACCCTGAGCTTCTGCAGGAGAGACTCTGCAGAGTCACCCCTCTCTGCTTCTGATACTGCAGTACTTCCAGCCCTTGGCACATCAAGAATTCCTCTCTAAAACACACCTCCAGGAAAAAAAATCACATTTTTTGAGAAACTGTGCATTTTTTTGTGTCTGAATATTTTTTATGTTGGTTTAAGTCTATGTTTTCATAAGCCTTTCTGTCAGCATGGAGAATTACTGCAACACTAACAAATTCTCTTTAATTTCAACCGAAAAAGGAGAAGTCCTTCAAGGTGTGTTATCTGAGGTATTTTAACAAAAACAGAGTGGGGTCACTGGTGGGTAGAGGGGCTGATGGCAAAGCCCATGCAAGCTCCCACCAGACTGGCCTCATAGAGGTTCTGAGACATTTTAGCATTTAAATGTGTTATTGGCTTAGCAAATAAATAAATAAATTACAAAGTGCCAAAAGAGCTTCTGGAAAATACATTAAGGCAATTTGCAAATAATTGCAGCAAGTTGGGCTATTATGACTTTGACTTCTGAAGTATAAAATCTCCCAGAGATAATGATGATAATCATATTGAAAATAGTTGCCACCCTTTAATCTTCTGAGACTAAACAGAGATCTTTGGGAGCCAGGGCCCCTGTCAGGGTAATTGAAGATCTGACAGGAGGTAATAAGGGTGGATGGCAGCGGGGTCGTGGGTGGCCCTGCAGGATCCATCAGCTCCATCAATGGGCTCTGCTCTGCACAGCTCTGTCACCATCAAAGGGCTGTCACTGCTCCCAGGACAGATTTGGGTCTCAGCACCTCGGCTGGGCACGGGAAGATTCACTGCTCCTCTCATGGACAGCTCAGGAAAAATGGCCCCAAACCCCCAGAGCCAAACTCATTTGCTGACAATTCTGTCCAGGTGCAGGATTGCTACCAGGAGATCCATTTCTCTAAAGACACCAGAAATACACCCAATTTCAGCTGTGCAGAGCTGTTCTCAGCAGAAACCTGCCCCTGCCCCCTCTGTCAGAGCACAGACAGGTCTGGCTGTGCCAGGCTGGCAGCCAGGCCACTGCTGGGCACTGCCCACAGCCCTGGCACCGGAGGGACAGTCACTGCCCCACTGAGGGCCTGGGCAGGGGACATGGAGCAGGGCAGCAAGGCTCCCCAGGGACTGGAGAGATTTAAGGAAAAAGAGAAAAATACAAACTGCTTAAGGGAGGGGCCCACAGCAGGTTCCATTCCAGAGCCTTGGAATAAAATGGAAAATTCCCATTGGCTTCAGGAAAAACACCCAGACTAAATTCACTACAGCATTTCAGCCTGATCTCCATTTGCTTCAGTCCTTGTGCAGCTGGATCTAACCCAGAATTCCCATTCTAGCAGGGAAGGGAGAGCTGGCCACCTTGCTGAGGGGTGGAAGGTCTCCATGCAAGGACTGGGGGAATCAAAACTCTGGAGATCAAGAACAGGATGCCCACAGATGACATCCCTGTCATCTCCAGACCATTAGAGTTGGGTTTTCCTTTACACCTAACCCTGATCAAGTGGTCTCAGCAGCATTTGAAATTTCCTTTTTCCCAGTATCATCATGTTACCCTCAGCAATCCTGCCTGTGACATGCTGGATGGACCTTCCAGTCCTTGGTGTTTGCAGCCTTGAAATGCTCAGAGTCGTATTTCCCCTTAAGTCATCCTTCAGCCAGGCAACACACACTTAATTCTTTCCTATCCCCTCATAAATCCTGCCTCACTTTAACTGTTTCAGCAGCTCCTGGAAGTATCTCCACCTCCCCAGCCCTGGCAGGGTGAGCAGGGCCCCAGCAGAGGTGACAAGGGATGCTCGTGGACACACAACTGCAGCTGCTCTGCAGAACCAGGCTGTGCCTTCATCCCACCCAGCCTCAGAAGCAGAATTTAACCTGCCACTAAAACCTCTCTGCAGGTCTGTGTTTCCCATCTGGTGCTCCCTCACCATAAGGATTTGATTTTTACCCTTGGTGCTGCAGCTCCAGCAATGGCAGTGAGGCACCTCTCCCCTCCCTGCACCTCCAGGACCAGCAGCTGATGGGATGGGAAGCACCTCCCTGCAAGAGCCAGGTCAGAATGAAGAGGTTGAATTCACTTTAAACATCTTCAGCTTATTTTCCCCAAAAGTGGGCTGACAAACTTCATCTTCTTCATTTCTCTGGCAGCAAAGCCACGGTACCAAATTTGTTGTGCCTTCCCTCCCACCCAGCAGCTCAGGATGGCAGAGGCCCAGCCAAGGTTTCCAACACGTTGGCGTGGAAAGCACTGGCAGCTTCTGCTGTTCCAGGGAAGGAAAGCTGTGGGGTTTGATAGACAGCCTGATAGATGGATACTGCCAGAAATATGCTTAATTATGCAATGTCACATTCCTGAGTTATTGATACTGTTCTCCCTTTTTGGAATAACAAAGAACACATTTCAAAACTTCAGTTAAATTACAATAAGGGACCAAATCTATTCATTTGGGCTATTTAAATGGAGCATTTTTTTCTTCAGTGGATGTGGTCTTGACTGTGCAGCACAGCTCAAGTGATGCTGTTAAAATCCTCCACCCACCACTGGTGTGTTGAAAATTAGCCAGCCCAGAGCTGCACACTATTATTACTTAATACATGTTATCTGTGATCAAACACCATTCCTGATACAAGTACTTAGGAATTCGCTTTTCAACTGTATTTTTATGGGGATTTTTTGCTAAACAAGTCAGGCATTAAGTTGAGTCATCAGGAAAGCCATTGAACTTTGCATCTGGAGCTAAAATAGAACCCTTAAAAATTCCTCTCCAAGTCAGCTCATTGTACAGACTCATTTAAACCTTCACAGGACTAATTATGGCCAACATCAAATGACCCCTAGCACTGCACTGGAGCACAGCCAGAGCCAGACCTCACCCCAGCACCCAACACTGTGGGTGCAGCTCACACTGCTGAACATTCCCTGCACCCAGGGGTCCAACCCAGCCCCAGGAGGAGATGGGAGCACTGGGGGTGCTGAGCTTAGGGCAGGGCTGCTCCCCCTCTCCCTGCCCTGGGACCTGCCCAGCCCCAGCCCTGAGGGCTGAGCTCTGTCCCCACACCAGAAGCTGACAGCCCTGCCTGCCCTGGGTGCCCCCAGGTGTCCCCACACCAGGAGCTGACAGCCCTGCCTGCCCTGGGTGCCACCAACTGTCCCCACACCAGGAGCTGACAGCCCTGCCTGCCCTGGGTGCCACCAGCTCTCCCCACACCAGGAGCTGACAGCCCTGCCTGCCCTGGGTGCCACCAACTGTCCCCACACCAGGAGCTGACAGCCCTGCCTGCCCTGGGTGCCACCAGCTCTCCCCACACCAGGAGCTGACAGCCCTGCCTGCCCTGGGTGCCACCAACTGTCCCCACACCAGGAGCTGACAGCCCTG
>JBBMKD010000034.1:17810363-17827452 GCA_037834095.1 Argya squamiceps
CACCAGGAGCTGACAGCCCTGCCTGCCCTGGGTGCCACCAGCTCTCCCCACGCTGACAGCCCTGCCTGCTCTGGGTGCCACCAACTGTCCCCACACCAGGAGCTGACAGCTCTGCCTGCCCTGGGTGTCCCCAGGTGTCCCCACACCAGGAGCTGACAGCCCTGCCTGCTCTGGGTGCCACCAACTGTCCCCACACCAGGAGCTGACAGCTCTGCCTGCCCTGGGTGCCACCAGCAGAGCAGGACCTGTGCCCTCAGCTCTCACCAGCACTTCACTCTCCTTCCCACCTCATGTCTCAGAAACAACAGAGATGTTGTTAAACAAACCTGGAGACTCACCTCGTGTACCTTCGTGGATCTCACTAATTTTCAAACCCAGCCTGCTGGGCAGTGAGCAGGGGTGTCCCCAGGAGGGGACAGGGGCTCAGGAAGTGACCAGTGTCACAAACCTCTGCTGCTGCCTCCAGCACAGAACTTCCGTGCTGGCAAAGCACAAGAGGACACACAGTGAGGGACATTGATTTTCCAAACATGAAATTTATCAAATGACACAAATCAGCTAAATGACATGAAAATACATCTGGGGACTTCCTAATGTCACCTTCCATCCTGATAGGGTTTGATAGACATTGGCTGAGGAGAGCTCTGAGCTCTTCAAGCTGCAGAGCACCATCACAGGCTAAGATTATTCTATCACTTTAATAGCAGCTATTTTCCTGTCTCTTAGGGGTTTTCTTTCCTTCTAATTCTACAGCTGTTACACTAGTGACATGCTTTCTACTATTCTAGTTAAAATTGCATCCCATTCTCAAATCAAAGTACATTTTGTTTTACACTGAGGGAGGAGATGGAAGAATTCCTGTCCCATCACATCCGACAGAAGGGTGGGAAGGAAACAAAGGCAAAGCAGCCCCTGAGCACTTGGCTGTCTTGGGTGAGGAACTGTGAGCATGAACCTGGTCCTGAGCTTCACTTGCAGCCCTTTCTGAACCAACATCCTGCCCTGCCTCCCTCAGGGGCTTGATTAGACAACACAATTATTAAAATAATTCCAATTCAGATCAGAAAAAATAAGACATCCAAAGTTTTCTTCCTCAACTTCAGTTTCATGGCACAGAAACTACTCAATATTTTTAAAAGCTTGATCTGGTTTTTATCATTAGTATCAAACTTGATCCACTGCAAATGAAGCCAAATGAAAGAAACCTACACTAATTTCTGATTTGCTTAACAGCATGTTCAGCTCACCTCGAGTGCCATCAGCCTCATTTTCCTAATAGCACTTTTTCTGCAAATCACTTTCAAATAATGAGGAGCTGAAATAAAATTTTTCCACAAAGAAAAATTGGTAGAAATAGATTGAGTTGTTTGCAGCAGCGCCCTTAATGTCAAAGCAACTATTAGTCAATAAAATCTAAAATTTTGGAAAAAGGAGTGAGCGCAATTGAACTCAAGAATCATTATAAAGCTCATTCTCTATTAGTGCTCTAAACTAAGGGGGAAAAAGAGTTTTTCTGTGTTTACATTGCATTTCCCCTCACTTAAGTTGCTTTAGGAGAAAATGAAACTTTATATTATATACCTCCAAATGGTAACCATTGAGATTATTAAATGAAGATTCCAAAAAGCTGCTGTAGTCTGGAACAGCTCAGGACTTCATTAGATAAGCTGTGCTTCCCATGCAGCATCCCAAATCCCACCACCCACAGAGAAGTCCCTCGGAAAGCCTTGGGATTGCATGGGAATAAATCCAAATATGCTGAACATACTGGAAGGACAAGGGGGGATGGATTCCCTCTGCCCTGGCAGTGCCCAAGGCCAGGCTGGACACTGGGGCTTGGGGCACCCTGGGGACAGTGGGAGGTGTCCCTGCAGGGGTGGGACAGGATGGGCTTTAAGGTCCCTCAAACCCAAACCAGTCTGGGATTCTGTGACACGGGGAAAGGCACAGGACAGACTCTGCAGTGCCCCAGGCCATCCACCCCTCACCCTCCTCAGCCCTGCCGTGTCCTGGGGGGGTCTGCACACAGGGAACAGCTGTGTCCCCTGTCCCCTGTGTCCCCTGTGTCCCCTGGTCCCCTGTCCCCTGTGTCCCTTGTGTCCCCTGTGTCCCGTGTCCCCCGTGTCCCCCATGTCCCCCATGTCCCCTGCGCTCCCGTGTTGCCCATGTCCCCTTTGTCCCCTGTGTCCCCTGTGCCCCCGTGTCCCCCACGTCCCTGCAGAGAATCTCCCCCAGCCCTGCCTCTGGTGGCTTTGCTGTGCTTGTCACTGGGCTCCAGCTCTCCGCCCTAATTAATGTCCCACACCAGCACAAGCACGGAGTGACAAGTGCTGCTTGAGCCGTGACAAAGAACCTGTCCCCAGCCACCCCCTGATCCCACCCAGGCACAGGAGATGCTGCAGAAAGCTCTGAAGGAAATGAAGGCCCAGCGTGGATCCAATTTGTATCTTCCACATTTAATACAACCTGATGGGAGGCTGAACTAGGATAACACCAAACTAAAAATAGCTGCTCCTGTTATCAGAATTGTTCACTAATTCTGACACAAGCCAACATGTGCTTTTATTAGGAACTCACAGGAGTAATTTATCTGAATGAAATTGCAATATAGAATTAGTGCCGTGCACCTGTGCCCGTTGCCCTGGCTGATTTGGATCTGTACACAGCTTTCAAAGCACATCAGGAGCACCAAAGGCACCCCGGCTGTTCCTGCTGTCACATGCTGAGCATGTCACATGCTGGCACAGGCACAGAGCTTCCCTTTTCTGCAGGCAGAGCTTCCTGCCTTACCCTGCCCTGCTCCCACGGGAGAGCCTCTGCAGGGAGAGCTGCCGGGGTGGGGGACCCCAATGGGTTTATGGAGTGGGACAGATTTTACACTGAATAATGGGTGGGAGCACTGGGAAAGGAACGTTTCATTTCCTGGCATATTCTGTGGGCTGTGTTCTGGCTCCCAGGCCACCCCTGTCAGCGACACGGTGCCAAAAATGCCGTGTGCCTGGTCACAAAATGCTGTGTACCTGGTGCCAAAAATGCCGTGTACCTGGTGACAAAATGCCGTGTGCCTGGGGCCAAAATGCTGTGTACCTGGTGACAAAATGCCATGTGCCTGGTGACAAAATGCCATGTGCCTGGTACCAAAAATGCCGTGTACCTGGTGACAAAATGCCATGTGCCTGGTGACAAAATGCCATGTGCCTGGTACCAAAATGCCATGTGCCTGGTACCAAAAATGCCATGTGCCTGGTGCCAAAAATGCCGTGTGCCTAGTGACAAAATGCCGTGTGCCTGGTGCCAAAAATGCCGTGTTCCTGGTGACAAAATGCCGTGTGCCTGGTCCCGGTGCAGGGTCCTGCTGTCCCTCTGCTGTGACAGGCACAGGGACATCGCTCTGCCCTGGGCTCCACACCAGCTCTGCCCATGGAACAGATGTGCAGCTGTTGGGGAGAGCAAAGACAAACAGGGGTTGGACAAACTGAGGGAGAACGTGTGCCTTCAGTCGGAAAAATCCCCGGCAGCGCCCCGGGGAAAGCAGGAGCAACTGGAAACTGCTTTGCTTCTCTGGGAACAACAGAGAGCAATGGGAGCAGGGACTGAGGGGCCTCTCCCCCGTGTTCTTTGCACAGATTCTCTGTTCAGAGTGCTGTGGCTTTCCTTGCCTCTGTCCCAAAGCAGGGCAGTAAATCAGTTGGCATTGAATAAATAAATCCATCTGAAATACTCACCTTGCACCAGTTGGGTAAAAGAACCTACAGAGCCTCCTCCAAGCAGGATTAGTTGGTGATTCAGGTCTGAGCAGAGGCTGAGAACACAGCGACTACAGCAGGTACACCGGAGACAAGCAAAGGGATTTTAATTGCCTGCAACTCCGGGGCTGTCAAAGCGCGGGACGAGGAGGGAGAAGCCTTTATGGTTACCTCACAGTTAGAGATGAGTGGGGTGTTTGAGCTTCAAATGCTTTTACGTGATAAGGGGCTTAAAATAGTAATCAACTTTTCTCATTCAAATAGAAACGTGTTTTTCTCTCCCGCGGCTTCCTGCATGTGCCGAGCCGGTAACTGGGTCATGGAGGCAGCGGGAGCCGAGGGAGGAAAATAACTTCTGTGTGCCGGGGATAATTCACTCAATTCCTGTGCTGCGGGGCACAGCAGGGTCCCCCGGGGCTGGTGGGCACCGGGGACGGGCTCCCACCCCAAAACTGCGCCGGAGCTGCCCAGGGAACTGTTCGGGCTGGCCCCGAGGCTGCGGGTGCCGGCAGCAGGGGCACGGAGCTGTCCCAGGGCAGCGCTGCGGGGCCAGGACAGCAGCCCCGGCACAGCACCCAAACCAAGACCCAGGTAGGTGTATCACAGTGAATCCCCACGTCTCCAATTCATTTCTGTCTTCCAAAGGAACCTTTTTGGCAAATAACACTGAGCCACTGCCAGTGATTCCCTCCAGTGCGTGGTGAGGCCTGGGCTGCGGTTCTGGAAGTTCTACAGCACCCGGGGCTCACCCCGGCTCCTGAGGCTGCCAGCGGCAAGGAACAGACCCCTCAGAATATATTGCTTCCTAAAAATTAACTTAAAGGACATTACCCAGGAGCAATGCGTGTTCTTTAGTTCATAGGGATGGGATAATCATGATACGCTCAGAACTGCGTTAGGAAATCTATGTTTGCACTCCTACACCCACAGGTGTGCACGTACCTGGGGGCTGGATGTGTGCAGACAGACAGACAGACGGACAGCCTGTGCACAGAGCTGCTCTCTGCTCCCTCAGCATCCTCCCACCCCCGAGCTGGGCTCTACTTCCCACCCCTGAAACCAACCGTTCCTCCGAGCCAGGACAGACATTCCACCTCTAGAAAGCAACAAAATGAAGATGTCACTCACGAAGGGAGCAGCTGCCAGGTTTATTAGAAATGTGCTGACCAAATTAGACACATATTCACGTGGAGAATAGTTTACCATATGCTTGGAATTTTTTTCATCTATCCAAACCCAAGGCCATCCCCACATTACCTACCTGTGGCAGGTGTATCACAGTGAATCCCCACGTTTCCAATTCATTTCTATCTTCCAAAGGAACCTTTTTGGCAAATAACACACTGAACCACTGCCAGTGATTCCCTCCAGTGGGTGGTGAGGACTGGGCTGCGGTTCTGCAAGTTCTACAGATGAGTCCTTCACATCGAGTTAGTGTCTCCTCACTGCTCCCCGTGTGCCATATTGCGGCTAATTACTGATTGCATTCCCTGGAATTTATTCACTAAAACAACAACAGAAATGCATAATGCGATGTGGCAGATCCTCAGCAATTCACACCAGCCTCCCATGGCAGCAGCCACATTCCTGCTACAGCACGGGCGAGTTTAGATATGCAAATGGGCAGATTGTCAGTTTACAACCGAAAACAAAACAAGGGATGCTTCTCTTCACAGTTCCTGCAGAGCTGGTTGGGTGGCCCCTGTGTGTGCCCGGGTAAGAGAAGCACCAGGGGCTCCTCAGCTGTTTTCAGCCTGCAGAGCACTTCGAGCTTTTCCTGTTTCTCAGGTATTTGCGTATTTTCTCCAGCATTTAAATTCCAGTTCTTCTACCCTGAAACCAGCATGTTGCACTGTCACAGATATATAGGCACACATAATCATACAACCCATTTGTATGTACGGCCAAGCAGCTGCATGTGTGTGCCTGTATAATGACAATTATATCATAATTAACATTATCTTAATATATTAATGTATAGTTATATCAATTATAAATCCTGTTTATTTATCGGTATGATATTTCAAACAATTTACAGTAAAACTGAAAATAATGATAGATTTTTCATGGTGTCTACCTGGATGAAGTATGATGAAATTCAGGTATACCAAATATTGAAAGTAGGCATCTTATTAAGTACAAACCATTTGCTCTGGGATCTGCTGGAGAAGGAGGCACATCAGGGAGTCACTGGGGGCTCATTCAGGCTCCAGTTCACAGGAGAGAGAACTTGTGGCTCCATGAGCTCCCCAAGAGTCACAGAACCATGGAATGGTTTGGGCTGGAAGATCAACTCATGCCCCCTCTGGCCCAGGGGTCAGCAGGTCCCTGCTGCCCCCTCAGAGCCCAGTGTGGGGCAGGGGGACCCCAGGAGGTGCAGGGCAGGGAACCCCACAAACCCCACAAAGCTGGCCTGCAGGGACAGGAGTCACACTCGTGCTGCAGAGGGGACAGCAAAGCACTCCATCCTCACCTGGAGCTCATCTGGGGCTCTTCACACACAGGAAATTGGGATTTTTTTTTTTTCCCCATGCCTGGCTTTCCTCACCAAACAAACAAACCCAAAGTAGCTGTGCTGGAAGTGCTGACGCGCTCCTGCAGGAGCAGCAGTCCCAGTCCACACAAAGCAGCCCTGGAGCAGATGGACACATGAAATAATTACAGCTGACAGCTGACAACAAGACTAAGAAGGTGTCAGTCCCACAGCAGAACCCTGTCCTTTGAAAAACACATTTAAAACTTTAGCTTAGAAATCCACAGGCACGCTCAAACCCCCACACTGTTTGAACTGTTTGTTTTTCTTCCCTTTCCTGCTCTTCCCATTTTCCTGAGACTCCGTTTTTCCTGCTTTCTAATGAGCAACTGCCCAAATTTGAGTTATAAATGCTAAATATACAACCTTAAGGCTACACTGGAATCAGATTTTTTCAGGTGCCTTTCTTACTCTGCCGTCCAAATATAAACATAAAACATTTATTTTTTCCAACTTTACTGCACATTCCTGCTTTCTACTGACTCTGCTCACATTAATTCAGCAGCAGGTTCCCAGAGAGGAGCTCTGCCCTCGAGCACTGGTGGTGCCTTTCCATCTACTCCAACAACATACATCAACATTTTATAAAAGCCATAAAATATGCTGCAGTCTAGTTTTATCTTCTCTCTTTGAACATGCAAATAATTTGACTCCATCTTACCCAACCACTCAATAGCCAGAGATGGGATGAGCAGGGTAATTTACTGCCTGGTGCTGGCAGAGGAGGGGAGAAGGGGCGTGTGGAGATTTTCTGTCTGAGGCACTTTGTGTGAGCAGTGCCGCTGCTGGAGGAGTCTCATTTCTCCTGCCTTTCATCCCTGTGCACTTTTCATCTTTCCCATGTCTGAGAGAAAGAAATCCTCCTGTGCAGGAGCTGCTGCCTGTCACCAGGCTGCTGTTCCTGCCCCAGTGCCGTCCCCTCGCTCAGCCTCACCCCTGGCTCAGAGCCACGGACCAGCTCCTGCCTTGCCCAAGGACCTCCAGCAACGATCCCAACACGGAGAGCATCCTGCAGCAGAGGAACACCCTGCTGCAGCTCTGGCCAAGCCTTGGAGCAGGAGCCTCCATCCCCAGGCTGTTCCCAGAGCCCTGACTGTCCCCAGGCTGTGACCAGAGTGTGACCAGAGCCCTGGCTGTCCCCAGCCTGTCCCTGGATCCCTGGCTGTCCCCAGAGCCCTGGCTGTCCCCTGGCTGTCCCAGACTGTGACCAGAGCCCGGGCTGTCCCCAAGCTGTCCCCAGGCTGTCCCCAGCCCCAGAACTTCCTGCAGTCAGCCAGGCCAGCAAACAGCAGCAAGCACAAGCAGGGAGGAGGGGGCTGGCAGGACAAGGCACGAGCAGCAGTCCGGGCTGGTGTGTTCCAGAATTACTGCCACGGACTCTGATTAAGCTCTCCCCAGACTCCAGCTCGGGAGATGAAAGCAGAGCCATCAGGAGCCCGTGCTGCTCCCCCTGTGAGCACTCACGGTTCTGGGGCTGCATTCACTCACACACACAGCACAACTGCCTCTGCACAGCCTCAGTGACCTACTTTCCATCCCTTTACATGTGCTCCGTGCATGCCTTGAGTCACTCTGTAAACAGAATTTCGTTTTGCCTTTGTCGGACAAATGTAGCCTTTATTGGGAACACCAGAAATCCCTCTCCTCCTGCAAAAGGAATTGTTCCATTGAGAACCAGTGCCCCAGGCCCTCAGAGCCCCAAGGCACAGCCCAAAGGCTCCTCTGTGCCACCCACAGCCTCCTGCAAACACACACCAACCAGCCTCCAGCTCCAAATCAGCACAGCTGGGACAGCTTTTCCAGTGGTGTTTGGTGTTTTCATTCCCAAACACATTGGAATTGCACCTGAACTTTGGCTTCCTTCTTTCTCTAGTGAGGGCTCCAGCCTCGTCAGCTGAGAGCAGAAACTCTTGTCCCCTCTGCTGAAGCACAAACCCTCTTCTCCCCCCTGCTAAAGCACAAACCCTCTTCTCTCCCTGCTAAAGCAGAAACTCCCTTCTCTCCCTGCTGAAGGATCCTTTTCCAGCTTCCATGCAGTTTACACACATGAATGTCCCATCTGTCTGATAATCTGTATTGGAGGAACCTGTCTCCCCAGGGCAGTGAAGAGGAGCCCCAGGTGAGGCTGAGGAAAGCCAGGGCCACCCTGAACAGGCAGAAATCACCTAACTGGGATGAGATAAACAGTGCTGGGAAGGAAATGTTCAGCCACATTTCCAGACAATAATGATGCTACAACAGAACTTAAACTGCTGGTAAAATTGTACTGTTATTATGTGTCATGATTCTATTACCCACAAAAAAGTTCTGCTCAAGACACCTAAGGAACAACAAAACACACATTCTGGGATACACAAACCCCAAATCCTTGCTGATCAAACGTTCACCTCCAATGTGAGTATTCCTACTTCCACTTTGATTTTATCTGTAACTGTGGGATGCCCATTTGGGATCAGAGCTGGATACCCTGGCCAGGCTCTGCCAAGGCTTTCCCTGCCCTCTCCTGCTGCCTGTTGAGGTGCAAAGGGAGAGAAAGGGGCACAGGGCAGCCACCAGCAGGGTGGGAGGCAGGAGCTGTGCCAGGGCAGCACCCCCTGTACCCCAGAGCTCAGCACCCACTGGGCCAAGACGCTTTTGGAGTCTCCTTTTGTACCCACACCTGCAATCCTGCCAGCAGCAGCTGCCTGACAGCATTAGAGAAGGGGTGTGGGACAGCAAATCCCCATCATCACACCAACCCCACCTCCTTCCACCCAGCAGCTCGGCTTCACCAGATAAGCTCTGTTGTGACATTTCATAAGTAGTAGAATTCTGCTTCTTCCTCTTCTGCCTTAAAACCAAAGCAAATCAAAAACTGAGGCAGAAAAAGGCAGGGTGAGATGGGATATTGGGAAGAAATCCCTCCCTGTGAGGGTGCTGGGCCCTGGCACAGGGTGCCCAGAGCAGCTGTGGCTGCCCCTGGATCCCTGGCAGTGCCCAAGGCCAGGTTGGACACTGGGGCTTGGAGCAGCCTGGGACAGGGGAAGGTGTCCCTGCCATGGCAGGAGCTGGATGGGCTTTAGGGCCCCTTCCAACCCAAACCATTCTGGGATTCAATGAGAATTCAGTCACTGCATAAATAAAATACTGAGACATGAAATAATTTTGAAGACCCAAGAAAGGAGCTGTCTGTAAACAACTCGTGCTAGCAGAACTGCAGCACACCAGGCTCCAGAAGGCTCAGCTTGCACAGTAATTACTCTGTGGAGGTACCTGTTGGGGAGGCTTTGGGAGGCACACATGGTTCTGCCAGAGCACAACAGCTAAGCCAGGAGAAAAACCATGGTCCTGCCATCCAGCCCTCTCTGGGTTTCATTTTTTGCTCCACTTCACAAGCAATAACTGTGGGATGATAAGGATTTGCAAAACAAACAGAAAGCTGCACAGTGCTTGTGTTTGGAAGCTCTGAGCATGAAAATCCATTTCAGGCCCTATCTCCCCCCTTGCTGAGATAAACCCCTCCTAAGCATGCTGCTGCTTAAATCTCCTACAGAAACAAACAACCCCAGAGCTTGTTATTTTCTTGGCACAACTGCTCCCGGGGCAGGGCCTGAGCACCCACCCAGCCACCATTTACATTTGCCCAAGTTCTTCTCCTCAAAGTTTAAAGCAAGAAAATGGAAATTGCCCCCAGAAACCACAAACCCAAGCTGGATTCAGCAGCCAGCCTGGACACCATGGAGGGATCCCACTTCCATCTCCTTCTCCTCCCCGCTCTGAGTGTGGATCATTTCCAACATGCAGGTGAAATGAGTGTCCTGGGGCAGCAGTTACTGCACCCTGAGCTCTTTATCAAACACCACAACAAAATTCTGTGTTCTAATAACCCATCCAACATAACAGCATGGTCAGAAATCATGATAAACAAGGGTAAAGGGAGTTGGACAAGTGCAATGGAGGGGAATTCCATTGGGACCCCAAATGCTCTGCAAGTTTAAAGGGCTAGAAGCAGTGGGAGGTGTTTGGGGGGACATGGGGGGTCTGCCTGGCCTCTCTCTGTGTCACAGCCACTGCTGGGGAGGGCTGGGAGGGGACTCTGCTCATCCCAGAGGAGCACACAGGTCACCTCCCATCCCTACACACGCCTGGTCCAGGAGGAGAAGAGAATAAAGCTGTTTCCCTTCAAAAACTTCAGCACAGAGTTTTATATTCAGAACAATAAAGTCCCAAAGGAGGAAGAAGCAATTTTAACTTAAAATTATGCCATTCACGCAGTCTTTACCATTTTTTAATAAACACATAGCTCTGTCTCTGCCCTACCAATCCTCACTTCCCCCTCTGTATTTCTAATAGTTCAAAGTTAATTAATTTCCCACAATAACAACCTCCCAGGGACATACAGCTGGATAATCCTCAGCCCCTCCTGAAGTCAGCTTCCTGTAGGGCTGGGGAGCACTTACTGCTCATTAGCCCTGTGCCATACACAGGCACCACGGGATTTGGATCCATGGGTTTTGCAGGAGCACCAGAGGAGGAAACAAGAGAGTGTGGGGTCCCTGTTAACTGAACTTTATGGGGAGATGGCATCAGGTGAGAGGCTGGAGTGCCAAGACAGGCACAGCTCTTTAATTTCCATTTACACACAGCAAAAGCAGGAGCAGGGTGGAGCCTGGGGGCGTTTCTGTGACCCCCTGGGGCAGCAGGATGGGGAGACTCCCCCAGACCAGGAGCACAGGCAGGTGTCCCCTCACCTGGGGGTTTCCACAGCCCCCAGTCCTTGTGCATCCCACACATCAGCTGCCACCAAAGCTCCTCCTGCCTGTCCCAGTGGCAGAACAGCTGCTAAAACCAGAGGGGGACTGTCACTACACTGCCAGGGAGTATCCAGCCTGTGTTTTGTGGGAGCAAAACCCCAAAGTTTCCTGAGAAAACTCAACAAAAACCTCGGGGGAATGGTGAGGGCCAAGCTGGGACCCTCAGGAACAGAGCTCTGCTCCAGGTGCCACTGCTGGCAGGTCACATACAGGGAGCCATTCTGTATTCACACAGGGAAACTGATACCAGGCAGAAATATCACACACAACGTGTGCTAACAAAATTGTGCCGTGTTAATAGCAACAAGCACGTTCTGCCACCTCCCTGTGTGCCTCTAAATCTTTCCTTCACACAGAGCAGAGTGGAATATTTTAAATAACATCCAGCCTGGGCACCGACTGGCCTATTCTGGGAATTCCCACGGCAACAAGAACAGCAGAGGCCAAACTGTTCTCACTGGAAGGGTTTTTTTCCTGAGGAGTTGTCCAAAATATCGATCCAGATACCTGGAGAATTGAGTCTGTACCCATGAAACTTCCAGCAGCAAGGGAGACGTGGCTGCAGCCCTGCTGCTCTTAGCACAGTTATTGCTAATTGTGATCCTTGTGGATGCAAACCCGAGTATGAAATCACTCCTCACCATCAGCAGCCTCATGGGGCTCCAGGAGCATCCTGCTGCACCCCTGTGGAGGGCAGGGAAGGGAAGGGAGCCCCAGCTCTTGAAGCAGCTGCACAGGCACGATTCCAGCTGGAAAAGACATCCAGAAAAACCTTTGTCAGGGTGGAGCACGAGACTCCAGGAGCCCAGGGCACAAAGGGGCACAAAGTACAGCTGAAATCAAGTGTTCATTCGGCTTAACTTGGGTAATTTATTTCTTCTCTGATGTCCAGCTCTCCTCAAAATTTACATCTGCTGACTGGATTGGAGCCTTTCATGTTCTGTTTTTGAATTATATGTTGCATATGTTACAGCACGAGGAATTTGACTTTTCAAATGCCAGCAAATGGCTACAAAATTGGCCCCTTGTGAATCACAGCCCAGCAGCATTTCCATGTAATTATTTTGCCCGGGAATTTAATTTGCAAGACATGAAAGTTCTGCTGGCTGAAAGAGCAGCACATAATGATCCCTAAGCACAGGGAGAGGCAGCTGCTGCCATGGATGCTGGGGCTGGTGTCCCCTGCCCAGGAATAAATCCATTCCCTGCAGCCAGGAGTGTTTGTGCCACGGGCTGGGGTGAGGCTTTGTGGGGACAGACAGGGCTGTGAGAGGGGGTCCCACAGCAGCACCCTGCCAGTCACAGCCCAGCACCAGAGCCACTCAGGGGCTGCACAGCACCCACACCACGGGCACAGCTCAGGGTCAGGAAACAACCAGGGGGCTCCTGGCAGCTCCATTACTGAAATTATAACCATGGTTAACCAGCACCAAATCCCAGGGGGGATTGAGCTGGAAGGGACCCTAAATCTCCCCCGTGCCATGGGCAGGGACACCTCCACTAGACCAGGCTGCTCAGGCTGCCAACTGCTCTTAGGAAACAAAAGATCATTTTATCATCTTAAAAGATAAAACACTGAGTGAAATCAGACAGGACAGTACAAAACAAACCCCATGGAGAATCACATCCCATGAGGGCTGGAGGACACGGGGCTGAGCCCCCATGTGCCCAGCCCTCCCCAGCCTCAGCCCCAAACCTGCTCCCCAGCCCCTCACTCACAGTCTGTAGGCACTGGCTGAACTGAAAGCAGATGGCATTTGAGACATTTCATATCACTTTTGTCCTGATTCACTCCAGATAAAGTTCTTACATAACTCTGACATTTAGTGTCTCAATCCAGGGAGAAATTCCCCTTTCTTTGTCCTGTACTCTTGTGCCTTTTTTTCTTTTTTTTTTTTTTTAAGGTTTCAAGTTAAATGTTGGTCTTGTCACTGTTGAAATAGATTATCTCTTGCAGCCATGAGGGAAAAGCATTGAAGGGGGCAGGACATGAGCTGTGTGACCACCAGTGTCAGCCCAGAGTGCCCTGAGGCAGGGGAGCAGCTCCAGAAGGGCTGGGGACAGCCCAGGGACAGTGAGTGGCACTGGCTGCTGGTGTCACAGGGAGCCAAGGGTGACCTGGGGCTGCTGGGGACCAGCAGGGACAGGGATTTTAGCCAAGCAATGCCAAGGAATCCATCAGCCACCCCTGAAATGGCCTCCTCTGTAGGAGGGTGGCATCATCAGGGCCTCCATAGGGTCAGCAGAAAGGGCACAGTGACTAATTTAGGTAACCTGAGTCACCCTGAATTGCAGAACCTCCCCAGGACAGACAATGAACCCTCTTGGTCACACCATCCAGCTTTGAGTCACATCTGCTTCAACCCCATCAGGTTCCTACCACTGACCCCTCCAAGGTGCGCAATCTCTGGTTTGATTAGCCAGTCCCTTCCCAGCAACAATTTCCTTCTTTTGAAAGGAAAAAGTAAGTGAAAAAGAGAAAATCTAGATAAAATCTTCTTGGATTTGGAACTGGGGCCCATTTCTATCCAGAACAAATTTTATGTACTATTTGTTTTTGTTAAACGAAGCTCAGCAAAGTGCTTTCTCCAAAGATCCACAAAAGCTGTATGAAGACAGAAGCAAAGACAAATCATGGGATTATGGATGATGTGTAGGAATAAAACACTGATGAGTATTTGGTTAGTAAGATCATCTTGAGCCTTATGGGATCCTGAGACTCCTGGCTAAATCCTGATGAACCCAAATATAAAATACCAGAAATGAAAGCTTAATGTTGAGCTTAATTTTGACATTTTTGCCTTGGAAACTTTCCAAGGTAGGCTGAATAGGCAGAGACAGCAACCTTGGAAAAGCTGTGAACCTCCATGAGATCTTCATCAACCAATCTAGATGGAAGTGGATGAAGGAAAAATTAATTCACATGGAAAAACAAAAAAACCGACCACCCCAGAAAATATCAAACACCAGTAAAACAAGTTCACGTTTTCCATTTCATCAAATACCCAGGAATACATTTTAAACAAGGTTTGTCCCTGCCTACTGCATAATTTTTTGTCCTCTAATCATATGTTATAGAGAATCTAAGTAAATTGTTGTTCAAAACCAGTTTCCTGACCATGAGCAATTAACCTCATGGCTCTCTGGGCAGCTGGAGGCAAAACATCCTCTCAAAACAGCAAATTCCACACGGGTCAGACTGACCAACAGGTCCTGGGCTCCTAAAACCACGGGGCTGTTGGAACCTTCTGTGAGGGTTTGTTCAGCCTGCAGGGAGGGGCCTTTCACTGCTGCTCCAAGATGGCCCCTGGAATATGATTTGTAGGCAGATGAAAACTAATTAGAAGAGAGAATAGATTGATATCAAGGTGAGAAAAGGCCCTCGTTATCCCAGGAACCCTGAAGCTGGGGAGTTAAAAACATTCTGCCCTCCCTCCACTTGTGCTTCTCCAGCTGCTTTGAGCACTGAGCCAGGCTGAGCTGCAGCAGGCACGGGGCAAGGCCAGAGAGTGCTGTGTGCTCTGGGTGGATGGAAAATACATCATTTGTCGTCCCAGGCTCCATACAGGAGCAGCTCCAGCAGCTGCTGCTGCCAGAGCTGAGCTGCAGCTCCTGTCCCCCCCAGCCCAGCAGGAGCCCAGGCATTGCCCCCTTTCCCACTGCCCTGGGACCTCCACGGGGTCAGGATGTGCTGGCCACACACACAGGGGTGAGGGCTGCCTGTGCCCCCACACCAGGACACCCCAGGGCCTGGGTCTGAACACTCTGTTTGCTGGGCTGAAGCCTCAGTCAACACCAAAGGGGTGTGAGCTGAAAATAAAACCAGAGAAAGAACAGGGCTGTCTGTGGGAAAGATCTTACCTCTCCTCGAGATACCCCAGGAGCTGTGCCTGGGGCACAGAATTGAAATATTGGTCTCTGTGAAACTGGTTATGGGCTGTTGGCTAATGGGCTAAATTAGTCACCGTGAAGAATTACCCCATTTGACTTTATCATCAGCCCGTGGCCACACAAGCTCTGAGGAGATAGAGATCCATTAATTAGTGCTGGTTATTGCTGCCTCAGAGGGTGTTCACCTGAGCTCTGCCAGTTGGATTCCCAGGGAATTTATTCCCCGTGGAATATTGCTACCCCCACACCTAGGGGTCCCAGAGACCCCCAAGCTCCAGGTAGATTTCCTGCTGTTATCTGAGGGTCATTGAGGGTCAGTTTGGGCCATTTTAGGGCAGGATCCCTCATTTACCCTTGCCCATCAGGGGTGGGCTCTGTGCCAGTCACACGCCCCAGTTTGGCTGGTTCTGCCCTTTTCCCTCCCTGTCCCCACTGCCCTCACACAGGGATGGGGCGCAGGAATTGTAGGGTCACACTTGTGGGGTCACAGCCCCTCAGTGACCCCCGGTTTGGCTGGTTCTGCCCTTTTCCCTCCCTGTCCCCACTGCCCTCACACAGTGGTGAGCCTCAGGACCTCGTGGGGTCACACTTGTGGGGTCACAGCCCCTCGGTGACCCCACCCTGACACCCAGGTGGGTGCAGTCACCCCAGGGACCCCAGGCCCTGTCCTGGGTCACTGCTGCAGGACAGCTCCTGCCTGCACCCAAATTACCTGCAGCTCCCTGGGGCTGGGCTGGGCCACACCCCAAAATGAGGAGCCCCTTGAAGACAGTGACAGTGACAGCCCCAGCCAGAGCTGCTGGGGAGGGGCTGAATCCTAAGGCTTGGCAATAAAAAGCATCTTTAGAAGTTCATGGATATTTTCAGGGGAAAAAAATGTAATATTAATCCTTTAATATTATCCTGTTGAGATAAACGGCCGTGCTACATTTAAAAGATGCTCTATTTATTCTAGGGATTTTTTAATTATAAAATCAATGAAGTGTTAATGATTTTAAGAATTACTTCAGCTTACTTGGAGTTTCAAAACAACTTTTTTTAGTCCATGGCATAAATTCATAAGCTGCTCAGTTTGACCAGTTTGTCAAGACAATTTCCATTAGTAAACATGAATATTTAATGAAAGGGAAAAATGGCATGAGCAACTTCACTTAAGCGACTAATGACTTACTGGAAAACAAGTAAGATACGTTAATATGCCACTTCTTTAGGTATTTGCAGAGCACAACCACCTAAATATTCAACAAGCTCCTTATTTTACCTTATCTTTATTTATCTATGTATCTGTGTGTCTGCCATTGCCATTGCTTATAGATGTCAGCAAACCCACTCAAAAATAAACCACTTTTTTTTTTTAATCCAGTCACTGCTGCTTATTTCATGTGACTATTGCAAGAGGGCCTGAGAGTCCCCTCTCCCTCATTGCTAAATTGGCCAATTTGTTTGTTTGATGGCAAATACGGAGGCCTGACAACCTCACAGCACTTGTTAATGTACTGAAGGAGACAAAATCAGTGCAAGGCTCTGAAAAACCAACTCAAGAGCCAGGAGTTGCTCCAGATCTCAGAGCACAGCAGGCTGCCAGGAGCAGCTGGCCAGCCCCAGCTCCCAGCCCTGCCCTGGTGTGACAACCCCTGTGGAAACACCTCGGGGCAATTTAGGGACAAACACCAGCGGGGCGGGCAGAGCCGGCGCTGCGGCAGGACCAAGGAGGATATCTGTGTCCGAGGGGACAGGAGAATGGTGTGGGAGATCGTGCAGGAATTCCTGGTTCCTCCCAGCCACGAGCTGAACAGACAGAACCAGCGATGTCCTTCCTGCCTTTCCCCTGCTTGTCCCCCTGCTTGTCCCCCTGCTTGTCACCGTGCGGGGCGGCACTGCTGCAGTGTCCCCAGGGCTGCACATCCCTCTGTCCCGTGGGGACACCCCTCTATCCCGTGGGGACACCCCGCTGTCCCATGGGGTCACCCCGCTGTCCCACGGGGTCACTCCTCTGTCCCATGGGCACATCCCGCTGTCCCATGGGGTCACCCCGCTGTCCCATGGGGTCACCCCGCTGTCCCATGGGGACACCCCTCTGTCCTACAGGGACACCCCGCTGTCCCATGGGGTCACCCCGCCGTTCC
>JBBMKD010000034.1:17829707-17866539 GCA_037834095.1 Argya squamiceps
AGGCACAGGGATCCCCCGGGCTCTGGGATGCACAGGGATCCCCCGGGCTCGGGAAGGCACAGGGATCCCCCGGGCTCTGGGATGCACAGGGATCCCCCGGGCTCGGGAAGGCACAGGGATCCCCCGGGCTCGGGAAGGCAAAGGGATCCCCCGGGCTCTGGGATGCACAGGGATCCCCCGGGCTCTGGGATGCAGAGGGAGCACCAGAGCCGAGGCTGGAGCTGCAGTGACCCCTGAGCAGACCCTGCTGTGCACAAAATGCAGCTTTCAGGAGGTTCCTCACCCGCAGACTCGGACTGCTGAGTGCTCAGCAGCACTGTGAAAACGAAAGGAGGGAAACAGAACTGAAGGAAATAAGGATAAAGACAGGGGAGTACGAAGGATTCTTGGGAGGAGGAGGAACAAAGAGTTTGACACAGACTGGACTCACAGGTTTAGAATTCTGTACCTAACTCTGCCAAAAGTTGTTTCAGTTATTTATTCAACTCTACCACAGTGTCTTCCCAGTCCATCCCCCCCTAAAAGCAACAGAAATAACTACATACTCACAACTTTTCAGAGAGTTCCCTGCAGTTCTCTGAGTCACAGCCAAAATTCTGTCTGGAGCAGTTATTTTGGGTACGACTTTATCACCAGGGAATGAAGGAATTAAAAAATAACTTCTTTTCTGGTCAGAGTTTATTGCCACATCTCATATTTCATTCTGAATTTCATTTTTTCAGTATATTCCTTTTCTGGAGCAACATTCATGGAGATGATATAAGCAGGGTGCTTGGACAGCAGCCTTCCAGCACAGGGACTTTATTTGGAAGTGTATAAAACCCTAAAAACTAATAAAATATTCTTGACTCCCAAGGCGAAGCATGTGCGAGATAAGAAGGGTCAACACTGAATGGATTATAAACACACAAGTTTCTCCCAATTCCCTTCCCCCACCCAGTTTTAATACAAAATAAGATAAAATACAAAAATAGCTTTGAGCATGCTTGAAAGTTTAATCCCAGAGTGGAGGAGTGGGGAGTGCTGCTGGGTTGCCTTATCACAGCACCTTGGCCTGCCGTGGGAGATGCAGCATCCCCAGGGAGGACAGAGCCAGGCAGGGCCAAATAACAGCATCCCCACAAACCAAATTCCACTGCCACCTCCTCACAACAACAGCAGCACTGTGGGGAGGATTCGAATCCCCACCCCAGGGCAGGCAGGAAAAAATACTGCAATTCATTGCACATTATATATATAAATTGAATTCATTGCACATTTTATATATGTATGTAAATTGAATCCCTTGCACATATATATGTAAGAAAAGTGGACTTGACTGCACACATATATAAAAGAATTCATTGCACATCTATACCCACAAAAACACTTCAATTTAATGTGCACAAGTAAAGCTTTCATTTCCATTAATTTGCACGATAAACATCTTCACTAATTATACACTGTGCTTACACTAATCACCTGCCTGAAGCCATCAGATTTTATGTGGGCTTCTGTCAGATCTCATAAAGCAAATAGGGCTGGATCAGATGCTTGGGTGAAAACCCCTGCACCCTGATGCTAAAATCACATACTCAGCTGCCATTCTTCCTTCTAAATGGGCAGAAAAGCAGCCAGTTCTCAGCTGAGGCTGCCTTCCACCCTGCCCACTCGCTGCCTTCAGACATCCCAAAATCGGGCTCATGGGTTTTTCCTCCTTTCTTTCCCCCGCCCTGCAAGATTATTTTTGCTCTCTGCCAGAATTCCAGTTCTCTGCTGGGTTTGTCCTCCCAGCTCCCATTCCTGCCCCAAGTGCTCTTCACTCAGAAATCACCCCATGGCAGGAGGAGTTCTGTGCATTTTGTGTGTGATGGAGAGAGAATCAGAACAAAATCCCTCCCTGTGAGGGTGGGCAGGCCCTGGCACAGGGTGCCCAGAGGAGCTGTGGCTGCCCCTGGATCCCTGGCAGTGCCCAAGGCCAGGCAGGACACTGGGGCTTGGAGCACCCTGGGGTGGTGGAAGGTGTCCCTGCCCTGGCTGGGGTGGGATGAGGTGATTCTCGATGTCCCTTCCAACCCAAACCCCTCTGGGAGTCAGGAATTCCAGCCTGTGCAGGGATTTCTCTTTGGTTGTAGGCACTATAGAGAGTGCAAACCAAAAGAAAGAGACAGAAGCCAACAGCCAAACTTGCCAGGCTCCATCCCAGGGGTTTATTCTGGCACACCCAGAGGACCAGGGTACCCTGTGCTCCCTCAGCAGGGCAGGGCCACCTCCCCATGCCAGCAGGGAACTGAGGGGCTCCTGAAGCCCTCCTCCTCCTCCTCCTCTCCCCAGATGCCCTGAAGTAATCTTTTTTTTCAAGATGATTAACTTCCTGCCACAGCAGCAGCCCCACACGATCCTGAGCACTCTGCACATGTTCCTTTATTAATGAAATTAAACATTAGACACACTTTGCCAGGATGAACAGACACCCTGAGCTCTTCTCCAGCCCGAGCAACCACGTGCAACACCCAGGGCCAGGTTTGGGAGGGCTCAGTGAGGAGCTCAGCTGCTTTTCAATTCCCAGGCTCTGATCCAATGAGGTCAAAACTGGTATTCCATTAAAATAATTGGAAGTGTTGAACCATTCCATGATGAATTCATTTCCTACTTAAATATATATAAAACAACCAGACTGGAATGACCCTTAGCCATACATATATTTAAAAAGTAAAAATTACTCCCAAAACATATGGAATAAAATTATTTTTCTTGTTGACTATCACATACAGCAGTGGCTACAGCAGCCCCACACACCTCAAAATTTGACATGAAACTATTCTGGAAAGGATGCAGACACAGCAATTAAAGGTTCTGTTTCACTGGGCTGGAGGTTTTTGGTTTTCCCTGTCTCAGCCAACCTCCTCTGTGCCCTCTTCTTAAGAAAAGTACAAAAACGCCTTTATTTTTAAAATTCTGTTTTAAAAACTTTTTCTTCTGATTAAAACAGCTTCTTTCTGAGCACCTTGTCTTTAGAGGAGAGGAATAATAATTGTATTTTATTTCTCATGAAAAATTAATCAAAGCAGAGAAGCAAAATACATTTGTTCTATAGTTTCCAAAATGGACTTTAACAAATGGACTGTAAAACTCTGCAGTTTGCTGCAGAATCAGCACCTTGGGGTGGAATTTGCTTTTCAATGCTGACTGCCCATGAAGATCAGCCCAGCAGCAGCCAAAGCAGTTATCCTGGATTTCAGAGCAAGTCATTTGTCACTGGACCACAGGAGAACACAGGCACTAATATTCAGCAATCAATTTGCCTTCTCCATTCATGACAAAGCTCCTCTGCCTGCTCAAAACCACTCAGCTGCAGAGCCAGCTGCCACAAGCACGGTGGTTCCTGTCACTCCTGTGCTCCGTGCTGGAGCTCCTGCACTGGCACTGTCCCACTGCCAGGGTGGTGGGCCCGGTGCCCGGGCTCCACCACAACAACGTCCCCAGGGCCTGGCGAGCACAGGGGCTGTGGCAGCAGGAAGGGCAGGGTGCTGCTCTCATCTTCTTCAGCCTTCTGATGTTTGTATTTTTGTAGTGGAGATTCTCACAAACTTTCAGGTAAACAAAGTGATGTTTACATACCTCTCTGGAAAAGGGACAATTGATAAACTTCTGGTTTGAGCAGTGTGGTGGAAGAGGTAGCAACCTTATCCTCCAATCCCTGCTCACTGTCCAAAATCTATACAAATCGAAGTTGAAAAATAAACTTCCCTCTTTTTTACCCTGACGATTGACTGCATGTGTGTCCTTCATTTCGTGTCCTATAACAACAGCAGGGCTGGGTTTGTGCAGCCCCACGCCCTGCAGCAGATGGAGGTGTGGGCACAGAGCTGCTCTCCAGGAGCTGCCACCCAAAACCTCCTGCCTGGCACAGAGAGGGACACGGGCAGGCAGAGCCACCCCAGCACAGCCCTGCCCTGGAGAGGGCCCTGCCCGGCACAGGGGGTAAGGCTGTTTTACACTATAACGACACAGATTCTGAGATTTAGAAGGCTGAAAATGATTGTTCTATTTTTGAGATGTGTTTTCTTTTTATGCTATTCTACACAGACCAATTTGGTTGGTGAAACAAAGGCAAAACCTCTTCAATTGCATTGGTCAGACCAGAGGGACATAAAGAAGAAGTCCCTCTTAAGAAAAGGAATGAATAACAAAGGTACAGTTACAAAAACATTTCTCCTGTTTACAGAAAATTCCTT
This sequence comes from Argya squamiceps, assembly GCA_037834095.1. Taxonomy (NCBI): domain Eukaryota; kingdom Metazoa; phylum Chordata; class Aves; order Passeriformes; family Leiothrichidae; genus Argya; species Argya squamiceps. The sequence continues at coordinate 17,833,925 of JBBMKD010000034.1, forward strand.
AGAAAAAAAAATTTCAGAAAACCAAAACACCTCAGGCAGGGAACCAGGGCTACACAGGGGAGCCCTGCCGTGATCGGGGGGCTCAGCCCTGCTCAGGAGGGACCTCAGCTGTGCCCAGGGGAGCTGCAGCAGGGCCAGAGCCAGCAGTGGGCAGGGGCCCATGGCAGGGAGGGAACCCACAGCACACAGAGAACCCACGGCAGGCAGGGGCAGGGAGGGAATGATGCTCCCATCCCACCTGGGTGCTGCCAGAGCAGGAGGATCCAGGACCCAAACCACAGGCTGCCAACACCTCCTGTCACCAAACTCTTCAAAATCCTTCCTCAACAGTGAAAGGCCGTGTTTAAAAATGGTTTAACAGATGTAGAGAGTGGATTTGACAGGACAAAGGTCCTCCAAGTCACGCAAATGTCACCCTCTGCAGTGCAGAACCTGACAGGAAAGTACAGTGCCAGTGTAAGCCTCCCCATGAGCAGAAGTCAGCCCAGCTCAGGTAGAGCTGAGACCCTGTCCCTCCCCAGGCTACCAGCACTTCTGGTCTCTGGAGGTGACATTCACACTCTGCAGAGGAGCAGCAAAACTGTGGCCGAGTGCAGGGAGCCATGTTGGTGATTTCTGAAGGCCCCAGTTTGCACCCAACAAAAGGAGTCACAACCAAATGACAGGCACAGCTTGGCACAGGAGAACCTCATGGTCACTGCTCACCAGAGCCCTGAGAGTTTCCCTGTGGGGAGCAGCAGCCCTGTGACCCCAAGACCTGCTGCCAGGATTCACCTTCCTCCACTGCCCCTGCAATGGCTGGACTTTTACCAAAAGCTCTACCTTTGGAGGAGTTTGGAAGAGGGTTAATTTCAATTTTTTCCACTGAAAGTGATGTCCCCCTTCTCCCCTTCTCAAATGCAAAACATTTATTAAAGCAGCATTGATTTCCCATCCCTTCATCAGCCCCTGTTTGATCTGGAAGCTTCATAAACTCTTCCTGGCACACAATGAAATGTGGCCAGTTGGATTCAGACGAGAGTTTGTGGGCAGTGTCTTTCCTAATTAAAATCAAACTGCTTGCACAGGAGAGGAGCGTGCCTGGCACGTGGTGGCAGGGTGAGTGGGGAGCCCGTGGGATGGAGCAGGAGAGGGCTGGGAGCTGCCAGCCCACTCACCCGTGGATACAGCAGAGTGGAAACAGGAGCCCTGACAAGGGGATGCTCTGCACTCAGCCACTGCTCCCAGGAGAGGCTGCTCCCTCCACCTGAGCTTCCCTGCTGTCCCCCTGGCCATCAAAACCAGAGCTGGTGCCTCCTGCTCCCTCAGCACGGGGTCCTCACTGCTCCTCCTGCTGCCCACACCACCACCCAAAGCCCTGATGGTTCATCAGTGCAGTTAATCACCATGGATTTGGTCCAAGATAAAAAAGTATTCAAGGCTTATGCCTCATTATAATGCTCAGATTCACCATATCCACGGGGTAACCTGAAAATAACTACTGTAGGAAGAAATCCCAGCCAGGGAAGTGTCAGAAACACAACACACCAGTATGTGTGCTGCAGCCAAAGACAGGTTAAGAAATAGAAAATTCCAATTCAAGGTATATTTATAATTCATTTTCAGTGCAGAAAAAATAATAAATTGCTAACCTATAGTTGAGCTCTAAACGTTTTTTTGAAAGCAAGCACAAAAGAAACAGGAATGTAGCAAAGCTGAAGCTTGATTTTAAGTTTGAAAATACTTGAGGGAACAATTTTCCTGCTGCAGCTTCAGGTGGGTTATTTTGCCATTAGCCCAGGAACTGGTTTGTTGGGTTTTTTTAACGCCTGTGATTGTTCAGCAAATTGCAGTGTTTGCAGCTGCCACCCGAGACACCGTGGTGTTGATTTCTGGTTCACTGAACACAAAATTCCTTTTGTACCCCACAGAGACCCACTCGGAGCTGCTGCACAGCGTGAGGAAAGGCTCTCCACATGCCACCCAGATCCCAGCACCTCCCCGCTGCCACAGAACCCCTATAAATAGATGTCCCACAGAACCCCTATAAATAGATGTCCCACAGAACCCCTACAAATGGGGTGTGTCCCACAGAGCCCCTACTAAACAGGGGATATCCCACAGAACCCCTATAAATGAAAGGTGTCCTACAGAACCCTTACAAGCAGGGGAGTGTTCCCACAGAGCCCCAGTAAATAGAAGGAGTCCCACAGAACCCCTACAAATGAAAAATGTCCCACAGCAAGTCCCCACAGTGGCAGTGCCAGGAGGGGAGCAGGGTCCAGCCCCAAGGGAAGCAGATGCCCAGTGGGGTCTCCTGGACAGGTCCCTACATGGGGATGTCTCTCCACTGTAGCAGCCTCACTTCCCCTTACCCACACCCCAGTTCCCTTGTTTATGAGTCCCTTCCCTTTCCCACATTAAACACAGGCTCTGGAGCATTTCCTGCTTCTCAGTATCAGGGAAGGTTTTGAAGCTTTGCAGAGAATGTGTAAGATGAATATTATGATCTCACCTTTTTATACTTGCTGAATATTTAAAGGGTTTTAGCTCCCTTAAAATAAATCCTTTCCAAGTGGAAGGACAGAGGGCTACTGTTTCCATAACAACCACTCCTCAGAAAATCTTCTTTTGGTAAATACAGCAGAATTAACTGCATAGTTTTAATATTTAATGGTATCCTGTTAGACATGTATGAAAAAAGGTAAACTTTAGTTCACCTTGCCTCTCTCCCACCTGTCTCATTGAGCAAAAGCTGGTTCTTTTCAGAGAGTAACAGAGGAGCCCCCTGAGCTCATTCACTGAGCAGCTGATGGGCACCCCTGGAAACAAAATAAGATTGAAAATTGCTGATGCATCTTCCATCACTGCAATTTCCACAAGGTTAGAACAAGTCACTTTGGATAAAATCTTGGGGGAGCCAAGGCAACTGTGTGGGTAATAAACACGAAATGGCATTCTCTGCTCTGCATTAGGTGGGGACAAAATGGAATTGAGGCTTCTGGCAGAAATCCTCAAATCAAAGTGTGATTTCCCTGGTTTGAATATGGAGGAGAGAGGTGGCTCCAGGGGTCTCACACCCTACAGAACCTGTCCAGCAGGACAGAAAAACACATCCCATCCCTGGAGGTGTCCAAGGCCAGGCTGGACAGGGCTTGGAGCACCCAGGGCAGGGGGTGGCACAGGAAGAGCTCCAAGGTCCCCTCCAGCCCAAACCATCCAGGGGTTTGTAGGCTGTTCCTGTGTCTGTGCACTCTCACTGCCCTGGCACTGCCCTGGGCAGCTCTGAAACACCAGCACAGCAGCCAAACCGTCCTTGGGGAGGGAACCCCTGAGTCCCGCTGCACAGACCCCAGACTGAGCTCTCTGCTGCTCCATCCACACATCCCAGAGCTCCTGACCTGCTAATCAGATCAGAGCTGCTCACACCTCAAATTAACTTCCACGTATGAATGGACTATGAAATTGAAATTCACAGGTTGGAGGTTTTCACACAAAACTCAGTAAACAGTTTCCATCAACTACAGTTGAAAAAACATCCCACACCTTAAATTGATATTAAGCTTTTTTCCACGCTTTAAACAAACACAGTCCTTATAAATTTCTGCCCATTTTTAAGAAGAGCAGCTCAGCAGACACTGCAGTACATGGAGCAGGTAGAATATACTGGCCATATGTAAATACATTTGTTTGGGCTTTTAATAAAATTCATTGCATTGCTATGAAGGGCTGTTTTTCTACTACAAAACAACTCCACCTTCAGCCTCAGAAGAAATGAAAAGCATCTCCCTGCTTTCTAGGCTGAGTACTGCACAGTGACCCCAGAAGAAGGAACATTACAATTTGGCTGATTTTTAACCTTGAAGAATAATAAAATTAAAGATCTGACTTGCAACCACAACTAAAAAGCTTCTTTGAAGCTCTTGATAAAGAAAACATTTCATGAAGGCCATTTCTGCCTGACAGTGGCTCAGTACCACCTGCCCAGCCTGAGCCACAATCCAGGTGGTGCCACAACAGCCCCGAAGATCATCCCAGCCCTGCCCTCCAGCAGAGGCTGCTTTGTGCTGCACCCCCATCACCCCTCCAGCAGGAGCACGGCAGGGAAAAGGCTCCAGAGAGCAGGAACAGGGGCAGCCCATGGAAAGGGACACACCACAGCACCCACACCTTCTGAGGGGAAGAGCTACGGAAGTGTTCTGGCAAACACTGACCAGCCATAAAACAGGATCAGAGGAGGTGCTCATCACATTGAAAGCAGCCAGAAGGAAAAATGAAAACTCTAGTAAGAGCAGGTTCCTTTGTGTTGCTTTGGAGCACATTGCTGACACCTAACCATGGCCCAGGACAGGACCAGGGTGTCCCAGGATGTGCTGTAAGGCCCCAGGACAGGAGGACCTGCCCTCCCTGGCAGTGCAGTATGAACAGCTCCCACAGCTGCAGCCCCAGGAGCCCTGGGCAGGCAGGGCAGGGCACAGACAGGGTTTGGGGCTGGGCAGTTCATCCAGCCATCAGCTTCACAGCACCTGAATGGGCTCGAGCATCTCCATCTGGTGTTTAGACAGAGCCTTACTGTAACTAATCCAGGACCAAAAGGCTGAAATTAGGAGATCCATCCCTCTGGAAACATCTAAGCAGTTTTGTTCCCTTGAATACATGGACACATTGTCCCAAAGCCATAAATCTTTAGGAGCTTTCCCTTGAACAGTGACTCTGTTGTACCTTATGGAGTTGGGACACTGCATACTCCACAGATTGTTTTCTTTTCTTTGTTCTCCTTTCTGGGAGGGTTTTGCAGGCTGCTGTGCTGTCCCTGACAAGCCCAGGTGCACATTACCCCTTCCCAGCCCCACATCCCTGGGGCAGAGTGTGTGCCCTGAGCACAGGGTACCCCTCCTGTCAGTCCCCCAGCCCTGGGGCAGCCCCAGATCCCTCCGTGGGGCACAGTGAGTGCACTGAGCACAGGGATGGTGCTGCCCTAAGGGAGGCTCAGGGCTGAAATGAGCTCAGGGAGTTCATGACTGAAATCCTCCTCTGCTCTGCAGGCACAGGCTTAAAGAGGGTTTAGTGAGCTCAGGCTCAGCTCACAATGAGCACGTTCACCACGGGCTTCTCCTCACACAGGTGAGGGCTGCACATAAAAAACCCCAAAACTGGGCATTTATCTTGGTGTCTAGGCTGTGCTCTGAGCTCTGGGTTAAGGCACAAATGTACCAGTAAGTGACAGCTGTTTGAGGACATGTTTTAAACATGTTCAGGACAACTTCCAGATCTCCTTTTCCAAACACATGAAGAAAACACAAGGCAGCAAGGTTGGAAGATTTGATGCAATGGCAAATATGGCCATTCTTTGAGAGCTGCAGGATGCCTCACAGGAAAACCCGAACATACAGGGCTGTTTTTGGAAAATAGCCTCTATCACATCTTCTGTTTCCTGCTTTTTGTTATGATTATTCCTTGGACTGAAAGCAGAGGACAGACCCTAAATCCCTAAAGCCTTGGGATTTAGCATCAAGAAATGGATGCAATGTGACTGTTCAACACAAATATAAGTACCTGCGAGAACCAGGTGAAGACAAAAACCACAATACACAGAAACTGGCCCTGGCTTAAATCTAGCCTGGAACTTTGGTACCTGAGAGGTGCAGGTGGGTTTTCATTTTGTTTTCCAGATTGGTCTTATTTCAGACAAGGTGAAGGAGTGAGGATTTCTCTAGACAGTGAGTGTACAGAGCAAAGGGATGCCACAAGCAAAGATGAGAAGGTTTCACTGAGAACAAGTATCAGTTACTTATCAAAGGTGGACAAAGTCAAGGCTCTGCAGGTCTTGCCCTCAGTGTAAGAGAGGGGGAGTTATTTGCTCTGCCACATGAGCAATTCCCTCACTGATCCTGACCTGCACATACTCAAATCTAAGAGTTCTGAGTGATCTAAGGATTGTTTACCTGCATTGCACACAAAAGAATAAAATCTGTCTGGAGTGGAACAGGAAGATGACAGCTGGTCCAGGGCATTTCCAGCTTTGGCACGTAGCACTGGGACTGAGGGATGGACAGAGCAGTGGCAGATGTGAGCCAGGGGATAAAGGGCTCTGCCAGCCTGGCACCCCAGGAGCACTGAGGGGTGGGAGTGCTGCAGATTGTACCACACTGGGAGTGCTGCAGAATATTCCACAGAGGGAGAAAGTAGAGGTTGCACCATTAGGGTCAAGCAGGCAAGAAGCCATTTTAATGTTGTTGCCTCTCCTGCAGATCAGTTTGAGGCCCCAGATGGAGCAGGAGGTGACACCACCCCACACAGAGCCTGCCATCAAAGGAACCCACTCCCCATCCTTTAACATGCCTTAAGAATTGGTTTCCTGCACAATTAATTGCCTGCACTGTGCTCATTTTTACAACCCATTTGGGAGGAAAAACATTGAGAAGAATGAAGGTGTCTCTGACCTTCATCTCCTCAGATGGAGATGGCCCTGCAGCCCGTTTCCTGATTTCCATGGCACTGCACTGCTCATTTGGGAAACATGAAAAATATGGTTGAGTCAATCCCTCTGAGTTATTCTGGAGGAGTCAGGCTCTTGGTAAGATGGAAGGTGATTGAAATTCTATGGCTCCACTTTCTAAGATATTGGAAACACAAAACTGCCAGCTGCATGAGGCTGGGAACAGCACAGACTCTTGGCAGAATACATCAGAGCCCAGTATTTTGCTGCTGTTATTTATTGTGCATTTAAAACCCTTCACATTCCCACAGTCAGAAACTCCTCTGCATAACTTGGCCTTTGCTGGCTTTACCTTTGGAAAGACCCTGGAGAGGTGGCAAAGGGACAGGGCCACTAAGTGAGGAATAAAACATGAGGAACAGTGCTGGAGCTCTGGTGTCCAAAGCCTTTGGTGCCACAGCAGCTTTCAAACATTGCAGGGATGGCCTGGAAAACAGGGACAGCTTTGATACACCTCGAAGTTCAGAAAACCTCAGGCAGAATTAATGGAAGATGACTCAGTGCTGATAAATTCCAACCTGTCCCAGTTTTACAATTAAATGTTGTCAAGGCAAATCACTCACAACCAGGTTTCATTGCTTTCCCTGTCTTTAAGGGGGACCAACTGCCCTGTCCGTGTTTCCAGTGGGCAGGTAAGGCCATTAGAGATGAGCTGATGTAAGAGAGCTCACTGACCAACAGACAAGCTCCTGGAATTCAGACAAGCTCTTTAGCACCTCTTCTGTAAGCAAAGCCCCAGCTCTGAAGTAAATCTCCCCAAACACTCAATGCAGACATCTCCTACGGGCAGCATTTTGATATCCTCATGTTACATCACACACACATCCCATCCAGAGCTCCCCAATTCCCACTCAGGCTCCTGCTGCTTGTTCAGATAAAACCCAAACCTGACCTTGGCAGAAGTGCAGAGTTACGTAACCAGTGACAGCCCCAGTGAAGCAAGCACCACAGAAGTGGCAGACAGGAGTGTGCCTGGCAGGAGGGAAAGGTCTGTGCCCAACACAGGCAGCAGCATCCCCAGGTGAGCTCTGCTCTGTGCAGATCTGCAATCTCAAAAAAGCCTATTTACTCAATTATGGGGCTGCCCAAATCTCGTTCAGACAAACACAAGTTAATGCTAAAACACCAGGAGCCAAGCTTAAGCAACCTGGATAATTCAGATTCCTGGACTGGGACGAGCACATGTGTTTGAATGTGATTTTCAGGGCTGAACCTGCCGTGATTCATCAGCCGCAACCACGTAAAGACAACATGAAAACAAACGTATTAGCGGTGCCTTTTTTGGGAGGTGGAAGTGCTGCATTCTGTAAGTCAGCAGTTTTCTCAGTCTGTAGGATCCTGTTTACTACAGCTCCGCTCGGAGCTCTCGCCTCACCGCTCTGACTCACAAATAATCGCTCAGCCCTGGGAGCAGAGCTCGGCTGCAGGGGAGGGCGGGAGGGGAGGGAGGCGGCGATGTGAGAGCACCGGCACGGGCTGGGGGCTGGGAGAGCCGCCGGGGCCCCGGGAAGGCAGCAGGACAGGGTCTCCCTGCCCCGGGTACAGCATCCCGGGCCTCTGCAAACATCCCGGGCTCCTGCAAACATCCCGGGCTCCTGCAAACATCCCACTCCCTGCAGCATCGCAGACCCCTGCAGCCTCCGGGGCCCCTGCAAATATCCCGGGGCCCTGCAAACATCCCGGGCCCCTGCAAACATCCCGGGCACCTGCAGCATCCGAGGCTCCTGCAAACATCCCGGGCCCATGCAAACATCCCGGGCCCCTGCAAACATCCCACTCCCTGCCGTATCCCAGACCCCTGCAGCCTCCGGGGCACCTGCAAACATCCCGGGCCCCTGCAAACATCCCAGGCGCCTGCAGCCTCCCGGGTCCCTGCAAACATCCCGGGCTCCTGCAGCCTCCCGGGTCCCTGCAAACATCCCGGGCTCCTGCAAACATCCCGGGCTCCTGCAAACATCCCGGGCCCCTGGAAACATCCCACTCCATGCAGCATACCAGCACCCCTACAGCATCCCATTCCCTGCAGCATCCCGGGCTCCTGCAAACATCCCGGGCCCTGCAGCATCCCTGCAGCAACCCTGCAAACATCCCAGCTCCCCTGTAAGCATCCCAGCACCCCTGCAAACATTCCATTCCCTGCAGCATCCCGTTCCCTACAGCATCCCATTCCCTGCAGCACCCCTGGCTCCTGCAGCATCCCGGGCCACTGCAGCATCCCGGCACTCCCACCCACCCGCCACCCTGCCCAAACCCAGTTTCACTGGGGAATGCTCCTGCATTCAAAGCACGTTCAGCTAATCCATTGACAACGTGTCATTAAACACTGTCACAAGTGTCAAAACAGGCATCCCGTAGTGTTCAATTCCCCTTTTTGTTGTTATTTTTAATGCAACAGATTGGGCACAGAAAATATTCGAGTTGATCTTAGATGGTCAAAATTTCACTTGAATTCAGCGTTAAATGTCAGGCCAAAGTAGGAGGTTTCAGACCCTGTTTGAGACCCTCTTGGGGAGTACCCAGAAACCTCAGTAACACCTTCCCTTTCCTTGCTTGGTATCCCCTGTCCTTTCCATAAATCCTGCCCTGTGCAGATCCTGCCCTTACCCCGCCAACAGACTCTTAGTGCATCTGAGACCTGAAGGCAGGGATTATTTCCATTTTAAAACAAACCTCCACCTATACAATAAGATTTTGAACAACCATAAAGCCAAGAATGAAAAAGAACCCAAAGCTCCATACTACCACCAGCCCCCCCAGTTCTGCTCCCAGAGCTACACAGTAACACTGCTTTGGTCACAGAGGCCACACAGCTTTACATCAGGTTTATTCTGTAATGAAGATTAATGCCTTCTCTAGCTATAGTTCAGCTTTAAAAAAAAAAAAATTAAAAAGTTTTACTTGGAGAAAAACCTCATGAACTGCACTCTTCCAGCCTGCCCTAAATTAAAGGGACTTTTTCAAGAACCCTCTTGCACGATTAAAAGAACATTTGAAATATAAACCTTCCTTCCACAGCTCAAAAGCAAGGCAAAAAAAATGATATTTCATTCTCTGCCAGTAATTGCACAAGGGCTCAATATTAACCTGGTCAATGAAATTCAATCAGCTGAAAAGCAAAGGTAGCACTGAGCAGACCAGGCCATTCCTTCCTGGGGACATTTTCCTGCCAGTGAAACAAAAGAGCATTTATCCTGCCCACACGAATGGGGCTGTGAGCATCTCCTGGTGCTGCTGGGCTGAGCTTACCCCTCACAGCCCACCCTGAGCCCCCAGCCCCTCACAGCCCACCCTGAGCCCCCAGCCCCACAGCCCACCCTGAGCCCCCAGCCCCTCACAGCCCACTCTGCGGGGCCAGCCCTGGGCACCCAGGGGTGCAGGGAGGGAAGGTTTATAGAGAAAAGGAGGACAGAGGAATTGCTGGGGAAGTCACCCAGTGACAGTGACACTGACAAGCAGAACATTGAGTCAATCCTAGAACCAGGACCAACCCTTCCCCAGCAATGCCATGGCCACCACTGAGCCATGTCCCCAAGTGCCACGTCCACACATCTGCCAAAAATCAGCGTGGGACCCCCAGGTCCAGTGCAGGGACAGCCCCTCTGAGGGCAGCACACGGCTGAGCAGGGCAGAGAAGCTGCCTTTGCTGTCCCAGTCTGCCTGTCACTACTCTCATGCACAGAGCAAAGAAAAGGCCCTTTCTGCTCCACAAATCCCGCTCCCCAAGGGGATCCCACATCCAGAGGCTCCATGGAAAAGTTCTCCATGGGGGAACCCCAGACACGAGGCTGGGGCACAGGGGAAGGAGAAGCTGCTTCACCCTGAGCTGATTTCAAGGTGCACTTCACCAGCAATTTCCCAGCTCGGAGATGGGCTCTCAGAAGGATAATTACAGCTGCAGCTCCGTGTTTACAGGTTTGCCAGCTGGTGTCAGACACCGTGCTGGGAGGCAGCAAAGCTGGGCTTGGCCTTTCTCAAATCCTCCCTTTGTTCACCTTCAGTTTGTCTACAGCTCCAGCAAAACTGAAATCCTGGACAACAAGCAGCAGTGGCATTTTGGTGACAGCTGCAAAAGGCATTTCAGAGCAGCCAGCAGAGCCCTCAGGCATAGGGAGTGCTGCAGACCTGTGCTGCTCCTGCACCAGCTCTGTCAAGGGAAAGAAATGATGCACAAGTGGCCTCCCCTGTCACCAAACCAGCCTCAGCCCCACCCTGGGCATCTCCTGTCACCAGGCTTTGCCCTCATGCCATGAAGCCAGAAGTGCTCCTTCTTCACATCCCTGTGATTGGGGAGGAAACTCTTGAAGCTCATTTGTCTGAAAAAAGCCACTGAACATTGTCAGGATAGTAACTAATCACAAAGGAGCTGAGGAAGGGTCAATAATTATCTCAGGTGCAACTGGAAGGAGCCAAGACTGCTGCTCAGACCTGCAGGCACAGCTCAGACCTGCAGGCTGCCCCACAGCCCTTATTCCTGTGGGGCCTGAGAATGGCAGGGCCCTGGGAGCTGGGGAGAGTGCCCAGCCTCATGTAAATACTTCATCGATTTTCTTCCTCCCTCCAGATGGTGCAATTCAGAAAAATTGTTTTTAAATGCTGCCTTCCAGATGCAGCAAGCAGCACAGCCAATAATGGGCATATTTCAGGTAAGCACTGACCTCCTTCCCTCCCCAGGCAGCTGAGGCATCCACAGCCCTGCCAGGGCTGTGTACAAATCACCAGCAGCCCATGAACTCGAGCAGATGGCCTCTAATTGGAGCTGCAGCCCCTCAGCCTTTTCCCATCCTCGTTTATGTTTCCAGCAGGACTCAAAGATGGCTGTGGAAAACAACTCTGATTCCTTGCCACGTTCAGCTGAATTCTTTTCCTTCCTTCTGAACCCAAATAACCACATGCACCCGGGAAAAATTAACATGACTGATGAGCCCAACTTGTTTCTGCTTCAAAGTGGTCAAAAACACTGCAGGGACCAAAGAGGAAAAGCAGCCTGGAGGCAAAGGCCAGCTCAGGATGGATGGACACAGGGATGGACACCCAGCACAGCACAGCACCCCACACCCTGAGCATCCTTGGCATCAAGGTGCCAAGCAGAGGCTTTAAGAAGCAGCAGTGAAAAGACTGAGTTTTGTTACCAGGAGCTGGTAGAAAACCAAGAGGTGGAAAAGCTGGGCAGGCTCCAGGCAGCCAAGGCTGCTGCACTCCTGCCTCCCCTGGGGCTGCACATTCACCCCCCACTGCTGCTCCTGTACAGGCAGCAGCAAACACCAACCTGAGAAAAATTAAGACTTGACTTTTTGGCAGTTTTCCCAGCACTTTTTTTAAAAAAAGCTGTAAAGTAGGTCACTGCACAATATGGAATTTCCCAGATATTTGCACCTTTTAGGAGAAACACTGGAGGGAATAAATTTGCACTGTGGGTGAAAATGGGTTCAGGGTCATCTTAAAAGGTGAAATCCAACTGTGGGCCCCTGGCTTGCCCGGGGAGCCCTCCCTGCTTCTGGAGCATCCCCAAACCCCAGCACCACAGGGCTGTGGGGCCACCTGAAGGCACCTTCCTCCTCACTCTGTGCCTTCCCCAGGACAGGGGTGGGACACAGCCCTCCCAGCCCGGGTCTGCAATGCCAGGGAACCTGCCCACCCCTCCCCAGGAGTGTCCCCGAGCTGAGGCTCCTGCCTGGTGCTGGTGACACTGCCCCGAGCCCCAGGGTCACACCTCCTGCCAGCCCAGGAGTGGGGAAGGGCCAGGGAGCTCCTGCCCCCATTCCAGCCCAGCCCTCCCCTGCAGGGGTTAAATCGGGGTGGTGGGAGGGCACAGGGAGGTGCTGATGGCCATGGCAGAGGAACCTGAGAGCAGCACCCCCAGTGCACACAAGTGCCCAGCCCCAAGGACTGCCCTGGGACTGGCACCAGGAAGGAACAGCACAAAACCCTCTCCTCTCACCTCCAACGTGTCACTGGGTATCCCCTAAAGCAGCTCAGTCTGTGGTGAGCAGCTGCCCCTTCCTGCTCCTGCTCCAGCCACACAAACACATCCAGCTCCTCTGGAAATGAGGTTCATTACCATTCCTTCCATTTTCTGTACATAAATATTTGCAGAAGCTCTTTATCTTTTTCCTCAGAGCTGCATCTCTCTCCCCAGATGCCCAGCCAGCCTGCTTGTTCATCATTAGAAAACGCTGGAGGCTGAAAAAGTAAAACCCAACAAGATATAACAAAGGGAGGAGCACTGCTGGCCCAGGATGCACCTGAAGTGCCCCATCCCCACCCTCTGTGCTCTGCCTGCCTGGGAAGGGAAGGTTTTGGCCAAAGATTCCTCCCATGCCCCTGGGAATCTGTTTTTTATTCTGCCGTGGAGCACAACCAGCACCATCCCTGGCACTGGTGAAACCAGGACACGCCGTGCAGCATCTCTGCCTCCAGAGCAGGGAAATAAACCTGTCCTTTCTGTTCTCTTCGGTTTCTGAAGGGAGCAGTTCACCCACCCTGCTCTGTCAGTCACTTTGGGCTGCCTGGCCCAAAGTGCCCTGGGGACAGCAGCGAGGTGGCACAGTGCCCTGGGGACAGCAGCGAGGTGGCACAGGCTGCTGCAGCCCAGAGCACTCGTCAGCACCGGGCATCACACACAGACAGGGATCACCCTCCACCCCGGGTTAAAAGCTTTTCCATTAGCAGCTTCATTGGATGCATTTGGTAGAAAGATAAAGCACCATGAGAAAATAAAGCCTTGTCATTTCCCTCTGCAAATAATTCAGGGCTGTAATGAGAAGGAATCAATCAAGGCAGAGTGTTTGGGTTGCAAGGTCCTTCCCGTGGTGTCAATGGGAAACTCGTATAAAACCCTAGCACTTTGATGGCCTCAGCATCCTCTGCACAGGGCTGAGGGGCCAAAGGGACCAGGCTGTGCCTCTGCTGGTGTTTAAAGCAAATGAGAGCCAAAGGAAGAGGAAAATAGGCATGAAGGAACTCACAGAGAAATCAGAGAACCCACCACTGAAATCTGTGCTCACAGTCCGTGCCCAGCCCCAGCTCTGGTCCACAAACGCCTTCCCAAAGCCATGTCTGTGGGGGCAGTGCAGGGACAGAGCCCCAGCGGAGGAGGGCAACACCCCACCCCACAGGCACCCCAAACACCCTGCTGAGGGGCAGGCACAGGGCTGACCCCGGGGGAATCTGCCTGTGCCCTTGAAAATAAAACGTTTGGTTCCTGCACAAAGGAAAGCCGATCCCTGACATTTGGAACCGTTTTTGTTTCACATGAATGGTGTCTGGCAGTTTAAAAAAACCCAGTGAAATGTAGTGTGTGTTGTCCCAAAGGCAGGGTGGGTGACCCGAGATGGCAGCAATGTCCCTCCAAATGTCACAAATGTTCTCACCACCTTTGGTTTACAAGGCAGCACAAATGTGGGAGATCTCCAGTGCTCAGCTCTGGACACATCCTGCCTCCCAAACACAACTCCCTTCTCCTAGCCCTGCCTAAGGGTCTTGGGAGCAAATGGATTCCCTTTGAAAGGATGCAGTCTTGGGCAGACTTTATTTCCTTTGAAAATATGATGTTTATCAGGAAGGAAAACACTGTCACATAGAGTCACAGAATGGTTGGAATGGATCTTAAAGACCATCTCATTCCAACCCCCAGTACTGTCCACCACATGTTCAGCACCTTTAAAACCTGAGTTCTAAGGAGTGCAGGAGATGCAGGCTGGGCTGCCACGCCCTTTATCTGGGCACTTTGGTGCTTCAGTGAATGCAAACAGCAGCTCAATGGCATCAGATGGACAAGGAGTGTCCTGGCTTAGCTGGCCTCTTGCCTGTGCCCAGCTCCTGCCCAGAGCACCAACTGGTTCAGGCTCTGGGCCAAGCTAGGCTCCAGGCAGCTCAGGTGGGCAGTTTATTCCCTGGGAATAAAAACTAAACAAACTTCAGTCACATTCAGCAAAGATTTGACTGTGTAAACAGCCTCGAGGTGAGAGCCCCAGCGACAACAAACGCTGTGTGAAGTTTGTTTTGGAGAGCCCAGAGTGTGAGCACGGGCACCCAGGGCTGTCCTGGCCGAGGGAGGGGCACCAGGCAACCCCGGGGGTCACACCTTGCCACACCCTGCCAGCAGTCACATGTCCCAGGGTCACACCCTGCTGTCACCTGCCAGCAGTCACATGTCCCAGGGTCACACCCTGCCGTCCCTGGGGTCACACCCTGCCAGCAGTCACATGTCCCAGGGTCACACCCTGCTGTCACCTGCCAGCAGTCACATGTCCCAGGGTCACACGCTGCCGTCCCTGGGGTCACACCCTGCCAGCAGTCACATGTCCCAGGGTCACACCCTGCCGTCCCCAGGGTCACACCCTGCCGTCCCCGGGGTCACACCCTGCTGTTCTCTGCCAGCAGTCACATGTCCCACGGTCACACCCTGCCGTCCCCGGGGTCACACCCTCCCACGCCCTGCCAGTAGCCCCAGGTCCTGGCTCCCTGTGCCGGGTGCTCCCGGCTGCAAAGAGAATTGGAACCACTGCAAATCCAGCAACTGATGAATATTAAAGCAGGTAATGCCCCAAAAATCCTGCCACTCCTCCTGGAATGTTTGTCCCATTAGCGAGACAGACAGGAAACGATTTACAAAACAACAAATAAACACAGAAAAAAATCACACAGAGCTGAAAGCTGGGAACAAGGCGTTTAAATGATGGGTTTAGATCACAGCACAGCTAGCCTGAACTGAATTAATTGGCGTACTCGGAGCTGTCAGCTGCTGCCAGGGTGGAAATGAGCAGCAGGGCTGAGGAAGGCAAACTTCCATCAGGGTTTTACTACGAGCAGCAGAACTCTGTGGCACCGGCCGGGCCAGGCTCGGCCCCCGGACAGGTCGTGGTCACCTCCGTGTCCCACCCCCCTGGGCCACACCAGCCCCTCGCCCTCGGGCTGCTTCCTCCCTCCTCCTCCTCCCGGCTTGCTCGCTGCTCCTCTGTCGCACGTGTGGTCCAGCTGCGCCTCCTGCACGGTGATTTTTGTGTGGTTATTTTCACACCTTCTGTCGCCCTCTGTTCCCAGTTCCCGGAGCTCTCCCTCCAAGCCCCAGCCCGTCCTGGAGCTCCACCAAAGCAGCTCGTTCCGTTCTGACACTGCTTTTGTTGCAGTTAAAATATCTACAGCAGAAACCTGTTCCTAGGGAAACTGTTTTGCTGGGAGCCAACTGCTCTGAGTGCTGCTGCTCCAGACGCACACACGGCAGCTCTGGACCAGCAGAGCCGAGCCTGGCACGGGCACCAGGGCTGGGCACTCACAGCCTGAGCCCGGCCGGGATGTTCAGTGCTGGGTGTTCGCTGGTCCCCGCAGCCCCACCCGGCCGGGATGTTCAATACACCTGTGGGATTTTACAGGAAATGCTGGAGGCACCATCCCTGGGCCCCTGCAGATGGGGAGTGAAGAGTTGAGGGGGAAAAACAGCACGGAGAGGGGGCATCAGATCTGGTTCTTTCCTTTCACTCCCTGCCCGCATTCCCAGTGCCCTGCCCGCATTTCCAAATCCCTGCCCACATTCCCGGCTCACATTCCCAGTGCCCTGCCCGCATTCCCAAATCCCTGCCCACATTCCCGGCTCACATTCCCGGTGCCCTGCCCGCATTCCCAACTCCCTGCCCGCATTCCCGGCTCCCTGCCCGCATTCCCGGCTCCCTGCCCGCATTCCCGGCCTCTCCAGGAGCTCCGTGCTCCTCCCGTTCCTGGCACCACGCAGAGGGGTAACTTGGGCTCTGGAGAAGAGAATGGATCTATTCAACTTTTATTACTCACAAACCGACTTTGGGGCTGGGGCTGACACAAATGCATCCTCACCCCAATTCCAAAATCCAGATTGATGTAAGACTAAAAATGCCAGTCCTGAAATTATACATAGCAGTTCAAATAGAAGCAATTTGATAATTTCCTCAGGCGCACAAAGCAGCAACTCAATAAGAATAAATATGCTAATGAAGGTATTTAGTCTTGGCCATTACATTTCATAAATATTTACTGCTCAGTATTCAGAGCCCCAGTTCACAAGAATCAGTTACCAACCAAAACA
This sequence comes from Argya squamiceps, assembly GCA_037834095.1. Lineage (NCBI taxonomy): Eukaryota > Metazoa > Chordata > Aves > Passeriformes > Leiothrichidae > Argya > Argya squamiceps. Next base: position 17,850,457 of record JBBMKD010000034.1, read on the forward strand.
AGGAGTGTGAAGGGAAGTGCTTTGTTCTGCTGTGCCAATACAAAATTGTCCCTTTCCTACAGATCCTGTGGGAACTCCTTGGGCCACACCTGACCCCACAGCACAGCCAGGGAGGTGAGGGTTCAGGGGTGGGCAGCCCTGGGGGCTGGTACCTGGCACAGCCTGAGGCACCTGGGCAGGACCAACACACACCTGGGCACACCAGCACACACCTGGGCAGTGCCAACACACACCTGGGTACACCAGCACACACCTGGGCACACCAACACACACCTGGGCAGTGCCAACACACACCTGGGCACACCAACACACACATGGGCAGTGCCAACACACACCTGGGCACACCAACACACACCTGGGCACACCAGCACACACCTGGCACACACAGGTAGGTACCTCAGCCCATCAGTCCCACCTGGACACGCCCTGCTGACAGGACAAAGCTCCCCTGGACACCAGTGAGGCCTCAGGGCTCTGCCAGGGCAGTCACTGATGGAATCAATAACTCTGGCACTGTGACAGCTGCTTTCTCTTCTATTCCTCCTCAGGGCTGCAGACCTGCAGGCAAAAGGGTCTGCAGGAGGAAAAGGGGGATGAGGGGGCTCCATTAAATGAATAAAAGAGGAAAGGGCAGGTAGAGTCATTACCTGGTGTCTATTCAGCAAGGAACAACTAAATCAAAGCCTAATCAATATATTCCTTTCAACTAAAGTTCAAACACAAATCCCATCCCCGGGAGGCCGGGCTGGAGGGAGCTAAATTTACCCTGCTCAGGGGCAAGGATGCACTTGTAATGCAGAGCAAACATCACCTGCCCATTAAACTCTGCACTCCACGGCTGCAGCTAAAAGCTTCCCTGATGGACAGGCCATGGAGCAGAGCCTGGGGGAGGCACTCAGCTCCTGGAGAGCCATCCTGCCATCCGTGTCCTCACCCTGCCATCCCTGTCCTCACCCAGCCCACATGCCCCAGCAGGGCCCCAGGGCAGGAGCAGCTCCAGGTAACCCCTCCAGTGAGGGCCATTGTCCCTGAGCCCCCAAGGACACGCTGTCCAGGCTGGCAGGGCCACCAGGGAAACACAAACCAGCAGCCTCAGAGCCTCCAACACCACTGGCTCTCCACATTTGTGCCTGGGGTATCTGCCAGGAGCTGGGCTGGCTCCCAGGTGACAGGGACAGGGAGCCACCCCTGTAACACACCCCACACCCTCACCAAGCCCTGGGGGGTCTCAGTGTGGGGTTAGGGGCTGCACAGGGCCAGCAGCAGCCTCAGGTGAAGGCAATGGGGGCATGGAGCACCCAGACCACCACAGCCAGCAGCCCCCAGGGCCCACCCCCAGCCCAGCAGAGCATTTTGTGCTGTCCCTGGACACAGCCCCCAATTCCTTTCCTTCTCCTTGTAGCCAGGACTAAACATTGTTCAGCTCAGTGTTTATTATGGGAGCTCAGCACTTAACAAACACCACATCCTGCAGTCAGTTGCCTCCTCCATGTGTTCAAGTCAAGCAAAAGGAACTCAGAAAGGAAACCTAGTGAAAATGGTGGAAGTGTTGGAGCACTTACAGGGGATAAATAACGTATCAACAGAGCAGAAGTTTCCTCCTACAAAAGGATTCTTTGTTGTGTGGCCTTAACTTGGCTCAGAGCTGCTCCCACAACTTGTCACCTGTGCTGGGAGCTTCTGCCTTGGGCGTGGTCAAGTTAATTCAGACACGTTGTAATAAAGTTTTAAAAACTTCCACACACAGCCCTGGCTCACCAGGTCACCACTTCCCCTCCTGGGATGGAAACTGCCCAGACTTTCCCTGCAGATCCAGAGCCTCCCTCACCCTCCCAGGAGGATTCATGTTCTCACCAGCAGATCCAGACTGGGCTGTGCTGGTACCTGGGATTTACTGACACATCTGCTCAGACCTCGAATTATTCACAAAGAAAGTTTTGGCAATAATGTGGGTGCACATAATTTGTTAACACCTTTTCTGAACAAGCAATAAAAACTAAATATAAATGCTGTAATTTCCACCCAAATGCACTATGACTTCAACCAAAAAACCCCAAAGTGGGACAGGACAACTTTTTCTCATATATTTTTATTCAGAGTTGGAATAAAATAAGAGAAATGTGATAAATATGAGGACTTGTGAAATGGCACTGGCAGTCCATTAGGCATTAAAAAATCCCCACCCTACCCACAGAAAAGGCTCATGTCTCAGTTACAAAAATAATGATTAAATAAATCAGTGCCTTTGGTGTCCTTGAAGAGTTTTACGAAGCATAACATTTCCCTCTCTTTCTATAAAATACAGATATTTAATCTGGACTGTGTAAATACACGAGCTTTATCCTAGCCATGCACAAAATTTAATATTCACACAGTATTTTCTCCTGCTCGTCATGCAGCTCATCCCCTGCTCCATTTCCTGCCCCTCACTCTGCTGCTCCCTGCGTCCCTTATCTCCCCCAGCTCTCCAGCAGACAGAGGCAGCAGTGTAGGGCTGTCAGGATCAGGAGATAAGGCAGGAAGCAGGGCTCAGCCCCGTGAGCAGCCTCCCCACACACTGCAGCCAGCTCCAGGTGCCAGGGAGGCACAGCCTGATGGTCAGGCCAGCAGGAGGAGGCAGCTCAGGGGTGGGAGATAAGGGGTGAACAGAGGCCAGGGGAGCATTTATCCATCACTGCCATGCTTGAAATGTACATTCCAAAACTTTAAATGTCATTGCTGAGCTGCCACTGGGACCACCTGGGCAAGGTGTGCCCCAGAACCTGGCTGAGCCAGGGGAGGAACAGCTGGGGAGGAGCCCAGACCCAGCTGAGAGGGGCTACAGGGTGAGACCACCCACCTTCCCGGGGCTGCTGTGCCTGTGGCCCCCCTTCACAGAGCTGCAGGCACAGCCAGGGCTGGGAGGGGTCCCTGCAGCCCTGGGAGACACCACGGGCAGGGTCCCCCCAGCGCTGCCAGCCCCACACGTGTCCCCACTGGGCCACAACCACAGCACTGCTGCCACTGCTCCTGCCCTTGTAGAGCCTCAGCACAAACATCTCCAGGCTGCAAAAACCAGGTGAATGAAGAACCAGCTGTGGAAAGTCAGCACGTTTCCATCAGCTCTGCACAGCATGACTGACCCCCAAATCTCTCCAAAGCACAAAATTCCAGAGCACAAGGCTCCCACTGCCCCCCATTCCCAGGAATGCTGCAGATGTGGCTGCTGCATCTGCCCTGTCAATAGGACATGACTCCCTGGAATGCAAACCCCTGGAATGCTGGATCCCTGGGGATGCTCCATTGCTGAGCTCCCTGGGGTGAAAAGCCCTGGAATGCTGGATCCCTGGGGATGTTCCACTGCTGAGCTCCCTGGGGTGAAAAGCCCTGGAATGCTGGACCCCTGGGGATGCTCCACTGCTGAGCTTTTATCCCCATTCCTAATTCTGACTGAGACACAACTGCTGAAGTGCCAGAACTGCTGGAGGGGAAGTGACTGGATGTAAATACATCCAGCTGCAAAAACCATCTAATGGCTGGAGAAAGATGCACAACATGATATAAATTCCCAGGGCCTACTTTTGCCTACTTCAGTGTAAAGGTGCTACAGAACCACAAATTGTTATTACAGTATTAGCTGGTACAAGGAGGCATTAGGAAGAAGAAGTGTCTCAATGCCTGGGGGAAATCAGGAATGAGAATGAATTACAGAAACTGATGCAGTTATACATGCCCTGCTCTAAAAGGTATTTGAAACAAAATTATTACCATAATAAAAGTAAATCCATTTCCGTTCTGCTCATTCTCTGTAGACAAAAGAAAGGGTCAAACATTTTTTTCATCAATTAAAAGATGTAAAGAATCAGGACTCAAAACATCAATTTAATTTTGAGCGCAGATAATCCAGTGATTTGGAAAAAATAGAATCTAATTCAGGGAAGAAATTCAAGTAATAAATTACTTACCTTCCTCACACCTTGTTTCCAAAGCTGACTGTGTGAGTTTCCAACACTCAGCTGCCTGTCCTAAGGAACAGGGACAGAGCAGAACTCCCTTTCCTTTTTCTCCCTACTTAGTAAACACTGAGTAAACTCTGCATTAGAAGGTTGATGCTCGATCCCTGAGTAGGGGATTCATCTCTTCACGTTTTGCATGAGAAGCGCAAAGGCAAACACAATGAGAGAGAGGAACAGCAGTGAGGGGCTGTGGTGTCCCCTCCCAGGGCCAGCACTGCCCCAGGTCCAGCAGGATTGTCCCCAGAGGGGACACGGCTGAGAGGAGACAGTCCAGAGCTGGGCACAGGGGAGTTCTGGGGCTGCAGGAGGGACAGCAGCACAAAACACCCACCTCTGCACACAGCTGCTCCTTTACTCATTCATTCCTCAGTGCCACCATTGCAGGGGACAGAGGATGGGGGCTCAGGGAAGATATTGACCCCAGATTGATCCCCAGGCAGGCAGCTGGCAGGGTCACAGCAGCACAACACAGGCACAGGGAGAAGTCTATTAATGAGCTCCAACTACTAAATTATTGACTAGTTAAGTACTGCAAATTTGGTCTAATTATTTTCATGATGGGAGTTTAATTAAAGTGTCTTTTGTATAAAAAGTCTAGCAATATCCTTGTTCAGATAGTGTCAGGGAGAGTTTCCAAAGCCTGCCTGGCTTTCAAAGCCAAATTAAAAGTTACATCCAATGCAAAGCTCTTCAAAAGAGGGAGCTTTTGTGTGGGAGAGCACTTTAATTCCCAGCTCCAGCTCACAAGTCCTGCTCCTGCAGCACGTGCAGCTTTCCCCACCAGGGAGAAATCTCACCTGCACCCACCCTGCTGTGAGACTGCAGCTGCAGGGCCAGGAGAGGAGGGGAGTGTTGGGCAGGAATGAAAGTCTGATGGCAGTGGGGGCAAACAGAATGAAAAGTGGAATAAGGCTCCCAGGGAGGAGGAGGAGAGCAGTCAAACCAAAACACTGAGGGACAGCGAATGACACTAAAATTCAGGCTGCACACAATTCTCCACTGCAGAAAGACAGGTATGTCCTGCCCAGGCACTCGGGGATCTGCCAGGACACAACTTCAGCACAAATCCAGCAGTTACAGCAGACTTTGGCTGCTGACTTTCCCTTGGGTTTGGCACTGAGAGCTCTTCCCAGCTCCCTTCCTGGCACCAGGCACCTGCCCAGGTGAGCTGGTACCCAGCACAGCACACGTGTTCAGGGCACAGCCAGGTGCATCACTCAGAACCTGTCCCTGACCCAAACACAGCCAGCTGCAGGCACAGGGGAGCAGCTGACAGGACACAAACTGGTCTGATGGTGCAGCAGGGGGGCCAGGAGCCCCAGACCCTCCCAGGCTGCACCCCCACAGCAGCACTGGACAGCACTGGGCTGGTGGCAGGAGTTCAGCCCAGACAGTCACACCAGTGCTCCCTAGCCTCCAGATACACAGATATGCCTCATCATGCCTTCCTCATGGCTTATCATTTATTTATGGTAATATCTACTTGCTACTAGATATTTCCAGACATTCACATGCCCTGCTTGGCAGCAGAAGAACTCAAGAGTTCTCTTTGCTGGAATATGGAGCAGTTGGCAGCACCACATTCACATTTATTTAGCACAAAATAACACCTGGCACTAAGAGGAAGAACTGTGCTGTGGTTTAATCGACTCTTTGGGACTAGGCAAGTGTCACTTCAATTGCCCCAGTTCCATCAGGGACACCAGCAAGGTCAGTCTCTGCTCCCTGACTTGCAGTTCTCGAGCTGAAAACAATAAAGGATGTGACTGTCAATCTTAGACTGGATAAACTCATCCACACCCACAGTGAGGGTCTGCCCAACACCTGAGCCACTGCTCCTTGCAGGGACTGGGGCAGGGTTTGATTTTTTCAGCACATCGAAACCGAACAAATGAACCCGACAGAGCTGAAACTCTGTGGGTCCCATCAGCACCGACCCCCGGCAGGTTCCTGGCCCTGCAGCTGCCCGGAGCAGAGCCCTGGCCCCGCTGGCAGGAGCTCTCTGCCTCTCGGGGGATGCCCCACAGCTCCCGAGGAGCCCCGGCGGGCCCGGAGCGGGCAGAGCCCGGCACGGAGCCCCGGAGTGCGGGCAGTGAGTGCCCGGCACACAGTCCCGGAGTGCGGGGAGAGCCCAGCACGGTGCCCAGCACAGAGCCCAGCACAGAGCCCAGCACACCCCCCGAAGTGTGGGCAGAGCAATGCCCAGCACAGAGCCCAGCACAGAGCCCCGGGGTGCAGTGGGTGCCCAGCACAGTGCCCAGCACACCCCCGAAGTGTGGGCAGAGCAATGCCCAGCACAGAGCCCAGCACAGTGCCCAGGCACACAGCCCGGGGTGCGGGCGGTGCCCAGCACAGGGCCCAGCACACAGCCCGAAGTGTGGGCAGAGCAATGCCCAGCACAGAGCCCAGCACACAGCCCCGAGGTGGGGGCGGTGCCCAGCACAGTGCCCAGCACACAGCCCCGAGGTGGGGGCGGTGCCCAGCACACAGCCCGGGGTGCCGGCAGAGCAATGCCCCGCACAGAGCCCCGAGCCGCGGCACAGTCGGAGGAGCTGGGGCAGCTCCCCCTCCCCTCTGAGCCCCCGGCGGGCACACGAGCAGAGCTTCCACCGCCGCAGCACACACGGAGCAGCAGCGCTGCCTCTTTCTCCGCTCACTCTGAGTGCCCCGGAGAGTCCCAGGGGCGGCTCTCGGAACCCGCCCAGCAGCGATGAGCAGCGGGGAAAGACAAGCTCCTATCCGTGCTCAGGTTACATCACTCTCTCCCTGTTGTTCTCTCTTTAGGGGCACGATGTAGAATTTCCCCACGAACGGGGGTCTCCTCACTGTGTTTCCTTGTTTGCATGCAGTGCAATTTTACAGCCATGTGCTGCTGATGCCACAGCGTTTGCGTAACTCCTTCTATTCACACATTAATGTCTCTGCACGGCTCCGTGCTGGAATTTCACACCTGTTTTCCAGCCAGCAGGTGCTGGGTGCAGTTCAGCTGCAGGGACCGCTGTGGAGGTGATAGAGGATGCTGTGCACACCTGGGCAGGGCAGGTGAGCAGCCCCGGGGGCCAGGGTAGGTGTGGGGGCAGTGTGGGGGAACCTGCACCCACAGTCAGCAGCCTCTGCCAGGGCTGGCACAGAGCTGGACAACCCCTGCACACGGGGACAGCCACCTCCCCAAACAGAAACTCCTGAAAACAGCCACCTCCCCAGACTGAAACTCCTGAAAACAGCCACCTTCCCAAACTGGAACACCTAAAAACAGGTGTGAGGGAGTGACCAGCTGCAGCATTTAAAGTCTCTACACCAACAGGGCCAACACTCATAGCTGCAATGCAGCTCTGGAAGCCCCAGAGAGGACAGAGGGGGAATTTTTGAAATAAAACACTTTAAAAAGACAGAGGAATGTGTCCAGCATCCCAGAGTGGGCGTTCAAAACTGCCTGATCCACAAGGGGTTTAATTTTTTCTGAAGTTACTGGGTTTTCTCTCAAACACCCTCAGAGAGTGGTGAAGTCACGTGGACCCTGCTGGACAGCCCTGCCACACTTCCCAGGGAACAGCACCAGGCAAAAGCAACGACGAATTAAAAGAGACACCAGAACAAAGCAGGAATTAATGGGGTTGACATCAGCTGGAAACAAATCTTTTTTTTTTTTTAAAGACAGTCACATGTATCACATACCTGCTCATTTCAAAGCTACAGGAATTAGAAATTCCACTCTGATCCTGCTGTAAATGTGCATCCAGACATTTCCAGGTTCCACTGTGCACAAGCTGTGACCTCCAGGCAAAGCCCCTGGCAGCTCAGGCCCCTGGGGCACAGCAGACACCCAGGGAGGAAAGGAAAGGAAAGGGAGTGGTTTGGGAAGGAGCACACTCCATGCCAAGGGCTGGCAGGCAGGAGGGAGCTGATGATTTTTAAACGTCTGTCCAAGCATCTGCTGGTGGACACGAGAGCAAAGCAGAGGCTCTGCCCCACCTGCTGTGCAGAGCAGCAGGCAGCCTGCTCTGGCTGCAGAGCAGCACAGAAAATTAATTTCCAGCAATTACTTGTGCTTTGGCCAAAGAACCCGACCTCATGTGTGCACAAGGCAGAGCAGAGCTGCAGGACACCTACAGCTGCTGCTCCAAATGCATTCAAGGGCCCCAGCAATCTTCTTCAAACCCCTCTCACTCCAGGCCTTCAAGAGGCAACAAAAAGCCATTTCTGAGGGGCTGTGCCCCTGACCAGGCAAAGGGCTCTGCTGCCCAGTGCTCAGCACTCCCCAGGCTGGGTGCTCCCAGCTCCCTCCCAGTTCTCCCAGTCTTACAGACCCCTCACCTGCAGAGGACACATCCTGTGTCCATGTCAGACAGGGAGTTTGCAGAGCTGTATTTCTTTTCTGTGTACTAAGTCAAGATTTTTTTTCCAAGTAGGGTTAGGTTAACAGCCTGATCTGGGGAATGGAAGAATTCTAGATTTAAATAAACAAACAAGATAAGGTAGAACCAGTTCTCAGTATTTGGACAGGACTGCTGGCCTCAGAGGCAGGACTGAGAGTTCTGGAGGGCACATCAGCCAGATTATCCCAAATGAGAGCACTCAGCTTCCTCAGCCACACAAACCCTTCAAGGTTCAGGGGAGCTGCTCAGTGCCCAGGCAATTTCCAGACCTGCAGGTCACCTCACCTGTGTGCTTCCCATCCTGCCACTGAAGGCAGCTAGGCCAAGGAAGGACCAGAGGAGCCAATTTCCAGCAGTTTTGTGCAAGGCAGCACAACCCACCACTGGGGCAGGCAGCAGGGGGAAGGCTCGGACTTCTCTTTGACTGCAGCTTCTCTAATCCTTAAAAAAAGTCGTTTGAGGAAATGTGATCCTTTTAAACAAGACAAACCACAGCAAAGCATGAGAGTTTTACAACTTGACTAAATTACCTTTCTTACAATTTCAGGAATTACATTCTGGCACATTGCAAGTCTCCAGTAAGTAATCCCCAAATGCAAACCTGATGAGAGAAGAGAATCAGAAGGGAAGAGTCACAGCAGCATATATTATAATTTTTAAAATAAAAACAAAGAATTGGAAGACTTTACAGGACAACAAATGGACAAGCAGAAATTACAGAGCTCTTGGGGAAGGTTTCTGGGGTTTTTTTAAGCATAACCCAGTGCTGCTGCTGCTGCTTTGCCAGCAGGCTGTAACAGGGCTGCCATGGGCCCTGTGCCTCGGGAGGGCACCTGTACCCAGCACTGCCCTCCCTGGCATAGCCCAGGGGACAAACTGCACTGACAGCCACCGTGGTGGCCCTGGGCCCCAGAGCAGTGCCAGTGCCAGTGCCAGGGCCAGGCTGTGTGGGGACAGGACCCTCCCACAGCCCGGGCAGGGTCTGGCAGGACCCCCAGAGACCCCTCCTGGCAGCACTGGGTGCACAATGACTGGATGAGAGAAGAGCTCAGGGACTGAGTGAGCAGCCCAACATCCAGACTGAGCTTTAGTTCAGTCCTGCCCCCACCCCAGCTGCCATTCCCAGGCTCATTCCTGGGCCAACACACTGTGCACTGGATTTACAGAGCAGTCCTGCCTCATCACACACTTTTTTTCCTATTGGGTTGGACTCAGAGACAAGGACAAAACTATCTATTAGGAAACAAATTACAGTTATTTAGTACTTCTAAAAAATGGCTGCCTTTTAGAATCACTTTGCCTTTTAATATTTAATGACCCAGATCAAGAACAGAACGCTCCCGGAGGAGCAGCCAGCTGGCAGGCGGCCCAGGGGAGAGAATTCTTTGGGATCATGGAGCACCTTCTCAAACAGCTGCATTTGGTGGGATCTGGGGAATGAAACTTCGTTGGGTTTGGTTTCTGAACTGGATCAAACACTTCCTGTGGGTAACGTGAGGCATCTCCAGGAGCAGAGAGCAGAGGAGTGCTCTCAGGAGGAGCAGCCCCCTGTCCCTGCAGAGAACGGCAGCCCTGACAGCAGCTTTGGGCTCTCTGCACCCTCAGGAACAGCTCGTTCACCAGCAGCACGAGCCTGACAGGAAAAAACACCATTAAACCAAAGACATCTCTAAATGCATGACAAAGAATTTAGGGGCTAAAACTCTGGGGATTAAAGCATTGGGGACTAAAGATATAATTGCCTGAGAGTTGCTATTTCATCCAGAATGAGTATTTGATTGCAGTTCCTGTAGGAGGAAGAAAGTGGGTTGTTTCCCCCCTCAAGTCCTACAGCACTTGTCTCCCACGTGGTGCCACAACTGGTAATACACCCCAGACATTGATTAGGCTGCTGTAGGGCACCATCCTGTGTAAGAAAATCATGCACAAAACAGGATGAACACTCTGGCTGGGAGGTTACAAAACTCTGGCTGGGAATGAGGCACAGAAGGGACCTGACTCCTATTGCAAAAGGCAATCAGCATTCACCTGGATGACAAACTATATTGTAAAGCACAAGATAATTCAGTGATCTCAAATAATACCAGAACGTTACTGTGACTTCCATGCTAATAGAAATGCCAGGCTAAAGAAACACTGCCATCAGCCTGGTGTGAAAGAAAACACAAAGCTTTAGGAAAGGCAGGGAAATTGCATTTTAAGGCTAACACAGTTACGTAGTGCAATTACAATGTGCAATCACAGGTGCTCCAAAACTCTGATATAACAAAATTCTGATGTAAAAAGAATCTCGTGTTCCAAGCTAAAAATGTTGACAACTCCAGAAAAAAATCTGTTCAACAAACCTAGCTCTACTGGTTTTTCTTGCTGCAGAATACAAGTTGATTTTTAAAGCACAAGATTTTCAAGGCCTGTTCTATACCAAAATTGGAAGCTTCTCCACTTGGTGCTGCTTTGAAATGGCAGTAGTGGCATAATTACATTATCGATGTAACTCGCACTCTCCGAGGCCCAATCGTGTGAAACAAAGAGTCATTTACATAAATCTTTCACTAAATAGCAGGCTCTATTACCCCAGTATTTAAACAGAAATAGACTCAATTTCCCGCACGGAACCGTGAAAGAAATAACGTTACGAGTCTCCAAGTAGATATAACGACCGGGAGAGGCAGAGAGCCCCAGAGCCCGCGTGTCCAGCCAGGCACGGTCACCTGCGAGGTCCCGTTCCCCGGGGCGGGACGGTCTGTCCCCTGGTCCCGGGGACAGACCGGGGAGCAGCCCCGTCCCCTGGGTCGGCGACACTCGCACCGGGCGGGCGCGGGGCTGGCCGGGCTGCGAGCCGGGCGGGCGGCGGGACGGGAGCTCGGGGAGCATGAGCCTCAGGGACCCCCGGCCCTCCGCACCCAACTGTCCCCTCTGTCCCCAGTGTCACCCCCTCGGTCCCCGCTGTCCCTGGTGTACCCTTGTCCTCGTGTCCCCACTGTCCCCCGTCTCCCCACCTTGGTCCCCCTGTCCCCGCTGTCCCGTGTCCCCACTGTCCCCCCTCGGTCCCCGCTGTCCCCGTGTCCCCGCTGTCCCCCCTCGGTCCCCGGCACCTCCCGGGCAGTGGCGCCACCGTGTGGCCGTCCCGCAGCGCCGCACGGGGGAACCCGCGCCGGGACAGACCGGGGAGAGACCCGGGAGAGACTCGGGAGAGACCCCGGAGAGACCCCCCGAGAGAGGCATCCCTGCTCAGAGACCCCGGAGAGACCCCGGGAGATACAGCCCTGCCCAGGGAGTCCCGGCTCAGGCACTCCCGGGAGAGACAGCCCTGCTCAGGGACCCCCCGGGCACACGGACCCCCGGCCCTCTCTCCCTTGGCCGCCTCAGTCCCCGCCCGCCCTCAGCCGCATCCCTGGCGCTCAGCGATGCCCAGCCCCACTCGCCATCCCTCAGAATGCCAAACAAAGCCTGGGAAACAGGGACAGGTATCCCAACAAAACTGCTCCTAAAATCGTGAATGAGCTCCTGTAATAAATTACTTTCCGGAGTGATTTGCTGATTTCCTGGACTTTTCTCCTCCACCACGCTGAGTGGACCTAAAGCAATCACAAAGCTGACTTTGCCTGTAACCACCCATAGCTCCGAATTATTTTTCCCACCCCACTGTTGGCTTTGAGTGCTTCCAGAAACCTTCAGCACTTCAGCATGGGGGTACCAGTGATCCCAGAGCCATTCCTCTCATTGCTCCAACCAGAACCAACTATTCTCCACCTGCAAAAACCCAGCAAATAAAACTACACCAAGAATTCCTGTGCTCTCGCTCATCCTCCAGCAAATGCATCGATTGTTTTCCACTAACAGCAACAAGCAGTATTGGTCACATCGGTCACTATTCTGAGCCCAGGGAATTCAGAGCCCACGTACCTGTGCTGGCTGGAATGTGTGGCATCATTTCCAGAAGCAGCAGGTACCAGCAGCATTTCTCACAAGTTGCTGGAGGGGAATCACCAGGCACTGTGGCTGCACTGAGTTCTGCAGCTCACACAGAACGGTTTGTATATAAAATCAAAAGATTCCAAAGCAATGAAGGGCTAGGTTTACATGCAGATCAAATGTAGCCCACATAAATCAAAACGACAGCCTCAAAGAGTTGCAAAAATAATAACGTTTAAATTCATAAATATTCCTATTCCTTCTTTTTTAACTGCAGGGAAATAAGGCAGTGATATTGCAAATTCAGCTAAAGCTTTCCAGATTCCTCCACTTGTTTTCTGCTTTGGAAGGGTGGTGGTTGGGAATAAATGTAAATTAAAAACCCACTGCACAGATTAGTCACTGTGATAAAGATTGATAAATACAAAACCCTTTCACATACAGACGTGCATATTTCAAATACAGATCAATTCATCACACTTGGACAGAATGTTTTGTTCCCAGGTCATGGACCCAGTTTAAAACGACCCCTGAAATCAATTAAAGGCCACCCAAAGAGCCCAAACCCCCCAGTGGCACTTTCCACTGTCCCAGGGACCTCTGTGCTCCATCCCCATGGGCCACAGGCTGCAGCTGATACACAAAATCCCCCAGCTGAGGCCACACGTGGGATTTCTGTGGGCCAGGAGATGTCTTGGCACTAACATGCCCATGAAGAACCCCAACAGCTTTGGCTCTGGTCTCCTCTGAGAGCTTGTCTGGTCACACCTTCCCACCCTGTTTTGCAGCACAACAACATTCCAAGGCTCCACCTGCAGAGTCACAACAGAGAACCAGGGCAGGAGCCCTCAAGTCAACTCAGTCAAGGCATTTATTAGTGACTCTGGGAATCAGCTCCTCAGTGCTGCTGTGTTCTGGTTTAAAGCCATGCAGCACATCCTGCCATGTACAAACGAGGATTATTTTAACCTCCAGTCCTGCACTCCTGGCTGTTGCTGTCAGCCCCTGCTCAGCTCCCACAGCCCTTCCTGAGCCACAGGGATGTGTAACACGGGAAACAATTCCATTTGCACTTCTGCCTTGGCTCAAACCCTTCACAACCAAGAGCACTAACTCTGCTTCTGCTTTCACCTTGAGCCGCCAAACACTCAACAAAGTCAGCAGAGGTGGCCCTGACTCCTCTTTTCCGAGTGTGCTCCAAGTTTCCCACGCGTTCGGAGCACATCCATCGGTTGGCCATGGTGTGGCAGCCAACAACAGTCAGTGAGTGAGGCTGCTCGAGCCTGCCGGAGACAGCTCCGGAGTTCTGCAGCAGGACAGCAGAAGAAATGGTTGCTTTTTTGCTCTTGGGTTTGTTTTTTCTTTAGAGGAACCCTTAAATGCCTTTTTGTGTGCTCCTGTTCTAAGGCAAAACAAGAACAGCTGTTACCAAAAACCATGAGAAATAGAAAGAAAGTTACCAAAAATCGCGAGAAATAGACTCCAGATGAAGCATCTTTGCCTGTCTTTACTGCTCCAAGTCCTGGCAGTTGTGAGGATATTTGGGTTTTTCCTTTGTAAAAGAACATCACACATAGGACAGTTTGGGTTTTGGTACAGGGCACTCAAACTCTTCAGGGGTCTGCTTCTATTAGTGAGCCATTAAACACCAGGAAAAAAATAGTTGATCAATTAAACCAAAACTGAGCCACCACATTTTTTAGAGATTCCTGTATTTCATCCTATCGGAGACACTTCAGCTGACCCCACTGAGATCACAAGCAGAAGCCTGGTGAGTTCAGCCAGGCCAACATCATCTTTCCAGGCTTTCAGCAAACAGGAAAAACTTGTTATTTTTTTGCAGAAGTGCAACACATCATCTTCCACTCCTACCCTGACCCATAAAGTAATCCAGCTTGTAAAGATCTGACAGTTTTTGATGGAAGGCTCCCCAACAGAAGTTACCCTGCAGCTCCTGGGGTGGCAGCAGCAGGGGCCAGGCTCCAGGTGCAGGTCACTGTGTCACTGCCACCAGCCCTGGGCACTGCCCCCAGTCAGAGCCCTGGGCACTGCCAGCGAGTGCCTCAGCTCTGCCATCAGTCTGGGCCACAGCCAGGGCCACATTTGTGCTTCTGGGCTGGTGACAGAACCAGCCTGGAGCAGGGCAGAGCTGGGGCTGGGCTGGTGCCCCCACCCTGTGCCACCAGCCCATAGGGAGGGAGGGATGGGGGAGGTTCTGAAAGCAGCAGAAATAAAACCAGCAAGATGTGACAAGCAGCCCATTGCCTCAACACTCAGCTCACCAGGATGCTGTAGGAAAGTTCAAACATTTGCCAGGTGAAATAAGAGCATTTATTGGGTAAATCAAGTCAGCATATTACCAAAAATAAAAGGTGTACATTGGAAGCTGGGGAAGCAAATCCCTGCTGTGCTTGGTGCACAGTCTCCAGGACACTGGAATCTGTGGAATAGGACTGAGCAAGGGCAGAGCTCAGCTCCTGGCTGCAGGCATGGCCCCTGTGGCATGTCCACAGCCACACAGCCAGGAGGAGTGACAGTGGTTGAGAAATATTATAATTACCAAAGAACAATAAATATTGATTTTATAAGTGCATATTTGCATCTCGTTTTATTGTAAACACTATCAGGCAATTTTGCCTGGTTACTTTTTTCCTATCTTAAACCAGCAAAATCTCCAACAAGCCCAACAAACTGAGATCAAACAGGTTGTGTTTGAGGGAAGGGGTCTGCCTGACAGCAATTTCAGATTTGGGAAGTCTCACCTGCCCTCAGTGATGCCCCAAGGACAACATTTTTTCACATTGCAGATCCTGATATGATGAATGAAGCCGATCAAGTATCTCCTATAGATTGATGCACTTTTTAAAAAAGAAACTCTCTGTACCCACAGCACAATTTCAGCAGAAGATATGTGGCAGTGTAGGAGCTAGAACAGTATTATTTTGAATAATTTCAGTATTGCAGAGAAACCTTGTAACCTACCACAGGAAAAGAGAAACTTGGCCATAAATGATCCTGCCTGGGCTTGCAGCCTCAGTGTGAAGCACTCGTGAGCAGCCTCTAACTCATCAGGGTCTCAGAGGTAATATGGGAGTTAAGGCTGCACTGACATCACTCCTGAATATAAAAAGTAATAAGTTAATGCTTTAGAGAAAAAATAGCATTTCCCCTGTTTGCCTCAGGCTCTCCCAGCCCCTGTGCTCTGTGCACCAGCGGCAGCCTGCAAAGGATCCCCATCATTGCTTCATCTCACTAATTAGAATTTACCTGCTGCAGATTACAACATGGGGTTAGTGTTGAGCAAGAGCTGTCCTGTTCACCCACAGCCTGGTCCTGAGAAGTGCTGAGCAGCAGACAGGGCAGTTTTAATCCAGCCCTTCCTTGTAGGGAGGCTAAAACTTAATAACTTCTATTTAGAATAATAAATTCACATACATGTTTTTATACCTCCAGGTTTGGGAAGGGTTCCATAAATCAGACCCCAAGGGAATCCCTGTGTCACTGGAACAGGTGTCAGAGCAGCAAAACCTCAGGAGCTGTTTGTGACCCTGCAGGGCACAGAGAGACAACTGCAATGGCAGTGCCATTTTTGGTGATCAGGAAATTAAACCTGAAGAGGCACTGCTGGGACAAAGGGAGCTCAGACCTGGGCTGGAACCCACTGGTACCAGTAATGCCTGTGCACTGCACTGATACAGACTGGTCCCAGTAATGCCTGTGCACCTGCACCGGTACAGACTGGTCCCAGTACCCTCTGTGCACTGCACTGACACAGACTGGTCCCAGTCCCAGTACCA
>JBBMKD010000034.1:17866639-17878752 GCA_037834095.1 Argya squamiceps
AACTACACCTGCACCGGTACAGACTGGTCCCAGTCCCAGTACCAACTACACCTGCACCGGTACAGACTGGTCCCAGTCCCAGTACCAACTACACCTGCACCGGTACAGACTGGTCCCAGTCCCGGCTGCCCCTGCCCCGGTCCCGCCCGCAGAGCTGACGCTGCTGCTGCTGGAGCTGCCCGTGGCCAGGCCGGGCTGTGCCGGGCACCCCCGGGAGGGACAGGGCAGCACAGGGGCTGTTTGTGCCCAGCTCCAGCTGCAGGGACACACACAGGTGTTTTACCTCCGGACGCTGAACGTTCCCTCCGGGTCAGGGATGCACCCGGTGCCAGGGACGCGCTGACCCTGCCGAGCCTGGGCTCCGCCCGGCTGCACAGGGCAGGCTCAGGGTGGCTGGGAGCAGAGGAGAGAGATGTGCAGTGCCTTTCCCATCAGTTCCAGGCCCCGGGGGGGCTGTGTTCCCGGGCTCAGGCGGCGCAGAGCCGGCAGGGCTGCAGCCCCGTCTCGGCGCACGCCGGACACCGCAGCGCCCGGTACGACTCCCGGAATCGATTTGCCAGCATGGAGAACTTGCTGCCGTGGCACAGCGAGCAGGGAGCACAGCCCGAGCCTTTGCACTGCCAACAGCCGTGGTCAGCATTGCCCTCCTGGAGCAGACAGCAGGAAAAAAGTCTGTTAGTGGGTGTGAGATACCAAAGTCAGGAACGTTCTCCAAAGAGGGAAGCTCTGTCTCCCCGTCTTTGCCATCACAGTTGTTCCTGACACACCACTCTGCCCGTGACAATCAGTTCTCCAAGCAAGGACTTTGACAGAAAGGCTCCCACATGCTGGGGGACCATTTGTGGCTACTGCTAGAAAATGAGAAGTTAATGTGACTGGGCTTATAACACAATATTCCAAACTCATCTTTCTCCTCTGCACAGCTCCACCCATCCTCCTGTCATTTCTTACCACACCATTTCCACTCTGTAGCCTCAGGCTTGAGCCACACTTCATTTCTTTAGGGATGGCTCATCACCCCCTCTCCCCAAATCCCCCATCACCACCATGCACAGCTTCTCTCCAGCTGTCCTTTGTGACTGCCTCTCCCTCACTGTGCCAAGCAGCTTCTTTCAAACCCCACCTTGAAATTTGTGGGAGCAGAAGGATGGCAGTGACCCATGCTCAGTACAGCCCAGACTCAGCTCCATGAAACTGTATCAGCCCCACATGACAACATTGGGATTTGTGGGATCAAATCATGGCCAAACTAATTGGGATTCTGACCAACAAAGACTCCCCCGTGAGAAAGCAAACGTAGAGGCACAACCTTATTTCAGCTGATACTAAAATTTTAGCCTGAAGCAGTCTCAGCCACAGAGCAGCTGTGTTTAGCCTTGTAAGGCTGGAGAAACTCTGGCCTGCTCTTATCCCACTGGGAGGGGTGACAAGGGATGGAGCCCAGCCAAGGCCTGTAAATGCCAACCATCTCCAGGAGAAGGGATCAGTGGCAGACAGGAGCACCTGGAAGCAGCAGCACTGTCCCCTGAGCATGATCTCAGCACAGTGCTGGTTGTTACCCCCTGAGGGAAATGAGGAACAAAGTGGTGCTTTTTATCCAAACTTAGGAGCCAGATACAGACATGGATGGGGCTTGGGTAGTTTCACCAGAGCTAAGGGGGAAAAGCACTTTCCATTTTCTCTTACCTGCACATACTGGTTACAAGTGACCTTATTGTCCCCCTCTTCTTTATGTCCAGCACTAAATCGTTCTTTCTTGTCCCGGTACACAAACGTCCAGTCATTTATTCCCTCAGTCTGGATGATTCTTCTCATGAGCTCTTTCTGGTCCATCGGTGCACGGATGATTTTCAGGTTATTAGTGTAGATGATGATCTTGCCAAAATCTACAACGGGTGAAGTCTGAAGAAGGAAGTTACCAGTGTCTCACCAGTATAAATTCACTCTGTAAACACTGATGGTCCCCTCCCCCAGGCCAGCTCCCCTGACCACCCCCAGAGCACCCAGCAAAATGATGGAGGTACAGCCCTAATGGGTGAATTTGTATTTTTTTTCCAGTCATATTAAAGCTAAACTTGGTCAAGCATTTCCCTGAGAGCAGCACTTTGCTGACCTGGTCCCTCCTCCCTCCTCTCCAGGTGTCATATGGAGTTACTGGGGCCTATTGTTTTACACACTCTTCATATTTCACTGCAAGTGTCCGTGTCAAGGAGCCATGCAAAAGGAGATGTTCACCTAGAAAATGCCCTGAGTGACATCAGCTGCCATGAGGTGGCTGCTGCTCCCCTGGCAGTGGGGAGGGGGAGGCAGGTGAGCACAGGTCCTGCCCCTGCAGAGGTGAGAGCCTGGTGTGTGCTGCAGACACGCTGTCTCCAGGCACCGGGGCAGGCTGAGGGAACACACAAGCTGCTACTGGACACTGTGGTTGGTTACTGGAGGTGTCTGTGCCTGGGGAGACTGGGCAGGGAGAGAAGCCTTACCCAAGAATGCAAACCAAAATAACGGGGTGGATAAGATCACGGCAGTGCAGTGTCCTTGGGCAGCAGAGATGCATCGTGGTCTGATGTTTTCAGGCAAACTACATGTCCAGTGTGTGAACAGGTTAAATATCAGACATCTGGGTTTCCCACCCACAGCTCTGATGAGTGCCAGGAACTAACAGACTTTCAATGTGTTCAAGGCCATAAAAAGTATTTACAGATATTGTGCATGTACTGCCTCTTTATTAGGCCTAAAGAAGCAATTCTCTATCAGTGCCATTAATTAGACGTTAAGAAAATTGCCAGTGAAGCTAAGGTGGGATTATCAAAGTAGCCAAAGAGGAATTCTGGCTGCCAGAGTATGTGGACACCTGGTACCCTGATGGCAGCACTGGCTTCCTGCCAGTTGAAGTCACACAACTTTAATATTTTAAATACATCAAATTAATGTAACGTCCTCCTTACATTTGACTGATCTAGATACAGTAGGATTCCCACGTACAGATATCAATGTGTATGAAAATGTTCTCTTTTGCTCTACCCAATGGACAGATGCAGATCAGCACTGGGAGAAGCCAGAGCACAGCTGGAGCACAGCTGGCAGACACTGTTCCCTTCTGCCTGCACTGCTGCAGACCCTGAGGGTCCTGCCATGTGTGGCACATTCAGCATATTTCAGGAATTCCTGGAATAATGGATGGAGATTCACAACCACCCTTTTCAAATCCTGGCCTGGCTGAAAACAGTTTTATCAGGATGAGGCTGCAGTGTGAGGCCATTGTTACCGTGCCCCCAGGGCAGCACTCACCCTGCAGTGTGACACTGTTGTCACCGTGTCCCCAGGGCAGGGGCAGCACTCACCCTGCAGAGGCTGGCTCCGGGCGGGCAGTCGCTGAGCAGGGGCCCGTGTGTCTGGTCCTCCCGGAGGATGCTGATCCTCTGTGCAGTCAGGGCCGTGGGCCAGCAGCAGCCGCTGTCCGGCAGCTCCGCGGGCCCGCAGGGCTCCCCCGGCTCGAAGCTGTGCCGCAGGAAACGCCGCGAGTGCTCCTTGGCCGGCGGCTCCAGCTCCTGCCCGTCCTCGTAGACTTGTTTCAGCACCCGCCCGCTGTAAGCCGAGGAGATTTTAAACCTGACCTTGCGGGGCCGCCCCTCGTGCCGCTGGCTCGGTTTCTGCTGGGGCTCGTCCATCACTGGGGTTTCAAGCTGCGGGTCCTGGAGATCAGCCCCAAGAGCTTTGGGTCCAAAAGAAAACACTTGCAGCTTCTCCCTGCCGCATGATGTATAATTCAGGGTTTCTGGTAGTTCCTCTCATCTTACAGCAAAACTGACACCGCTGTATTAAATATTGATAGAAATTCACAAAGAGAAAATATCACTGCGAGTGTGGAGTCAAAAACAGGTTGGTGAGTGGGGGTCAGGCTGGGCACCACAGCAAGAAAGGAATTAACCTGGAAGGAGAGGATTAAATAAGAAACTCTACCCATATTTCTGAAACCATGGAAATGTTTCTGCCACGTGCTGTGGTAAGAACTACCCCAAATACATCATCCCAGTAGCTTTTCATAATTTTCTGGCAAGGTAAAAAGTTAAAAAGTTAAAAAGTTAAAAAAATTCAGAGAAAAAGCAATCCAGACTCATAAATTGCAAATGTGAGTAATTCCTCTCCCATTCTCACACTGAAACCCTGAGAGCACAAAGCTCAGTTTCATTTTAATCTAATGTGCTCCTCTGCAGGTTGTGAGATCTAATTAAGATATTCTCTGGTTAGTGCTCAATCCCTATTTGTAATACTTGATGCCTTTTAGGGCCTTTTGGACAATTCTGGGCTTTGTTTTCATTTTTAGGAGGCAGTCATCACCTCATGCAGCCCCAGCTGGGGGAGTTCATTTCCCCAACACTCCCAAACCTCCGTGTCCAGGCAGCCACCCCAGCCAGCACCTCCCGGGGCAACCCCTCCTCAGGGATCCCACCCCTCACCCCAGAGCTGGCACCTCCCTGGCCTTGTCCCTGTCACTGTGGGTTTGGTTCCTGTGCCCATCCCCGGCTGCATCTCGAGCTCCTCTGGCCTTTTCAGGGGTAAAATAAACAAAAAGTGTGCTACAAAACACACCTACAGGTAACTGCTGTCTGGGCTTTAAACACGTCCCAAATCAATCACGTTAGTCCCCAACGGGGGTTAAAATCTCCTTTTTTTTTTTGAGTTACAAGATTTTAGTACATATCCACCATTACACATTAAGTGGGACTCTGCTTGGCAGGATGTAGGCAGAGAGCTTCATTTAACTTCTTTCAGTTCAAACCCAGCACTGTTAAAGCTCAATTCTCTCAATAGGTTAATTCATTATGTCTTTTTAAAGTCTGTTAATGAAATGCTAGGATGACAGTTTAAGAAGCTGCCTGTTAATAATTCCACTGCATAGACCTTCCAGCAGCCAAGCAGCTGCCAGGAGCAGTTTCTGTCATGACAGAGAATGCTCTGAAGGGTCCCCTGGGCTGCTGGAAGCCTCATCATAAGGACATGGAAAAATTGTTTCTTGTACCAAGAGAACAGGCCTGGGCACACCCAGGGTGAGCACCCGGCCCTGGATCCACCCTTGGCACCTCCACAGCACCAGCACCTCACAGGGCTGAGGGCAGCTCCCATCCTATCTCACACGAGGCGAAAACTCTTTGTATGAAAACTCTGATTTGCATGAACCACACTCGGCTCTTGCTGCATTCACCTGGAAGCCTGATGCACCCGTTCCACTGTGAACCCACTGAATCTGCCCTCAGAATTGCTGCTTTTCCAGGGGTCCCCAGCAGCCATAACCTGACATAAATCCCTCTGTGTGAGATACCCCACTTGCAGGTCATTTTCTTTTGATGAAGGGAACAATCAGGCAGGAAGAGAAGTTCAAAGCAGCAATGAGAGAGCAGAGCACGAGCACCACTGCGAGCCCAGCACAGCAGCTGGTGGCTGTGCAGGTATTCACAGGTGCTGCCACAGTTGGGATCCACCTGGCCCTGCCATTGTGCCGCTGGAACAGTCCATTCCCTTCAGGATTCAGGCAGGCACAGCCAGCCCGTGGCTCCTGCTGCCCCAGTGTCCTGTCCCATGTCCCAGTGACACACTCCCCATGTCACCCATGCCAGGACACAGAGGGGGCTGTTCATCCCTCATTCACAGAGCCACAAGCTTCTTTTGTGTCCATGTACTGACAACTCTTGCAAAGAAAAGATCCCCAAGCTGCCCCATTCTGCATTTCTCAGCTGTTCCAAACACCTCAAATGGGTGCTTCCACATTAAATATCCCAAACGGGACTTCCCGGGGGGTGTTTGATGAGGCCAACCCCAGCTCCACCCGTGACCCCTGGAGCCCGCAGGGTGTGGGGTGCTCAGCCTGGGGGGTGGCACGGGTGGGTGTGGGATGGAGGTGCCCTGACACGAGTGGGTGCACGGGTGGAACCTTGGCATGGGTGAGTGCAGAGCCCTGGCACGGGTGGGTGAGGGATGAACGAGCCCTGGCACGGGTGGGTGCAGAGCTCTGGCACGGGTGGGTGTGGGATGGAGGAGTCCTGACATGGGTGGAGCCCCCGCAGCTCCCGGGGCCAGCAGGGGTTTGTTTCCCACAGCCCGCATGAGCCTTACTAAAAATACAACAAAAATAATTTGGCATTCAGCAGTGAAATAATTAAGTTGCACGACCTAGATCATCACAGCTCTATATTTGACTCCAGACTCGGTTCCACTGCATTTTAATGACACCCCACTCGTGTTCCAGGCGTGGGGCCCCTCCTGCCCCGCGCAGCCCGGGGAGGGTCGGGGAGCCGCGGGCTCTGCGGAACAAAGAGCCAGCCTTGCCCCGGGCAGCACAGCCGCTGCTTTGGAGCTATTGCAGCAAAGCCGGGGCTCTGCAAAGCAGGCCCGAAAGAGCCACCGTGAGCTGGGCTTTGAAGGCGTGTTTCCACCTGCAAGTGCTGCGGAAAACACTTCGCAGCGCTGTGCTTCCTTGGAGCAAGCAGGGCTGCCCTCCTTCCCCTGCACAGGGAGCAGGGTGGGGGTGAGCAGCGGGCTCTGAGCTGCAGCAGGGCCCTGCTCACACACTGCCTGCACACAGCATCCCAGGAAGCTGCCAGGACACCGGGGGTGTGTCCCCACACGCGTGTGACAGAGGGAGCACGGCCTGGGAGGGCATTCGCAGGCAGCCGGCACTGCCACCACTCCCTCTGGCCTGGCAGCCTGCACCTGGATTTCATCATTCCATGTGCCAGGAGATACTGGCATCTGCAGCTAGAGGTGAACCTCAAAAAACACAAATATTCTTCTAACTAATGCTCAGGGGTTTCCTATTCAACAGCACTGAGACAGTCGTGGCTGAGACTGTTTTATACTAAACCTGTCCACAGGAGCCAAGACAAAAACCTTCTTCCAGCTGTTTCCAAGTGATACCTGCCAGCAGCTCAGAACATCTGTTATCTTTTATCTGACATTAAACATCACATTTTTTAAATTAACAATTTTTAAAGTGTGAAAGATTTTTTAAAAGATGAGCTTCCCTAGCCAGGCCTGACAGTGCTCAGGGCTAGCTGTGTTGTGTTAGGGTTTGGTTTGGGATCCCCAGGGTGGGAACAACCTCATGAGGTACCTAATCCATCCGCCCCCAAAGCAGCCTGGTCAGTGTTCCAGCTCCTGCAGAGATGCACAGAATTTGTTGAGTGTCATTAGCAGACAACAGACACAAAAGAAGGAACAGGAACTGCAGTGGGTGGCACCTGCACAGGCAGCCCTGGCACTCATTGCCCTGACACCACGATTTCCAAATCATGGAAAACATTGCAGGATTGGCTCAGGTGTAAGCTGATCAGATCAGGAGGCACTAAGGTTTGTCTCCTGGGGAAGCAACCTGACCCACACCAGGCATTTCTGGCATTCCTGGCCATCACCTTCCTCTGCCAGGGACTTACATAGACAGGCTTGAAGTAGTGGTGGCTTGTTCCTGCTGTGAAATACAGGGGCAGGCACAGATCCTGTGAGAAATCCAAGGAGCTGAGGCAGGAGTTTCCTTCCCTCCCAGTCAGAGCTCAGCCCTGGCTCCCACAGCCCCGGGACCAGCGTGGCTCCTGCAGAGGGTGGGAACAGCCCAGCACGGCCTGGGGCTGGGGGTGCTCGGTGCTGTCCCACCCCCAGAGCTGTTCTCTCACCCACTCTGAGCTCCACTGGCAATCAGGAGCTGACTGCTCACTGTCAGCCCTGGACCAGCAACCCCACCACTGGCCTTCCCAAACAGCCCTCCTGTATCCAAATTCCTTGTTCCAGAGAGGGCTGAGCCTGAGAGGCTGGGGCACGGCAGGAATGGACTGGGCAGTGCTGGGGAGAGGAGCAGCAGCCAAAGCCAGCACCACCAGGGTTTAGCCCAAAGCTGGATTCTCTGATACAAACATCCAACATCTCCTCGGCAGTCCTGAGCACCTGATTAGAGCTGAACGAAGGTGTGATGTCATGCTGCATCATCTGCCCTCGTGAGGGGGCTGGCAGGGTTTCCTTTTGTGCTCAGCCTCCCGTTTTCACTAAAATGCCAAAGTCACGGGTTATTTAAAATTCTGGATGCTTTAACCCCTCACTGAGCTGCATTCACCAGTCGTGAGGGCGCACAGACACAGAGATACGTGCACACACCCTCACACATGCCGTGAGTTCACGGAATCCAGGATCCGAGCTCCGAAGGTTTCCTTGTGCCGGCAAAGGCAGGGCCCGCTGCACATTCCCGGGGGATGAGGTCAGCGGGGGTGGAGGACGCCCAGCACCGCCGGGAGAGCGGGCAGGCTCCGCGGGGAAAGCCGGCTCACTCTGCACCTACCCAGGTAAGCACAAAAATCCTGAAGTCACAAAGGAACAAAGGGAAATACAGGAAAAAGAGCTTCAAAGAGGGAAATTCCCAGGTGCTGAGTTTTATCCATGGACACAGCTCTCCCTGGGCTGCTCCTGGGACCAGAGCCCAGGAGAACATGAGTGCAGTGGGCAGAAGGATGCAGGGAGAAGGATGAGTGTACCAGAAATCCCGGAGCTGCTGGGGGGCACTGGGCACTGTCTGAGGGCCAGGGGCTCCCAGGAGCTTCAGCTCCCAGAGGAGGGGCAGGGGCTGCCCACTGCCCTCTCTCCCCGTGAGGAGTTCCAGCCCTGGGCCGTGCAGCTCAGAGGTGTCAGAGCCAGTTTTGTGTCTGCCCCAGGCCCGGTGTGAGCTTTGATCACCCCCATTCCATTCTTCCCAGGTGCAGGGACCAGGCTGCAGCAGGAGGAAGAGGAGGAGGAGCAGGAGGTGGCCTGGGTGACCTTCCCAGTCACAGGAAGGACACGTCCATCCTCTCTCACTGTTGCTCAGCCTGGTTCCACCGCCAACTACTCCTAATGACACTTCAACAAACACACAACAATCTGTCTTCATGAAAACCAGTGAATAAATTTAATTTAAAAATACTTTTCTATTTCTGGACAGGCACCACTCTCCTCCAGCTACTTCAGAATCAGCTGAAGCCTCCACAGTACCCAATAGCCAGACTGCACAAGGCTGCAATGGCAAAACACAGCCTTGAATCCTCTGTGAGCTTCAGAAACAGCTCCCCTAAGCCCTCCTCTCTAGGAAGTGTAGATGGGGTCTCGGTGTTTGGCTTCTATCCTCCAGCTGGTGTGCCTGTACCCCATGAAGGGGAAGAAAGGAGAAGATTCTGAGCCACACAGAGCTCCCTGGGGGTTTGTCCCTGTGGGTGCCCCTGGGGCTGTGGGTGGGCACTGGAGCAGGGAAGGGGTAGCTGCTGGTGCTGCCCAGCACAGGAGACCAGGCATGGCTTTGGGAGGTGGAAAATCTTAGAGAGGCTTTTTCTGTGCTGGCTGCAGGTCCACACACTCTGCACATCCCTGCAGAGTCACGCTGGCCCAATTATGTCTTCAAGCAAACACAATTTATTTACTGAGTGTGCTGGGCTCTGTCATCAGCACTGCTCAGAGCCCACAGCCACTGCACACGGCCAGCAAACACTGCCCAGGACCAGCCACCCCAGGGACAGGGGCACTGCCAGGGACACTGCCAGGGACAGCACTATCATCCTGGCCCTTGGGGCCTGGAGACACAGGGGGGGTAACTGCCATTCACCCCTTCCAGCAGCAGCACTGGGTGCCGTGTTTGTGGGTGGGTGGGAGGATGAGCTGCCAGCTCAGATCTATAATCTGTAGCAGCTTGTAAGAGGCACCCCCTCTCCCTGCCCTCCAGGAGCTAAAAACAGCCTGAAAGGTCCCTCTTCCCCCGGGAAGGAGGCATGTGGCATCCACTTGCATGGTGCAGAGTGGCTGAGGCTTTTTGTACCCCCTGGAGGTGCTGCCATGCTGTGCCCTCATGGCACACACAGCCCTGGCTGCAGCAGGGCTGAACCCCAGCCCCGGGCCCCACGGCTCCTGTGGGAGGATGAGAACAAAGCACATTTGCTCTGGGATCCCTTGGAGCTGTTTCCTGAGTCCATGCTGGAGCTGGGGGAAGCCAGAAGAAGCTCCCAGGGGAGGTGTGTGTGCAACCCCCTGGTGTGGAAGCAAAGGTGGGCACATTGCTCTCAATGATGTGTCCCAATTTCCAGCTCCCTGATAAACCTCTTTGAATAACCCAGTCTTGCAGCACATATTTCAGCAGTTCCATCCCCTCAGCACCAGGCATCCTTGCCCTGGGAAGCTGCAGAGGGCCCCAGTGCAGCAGTGGGGCCGTGCCCAGGCAGAGCAGTGTCCTCCAGACCAGGCACCTGCTGCCTCCAGCCCTGAGCTAATTACAGCACTGGCACCAGAGACTGTTCAAATGAAAGGGAAGCATGAGCAGATTTCTAGCTCTGCCTTTATTTTTTAACCCAAATAACGAGTCCTGTTGGAAGAGAGAGGCAGTGACAGATAATAAAGTTCAATGGAATGGTCTGAGTGTGAAGGGGAAAACCAGGAAACCCTCACAACCTTGATCCCAATCTGGACATGGATATGCTGTGTGGCCCCATCTCCTGATTTCCTCCGTGTAAACTGGGCAGTGGGGGATGCTTACTCTGAGGGCATTCTAGAGACGAATGAGCTTTTGGGGAGTGCTTTGAAGATTTAACATGTTGTGTAAATATAAGCGTTAGCACAGACAGCTTTTGTATTGCAGCAGGAGCAGAGAATGCAGCCTGGATTGGAGCCTCACTGGGCTGACCTGGCAGCTCAGAATCTCAGCTGGAAAAGCCCTGACCCCACCTGGGAGATCAGTACCTGTGCCCCAGACCTGCAGAAAGGGCCAGAGTCACTGCCAGGCTCAGGGGAGCTTCCCCAGAGCATATCCCTGGTGGCATTCCCAAGGAATGGAGAGCACAGGGGGTTCCTGACCATGTCACCCCCTCAGGGACCCCCAGCCCCTGATCCCCTGGGCCCCCCGAGTGTGCTCAGCACTGCTGGATTCCCCAGCCTGGCTCTGCTGAGGTGACCAGGCACTCCAGCTGTGGCCTGTGCTTTCCCCTGGGAATTCAGAGGGAACTGGGCATTGCACTGTGCATGTGCATCCCCCAGCAGAGCCCCAGTCCCACCCAGGGCTCTGAGAGTGCAGCTAATGCAGCTCTGGCCCTTAAAGACCAGGGAAACTGAGGCAGCAGCTACCAAACACATCTGGTTGGAGATGGGCAGGAGCTGCCATGCAGAGAACTGTTCACTCAACTTCACTTCCAGCACCTCCCCACTGCAGGGTACTTCATAATTCTGTTTCCTTTCTAATCTAACTGGATGAAAATACAAACTGAGTGCTAATCACAGAGCACAAATAGGGAAGAATATGTAAAAAAGAAAAACAACCCTCACCACCTTTGTTTTCAGTTAAGTTTGCATCAGGAATCATATTTAGAAGTGCTGGCAGATGAGCTGATGCTGCTTGCAGCATCACCCATTAACCAGTATGCACCTCACCAGCCCCACACATCACCATGTGGCAGATCCAGCAGCACCAAAGCAAAAGGAAACTTGAGATGGAACAGAGTGAGGTCATTGGTTCCTGGCAAAATCCTGAAGATGTTTGTCAACATTTTAGTTTAGCCAAGTGGCCACTATATTACAGAAATACAGAAATATTTGGTTTTGCCACAGTCATGATCTTGGAGGAAGAACTTTTGAAAAAAAACATTAACCCTTTCCACACTGTACTTCTGAAGAATCTCGAGAGTAGGGCAGGGACAGCTGCAGCCTGATGGTGTTATCTGAGACATCTTCGGATTTATTCTTGTCCTCTAATATTTGTAGTACTCTTCTGTTGAAAACACGGGGCCGAAACACAGCCAGGTTTGCAAGGAAAGTGTTCGTGGACCTTAACTGCCCCTCCTGCTGTCCTTAGGCAATCCATCAGTATGTGCGGGCAGGCAGACCCGAGAGAGGAATTTGGCCGATAAAGGGAATAAAGTGACGGGTACCTGAGGTGGTCCCTAGCCTCCCTTGCCAAAGCAGTGCCTGGCTGGGCGGGAAGGGCCCCTCAGACCCCCCTGGCTGTTTCTGGGCTCGGGGCTCATGGGCTGGGCTGGCACAGGGAGCAGCTGGTGGCCGTGCTCAGCTGTGTCCCCCTGTCCCAGCACAGCCCACTGCCGGCCAGCCTGGAACTGGGAACCCCGGGA
>JBBMKD010000034.1:17881361-17898445 GCA_037834095.1 Argya squamiceps
CCAGAAGCAATGCCTGGCACAGGGACAGGGACAGGGACAGGGACAGGGACAGGGACAGGGACAGGGAAAGGGACAGGGACAGGGACAGGGACAGGACAGGGACAGGGACACGGACACAGCTGGGGGCACTGGGTGACACTGCCCAGCCCAGACAGGGACGTGACAGAGACAGGGCTGGTGACACTGCCTAGCCCAGAGCACCACCCTGGGTGCAGCACTGGGGTCAGGGGCCAGGGGCAGAGTGCAGCAGCTCCTTGGGCTGCAGTGCCCCCTGCTCAGGGCCCTGCTCTGACTTTGCTGGGAGCCACTGGCTCTCCAGGGGAGCTGCAGAAGCTGCTGGGGCCGTTCCTGCAAGGGACAAACCACCAGCAGTGACAGGTTCCTGTCACTGCCATCCCGGGCAGCACTCCAGCTGACAAGGAGAAGGTTGTAGTTCTTCCAACTGAACTCCGCTGGCCCTGGATAAAAGAGCACAAATACGCTTGTCTGGTTTTCTTCCCTCTCACTCATTTCTTGTTTCCTTAACTGGTTCTCAGGACAGGTAGGAACTTGCTACTGGTGTATAATGGCAACATCCATCCATCTATAGCTCTCAGAAGCTTTTAAGACCAACTTAAGACCAAACTCCTGGGAATGAGCAGAGCCAGTGAGCACTGGAGGAACAGTGGCTGTGGCTGCAGCTGCACCCTGGCACTGGGACAGCCCTCTGAGCTCCTGTGCCTCTCTGGGAAGGGATATAAAATGCATTACACTGAAATACTCTTAGACTTAATTAGTTACTTAATTGTAAAACACTTTGGAATCCTCTGCTACAAGGTGAAGAATGCATTGTATTAGTCACATTTTGGTTTTAGTGGTTTTAAATGCCTGCATTCAGGACCAGAGGTTACTTTGGGTGCTCCAGTGGGATATTAATGGGTTTGGAGTCTCCCCTGAGCTGGCACTCGGTGACAACAGCATGGCACCCAGCACAGCAGGGGCACATTTGAAAGTGCCTGTGCAGTGCAAAGACGAGACAGTGATGAGGGTGATTTTTCATCACCCTGCCCCATGGATGCTTGAGTTCCAGGGTCACCTGGAGCAATCTGGGTAAACAGAGACCTCCAGATTCTTTTTGTCAGGAATCATAGTGAGAGCAGCTGCCCTGCAGTGCTGCTCACCCCACCACAGCCCTGCCCTGGGTACTCAGAATTGCAGTGTCCATGTGCTGCTGCAGAGGAAGGTCCCCAAAAACAGACTGCCCCAATCTGTCTGGGGCAATGGCTGCTAATTACCCCAGTGCTATCCACCACCTTGTGCTACAAACACATCTGATGTGCCTCGCACAGCTCTGCAGCCAGAGCCACCACCCAGCCAGGAGAGGGGCCAGCATTTCGTTTTACCAAGGCTGTTCTATAAATAAACTTCCTTTACTCCCTGGAGCTGAGAACATCACAATTTGGATCAAAGTTTCTCTCATCAGAGGTGTTTCCTTGCCAGCTCTTTGCTCCTCATGCTCATGAGCCTCCATGAAGGCAAAAAATAAAATCAATCCCTCATCACCCAGCAAGCCAAGAGCTCTTCTCATTCTGAGCAGGAGGAGCAAGAGGCCCCCACGGAGCTGCTGGATTAGCACAAATACAGCCCTTGGTTTGTGGTCAGGAATTTCCCAGAGCCAGCTGTTAAAAAACAGGGAATTTTCTAATTACAGCCCATCCCAAGCGATTTATTTGCTGGCATTTAAATCCCTTTTGAATCCACTTCCTACGAGCCAACGTGGCGTGGGCACGTGCTGGGTTTGTGCACATGGACCTGTCTGCGTAACCACGGCCTGGCTGTGCCATCCTGCCCACCCTGAGCCCCTGCACTGCCCACAGCAGCCCCTGGCACCTCAGCCAGGCCTGCAGATCTTGAACACCAATGCAGAGAGGACGAGGCTTTGGATTTTCAGAATCTCCACATAATAAAGTGTCTGGGATTTAGGAATAAAAGGACTTGCTGGGAGGTGAATGTGTAAATAAGCCACGCTGGAGCCTTTGAACTCTGAGGAGCCGCCCCTGGCATGTGCCAGGTGTGGTCACAGCTTGTGCTGAGGCTCCTCCTCACCTGGCTGCAGCCCCAGGTGAGCAAGCACACCATGTGTGCTGAGGTGTGCACAAACCTCCTACACCTCTTCAGGAGGGTGGGATGGCCCAGCTGCGCCCTGCACAAAACTCCTTCCAGGCCCTGAACAGCTACCTGGGTGCTGAACTTTGTCATGCAACAAACATGGGACAGTGAGCCAGAGGAAAAAAGTTCCCAGTGTGACAGCTTGCCTTGGGAAAACACAGACCACGCAGATTTAACTGTGACTTGGGCTATTTTCTGTTCCCATGAACTGAGTGCTCACCACCCCCTTCCAGCATTTCATGGGAGATAGACAGATAACACCTCTATTGGGATAAAAATACTCTGCACTCCAACGTCCCACCTTCACACGGACGTCTATAGATAGTGCCTGCCTCTTGGTATTTTCTCCTCCTCCAGAATCATCTCCAGCTCCCCTCTGCATTTGACAGACAGCACTTGGATTGCTGGAGCTTCTTGAAGGCTTCTTCAAAGCAGACTCCATGTTTGCCCCTGGCAGAGGCAAGCGAGTTTCCTGGCCCCTCACTGAGCCAGCCCCTTGCCCACCCTCCCCAAACCCCCAGCAGTTCCTGTGCAGTCACAGCAGTGACCCCAACACGTGTGTCCCATCCCCTGGGGCTGGCCAAGGGCTGTGGGGATGTCACACACCCTGGGCTCTGCCTGGGGTGGTGCTGCTGCCTCCTTTCCCACCAGAGCATCCTCTCAGCCCACAGCTGCTGTTGTGCCCCAGAGCTCCTCAGCTGGACATGGAGATGCTTCGTTTGGCTACAGAATTCTGTGTGGTCTTAAGGCCTGTCTGGAGGAAGGATTTGTCCCAGGGCTCCTCCACTGCCATGTCCCATCAAGGTTAATCTCATTCTGATGCTCCCACAGTGCTGGTGGCACCTTGTGCCAGGCATTGCTGTGTTTTCTCCCTCTGTGTGTAGTTTTAGCACTTTTATCCACTACAAAGAGAGTGAGGTCAACACAGGCTGATGCACAGCACACACCCCAACAGCTGTGTGAGCAACAGGGCCAGCACAGGGCACTCCTGGGTGGTACCTCGGGCAGTGGGAAGTCCAGAGACCTCCATGGCCAGCAGCAGGAGCCAGTTTCCCTGGTTTTACAGAATTAGGTACCAAGCTGCAAACACATAAAAGTGTTTTAATTTGTTTCCAAGGCAATGAGTCAGGCTCAGATGGCGAGTCAGGAATAGCACAGCAGGGCTCCTCTGCGAGCTCACCTGCTCAGTGCTGTGGTCAGCCAGGAGCCTCAGGGTCTGAGTCCCCTCTTGTCACATCTTCCCTGCTGTTCGCTGTCCCTGTGGCCATGGAGCTGGTCACTGGCCTGAGTTTGTCATTTTTCTTGCAGAGGGAAGGTGGGGAGGAGGCACAGTGCCAGGGCTGGAGGCACCTGAGAGACAGGAGAACTCTCCGTGCTGCCAGCACCTCTCTGCTTGCAGAGGGGCCAGTGCTGGTGCCCAGGGGCAGAGGTGGCCACACTGCCCAGGGCTGAGGAGCCACAGCAGCACTCCCTTTCCCAGCACAGAGAGGGCACTGAAGCAGCAGGGAGAGGGCTCAGGAGCAGCAGCAGGCAGCAGGATGCAGTTTCCTCCCTGCACAATAAACAGCCTCTTCTGAGAACGGTGGTGCTGAGGCAGAGCATCATGACCGGGCACGCCGAGGGCTGACACAGATTGTTTTCCGTGCAGCTTAAAGCCATGACACACAACTTAACCACAGCCCGGGACTGCTGACAGCAGCACAGACTCATCTGATAGAGCAGCAGCCAGCCCAGAGGTGTGAGAGGGTTTGGTGCAGACCCTGCAGCCTGAGCCCACTGGGACCAGCCCCCACCACGGCCCTGCCCTGTCCTCACTTTCCTCCCCTCCTGTCCTGCTCTCCTGAGCTCCTGCAGCTCTGCCAGCCCCCAGCAGCAAAGCCACACTCAGTTCCAGCCCTGGGCACTCCTCCTGCTCACCTGAGTGTCCCCCGTGTTGTTTCACACAGCAAAGTGAAGCCTGACCCAGCTGTGTCCCCCTGGGGGCATCCCCGGCTCTCCAGGGATTCCTCTGGGGCTGGGTGCTGGCACTGGTGCCTCAGCATCTCCCACCCTCTCCATCAGAGAGGCTGCTCTGTGTTTTTAATCATTTCCCCCGTTTTCCATGTCACCCTTTGCATTCCAAAGCCAGGCCAGGTTCAGGGTGACAGGAGCCTTGATGCCATGGTACCCCAGGGCTGTGTGTGAGCAGAGGGATCAGAGCTCCAGCCCCTCTGCCCTTCCCCAGCAGCTGAAGCCATGCAGATGGAGCAGCACAAAACCAGCTAAACCCACACAATTCACATCTCCAGCATCTCCCCGTGGTGGCCACTTGACTCAGGAGCAGGTGGCCACCAGCATCAGCCATGGCCAGTGCTAATGGCTAATTCCCATCTGGGCAGGCCCAGGAGGGAACGGGGCAGCTCCAGGGCTGATGTGAGCAGGAGGGACTGGCTTTGTTCTCCCTGGTGCACACAGTCTACATGTGCTTGGAAGACAGGAACAATCCTCCTCGGGGAAGAAATAATTCAGAAACCACCCAACTGTCTGAATCCTCAGAATATAATTATGTGAAGAGATTGAAATGACAAGTTCACTTTTGAAGGTTTTGTTCTCTGTGACAAGGCTGAAGTTATCTCCTCTGCCGAAATGCAGAAAAACAGAATTGTAATGGCAATTAATTTACATTCAAATAGCTCTTTTCATCCACCTGGATCCTGCAGAGCCCTGAACCGTGCTAGCTGAGCACACAGGCAGGTGATGGGGCTCATTCATGCCATGGAGACACGGGCAGCTGTGGCAGGATGTTGGAGGCAGCTCTCAGTAATGAGAAGGGATGGAGATGTTGTTGATCATCTCTATAAAAACCAGCATGTGCCCATCCTTGGGTGTCAGTGCGTGGATAATCCCCAGCTCCACGTGCCCACAGTAAGTCACAGCTCAGCAGGAGCATGGCCTGGGCTGTGCCCTCCGATCAGTCCTGGAGTCACTGGCTGCCTCAGGGTGAGGCATTCACACTGCCCAGTGCTGTCCTCTCTCCTGTCCTCGGTGTGGTTTTAAAGGGAGTTGCCTGGGACAAGGTTTAGGGGCATGCCCAGCTTCCATCAGCAGCCTCTGCCCTTCCCTGTGCCCCTGGCTCTGCCCCCAGTGATCCCCTCCCCAGCCAGCACCACAGGCTGCTTCTCCTTCTCTTTTGTGTAAGTCCCCATGCTCTGAGCAGGGGTCGCTCAGGAGTCCCCTGCTGAGGAGTTATAACCTGCTCATTTCAGATAACCAGAGTGCATTTCTCTGCTGGGAGGAGATGCCCCAAATTGCTTCTTCACACACACATACATATTTTTAATCTTTGTTTTGTGCAGAGGGAGACTCAGAGGCATTGGATGTCTGCCCAGCACAACTGATGCCAAATGCCAAAAATAGGGGAAAATATAAAATCTTTTCTCCTTTATTGGCCTCAAATCCACTGAAAATGGGGACAAGGAGCTGAAGTGCATCTGCCATGACCGTCCCTGCTGGCAGAGTGGCCAAGGAGAGAAAAGCATCTCCCCCAGAGACAGTGCTGATGGAAGGGGGTTCTGCTGCACACCTGGCCTTACCTGATGCTTCCTCTCCCCAGGGCTCTCCCATGGCCAGGGGCACCTGGGCTGGGCCACTCTGAGAACCTGGAGCAGCTCCTGGGTCTCACTCAGGCATGATGGAGGAGAAAACAAGTGGGGAAAATCGGGAAAAATGAGGCAGCATCAAAAAAAGCAACAGGCATCCCAAAAATGGGTTTCTTTCCTGTAGTTTCTCTCTCTGCTGCTGGGCAGCAGTACTGTACACAAACTTCCAGCAACCTTGCTTGAGTTTTTCCCAAAGCTGCTCCCAGTGTTTTCTCTCAGGGATGTTCAGACAGATGCCAAACTCCACGAGGGACCAGCCAGGGTGTGCAATCCTTGGCTGAACGTTTGCTGCCACTACCACCCTGCTAAAACAAAATGCTGCTTTGGATTAACTGCAAGCAGCTGGACATGCTAACGGGAGAATTCTCCCTCAAAGCAGAGCAGGTCCTCCTGCCCATGCCAGGACCCTGTTCTGGCCCCGGCAGAGAGAACCTCTCCCTCAGCCCTCCAGGCGCTCCTTGGCTTTATCGCAGCTTAATTAGCACCCCAGTTTCTGCCTTTGCAATTAACCTACTTTAAATAAAGCAAAACAGGTCCCTTGCAGAGGATCTGGGACACCCAGGAGTGGGCAGGAGCCAGCCCAAGCTGAGACAGGGCTCAGAGCAGCTCAGAGCTGCAGCCACAGGAGGGAGGTGATGGCTGTGACTGACCTCCCACCCCTGGGGGCTCTGCTGCCCGACCCCAGCCCCGTGGGTGCCACAGAGGGTTCAGCTGTTCTCTCCTGCACCCTACAAACATGTCTAAAAACAGGGACTATGCATGTCTTTCTGAAATCTTCAGCTTGCAACTTTATTTTGTGACAGGCCTGTGCAGTAAAAACCACATTAGTTGCTCCCTGTGGGTAAGTAAAGACTTAGTTTATGTCCTAAATAAAGTTGGGAAATCGATGGGATATTTTTGGCTCAGTATCTGAGAAGCCAAACAAAAATTCTTTAAAAATTTTAAAATATCAAAACCTACAGACTTTGGAAAAAGCTGACTTGGGTCGGGAGATTTAAAAAGGCAGAAAAATGTGAGGAAAGGGTTAAAGAGGAGGGGAAGAGCTGAAGGTTGTGAGTGTGGTTGGAGGAAGAAAGAGCCCATTGCTCCAACCATCCATGCATCCAAGTGGAGGGATGTGTCCAGCCAGACCCAACACCACAAGCACAGCTGTCCCACCTGGGTTTCAGGTATTTATCCCAGTCTGCCCTGCTGCCTCATCCCTTTGCCTGCTGGAGAAAGAATATTCCCGACTCTGAGCACTCTGCTCCTTGCCCTGTTCCCAGTTAGCACCAGGTATGCATTTCATTTCAGAGTTTCTCTTCTTTTTAATACATTTCCATAACTCATTCACGCTGCCTTTAATGTTTTGCTGTATCCTGCATTCCCTCACATCCCAGACGTGGCTGCTCCTCCTTCCCCAGCCCTGTTCTCACACTCTCTGAAAGCCCCATTTGTTTTCTGGTTGCTCCTGAGGCAATCCAAGGCCTGAGCTGCTCCTGCTTGTGTGACAGCAGGCAGTGGTCCCAGCGTGGTCCTGCAGGAGAGCTGCTGTCTGTGCTCTGTCCCCACAGTCTGTTCTGTCCCCATAGCCTGCTCTCTGAACAATCCAGGGATGTGTCTGCAGGGAGTCTCCATGGCCTGGCATGGACCTGATCCCTGGTGTTCTGATGGACAGCAGCACTGGCCCCAGCCTCCCTTTCCCATTTCTTTTCTCCCTGCAATGTGCTGAGGGTGTCACTGAGCCAAGCACATGTGTTTACTGGGAGCACAAATTAAGAGAGAGAATTACTTAATTAGAACTAAACATTAAAGTAATTGCTTCCCATTTCAAAGGCTTTGAAGTAAAAGCAGTACATGAAATTTTTCTCTTCTTGGTTCCTTTTCCCTACCAGGCATCAGGGTTTGGGGATGCTGGAAGATCCTTCTTTCCAAAAACTTAACAATTTCCATGGGAAATTTGATCTTTTCCACACTTCTGGAAACTGACACTGAGATTCTCATTTCCACCTTCCTGACCTCTGAGAAGTGGCAGACAGGGAGGGAGCTCTGCAGGGGTCCTGCCTGAGCCCTGGCACAGACACAGCTGGGTTTGGGGACATGCACGGTAAAAGGCAGAAATGTGGGATGTGTCC
This sequence comes from Argya squamiceps, assembly GCA_037834095.1. Classification (NCBI taxonomy): domain Eukaryota; kingdom Metazoa; phylum Chordata; class Aves; order Passeriformes; family Leiothrichidae; genus Argya; species Argya squamiceps. The sequence goes on from JBBMKD010000034.1 coordinate 17,889,262, forward strand.
CTGGTACAGAAATCTCCTGTGGGATGAGTGGGAGGGGGTGACCGTGGCTTGGAGGAAGTGCAGGGCACAGTCCTCACCACGCCACAGCAGCTGGCAGCCCCTAAAGGGAGGAGAAGGGCAGGGCAGAGCTGCAGAGCCCAGTGAGGGTGCAGTGAGCAGCCCCTGTTCCTGGGCACTGGCACTTCTGCTTCAAGCTGCTCAAAGCTCCAGAGCGAGGGACAATTCCAGATTCCCAACTTCCAACGTGGAGCTGTGCCACCTTCTGAAGGCCAGGGATGGAGCTCAGCATTTGGGGTATCCCTTTGAATTGTAGGGCTGTTCTGTGCCCAGGAGTCCCACACAGAGCTCTGGCGCAGGCTGGGCTCAGCACAGCAGCTGCTTGAGGGGAACTTGGTCATTTCATCTTGGTGAGAGCCAAGATCACAATGTCCCTGCATCTCTTCTGGGCTTGGCATATCTCTGCTATGTCATGTTACACTGCAACAATGATAACATTTAAACCACCTCTTCCCATAACCCAGGAAAAGGCTGAAATAAACTCACAGTCACATGTGTTAAAGCAGGGACAAAGCCATGGGAGCACAGAACCTGCACTCACCTTGCTCTGCTGCATTCTCCTGGCAGGTGACAGTTGGCTGGATGATGGCTGTGACCTCCAGTCCTTCTGAAACAGAAATACCTGGGTCATTAAAATGGATATTGTGTTGGAGGAGTCCTTATAGCAGGCAATAAGAACCCTTGGGAAGACTAGTTTAATGCCTTAACTGTTTCTTAATATTCTTAAACAAGTCCAGCCTGCTTTTCATCTTGATACAAACTTAGCATAAGTATTTGGGAGCTTGTCTTCATTAGTGAAACCCATCAAGGAAGGATGTGGGTAGTTAATCCTAATAAATGCCTGCTTAAGCCTTAGACCTCTGCATTTTTTTCCCATTAATGTGAACGCTTTTGGGGAACTCTGTCTGTATGGGACAAACTGCAGGGGCTGTTTCTCATCCCCCAGGTGCCACGGGCCAGGGCCCTGTACACCTACCGTGGGCACAACCCCGGGGAGCTGCGCTTCAACAAGGGGGACACGATCGTGCTGCTGCGGCAGCTGGACGAGAACTGGTACCTGGGAGAGCTCAACGGCAGCAGCGGCGTCTTCCCGGCCAGCTCCGTGCAGGTCATCAAACACCTGCCCCTGCCGCGCCCCCTCTTCAGCCTGGACCTGCGGGGCCGCAACAGGGGCGACAGCAAGGACATCCTGACCCTCCAAAAGGTACGGGACAGGGGGGACAGCAAGGACATCCTGACCCTCCAGAGGTACGGGACAGGGGACAGCACAGGGACATCCTGACCCTCCAAAAGGTACGGGACAGGGGGGACAGCACAGGGACATCCTGACCCTCCAAAAGGTACGGGACAGGGGACAGCACAGGGGCATCCTGACCCTCCAAAAGGTACAGGACAGGGCAGAGCACAGGGACATCCTGTCCCTCCAGAAGGTGCGGGACAGGGCAGAGCACAGGGACATCCTGACCCTCCAAAAAGCACCGCCCTCAGCCCCGGTTCACGGCGGGCTCTTCCCTGCACCGCACGGGGCTCTGCTGCTCCCCAGCTCCTCGGGATCACCTCTCGGGTGTCTGAGGGTCCCCAGCCCCCTCAGACCCTGCTGCCAGCACTACCCCTCCCCTGTGATGGCCCCCTGGGCACGCAGGGTGACAGGAGCACTGCAGAGGGACACGGCCGGCGCCAGCTCAGTGCGTCACGGGCGGCGCTCCGGGCTCAGAGACCTTCCAGCCACCCTGCCAGAGCTCCGCCAGCACTGGTCTAGACATTAATTGTGTTGAGATGCAGGCTGTAAATGGCACCGGCACCGGTTCCTAGAAATAAAATTAATACTTGTAATGCCCATAATTACAGCCAGCTCTGCTTTGTGGCTGTTTTATAGGAGGACACAAGCAAAACATCTTATTTGAAGCTCTAATACATTTTTTTAAATGTCTTTTCATTTAATGAAATCATTTTAGCTTCAGTAATGACTTATTATTATTAACAGACACAAGTTAGTTAAGGGACACATGCAGCCACCAAGGAATTAGGAACTAATTCTAGAGAAGGCAAAGGCAGGGCTACTGTGGGAGACATGGGGCTCTCCCAGCCCTGACACACAGTTTGTGCCCCATTTTATGATGTCTCCTGGGATTTAGATAGACAGAAAAATGTTTCCAGTTTGCTCACACACAGAAATGACAGGATGGCCATGGCACATGTGTACCTACACACACACTGTGGGCTTTAAATCTTATTTCGGAGAGGGAAAGTGAGAGAATCACCCCTGCTGTAAAATGACAATATCTGGGAACCACCTGTACCTCTGCTGCCATGTCTCCCTGTCCATTCCAGGCATCGAGCACATTGCCTCCCACGAGTGGGTGAGATTCTCCAAGTTTTGCAATTCATTAATGTCAACAGTAAATCATGATTAATTCCTCTGGCACCCATGGTGGTGAAGAACACTGTCACCACATGCCCTTTGCTACTAACACCCTGATCAGCAGTTTCCAAGAAGTGTGTGAACACTGCCCGTATGCAAACTCGGGGCCTGCCTCTCCCTCATTAACCCCAATCCTCAACAAACCAGGATGTTTTCAAGGGAAGCAGCATCGAGCCATGAATGTTCAAGCTGACAGAGATGGAACTGGGTGGGTCTAACCCTGCTGGGAACGCCACCACCAGTGAGGGGCTCCCTGAGCCCCTGCCATGCCCTCAGCTGCAGGGCTTGGGTGTCCTGCTGCAGGATGCACCCACGTGTGCCAGCACAGAAGGGACACAGGACTCTAAACAGCCCTTCTAATTCAGAGTTAGAGTTACTAAGTGCAGCTCTCCCAGCACCTCTGCCAGCCAAAGCTGTGGACAAGGAATATCTCGGGGGGGGGGGGGGGGAACCCCCCTTAACCCCCCCTTAACCCCTTTTCTTAACAAAAGTTTTTCAAACCAGTTTTCAATTCTTTTTCATCTTTGAATCGAGAACTTTACACCCAGAATTTGTCACCAACAAGAGATGAAAGAAGTGACAGAGACTCAAGATTTTAAAGATAACCTGCAATCTTTACGGGTTAAAGAAGCTCTGCTGCCAAACGGAAGAGGGGAGCAGAGCAGAGGAGGGGTGTGCTGGGGTAACCCCTGATGGCCCATCCCGTCCCCTGTCGTCTCTTGCAGCCCAGCAGTCCCGCCCAGCAGCTCCTGCAGGCCACCAAGGGCCACTGGTCCCCGCAGTCCCAGGCCCGGCCCGCGGTCCCCAAGGTGCCCGAGGTGCCCAAGGTGCCCGAGGCGCGGAGGAAGAGCCTGCGGCAGTTCTCCATCACCACGGCGCTGAACACGCTGAACCGCATGGTGCACGCCGAGCGCCCGGCGCTGCACATCAGCTCCCCCGTGCTCATCAGCTCCAGCAACCCCAGCGTGCCCACCCAGAGCAGCGACAGGGCCGAGCTGCCCGGCGGGAGCCCTCTCCAGGTAAGGAGGGACGGCACCGTCCTGCAGCCACACCTGCCTGTCCTGGGGCACACAGGGCCTGGGCTGGGGCAGACACACACACTGACCCTCTGGAATTTACTCGCTCCAGGCAGAGGAGCCTCATTCCTTCTTCACACACTGACTAAAGATATGAGCACAGAATATTCACAGATAGCTGATATGAGAGAAAAAGGGCAGGGGGGTTTACATTTATATGACATCTTTCATAGTGAAGGCTGCTCCAACCCTTTTTGGAGCAGTCACCCAGCCCCTGGCAGTCCATGGCCAGGCAGTAACACCTGCGGGTACTTTGTACTGAGCACCAGGCTGCAGAGAGCAGGATGTGATATCCTGGGTTATGGAGGGGAAATGAAACCCTACAGAAGTTCCACAATTCAACTGAAACTGTACCATGTCTCACACCCCCAAAGGGATCTTACCCAAAATCTCAGTGTGAACTATTGCCAACAGCAGAACCTAAGAGAGGGGACGTGTTAGGGTTTGGCCTTAGAAGGGCTGGAAATTGCTTCCTTCCTAAGAGCAGGGATGCTCCCAGAGGTTTGCAGAGGAATCTGAGCCATTTCTGGCTCAGATGCAGCTCACAAGATGCAGCTTTCCTTTCCATCTCTGGGTCTGGGCTTCAATGACTGAGCTGCAATGCTGAGATCCCTTCCCAAGCCCGGATAGGCACTGCCAGGGCAGCTGGGAGGCCGAGGGAGCAGGGGCTGCACCCCAGGGCAGCCAAGGCAGAGGGGCTGCGGGGTCCCCTGCAGGAGCCGCCTGCCTCCAGCACCAGGGAGCTCATCCCGGCCCATAAAAGGGAATAACCTGCGCGGCCCCAGCCCTCCTCCTCCGGCTCTGGCTTCCCCTCGGGTGCCAAGCCGGGCTCAGGTGGAGCCAGAACCAGTTTTAGGGCTGCGGTGGCCGTGTCTGTGCATGTGCCTCTTGTGCAAGGGTTGTGGGGTGAGGGCAGCGGGGCACCCACGCCCTCCCTCCCTCCCTCCCCGCCGCTGGAATCTCCTCCCGGCCCCAGCCGGGCTGATCCCGGCTCTGGCAGTCCCTGCTCGGGGCACGCCTGGCCCGGAGCTGCTGCTGTGCCTTGCAGCTCGCTGAGGGGAGCTGATAAACCCACATCTGCCCCAGCACCCCCGGCTCTGCTGGGCCATAAGGGATGGGATGGATGTCCAGGAGCCCCCAACACCCGGGATGGGGTCGGGAGCGCTTCCCTCCCCTCGGGGCACCAGCTGGACACTTCCAGTGGGGACTTTCCTGTGTCAGCAGAGCTGGGGGTCACAGTGGTGACACACCTGGAAGGGAGATGGAGTGCAAGAGGGAATTTGGGAAAGGCAGGGTGTTAAACCCTGTGTACTTACAAGGGACTCACAGGAGACCAGCTAAAACGAATGCTCAAATCAGTTCTACGTGACTCGAAAATATTCCTTTCAATCTTTTTTCCCCTCTGCATGCAGCAAATGCAAAGGGAGCTTTGAGGATGCTCTAAATGATGGTTGCTGCCAGGCACAGGGGAACACAGAGATGAAAGACAGGGAGCTTTTCACCCAGAAGGGGACATTCCAACACAGTTCCATCAGGAAAACCAGCAGAAGGCTGTTATTTTGTTCCAATGAAGAAAAAAGAAAGTCAAAATACCCAATTTTCAAGAATTTTGATTCTGGTAATTAATAAAACAGAATTATAATTTCCAGTCAACTTTACGAGCACCCGGTCCAATCCTGCCTGGACTAAAAAATGAGGAGGGCAGAGAAAGTTTGAAGCTGACCTGCCACTCCAGGTCTGAGACAGAAGCTGGGATTGCTGGGGTGTTTTAATTAATTTAATTTACTGGAGAGCACCAGAGCGGGTGAGTCACTTTTCTTTTTTCCTCGGTCCTTGCCAAGCCAGTGCTCCAGCACCGCATTATAGACATGACCATAGAAATCAGATTTGAAGTGAACATGAGATTAAAGCCCCAGCTTGCATCATTCCAGATCCTGCGGTGGTTGCTGGAGAGCACAGATGCCGCAGAGCCACATCCAGGCTCGGTGATGTCCCGCCGTCCTGGGCGTCCCGGCCCTCTGCTGCCACCACAGCAGGGACAGCGGGGACAGCAGGGACAGCCCCGGTGTCGCCTTGCAGCGTGTGCAGGGCCGGCTCCGCACGGGGAGGAGCCGCTGCTCACCCGGGAACGATCCGTGCTGCAGGAGGGGCAGCTCGGCAGGAGCATCCCCGGGCTGCCGGGCTGCCTCTGCCATCCTCCCTGGGCACATGGGGCACAGCACGGGTGTCCCTGAGCACACACCCCGGGCTGCCTCTGCCATCCTCCCTGGGCACGTGGGGCACAGCACGGGTGTCCCTGAGCACACACCCCGGGCTGCCAGGGCTGCCAGCACTGCTCAGAGCCATCAGGGCAAAGGCAGGAGCCAGAGGGACAGGTCAGAGTGTGCCCAGCTGGCACAGACACACAGGTTTGGTAGCTGGGGCCCTGCAGAGACCAGCGAGCACAAGGGACACAAAACTGAGCTCAGAGGAACAGAAACACCCCTCAGGCAGGCCCTGGTCATGGCTGGATGTCAGCAGACACTGGGCACAGCACAGACCTGCCTCAGACACCCTGGGCAGGGAACAGCTGAGGGATGAGGAGGGACAGCCAGTGGGGACAGCCCAGCACGCTGCTCGTGGCACTAGAGGGACAAGGAGTGACCCTCTGGCCCTGGCAGGCAGTGACTCTGGCACAGAACAAGGCACAGTTACCTCAGTAGCAGAAACGGGGCTGCAGCTCCTCTCTGGAACCCCAGAGACCCCTGTGAGAGCCCAGAGGGGACACCAGGGTGGCTGGTTCCACTCGGCAGGTGCAGAATGACAGTGGGGAAAGGACCAGGTGGGAATCAGTCACAAGAACAGGTGGGGATCAATCACAGGGTCTCAAGGATCCTGGAGGTTTTTTCCAGTCTAAATGATTCTGTGATTCTGAGTCTTCCTCTTGCTGCCTGGTCTTTTTCTAAGTCAAATGCTCCAGACTCTTCTATCTTCTGAAATGTCTTTGGTGTTTTTCTGAAGAGTGGGTGAAGCCAGTCAAATGTTAGCTGAAAGAAGCTGACAACCAGATTAATATTTTCTTTTCTTTGCTTCCTTTCTCCTGTAGGTCAGCACCTCTTACTACCCCTCACCAGGACCCCTGGGGCCACCAGCAGCCATTGTCACCCTGCCCCACCTGCAGCAGCATGGGCCAGCTTACCTGTACGTGAGGAAACTGGAATTCTTTGGGGTCAAGGTGTGATTTCCTGTAGCCTCACCATGAGCTCACAGACCAGAGCACAGCTTGGGTCCAAATGCAGATCCATGTAGGAATGTACCTGCCTGGTCTGAGCAGGGGGTGGCAGAGACCTTGATATCACAGCTGAGTGCACCTTCCTGCCTCACTGTTATCTGTGGACAAACAGCTCTGCCTCTTTGCCAACCATACATTTTATTGTTTTTTACATGTAAAGACACTAATTACTCCTTAAGTGCCTCTAGTTATTTATCCTGAAACCTTCATGGCCACTGGTGGTTTGACCAATCCAATTTCTGAAAACTTTCCCAGAGTTAAAATTTGCAGATAACACCCTATGATGATTACATCAAGGTAAGATTCACCACCCTGGCACTTTACTAAAGCATCTAAAATAACAGCAGCACCACAACAGGCTGTTAACACAGCACTCAGCACCCCTGGGCTGTGGGAATGCTGGTGCCCAGGAGCAGCACCCACAGCTCAGTTCTGTGTTGGGGCTCACACACCATCATCAGTCAGCCCAGGCTACATCACACACTTAATCCAAAGGACAAGAGATCCCCCAAGAGCTCAAAATAAATTGCAGAGGGATGGTGTGGGAGCATCCCAGCAGGTGCCTGCTTTGCACAGATGCAGGGTCAGACCAGCACCTGCACAGCCTCCCCTTGGGGTGGCTCCAGAACAGCCACGAGCTGCTGCAGAGTGAGAACACCCTGAGCCCACCTGGGCTGGGCCAGACCCCTGGAGCAGACCCTCACACAGACTGGCCCAGCAGGTCAAACCTGCAGGTGCTTGTGCTGAATAACAGCGAGAGAGAAACCCTCCTGAGAGTCCTGGGGTAGCCCCTGACTATCCAGTCTGTTGTTTCTGGTTTGTAAACACCTGATGATTGCAGTGTTGGGCTGTAACTCATTGATTCTTGAAGCAGATCATATTCCCCTTGAAAAAAAACAACAGTGCAATTAAATGTGTTACACTGGAGGCAAATTCAAGTTCTTTAAAGAACAGATAGGGAAAAGTTTTGAAAAATATACCATTTTCTTTTGCTGCTGTTCTGCTCTGTGCTTACGTGTGGGTCAGTGAGAAGAACAAAGCTCCAGCCCTTGGTCCCAATCCTAGAGTCACAAAAGAGAGGTCTAGGGGGAATTCCAGACTAATTTCTAGTCTGATATCTTCACTACCATGGAGTGGAGCCATGTACCTACCCCTAACTCCTGCTCTGCCCACATCATTCTCAATGGCCTCCAGTGGCAGCCACTGCAGTCCTTGTGTTCCAGCCAAGGAGAAGGAGGCAGGAAGGCAGGAAGGGAGGCAGGAGTGGTGCTCTTCCCTGGGCCTCCAACACCTCCTGGTGATGCTCCAGGCAAGCAGATCCAAAGCTGCCTCTGGTTTCAAAGGCAGAATTGCCTGATGCTATCTTGAGCACGGCACCATAACTGTGCTCTTTCAAGAGCTTTGCCTTAGGACAGGCACTTGTCAGGCCCTGATCCTGCTTCTGATGGAGCACTCACCGTGTGAGGTGCAGAGCAGCAGCTTCCTCCTGCCCAGCATTTGTCACCCTGGGCTGGCACTTCTGGGACAGAAACCATCAAAGCTGAGCTGCTTTGTTCCCCATCCCTGCTGGCTCTTTTATTCTTAGCCCCTTTGGCCTGAGGTTAACAGGCTGTTTGTCCCCTGCAAGTTCTCTCCGCAAACGGCAGCACCCAAACGCAGCACGGGCTGAAGAGGGTCGGGGCAAACAGCAGCTACTCCCGCAGAGCCAGCAGGAGCACCAGCAGCACCAGCATCCCGCAGCTCAGCCCCGGAGCCCCGGGCTGCCCCAGCCGCCCTGCCCGGTCCTAGCTCTGCCTCCCTGACGCCCTCTCTCCCCAGGTGCGTGGCTCTCCACTCCTACGCGGCTCACGGACCGGACGAGCTGGAGCTGCAGAAGGGAGAAGGGGTCCGTGTTTTCGGCAAGGACCAGGACGGGTGGCTGCGGGGGATGTCCCTCGTCACCGGCAGGGTCGGCCTCTTCCCCAGCAACTACGTCGCTCCTCTCTTCAGGTCTGGGATTTCTTACATGAAACAAAAAGGTGGAGAGGGAGGGGGATAATACATAGAACTTGGGGTCTTCTTGTTTCCACGGAGTACCCATGGCAAGGCATCCCCCCATCAGAGCTGACCGGGGCCGGGGTCCCTCCCCAGGCGGGATGGCATCCGGCAGCTCTGGCCGTTCTTTCCCAACAGGAAATCCAGCCTCTCCGACTCGAAGATGCCTTCCCTGTACACCTCGTGGACGCTGTCCACCTCCTCGCTGTCCTCCCAAGGGAGCCTGTCCGAGGCCGGCCCGAGGCAGAGCCGGGCCCTGCGGCCGCTGCTGCTGCCCGTGCCCGTCCCTGCCCCGGGGAGGACTCCGGGACCGGCCCCGCTGCG
>JBBMKD010000034.1:17898453-17916620 GCA_037834095.1 Argya squamiceps
GCCGCGGCCGCGGCAGCACCAGGAGGAGTAAGTGCCCGGGGGGCTCGGGGAGGAGGCACAGGGACAGATTCCTCCAAACCACAGCAGCTGCTGCGGGTGATGCTCCCACACCGCTGCTCGGCCCCGACCCTGCTGCTTTGGGAATTCCGGGTGTTTGACTCGGCATGGAAAGATTCCTTGCCGAGCTTTGTGCAGAGCTCGGTGGTTATTTTCTTTCCAAGGAGGCCGCAAGGTTTGTCTTCGTCCCATACACACTGTTTTGCAATACACTTCCAGGAGCGTTTGGGGAACCAAGTGTGTGTTCCCAGCTCTGCACAGAGCTGCTTCTGGAGGCAGCAGGGCCTGGTAGGGGCCACTGTCAGTGGTTTTACACCCGAAATCTGTCCCGGTGCACAGGGCTGGGCACGGGGTGATCCCTGGGGCGTCCTGTGAGCAGGGCTGTTGGTGCGGGGCTATAACTGCTGCTCGCTCTGCACATTTTGGATTCCTGACTAAATCCCCTTCCGTGGTCCTTGCTCCCCAGACGGATCCCTGCAGAGGCCAGGACAGGCAGGGACCCCGGTGCAGATCACCGGCTCCCTCCGGCGTCCCACGGCCGCGGGGCGGCCTCAGCACCTCCAGATTTACCCGCACGGCAGCTCCCCACCGCACAGCATCCCTCCCGGAGCCGGCACGGATGAGACAACGAGGCCAAACTTCTATGAGGCTTCGCCGGCTCTGCTGGTCAGGGGAGGGGAGAGCCGAAGCCCCTCCGTGTGCAGCTCGGTGATCCTGGACGCCAAAGAGCCCCCGGTGAAGAGCGAGGCGGCTCCAAAGCCGCCCGCGTCAGCCCCGCCGTCCATCCTGGTGAAACCGGAGACCTCCCGCAACAGCGCCGAAAAGGTACGGCCAGAACCCCCCGAGCATCCCCTCGGAACCAGCAGTGTCAGCCAAAATAACCAGGCCCTAACTCCCCAGGGCTTTGCTCCGTCCTCAGCTTTTCTTCCAGTAGAGATCACTGGGACTGACACGTGCATTGGGAAATCGGGTGTTTGTGCTGCTGACGCAGCTGTGCAGATTAAGCCCTGAAGAAAGGCAGGACGCTGCAGGGACTCTATCCCTGTCACCAAGTCCAGTCACAAGCAAATCTCGAGACTTTTCTGAGGTCATAAATTGGAGAAGAATCTGTGAGTTTGGGAGCCACAGAGCTAGTGTCAGGCAGAGCTTTGGAGAACTCCCCCGTCTCCCTCGTGTCACTTGGGCTGAGCCATCTGGAATGGGAATTTCTTTCCCTTCTGGCAGCCAGAGAGAAATTTCATAAAGGTAAAATCATTCTAGTGAAAATTCTAGACAATTGCCCTAGCGACAGCTTTTCCTTCCCAGAGTACCCAAAGATGTGCCCAAATTGCCCCACATGCCCCCAAAAGCCAAGCTCAGAGCTCCCGGGCAGCTCAGCAAGAGCTGAGAGAGCTCCTGGTGCTGCGCTGCCTCCCGCTCTCAGGGCAGCTCTCCTTGGTCGCCAGGAGCTGCCAGCAGTGCTGTGCTGGTCCCTGGGGCTCTGTTCCAACTGCCCTCATCCCCTGCACATCCCCCAGGGCTTCTCTGCAGGCGTCCCGCAGCCCCTCAGCACATCTCCCCAGGGAGCAGCGGGGAGGGCGGGCAGGATCTGCTCTTCCCCCCTGACTGGCCCCTTCTTGCTGCAGCAAGTGAAGACGGTGAGGTTCCAGAACCACAGCCCGCCGCCGCCCAAGCGGCACAGCCTGCAGCCCTCGCCGAGGCTGTCCCGCAGCAGAACAGAGCCCGAGGGCTCGGGGCTCCCCGAGCTGCTGGTGCTGTACTCGCCGCGCCTGGGCTCCAGCCCGCTGCACCCGCGCCGGGCGCTGCACCCCAAGGCGCTGTCGCTGGACCTGTCGGGGCAGCTGACCTTCCCCATCAAGAAGAGCTACAGCAGCATCTCTGCAAACTGACCGGGTAACCCGCGCCTGCCTTCCTCCCGCTCCTGCTCCTCTCCCTCGGCGCGGGGCCAGCCCCGCATCCTCCCCCGCCGCTGCTCCGCCAGCACCCTGGGGACCTGCCCGGGGCTCGCAGAGACTGTGGGGACCTCCGAGGGACCGACCCCTGCCCGGGGCTGCTCGGCGACGGGGAGGTGTGCCCGGGCTCTGTGGCCTCCACAGAACTGACCTGCCCGGGTCGCTCCTGCACTGCGCCACAGCAGCGGCGGCACGGGAGGAAAGCGTGCTGGTACCAGCAGGAGTTACACTTGTTTTGATCTCCTCAGGGCTGCAGAAAAGCCCACAGAGGTCAAACACTGGCTCATTACCTGCCTGTCTCAGGATAAAGAAACCATAAATCAGAATCAGTCAGCTCCTGGCTGATGGTTCATGCTGCCTTTGAGGGGAGCGGGGTCACTCAGATTTTTTGTTAAGGTGGTTGCTTGCTTGCTTTTCTCATTGGTTTTAGCACAGGAATTTTAACACAGAAGTCTAAAAGGTGATTTGGAGGGCAAAGAGCCAATGGAAAGGGCTTTGCCATTACTGCAGTCACCCAGGCTCTGCAGTGAGGGCACTGAGTCTCCCTTCTCCTCATTGCTTGTTTTCCTCTGATCACCTGTCAGCTACCTCCTGCCCATGAGCTCCTTCCAGACCTTCCCACCACCCACCCACTCAGATGTGGCTGTTGTAAATATCTTAAGTGGAATTCATGGATTTCAGATGCATGAAACATTGTCTATGTAACAGAAAGCAAAACCAGAGTTCACCATGCCCAGCAGCACCAGCTCTGGCTTCCAGCTTGCCCCAATCCAGGCACTCTCCTGTGAATCCCAGGGAAGCCAGCAGAGCTGTGCTGCCTCACAACTGTGCCTGCTCTCCACCAAACCCCTGCACAACAGATTTTGGTCTCCTGACAGGGGGAGCTGTGCTCCCTCCAAAACTGCCCTGACATCCTACCTTGATTAAAGAGACCCAGGGAAAGAACTCCACAGCTCAGTAGAGACTCTCCCTGACACAGCCTCAAAGGACGTTTTTTCCTAAAACTACACCAAGGGAATGGATAATTCACTACACCACAGCCCCTGGACCTTCCCTCTTCCAGACTTTCTGTTTGTGGAGCAGGAAAGCTGTGCCTGCCTGTGGGGATTTTCAGTGGCACAGCAAGCTCCAAGGCACGTATCTATTCTCACTCTGTGTTCTGTCAGTATTCCAGCTCCTGCAGAAACAGCCTGACAAGCTGAAAGCATGCTCTGTGCCCAGGTGTAAAAGGTGGCAGCAGCTGCAGAAATGAGGGTGATGCCACCTCAGAGACAGCTGAGTATCTCAGGGGAGATGTGCTGGCTCCGTGCTCAGGACTGCTGTGATCCTTTTAAAGCTGAACTAGAAAGCAGCTGGCTCTGTCAGAGAGACACCCACATACCCCAGCACACTCAGAAATGAACAGAATTGCACTCACTCCATCAGCCCCTCTCTCCCTCTGGGAACTAAGAATGCAAACACTGGCTCCAAAACGTTTTAGTTGGAAGCACCAGAGCAGCCTGGGACTGTGTAAAATCACACATTTATCATTCTTAGGAGGTTTATTCATTGCCCAAGTCACTGCAGTTAATTTGTGAAATGGTGTGTTTGAAGTGTAATCACAGCTCAAGACTTTTCAGGTTTTTTGTCATAAACTTCAGCATCTGTCCCATTTAAAAAGTAACATTTCCAAACATCCATGAAGTCAGTGTTTAGAACCCCCAACTGTCCCTGAAGCGATGAGGAGTTGCCAGCAAAGCCCGTGGGAGCTCCACAGGCTGATCCCTTTGCATGTGTTCCCAGTGGGAAGCAGTGATGGATCCCAGACTGCCTGGGGAACACGCCAGGGAGCCCCCAGGGTCAGGCTGAGGAGGACTGGAAGGGTGATGAAGGGGGGAAAAGATCTGTTTACAACAGAGTAAAAGCCAAAACAGATCATAAAGGCAGAAGGGGTCAACAGAAGTTCCCTGATCCTTTACATGACCAAGCAGGGAGTTCCACTGTCAACTGTCTGCACCCAGCCCAGGGAATGCTCCAATGAAATGTTACAGCCAGGTCACCATCAGTGAGAAATTATTAATTACTATTTTTACATATATATCTTAGAAACAGTAGGATGTATAACCTTTGCTTAGTTGGTGGTGGGTAGGAGGAATAAATCAAATATGTTTCGTTTAGTGTTCAGAGACTTGTACAAATTCAGGGATGCTGAATATTTTTTCCATGAAGTGAAGTTCATTTTTTAAAAGGTTTTTTCAATTCAAGGTACTATTTGGGAGAAAAGTCAATAAACAAGAAGAGATTAGTTTCTTGTTTTGTATTAATCCTCAAGCTATTTATTTTGTATTTCTGTAAAAAAACCCAATGGTTTAAAGATATTTTAAGTTTTCAGAAGTTTATTCATCTAAGTTTACAGCACTAATGCTTAGCTCTGTAGCCTGTAGATAATTAAATTAATTGGGGCTGAATGGGTTACAGCCCCTCCTGCACTGGGGGGCACTGGGGAACACGGGGCTCAGGAAAGCTTTGGCACCCACCCTGTGAGACACCAGCCCACGGCAGCTGCTGTGGCACCATTAAAACTTTTTGCATGAAAAAGCCCAAGAATGTTTAATTTCACTGTCTTATTTTAGGTTTTGCCTGTTGGGAACAGATGTCAAGGGGAGGGGGGTTACCTGGGTGAGAGGGTTACCTGATTGCAGGTATGAAATGGAATGAAAAGTCCAGTACTGGGGCAGGACCCAGGAGAGAATAAACCATGATGAGACCTTGGACATCCAATGCCAGCACAGGTGACATCACACTCCTTGCCTTGTGTCACACCAGTTCCCCCCTGCCAGGGCACCCCCTGCCCCCCCCCAGGCAGCCCCAGGCTCCTCAATTAAAGCCTTTGGCTGACTCAGGTTTGGAGGGAGCTGAATGCAGCTCAGAAGCAGCACAGCTCCCTGGAGGAAGGAGAGGAATTCTAAGTGTGGCATTCAAACTTGTTTCTGAAGACCCTGCCCACAGCTGGAAAGGAAGGGTCTCCAGGGTAGCTTTCTTTTCAAGAGAACCCAAAACACCAGAGGAAAATAATTTTATTAAATCCTTGTTTAAAAGAGCAGGGACAACTCACATGTGTACGCAGGTTGGTTGGGGTGGGCTTCTTTTTTTACAGAACAAATTCTCCCCTTTGTTTAACACAGATGTTTCCACACATGAACCTCCTCAGTGCCAGTTCAATGAACCAGGTAGACAATGGTGTCCCCAATGTCCCTGGTCAGGCCATTCTCAGTGACACAGACGTGCCTCTGGGCCAGGTCGATGTGGAAGGTGGCTTGTTCCAGGATGGGAGTTTTCCCTGCCTCCTCCTTGCCAAGGACTGGAACACGGCGGGGCCCGAGCACGGGGTCATCAAACCTCATCAGCTTCACCTTGGAGAGATCTGCACAGAGAGAGCAGCTGCTCAGGCCACAGCACCAACAGGGCTCAGCACTGCCATGCTGGACCCTTGGAACTCCCACACCTGCTCCAAGGTGATAGATTCTCATGGCAGTAACTGTTGTGTTCAGGTTTACACCAACACAACAATGTCCTTACACAGGGAGTTACCAACAGAAATTGGGGATAAACCACCCAGAAACACCAGCTCCTAACACCACATTCCAAGCACTGAATTTGCTTTACCTGGCTCAGGACTGGCCTGAGTAACTGAACAGTTATTCCTCATTTTCTGAGGAATGAACTGCAGAGACTGGGAGGAAGAGGAAGGTGAGAGTTGATTTCAATACAATTCCCTAACAAAAGGCAGAGTAGTAAGACTGCTAAGCAGACTAAGAAGCCTGGGAGCCTTCAGCTCAGCCTTCCTGCAAGTGCAGCCTGCCAGGCTGTGCCCAACAGCACACTGACACCTTCTGGGAAGACAGGGAGGGAGTCCCTGCTCCATCTTCCTGCTTCCAGCCATTCCCAAACCTCCAGCACCAGGAGCTGGCACATCCCTGCATGCACAGGGCACGTCCCACGTCTGTCACACCCCCGTGTCCCCTCAGCAGGTGGCACAGCTGTACACCTGCACTGGGGCTACCTTTGATGCCTCTGTCCATCTTCATCAGGCGCCTGAGGATGGTCTCCCTGTTGTCCCCCTGCCTGATGTCCATTCTGGTGGAGAAGTGGCCGTTGCAGGGCTGAGGGTTCACCAGGAACACAGACACCCCAGGCTGTGAGGAACAAAACACACCTCAAAGGAGAACCTGTGCATGTGATCCCCCAGGAGAAACACGAAACTAAACCAAATAAACATGTGCTATTAATAAATCTTCCAGAGGGATGAAATCCCTTTAGAACCTGCCTGGCCATGCTGGATACCAGCACTGCCCCAACTCTAAAGTGCAGCCCAAAGTACAACAAGGGTTTGAGACATATTTAGGGAAATCAATGATATTTTTACTTTTAGAGTTAGAAATATTCATACATGATAAACATTCATGTATGATCAAAGTTTTAAAATGATATAGTTAAAAAAAACACAGCGAAAAGTAAAATTTCAAGTTAAGTTTTTAAATTAAGTTTTCAGACTTCCAGTATCTGAATTTCTGATTTTACCTCAGTTCTGAATACAGAAAATGGTTTTCCAGGACAGCAGTCTTCTTTGATTTTATCTTCTGCTTCAGAAGCAAACTTCACCTCAATGTGATCCAGCTGTAAAAGAAAAAATGGGGAGGAGGGAACAAGCAGGAGTTTAATGGCTTTAGAGGGAACAGCAGAGGTTACAGCCCCATCAAACAGCTGCTCATGTAGGAAAGGGGAAAGCAAACCTGCACTAACATAAAGCAACAAAAGCACACCTGAACCCACAAAATGTTGTTTGGAAGGGACCTCTGAGGGTCACCTACTCCCTGTGACAAGACCCCACAGTCAGTCTCCAAGACCCCAGACCGCCCCCCCAGCCCCCCTGGCTGCTCCCAGCAGTGTGTCCCTGTACCGAGGACACACTGCTCCCTCCCCCATGTCCAGAGACACCCCAGCCCCCCTGGCTGTTCCCAGCAGCATGTCCCTGTTCTGCTCCCTCCCCCATGTCAGGGGGCTTTGAAGATTTACAGATAGTTTACAGTAAAAGTTGCTGCTTGTTCTCAGCTTTGCTCTGACATGGGACAAACCCAGTGAAGTCACACTTGTTTTCCAGGTTACATCCAGCTCTGCAATATATAGTTTCTAATTCTTAAAAAGCAATTGGTTTGATTTTGACTTTTGGTGTTGGGGTGGCTTGGTTTTGTTTGTTCTGGGTTTTCTAGCACCACGTGCCTGAGCTGTCCCCTCACTACCATGTTGCCAATTAAACTAAATTCTACTCATCATATGAAGCAGCACAACTGCTACCAGACTGGAAGCCTCTCACACAGCACAGGGTGAGGAGCCCTGCCCAGAGCCTGCTCCTTGCAGAGGAAACACAGCCTGCTGCAGCCAACGTGCCAGTGGAGGTGCCCAAGGACTGACTAATGCCTTGAAGCAGCTCCTTCTCATTTCTTCAGCTGGAAATGTGAGATACAGACTGGCTCAGAGAAAAGTGTCTCCTCAGAAGTGCCAGGGGACATCACTGTCACAGCTACATCCAGCACTGAGGTGACAACCAGCCCTGTTTTCTGGGACCATGTTTGCAGCACACACCTACCCCTGTACCTCACGCCAACACTGAACAGATCTATACACAATATTAGACAAATGGAAACAAAGTTGATTAAAAACTGTTGCTTGAGCATTGCACACCCAGAAGGTAATGTAAAGAGGCTTAGAGCCCTAGGGAAGGCTGCTGCTGTCCCAAAAAATGCCAAGCAGTAGGTGCCAAGTCTGTACCAACCTCCAGGGAATTGGTCAGGTAGACAATGTTCTCCATGAGCACTGCACGCTCATCAAACTCCAGCTCAAGATCAAGAACACGAGAACCATTTTTCTCCAAGTTTTCCTGTAGGGGGGAGGTGGAAAAAGTATTAAAACCCTCTAAAGGCTGCAAGTAAAATGATGCTTCAAAATGGCAAACTATCCACATTAGTCATGAAAAGAACAGGCTTGTAAATCCGAGAGCTCTCTGCTGGCACAACATTAACATTGGAGCAATAATTTTCTTGTAACAGGATTTCTTCTACAGGGAGCTGGTGACACTGATGGGAGGAGTAAGTGCAATTAGAACACATTTTTAATATAGAATTGAAAAGGTGTTTGACATTCACAGTTATTTAAATCCCTACTTAATGTGCAGGTTGAGAATTCACAAAGTCAGTCAGCATTTCAGTGGTATTTCACAGCAGGAAACTCAGGCTTATGACCCAGTTTAAAATAAAGGACAAGCCCACAACACCTGGACGTGCTCACAGTGAGTTCTCTGCAGGGAAATAACAACCACTTTGTACCTTAACATAAAAGTAACTTAATTAGTCCAGAAAGCCAGCAGCAACAGTCACAAGAGACACAGTATTAAAGGCAGTATAAAAACCACACGATTTTTTTTTTAAACTAAAACAGAACTTCCTCTTTGGAGTTTAATCTGTCCCTGCCTGGCTCTCACATGCTGAGCCAGCTGTCTCCTTTGAAGCTCTGCTTTGTCAGCCCCAGCATGGTTGTGGTTTCCTGGTTTCCTCATCAGTTTAATGTGAAAGATTCCCTTTTAACATGGAACTGCTTCCCTTTGTAAATCACAGAGGTGCTCCTACATTTCAGCCCTCCTCTGATGAGTAGGAAGCACAAGCAGAAATGCTCCTTGTACCCTGGAACTGATGAATAATTGGTTTCAGAGAAAGCCACTGCTCAGGGGAGCCCGAGTTCAGATGTTTCTGTGTCTCTGTGGGAAACAGGTTGCTGCCCTTTGGAAGCAAAAAGATGGATCTGAGGCAAGCCTCAGCTCCTTCCCCCCCGTGCCCCGGGATCACTCACTGCTGCCAGACCAAAGACATTTTCATGTTTCAGCCCTAACTCTTAGGACTGAGAGCTTGTCTGACCTTTCCCAGCTGGATCAGTGGATCCAACACATCCCTACTGTTCCTACAAACTTAGACAGGAAGCTCCAGAACTGCTCTGTGCTCTCTGCTCCTCTGAAGGCTTCCAAACTCCCATGAAAAGGAACAATCAGAACAGCCCCACAGACACAGCAAAAAAAGCTCCACTTAGAAAACATGACAAAGCTTACAAATAGAAGACATTATTATGTGCATTTCAAAAATCAAGCTAAAGGAGAAAAAGTAATTTTTTTAACACTCATTAAGATTTTTTCCATTACTAATCCCTCTCAACTTCTACAGATCATGAAAAGTCATCAAAAAGGCTTTAAATCATATACTGCAAACTCCCCACCCATTTAAAAAAAAATGTTAATTCTTTGCTTCTTGGCTCTTCCTAATTGCTGTATTGAATTTTCATCTGCAACAGCAAGCACAAGAAAGTTTCTTTAAATAAAAGGAAGCCAAGATTTTCATAGGCTAACATGACTCAGGGAAAATAATGGCCTATCAGAATATTAAGTGATAAACAAAGTAATAAACACAAAATTCATAATTCCATTCAAGGCTCAGAACTGTCTGTTGTTTCCTCCCTTAAACATACTGCAATCAATCAACTCTGGCCTTATTCTTAGCTTCCAGTTTTTATGTCTCCAAAGCAACACTTGACTCACTTCAGCATGAAAAACTGGAGAAGTCAAATAGGATACATGTCAAATACAGGGATCCAGGTATGTTTGAAGTACAGGTTATATCACCCACAAAACACAGAAAGCACCAAGCCTCAACCAGATCCAGAGCTCACCTGGGCTAATTCACATAGAGACACTTTTATTATGTGGTTCTTCTAGAGATGTAAAGGATGTTTATAAAGAAACCCATGAAGATGCCAAATAAGCAAAGGGCAAGGGGGAGACACTGCATTCACAAAAGCCTCTCCTGTACCAGAACTGTCCCTCTGACACTTACCTTAACCATGGCAACAAAGGGCATCACCTTCTTCATATACTTCTTCAGCTCTGGCAAGGTGTTCAGCTCACTGGCAATTACTTTATTGTCTGGCAGCTGGCCTCCATTGGCCTAAACAGGGATGAGCAAGCATTAAAGAGAACAGCTATCGTGAAAAAACTTGCCCTTCAATGTCATACACCTTTCCTGCTTTCCCATAAATACCAGCAAGGTTTGTCAGCATCATTGATTCCACAGACAGTTTTCTCATCCTTTTGAAACCAAAACAGCATTTAACACTAACACAGAAAAAAAGCTTATACAATGCCCAAAGCTGAATACCCCCAAGAACAAATTCCACATTAGGAATATTGGTTTATCTCATTGCCACAAGCTGGAATAGTCAGGACCCCCAAATGTATCAGCTACAACCCTGGTGTATTCAAGATGAGGATGGTTCTTCAGGATCCCAAAATTCACACTCAGCAGTTTCCCCATGTCAGAAGCATAGATCCTTCTGTTCTTTTAATATATTTCTTCTTATGACTGACATTCCATTTCAAGCTATTTGTGACCCTGCTGAGTGGTCTACACTTATTCAAGGACTAGAACAAAGCTTCTAAGCCCACTTGCAGAGTAAGACAGCAGTAGACTGTCAGTCAACCATGTTTCCTCAAAAATATACTTGTAAAGAATATTTAAAAGCTAACCACTTACAAACGGAATAAACAACAGAGTACAGGCATGTTTTTACTCAGATTGTCAAAACCAATGAACTGCAACTGTCAAATCAATGTCAGTCCTTGGGACATTTTCATTAAGCATCAAAACTCACTGGACAGTTGTAAAAGCATAAAGAAAATCTATTGGAATAATTTGGTAACAAGGTACAGCATATAAACTTTCTACAGACAGAAAATGAGCCCCCAAAGAGCAGGCAAGCAGCTGGAGGGGAGAGGAGGGGACGAGCACCTGGAAGTGCCTGCGCAGGACAGACAGCGTGGTGTGCTGCCAGGGCGGGTAGTTCTTGGCCACGTAGATGGTACAGTGAGAAGGCTTCTGGCAGGGCTCTTTGGTGCTTTTCTGAGGAAATACAAACAATCAGGAAGGAGCCTGCAGGCACTACAGAACTATCACACAGGCACACACAGAGAGGAGCTCACCCTGCCCTTGGCAGGAGCCATGTAGCTCTTGAGGCGCAGGCGCAGGTCGTGAGCCGCCTCCATCAGGTACTGCGAGGAGCGGATCAGCACCTCATCCACGGGCCCTGCTGCTGGCCACGAGGCCCTCATGATGGACTCAGCCTGGGGGCACAGCAGGACACGAATGCACTGAGCTCAACACACCTTAACTGGTGGGCTTCCAACCATTACAGCTTGGAAAAGAGTTTAGCCAATTTGGACCCCAGTGAGCACCCACCCACAATGCCCTAAAGGAGGGGGTACACAGCCAACAAGCACTTCTTTGCAAGTGTGTTCAGGACTATACCATCACAACTACCACATGGCTACAGAAGGCCATCTACAAGCAGAGGGCTTAAAAAACATCAAAACTAAGCTTCATGCACAAGTGCAAGACTATTGCATTGTTTCACTTAATTTCAGATCACCTCTTCGTAAGCAGACAATGATAGCATTGACAATGATAGTAGACAATGAGGTATTGATGTTGCAGATATCATCACAGCAAGAGGCCACCTCCCTGCAGCCACAATAAGCCAGTAGGACTCCTTGGATTCTGACACATTTTTTCTACTTGTACACAAATAATATCTGTAAGCTTGACATGGGTGTACTGAAAACCATGACAGCTCAGATGTGAATCAATGCCAGAACTGAAATGTCAGTACCTTCCCCAGCAGGGACCAGATGTGCTCACACAGGTGGGGGCAGATGGGGGCCAGCAGCAGGGTCTGCACCTTGATGAACTGGAACACCAGCTCCCTGTGCATGCCCTCGATGGCCAGCTCCCGGTACTTGTCCTTTGCTGCCTGGAACAACAACACACCATCAGCCCTGTGCTGCCAGGGAGAAACACCCAGTCACACACACACACCTCTGGGCTCTGACACGCCTCCAGAGCGTGAGCAGCTTGTCACAATCTATTATTAACTTCTAAGAACTGTATTTTCCTGAAGTACCCACGTGTGACTCTGCCAGCTGGCCACTGGATTTTTGCATTGATGTAGTACTTTAAAAAACTGTTTATTGGCATAGAAATAAAAGACAAAAACATTCACAGCTGTGTATCAGGTGCTGTCATCCCAAATAACTTACATACAGATACTACTAAGGACTAAGAAAAAGGCAATGAATATGATCTATCATTACACGTAATTCAGCCTATTTAACCCTAGTCCTGAGAATCTCAAAGCAGCCACATGAAGGAGCATGTGTAATTCATTAAATGGAGCAGCATGGCTCTGCACACACTCTGGAGACAGGGTTTATGGTGGATATCAAAAAGCACTATGCTTCCAAGCAATTTTGTTGATAAATTATCTGGAATTCTTACGAAGAAGATATCACAGAAGATATAAAGAAAGGCAACACTCTTTTTAATGTCTTTTTTTAAGCTGCTCCTTGCTCATATTAGCTATCAGGATTATTTGCAGAATTGCATTTGCTTTCCTCTGGACCTCTGTAAATTGACACAAGCAGACCTCTATGATTCCACATTTATTCCTTTGAAGTACTCTTACTTCTTGACACAATTCTGATTCCAATTCAGCTATATAATTACGGATCAGAGACAGAAGGATCAAAAGAAATCCACAAAGTAACAAATACTGGGTGTCGCTTTCTTACACCTCCTACCTGAAACTCAAAGAAGCCAGTTTTCAGAGCTTCCTTAAACATCATCTTCTCATAATTTTGGTCTGTCTTCATTATGCCTGCATTCATCTCACTGGGGAGGGAAGGGAAGTGACAGCATCAGTACCACAAAGTCTGCCCCACGTAATGGAACACTGTCAGTGTAAATGTAAACAATGTAAAACTGTCACCAATGCAGCCAAACCCCATAACCTGCTCTGGAATGAGCTCTGTTTTATGGAATTCATTGATTTCTAGAAAAAAATAACTACAGGATTCCTCCTTGCAAGGAAAAATCTGGCCCAAACTGTATTATTAACCTTGGTACCATACCTGGCAAAGACTCTGTCATTGAAGGTGCTGGCTGGGCCACTCCTCAGGCTGTCTCTGTTTGCAATCATCTCCTTCACCCACTCCACCCACGTGTAGAGACGTAGAATACCAGCATCTGCCATGGCCTCCACAAAGTTGGCATCTTCCACAGTGTCTCCAGCATCAGCCAAGGCCAGACGCATGCCTGGAGGAAAGGGAGCAGCTGCCATGTGCCACCAGCTGGCCAAAGGAGCACCCAGGACAGCTCACCCCAGCTGCAGTTAACAAAGGCAAAACCAGCCCACAAACTGCCTGGGCAGCCAGAGATGCCCCAAGGGAGGCACTTCCCCTGGAGAGGAACACTGCCCTCCTTGGGAAGGGACCAGGCAGACACCAGGAGAGCAGCACAGCCACTGCCCCAAACACAGGAGCATGGAAAGAGCAGGGCACAGATGGATGTGCAGGGCACAAATCTGTCCACACCCCCTGCACACCAGCAGTGTGTCCTGTGCTCTGGTTTCTGCAGGGAGCACAGATCAAGCAGGCTGCTCCTGCAGGGCTCAGCCCCAGGAGCAGCTCCTGGCTGAACCAGGTGTGCTAACACAAATCCCAGCCTTCCAAGGGGAGTTCAGCTTTTCAACAAGAACAGGTGGTAAGTGGCAGATTTATTGCCATTCAATACTCCAGTAAACTCCTCAGAGAGCAAAACACTCATTTCAGTCGTTTTGGCATAATTGACAATCAGATGCAGGTCAGAATGCACTCACCATCTGCAGAAAACTTGTCAACAGCTTGAGTGAGGGTGAGGAAGTTGCCTGTTGATTTAGACATCTGAAAGAAAGATAAGAGTGTTTGTTTTCTCACACATCCCCTGTGTTGGTGGATAAGCAAGACAGACCCAGCAAGGGTTTGGGCAAACAATTTTCTCATGAATCACAGCAAAAAGCACTTCGGTAAATCTGAATGAGGTCTCACAGCAAAAGCAGACTCAACTCTGCATGCACTCAATAACAAAATATAATCCCAGAAATTCCCTAAATTAAACTTAAATACTACTTTAAAATTGGCAGTTTAAAAACTAACAACCCTGTAATTTTAAAAACAACAGTGTAAATGACCCTGTATTGATTTTTAAAAAAGGACTCCATTAGGGTTTGTTTTGGGCTCCACTTATATCAGTCTCCAAGGCCTAATTCCTGGGTTCAGGCACTTTTAATTCAATTCAGTGTCAGAACTTGCACATATTATCAAGCTATTGGCACAAATCTTTTTCTCTCACTGCACCAACTCCAATGCTCTAAAAAGCTAAACTTTAGTTAAATAAATAAATATTCTATATTAGCCTAGAACTTAACAGAAATGCACTGATCTCTTCACTAAATTGGTGAGACTACACAAGAGCTGACTTAAGAGCAAGTGCTACACAGAATCACAGGCAAGGCAGGTTTTTACCTCTAATGAATGCAAAACTGGAGGGCACTAAAGGAGAAATGTCCCTATTTCCCCTGCTTACAGCCCAAGAAGAAGTTTCTAGTCTGGCAGCAAATGCCTGTTTTGCCAACACAAACCCACATCACACAAAACCTGGCCGTACCTTTTCAGAATTGAGGAGCAGATGTCCATTGGCTCTCACAGCTACTGGCCACTTCTCTCTGTTTGAAGACAACATACAAATCTTTTGGCCAAGTAAACACATTTTCTCTTTTTAAAAAAGGAACAAACATTTTATGTTCCAGTTTGAGATGAACACTTTAAACGGTATCTTCAAAAAAAAAAACCCAAGGGTTGTCTTAAATATATTAAGGAGTGTCTCTGAAGATGAAAAGAACTACCATATAAAGGATTATCATTGCTGAAATGCAAGGTAGGGAGCAGGTTGCCTGCAGTTACAGTTTATTTATGTCACCTTCCTCTGTTCAGATATTTTTAACTTAAAGGCCAGTGACTTACACTGCCCAAGAGCAGACCATAGTGCTGGGTCCACATCTGCACCCATGAAGGAAGGAGACATTAAATTACCCACAATCATCTTTACTACACATCAGAAACCCACTTTTCCTATACAGAGTTTTACACAACCCCTAAACCAAAGTTCAAGGGAATGCAAACAGTATCTTCTCCATAAAAGCATCACACAATGGGCAAAGATTCTCAGCCAGTCCTGCACAGCCCATGGGAGCATATGTGGCTCTTTTAACAATTCTTGAGAAGGAATTAAGGAGACTTAATAATAAAGTCACATGAATTCCAGTGCAGGAATACAACTCAACACTGGGAAATCCATAGGAGGAGATAATGCAGAAAAAGCAGGGGAAATAATGGTAAGAAACCCTTCATTTCAGTAACTTCTATTATAGACAACTATATCAAAGCTGCAATATGAAAGAATACATTTTCAACACAATTCTACATGTTGTACAGTCCAAAGACCATTAGCAAATGCAACAGAACTGCAAATTCTCCAGCTTTACCTGCATCACATCCCAACTCACCTTTGTTCTGGCCATATGGCCACATGATTGTAGAGGTAGTATGACAGGTGATTTGGAACCAGATCTTTGCCAGAAACTCTGAGATCCACAGGATACCAAAATTCAAACTCCTCCTTCAGTTTATTCAATTTTTCTTTTGGAATGTCAGTTTTAGGGAATGGAGCCGTCTTGAAGAAGATGTAATCCCAAACCTCTTTGCTCATTTGATGTGCCCTGCACAGAATCAGTCCCACATTGCACAGTCAGCAAAAGCTCCTCACACTCCACAGCACTTTCTGTAAGACAGCTTAAACCTGCTGCTTTCTCACAGCACAGTCCTTGTGATCAGCAAACAAGGACAGAGTGCCCAGGCCCTTTGCCTGAGTTCAGGTGAGTGAATCCAATGTCAGAAACAAATTCAGAACTGTTCAAGCCATGCCCTGCTTAAACTGCCCTTTGAGATTTCCCAATAAAACATAAAGACTCCCATAAAGAAAAAGTGATTAATAATAAAAGCATAATCTTGAATATCCTGGAAACCTGATCATTTCTTTTCCAAATGTCACCAGCCAAGCCTCAGCCCCACCTGTGACCTTAAGTGAACACTGAGAGCCCCTCACTGGTTTGTCGCATGGAGCCAGTCCTGCTGGCTCCCCACAAGTCAAGGAGCAGGAGGACAGGAGAGAACTGCTGCACAGTTCAAGGCTGCCTCCTAAAGGGAAAACATTTGTGGTCTTTTCCCACTTCAAATGGAATGAACATTTAAAATGAACATTTACTGCAAGACACATCTTAGCAATTATCAGAGGTAGGATTCACAATTTTGAAGGAAAAATAGTGATGAGATGCAACTGATACCCACAGCTCTGTAGCCACTGGGCTGCATTAGCACACATCCTTCCAGAGATTTTTATTCCTCGTTCTCAGAACTTCAGCAGAGATACTGAATGCATTCCAATTAAATATTCTCAATCCAAAGTTTGCTATGTGTTAGCACCTGCTAAGGGCTTTGACCTGTGCTATGCAGAGAGGAAAAGCATTCTGGACCCCAAATACTGCCAGTACACATTAAAACAACACCTCAGATGATGGTCTGTACTACCAGTCCAGAATAAATCCTGCAGGCACAGGTTTGCTGGTTTGATTCTGGCAGTTCTTGTTCTTTGCTTTAAATTCCTGTGCTGTGACTGGGCTTGTGTCTGGTACCAAATTCACTGTAACTGAAGATGGCTGAAAGGATGGGCCATAAACCCCCTTTTCCTTCACATCACAGAGCAAATATCAGTAAAAAGCATTTTCCAAGGCTGCTAGATGTTATCTACTTGCATAGGACAGCACTCTAATTGTACATGCTTAATTACATCAAATCTGTAATTCAGGGCCCAGGATGCTCACTTCAAAGCTTGTTTCTAGACACGACTAGCTCGTGCACAGTTTCTCTGTAATTAGAGAGGTTTGAGCCCAAATGACAGCCTTGTCCAGTCTCAGAGGTATTTCTGTCTGTAAGAATCAGAATCTTTACTTTGGAAATGGTTTTCAGATTAGTTACAGCATCAAGTAAGAAAAGTTTCCACTCCAATATGTAAATTACTCCAGAAATTAGTCCATAAACTACTCAGAAATAGAGCAGATGATTCAAGGCACAATCTGAAGTGTTTTATCAACTCCAGACTGAGCTGTACTATCTCATCTCTCTGATCCCTTTCACCACACTTCAAAAGCCACTCCAACCAGGAGGTCACATGCCTTCTCCCCCTTGCTCTGAAGACTTCCACAGACAAGCTGTAGATAAAAGATGGATCTGAGCTCCAGGAGAGTGACAGTGACAAAAACCAAGAGCTAAATCCTGCTCCCTCTGTACCCTGGAGCCTACAATTTACTGTGGTGCACAGCAGTCTCAGCAAGCAGACACCTAAGCAGCCACTGAAACCAATTACCCAACAACCTGCCAAGGCCCATTTCAAGGCAAGTCAAACAAGTATTGAAAAAGGTGATTTACTCTCCACACAGTTCTTTCAGAGATGCTTTCAGAAGCATTTTTCCACTCTCTCTGTCACTGCCTATCACACTCCTCTCTTCACTTATTGCCCCTCTGCAGACCTGTTCTAACTCAGCTCATGGCAGGTTAAGTTTAATAAAGATGCTTTTTACACACAAAAGCAAAGACTCAGCCTCCTTGGCAGAGCAATTCAGGAGATAAACAAACCCAATTAAACAAGAGAACTTAGTGGTTCACTGTCCTTACCTGATGCCCAGAGGAGATTCTCCCTGGCCCCTCAGGTTCCCTCCCTGCAGCAGGTGAGCCACGGTGTAATAGGCCATGTAGATGGTGGAGTCAGAGAGAGACTCAATCAGCCACTGCTCATCCCAAGGCAGGCGGGTCCCTGGACAGGGAAACTGTGTCAGGCCCCACCAGCACCACCCCACCCACAGCCACGACCCCCAGGCCCCACCAGCACCATCCCTTCCCACAGCCACGACCCCCAGGCCCCACCAGCACCATCCCTTCCTACAGCCACGACCCCCAGGCCCCACCAGCACCATCCCTTCCCACAGCCACGACCCCCAGGCCCCACCAGCACCATCCCTTCCTACAGCCACGACCCCCAGGCCCCACCAGCACCATCCCTTCCCACAGCCACGACCCCCAGGCCCCACCAGCACCATCCC
>JBBMKD010000034.1:17916720-17930916 GCA_037834095.1 Argya squamiceps
GCCACGACCCCCAGGCCCCACCAGCACCATCCCTGCCTACAGCCACTACCCCCAGGCCCCACCAGCACCATCCCTTCCTACAGCCACGACCCCCAGGCCCCACCAGCACCACTCCACCCACAGCCACGACCCACAGGCACACATCAGCAGCTTATCAGTTTCAGTGGAACACATGAACACACATACATACATTAGTACTCATGTTTGTACTTTTAAAAATATTTGGTTTAAAAATTAAATTATGCATTTGAAGATTTTACTCAGGAGCAAACAGCTGCTGATTTTCATTCTGTTTCCTGACACAGCTCAGCTCAAGAACATCTGCTGTGGGTTATAGTGCACTTTAGCAGCTGTCCCATGTCAGACCATACAAGATGAAGGCTAATCAGAATTCGAGGGGAAAACCCAAGAAATGGTATAAGTTCCCTCCTATGAGGTCCCTTCCAAATCAATGGCCCGGGCAAAAAGCTGCCAAAATGCTGCACAGACTACCTGTAGCAGTGCAAATATTACCAGCCCCAGGCACTTCCAACAAAGCAGACCTTCTCTGGGATGCTAGGCCAAGATACAAGTTGGACAATGTTCCCACACTGCCCTACACCACTGGGGATGTTACACAGCACCTAATCCTTCCAAATGAAACGAGGAGTACCATCCTTGTGAAGCACCAGCTGAGAAAGGAATGTTTTGCCTACCTAAGCCATAGGTCCTGGAACATGCATGCTCTTGTAGCCAACCCAAAGTGGCTTCAAAATTTCTCCTGGTCTCTTCACAGAACCTGTAAGAAAGAAGCTCTTACTGCCTTCAACCCCCTCAGACCCCACCAACAGCAGCCAAGTCACTCTCCTTTACAGCCATGTTCATAACTCACGTCTCCAGATGTTGCAAGCACTCTGATGCCTGTTTCTTCCAGCTCACTTCACCATAATCTAAATACCTGCAGTCAGGAGAGGTTCATTGTAATAAAGCAATCAAGACGTAGTGTGCAATTGTACAGCTGGAGCAACTTTGTAACTCCAGCTTTGTTTCACTTACCACTGGTCACAAAGGGCCACGACACACTCATCAGCAGATCTGGACATAACTTGTTTCTCGGGTTCCATATAAATCATGGCTTCACCCTAAGGGTTGAAAGGGCAATGAAAGCTGAGGTTTAAGTACTTAGCAAAGTATTGAAAATCCTGACAACTTACTAAAAAGTATCCATTTTAATTTGGTTTACAGCATTTACAGCATAGCTCTCCCCACTGCCCAGGCTCTCTGCCTCAGTATACCCTCGGGTAAAATGAGGCAAGGCTTGACTCTGTACTTCTCTAAGGTACCAGCTCACAGCACTTTGTACAGAATGCATGAGAAAAAGGAGGACATAAGCACAAAATACTCCCCACTATGTCCCCTGATTGAAACAGCTCCTAGGAAACTCTGGGGGACAGAGGGAAGGGGAAAGGCAAAGGAAAATGGGATGCTGAGCTTCAAATCTACTTGCACACACCATTGGTGCTGATGCATTATAATGTGGACATAACAATGCCACAACAACAAGGGAATAATGACTAAATGCCTGAAGCCTCTCCCACTCCCTATCCTCATCAGGGAGTCTCATTAGAGGGATGCCACAATCACTGTTTACTGCTCTCTTCTGAAAGAGAAGCCCAGCAATGGGGCATTTGCACATCACACATCTTCTTCACTGGCTTGAAAGAGACTTGACAGTTCAGGTCCTACGCTTCCAGCGCCCTCCCAGCTATATCAAAAAATAAACTGGACACCAGAACATGTCCTAGGGAGGGTGACAGAATAAGGCAGGGAACAAGAGAACTCTGATAAAGCTGCTCAGCCCACTCAGCCCAACAACAGCAGGTCCCTCTCTCTGCAGTGACCCAAAGCACCCAGAGGGCTGCAGAACCACACCAGGGGGTTCTCTGGCCACTCAGCCTGTGAAAAGGACAAAACGGATAATTCAGAAGCAGCTGTGTGCACTGTCACATACCTTATCCAACATCAGCTTCTGAATGCGTTTCTTGACATCTTGAACTTTCTGTCCTTTGTATTCATCCACCAACATCACCTGTAAAAGATGAGTCACAGGAGATAATTTTTTCAAAATTTAGCAGAAAATAGGTGCCATAGGTGTTCAAATCAATATAAGGAAGTAGCAGGTGCTGCTATCTTTGACATGCAAAAAATAAGAGTACAGGTGTTGGTTTTTTTCATTATGTGTAGTCATCTTTACCCAAAAACAGTTTGTACACATGTCAGCATCCACATAGATGACAGAGTGCAAAGAGTCAGAAATAAAAACTATTGCTTGCTTACAAAAGAACAGCTCAGAAATACACATGGTGAGCTACTGAGGTAAAGACAGGAGAAAGAAAACAAAACAAACACCAAAAAATAATTTTAAAAAACCAACCCAAAAAAGCAAAACAAAAAACCTGCAAACAATAACACCTTGCTCATTTAGTATCAGTTTCCCTATCTATACTTGCAACATAACAGATCAGCTCCCCAGAAGGTGATCACTTGCTCAGAAACCAGGTTATAATGCTCAGAGAACACAGGAATGTATAAATTTTTTCAATTCTACCATCAGTCCTCCAACTGCAGAACCTCACTGCAGGATGAGTTTAAATGAGAAGTCCTTCAGGACTTTTTTGGGAAAAAAGGACACTGTCCCTTTTTCTTGAGATATTTTTTTAAAATTCTTTACTTGCCTTTTTTTTCTCCGAGTTAAACTCACAAAGAAACCACTTACCAAAATCTTGAATTACTTACTCCCTCATAGAATCCTTTCAGGTACACTTTCTCCTTGGCCTCTGCAAGCTTCTCTCTGTCATTCTGGCTCTGGATTTTGAGCTCATCACAGATAAATGGAGCACAAAGGTTGCCATAGCCTGGGATATCAATGATGGGCACCTGAGAATTAAGAAAGGGCTGTCAAACCCCTCCTGCACCCCACTGCTCGCTCTGTACACTCACAGCATCTGACACAAGTTACACAGGGCTTACAACAGATTGCAACTCCACTCATGGCCCAGAAGTTGTGGCAGCCCCCAGGGTGGCTCCTGAGCTGCCCAGGGGTATCCTGTGACATGAGCCCACCCCGAGTGTCCCAGGACTGCAGCTGGCATGAAGCAAGGGTACTGCAGAACACTGGGATGGCTTTACCTGGAACCTGCATTTTCTAATGAAAACTGCCTCAGCCTCGAGGGAAAACTGCACTGCCACTGAGGGACTTCAGCCTTTTGCACCCTCCTAATCTGGCCATGAGGGCACTCAGTTTTTATCAACTAACAGATTATCACTATAATGATGCATCCCATTTCCCAAAATAACAATTCCCATAAAAATTGATACTTTCCCTTCTTTCTGAAGTATAGCATAGAATAACAAATCTTGGTTGCAACCTTTAACAGACCAAATGTTGTAACTACAGGAAAATATGAAAACTTTAATTTTTTCAGCTCTTTCAGCTGAGAAGGACTTTAAACAGAAACTCTGGAAGAGGATGCACAGCTCCCAGTTCACTTCTCATCAGTGAGCAGAACATCCTGTGTGCTGTAGATGGACAAGTCTGGGTTTACTCACCGGCTCAAATGGCAGGACCATTTCATCTCTGATGCCATACTTCACCCTCAAAGCCTTCAAAGTTGGGAGAAAAAAAAAAGCAACAGACAGAACTCTTCTAGATTTAAAGGTTTTTATGCATTCATAGTGTCTTTTGTGCACATAATGTTTTTTTATTACAAATCAGACAAATCCACTTCCCTACCTTCTCACCATTTCTGACACCTGAGCTCAATCCCCATCTCATTTCCACGTGATTCTTTGCCATAATCATCTACATTTTTTAAAAGCGGAAAAACTGATATTGCTCTACCATGAAATGAATGGACAAAAATTCAGTACCCAGGCACAGCTGTTCAGATGCTGACATACTCCTGCATTTAGTAACCACCACTTTCAGTCTCATTTGAAATTCATAGAGAATCTTAATCTCATTTTTGGAAGTCATTTCCACAACAAGAATTCATTTCTGTTTCACTGGTGCTCTTCTCTACCTTAACATGCAGCACAAGTTACATGATTCTGGTCCAAAACTCAGACTTGAAGTCTGATAAAACCCCATCTGTCCTAGCCCAGGTGGTTTAAACTTCATTTATTTTTAATTGCTTTGATTTCAAGTTAGAGATGGCAAAATGCCAATTAAAGCCAGTTTCATTTTACCCACTGGATATTCACTTCTGACCCTCTTCACTAAGTAAACAGAAACTATTCATTTAACACACTGACCTGCTTCTTTTTCAAGTCTCTCAGGGCTGCAAAGTCATCTGGAGAGTCAGAGGGAACACTTGTCACCACTCCAGTTCCTTGGCAAAGGAAAAGATGAAGGGATTAGTCCCCACATACTGAATCCAGTGCCCATCCAACAGGCTGTGCTGCAGAATTACCTTTATCCTCCTTGATGGTGAGCATGGGCAGGGCATATATGACCTTGTAGGTGGTGAGGGGTGCTGAAAGGGCAGCACCAAGGATCTCCTGAGCAGGACAAAGGAACAGCATTACAGTAAATCAGGTGCTCTCAGCCTGGCAGAGTAAGATCTCCTGTCTGATAGTTTTCAAGTTTTCTGTAATTTTTCCTGACACATTACAAACAAACTAAATTCATTTTATATACAAATGGACAAGGAGAAAGTACATATGAAAACGTGGGGTACTATTTGAAACAGGATACAGGTTATTTATTGCTAGAAAAGTCAAATACCAAATACAAAGAAACTTAAACTACTACTATGTAAAATTTGGAAAGCATAAGAAGCAAAAGGACAATTTGCTTCCAAGTATCTGAAGGACAGCAGCATCAAGGCAGAAATGGCTTAGGAAGCCAGTGTCAAAAGTGACATTAAAGAAAGGAAAGCATATTGTCAAGATATTCACACACTGACAGGAGGCAGTCAAGATGTGGCAGCTGTCTTCTACCTCACTAATTTGCTTGAATTCACATCTTGTCTACTAACAAAGGAAAAAACCTTTATTTTCTACCTAATTCTTCAAAGCAAGATCAAGAAAGATCTTGCTACAAGTTGTAGCGAATGGAGATCAGGGGATGCAAACAGCTGAAGGTGCTTTGTACCAGGATGAATAAACACCACTGATGACACTTGCACAAAGCACACAAGTTAAGGACAGCAAACGCCAAAACCACTGGCATTCACTACTCAGCTAAGAAAGCTTCATTCACACACTGCAAATGTACCAACAAAAACCTTTTCCAAATAACCCTTTCTAGCTTTCCCCTCTCTTTTTATTCACTCTTTCCAGACAGCAGAAAAGTGTTACCTAACACAATCCTTTCACCATGTCATGCTGAGGGAACAGGAATGCATCTGTCCCCAGCTAAGTGCACCAGGTTGTTCTCCCAGCAGCAGCTGTGGCGTGGCTGCCAAGGAAGCTGCCAGCTGCTGTGTCGTTCGTCACTAGAGATTTCAGTCACTCCAAAACTTCTGTGACACCTCCTGCATCTTCTTTACAGTCAGAATTCCACCATCACCTGTTGTTTTGTTTTTTTAGTTTTCTGATGCTTCCATTTTTGTACTAGAGTTTCCTCATGGACTGTAACATGAACAAAGTGATTGTTTTCACATTCCTCTCTGTGACAGACTTCTAGTTTGACCAGTAGAGTCAGAGAGGTGTCAATCTCATCGCCCAATCACTGATCAAACTCCAAACACTATATAAATCGAAATCTGAAATAAACATTGTTGCCCTCAGTTTTCTTGCTTGCAAGTGTTTGAAATCTTGCAGTGCAGATTCTCATGCAGCTTCAAGAAAACAATGTATATTTTTGGCAATTATCTATTGTCTATCTGCTCTGGGAGGAGAAATATGATTGATGGTGATGTTCACCATCCAGGTCGAAGAGGTAGCAACCTGTGTAACCAATCTCTTGACCTCTGTACAACTGTATGTAAGTATTGGAGTCAGATAATTAATATAGAGAAGCTTTCCCTTGACCTGCTGTGCCTGCCTCGTCTTCCGTGTGCCTGAAACTGTGGCAAAACATCCTTCTTTTTTACCCTGACATTGACTGTGTGCGTACTCCTCTTTCTGTGTCTGTCTGGTGACAATCACCTCTCTGAGGGTTACCCCAGGGGACAGGCTGAGGCCGGGCAGCAGGCTGAGGCACTCACCTCCCCCATGAGCTCCTTGACCACGGGCAGGACCCCGCAGTCCCTGGTGAAGCCCTGGAAGGACATGTTCCGCGCCGCGCGCTGCGTGCAGATGAAGATGTCGCCGCCGCCCGTCTCGAAGCCGATGTATTTCATGTCCGGGCGCAGCCAGCAGTTGGTCTGCCCAAACATGGTCTCTGGCCTCAGCGTGGCTGCCACCAGGAAGATGTTTTTTCCTCTCAAGCCACTGGGGGGGAAAAGGTATTGGGTAAGTTGCCAAAATAAAATCATTCCAGATAATGCAGAACAGGCTTTTAAACGAACATCAGCTTTCCAGCAACATTTCCCAAGAGACAAAAGTGGGTCATTAATTTGTTGTGGGTTTTCCATTTCCTTTCCTTTTTGTTTTAAATTCCATCTTGAGTTCCATACAGACACAGCAAACAGAGCAGCTCAAAATTCTGATCAGGTCTTTGAAGTGATGGAAAAAAACAGGTGAAATTAAATTCTGCATTAGGCAAAACAGATCTTTTAATTCAATGGTCAGCTCTGGCCAGGAGACAGAGCCCATTTGCCACTAAAAAGTCAAGACCTACCTCAATTTTGCAGGGTAAGGATCCAACACCTTCATTTTTATCAGTGTGTATTCTTGAGGCCCAACACCCTGCAATTCCCACAAACAACACAACAATCAATAAACGAAACTCATTTGAGCAGGAAAGAAAATAAATCCTATTCTGTAGGAACCAAATTCAAGCACTATTTAAGGTACTGATGCTTTCTTCAGAGTAAATCCTATTTCCATTCATATGAAAGGCCGATCACTAAAATGTAGACTGCCGAGAGATTATACTGTATTCCTACAGCCAAAAACTTACTTGTCACAGACACTGTCTCAGCAACATCTAAGTTAGCAACAGCTTGTTTATTTAGTTACAACAGATAACAGCACAATGAAGTGATGCTGCTGGCACAGATTACCAAAGGACCACAGAAAGCAGCTACAATGCAAAATACTATCCATAGTTCCAGACAAACCCTCAGTTAAGTCCTCAAGAAAGGACTTAATTCAATTTTCACATGCACTGACAGCTGAGAGCTAGTGACTCTGCACATCGAAACTATGATTTGCTCCAAGATGCAATTTACTTTCCATTCAGTATTTAAGATCATAAGCAATGCATGAAAGTGTCAAGTAAAAACATTACCTCTCCTGTTTGCCTGTCATGATCCATGCAAGGCTGCCCATCTTTAGGAGAATAAATTGTGTATCTAGAAAAAAGTGTATTTTCGTTTAGCAGTGAGTAAAATAGTATATAGAACAAGAAAAAAACCACAGCTCTCTGGGAGAAAAAGACCTCTTCACGGTATTTTCAAATTTTGTGTGGATCTGTTTCCATTAGTGACAATGTTCAGTTTTCACAAGAGCTTTCAGAATTGACCCTTTTTTGCTTGGAGTTGGTACCCATGGAAAAACTAAACCCAGGAGACAAATCTCACATGCTCTGTTGACACAACAACTACACTTCACCACATCAGGCAGAGCACCAGCAATGAAAGATTCTGCTTTCATGTGAGCTAAAAGCTCACTCTAGAGATGTGTGGCAGGGCTCTGTCTTTGGTATAGCTGAGCTTACCCACATTCCCAAAACTCAAGAGCTGAGAGGCTCTTACCGTTTGCCAAACTTGATCTTATTTCTTTCCTTCAGTGTAAGGAACTGCCACCGCACAAAGGAATCATAGTAGGGATTGACATCTGTGGTAATGAAGGAACGCCTCCAGTCCACCTGAAAATGGGCAACAGGCTCCAGGGAGTAAGCACAATCAAGAAATCAAAGGAACCTCATAATACCATAACTATTATTTTAAAAATAAAATGAGCTTTCTCTCCAAAAAGACAATGCAAGTATCCCATAAAGGGTGTCAGCTTAAACACACATCTGTGCCTGCTCTCCCAGAGCAGAGATGTCAAAGATTCAAGGTTCCTCTGCTGACTGAGAAATTTAGAGGTTTTGTAGCAGTTTTAACCAACGATTCAAGCTGAATTTCAGCACTACCTTGTTTCATCATCTTTATTTTTCTTCATTTTCAAAAATCTGTTGTCAGCAGGACAAGTACTTTTAGGAAGAAGAATGATGTGATGGTAAACAGAACTGCTGTCAATACTGACTACAGACAAGTTATCTCACATGGGAACCACAGGTCATAATGTCTTTATTGGACTCATTTCCAGCTGTGACCACTGTACAGGGTACAAGCTCTATGTAAGAAAGCACTTAATCATCACCCAAGAGCATTGAAAAGTTAAATTACTAATTCCATAACTATCAGAAACATTCCTGGAATTCTGGTGGTACTATGCAGAGAATCTCAAGGAGAAGCAGCACATTCACCACACAGAAACAATACAGGTCTGGCTGCCTGTATAACTGAGGTTATGATCACCCAGAGTCACCTTCAGTCCCATGCTCTTCAGATCCTGGACAGCAAGGGGAGGGAAATAATCCAGCCAGTGCTCAGCCTCAGAAAAACTGACCACTTCTTCATCAGACAGACCCAAAGACTTCATGATGCCCCACTGGTATTTGGAAGCCCCAGTCTTGGCAGCAGCCTTGCTCTGAAAGAACAATTGGGATTAGGAAGAAGCCACAGTCCTGTCACAAGAGCATCTGCCTCTGTTAATGTCATGGTTTCTGATTCCAGATACACAAGTTAATACAAATATTCTCACACCCTCCCTCTAACAGTGAGGGTAATTGACTGGGGTTTCCATTCTACACCCTGCATTCACAAGTTTCCACTCTACCGTACTTTGCATTCACTGTTCATTCCCCAATCCTCCTCTTTCTAACTGTTCCATGCCAATGTCCACAACACCTGCAGAGGCTCTGCCACAACCTGGCACAGAATTGCCTGTTGTTGAGGCCCTGCTCAAACCCACGGGGTTTGCACTATGGAAAGGTGGACAGCCCTGTACCAAAAACCTTTGCTGCTGTCACTTTTCTCAGCTGCTGTCCCTTGAGAATCTCCTGTCTGTCCCCAGCAGTGACCCAGGCAAAGTCACACCTTCTGCCCTGTACAGCAGCCAGAACCCCAAACCCAGCAACTCTGGTGGGACAATCTCTTGTACATAAACAACATACAGAGCATCTCTAAACTTTTCCTAGACTTGGGATACTCCCCAAATCCTAAATCTCATTTAAATGCCTGGTAAGTGAAAATAGTTTGGATGATTTTACTGAGCCTATCTAGACAGAACTGGCTAGGTATCAACTTAAAAAACAATAACCAGAACAGCAGGAATACACATCCTGTACCTCTGAGAAAGCAGGACTATTTCCTATAACCTGCTTATGAATTATTAAAAAAAAAAAAAAGAGAAAAAAATGAGAGTACTACTAAGGATCTGATCTGTTCTATCTCAGAAAACCATTAGGCAGTGCATCAGCTTACCAGTAAGGCTTCATGCATTAACATGGTACCTCTTGAACCATGCAGCTAATACATTTTTTCAAGTCTACCTTAAAGGTAACTTGGCCACCTTGGAAAAAACAATAAAAATCTTTGTGTTGAGGTTTCTGTGAGTCCAAAGAAGGAAAAGTCTACAATATGAACACTGAAGTTTTGAAAGCACAGCTCTCAGTCCAGGAAGGCTTGGTTTAAACTTTACCTTTTTGCCTTTTGCTTTGTCTTTGATGATAATTTCTTCCTCTTTTTTACCAGAATTTTCTTCCTCTTCCTCCTCCTCATCAGGAAATTCTGGTGGGCAGCCATACAATTCCATTTCCCTTTTCAGCTTATCTGCACAAGCCTGAACAGAGTTATTGGGAGTGTGTCAGCCAGGGCACCAGCTACAGTCACAGCCAAGGAGTGATAACATTTTGCATTCCACACTTTAAACATTTTCTGGACTTGCATTAACATCTAGGAGGTCCTGCCACTTCCAGAACACCTTCCAGGACAGGAAGAGGTTTACTGGAAGGGTTTTCTTGCAAAGGAAAACATACAAAAGGCAAAATTTAGTTTCCCAACACTTTATCTTCTAAAGTAATATTATAGCCTAAGCACAACACATGACTATTACAAATCCAGGTCCAAAATCACACTGTCTTGGTGAGTTTTTAAACAAACTAAGGTGATCCTGGGGATGGACAGTAAGCAAGGCTCCAAACAGCCTTAGGGATAAAAATCCCATCAGAAACAACCCCCAGGAACTGCAAAACTCACCTTGATGGGCATCCCTGTGCAGTGCAGCCCAAAGGGAAACAGGCAGCTCCTCCCCTTCAGCCTCTGGTACCCGACTGCAAACTGCAGAGAGGGAAAAGGGAACAGCTGGAACAGGAACAGCCCAGGCTGAGCCAGCACCTGCCCAAACACAGCTGTGACTCCTTTAACATGCAGCCCCTGAGAGGGGACAGAGCTGGGCTGCAACTCTGGCAGCAGGGTGAAATCCCAGTTTGTTTCCTGGCCCTGTGGCTGCCAGGCTTCCACCAGAGCCCAGTGGGTGCCAGAGGAGGCTCCTGTGGAATCCACCAGCACCCAAAACCTGCTCCCACACAGAGCACAGCAAGCACAAACAGAATGGACAGATCTCTTGGGAAGTTTGAGCCATTTAGCAGCATCTCCTAAAAAACTCATTTCAAAGAACAAACAAGGGAAACACCTGCAGCACCATCTCATCAAATTAAAAATTACATTAATGGAATTTCCCTTCAGCAAGCAATATTTCTACTGAAAATGTGGGGAAAAAAGGAAAATTTAATAAGTCATTACTAAAGCTACAAAGGAATTGACATGGCATCCTGTTAGCTCAAAGCTGAACTACAAAACCAGCATTTGTTCTAGGGTAGTATTTAAAGGAATCAGCAAAGGAGAATTTTTACCTCACATTTAGACAAGGAAAATGTGTGTCCCAGGTGCAGGCGGCCGTTCATGTAGGGGTAAGGAAAGGTGACAAAGTACTTCCCTTTGCTGAGAAAAAAGCCAAAGAATTAAAACACACAATTAGCTTTGTAAATGACCATCAGACAATACAGGAGCAAAACAGGTAACTGGTATGTTCAGCCATTATCAGCCCACAGTGACATTTAAATATTTTCCTTGCAGGAACATAAGTCTTTGATTTTAAAGAGCTGATACAGTAACAGGCTTTATCATCTTAAAAAATAAACACAAAAGAAAAAACCCACAGAGGACTGACATCACACAGAAACATTGAAATAGATTTAACGTGTTCCCAAAGGTAAAGAATTCTAATCCTGCTTCTGTAAATTAATTACAGCACAGGCTTAGAGTCCTTTATTTAATCTCCCACTGTGTGAGTTCAGATTTTAAGGGCACACTGCAAGCAATCCCTCCTTTCACAGGGATATATTGTTGCAGGGTGTTTCAAAGCCCTATTATATTGTTGGAACCTGAGCTCTCAAAGCAGCTAAGCAAATATTTACATTTAGGACGCTGAATTTCTAGCTTTACCTTTGCACTCTACTTCACACCTTGTCTCTTCCCTTCACACACTCCCTCAATCCATTAAAATCCAGGAATAAAGGCCAACTCATTTGTTTGCTTGCAAAATGTACAATTTAAGAACCTGCCACCCATTACACCACTTCAGTCATTATCTTGGTTTAGTCTGACTTTCCCACACACCAAATATTAACCCCACACTGCCAAGGTCACTGCTTCTCCAGCCAGAGACCTTCCCACAGGATTAATGCTGTTCCCCCAGGCAGCCTCTGCACACCTGTGGAGAGCACAGATCCCACCAATTCCAAAGGAACTGTGCTTCCAAGCATGCCATGCATTCCCAAGTTTCTCAGGGTTTCCTCTGGGGCAGAAATAAAAGCAGGAGTCCTCTGGTCTTCCCCAGCAGTGCAGAGCACTCCCTGTCCCTGAAAGGCTCTTCCTGCCCATAGCTCTGCCCCAACCCCTCTGGGGCTGCAGCCAGTGGTGGCCAAGGTGGCCCAGCCACTGTGCCCACAGCCAGGACATCCCCAGGACCTTCCTCCAGCCCACAAACTACAACAGGCTGCTCCAGAGCAGGGATTTTGGGTGACACTCCTGTTCTCTGTGAGGCAGAGCAGGACACATCTTCCCTTCCCTCAGTGTGCAATCTCCCCAGTGCTGAGGGCTCACATCAGGAACCTCCTCCATGTCAAAGAGTAAAAGTCACCAAACAGAACCAGGTTTTGAGAACACAGAGGGTACTGACACTGCCAGGGAATGAAAAAGCTTCTCTCATCCTGCTGGAGCTCAGCCACACACGTACTTTGATGACAGCCCTTTATGTCATCAGCTGCAGAAATGCCAACAATGTGTGAGCAAGTCCCTGCAGCTGGGCCATGAACACTGCTCAGGACAAAGGGGCCACTTTCTCCCCCCACCACATTTTAAATAAAAAGACATTTCAAGCAGTAAAAAACCAAGTACAACAATACCTCCTCTGGTCCTTCCTGTCTGCAGCATTGACCTCAAACACTCGATCATGCTCCCACTTCTGCTGGACCTCTCTCTCAATCTTCTTCAGGAAATCCACTTTGGCTGTTCCTTTACGCTCCTGTCCAACAGAGAAAGGAAGAGAGGTCTGGCTGAACAGGGAAAGAAATAACAGCACTGTGAGCTATCACAGAGCACTCCTGATCTCCTTGGCTAAGGGCAGGCACTGCCCCAGAGCAGGCAGTGAGCCCTCCCAGCAGAGCAGCAGTGGTGACTCTGTAATCTCTATAATCTCTGTATCTGAGATCCACCCTCTGAAACCTCCCCAACATCTGTGAAGTGTTAACAACTGTGTGCCACGGCAAAGGGCTCTGCAGCAGCCAAGACACACCGACACGCTGGCCATTCTGCTAATAAAGAACAAACTCAGACAGGCCTGAACTGGGCAGGCAGAAGAGGATATCAATCATAAGTGAAAACACCCATCGAATTCTGGGTTTATTCCGGTGTCTCCATACACCCATGTGATGCATCCTCCTCTTGATATACATAAAGTAGGAACAGCACTCCCTTATGGCAGGAAGAGGGCCTAGTAACAACTCTAACTATAGTACACCGAGTTCGTCAGGTAAAGCATTCCAAGCGATTTTAATTAAATCAGTGTTCAGTGGCCCTTCTCATTCTTTTATCACATAACATACGGCAAGTATTAAAGGATCTTACTTTTCCAGCATATAACACACAGGAATTGTTAAAGGACACGCGCATTACAGACACACGCATTCTGCACTCATAAAGCTTGAGGATTTAGCTTTTTCCCATCAAAACCAAGATATTCTTAAGATCTTTACACCAAGGGGC
Source organism: Argya squamiceps (assembly GCA_037834095.1). NCBI lineage: Eukaryota > Metazoa > Chordata > Aves > Passeriformes > Leiothrichidae > Argya > Argya squamiceps. Next base: position 17,930,187 of record JBBMKD010000034.1, read on the forward strand.
CGCAGCCGCCGGGCAAAAGCCCCGCGCACGCCGCTGTGGAACGCTCTTCCCGGAGACCGCGGCGCCGAAGAGTGCCCCTGAGGAGACGGTGAGGAAGCCCAGGGCCCGCCAGGAGCCCCCGAAGAGCCCCAAAGACGAACCCCCCAGCCTTCCCCCCGAACTCACCGCCATGTTGCCGCGCCTGACGGGGCCGCACGGGCCGTGCCAACAGCGAGAGCGGCCGGGGGAGACCGGCCGTACCAAGGCACAGGGCGAGGGGACACCAGGCCCCTTTTAGCGGGAAGGGAGCGGGGAGAAGGAGGGCGAGAGGGAGAGCGAACGGAGCGATCGCTGCGGGCCCGTGTCCCGGCTGGGGAGGGGGAAAGGAGCCCGCTGTGCCCGGCCGAGGTGCGCGCCCGCCGGCACGCTGTCCCTTTAACAGCACCCCCCCAAGATGTCGCCGCGGGTTCATGTGCCCGCTCTACCGAACTTGCTGGTTCTCCCTGACCCTGGGCTCGGGCTCTGGGCGGTCGCCATTGGTTGGCAGCGTGGAGCGACCCCGTATGATTGGTGCAGGCGGCCAGGCCCCGCCCCGGCCGTGCCCAGCAGGCTGCGCTGCGGGCGGTGCCGGGCAGGTCGCGGCCATGGCGGCGGTGTGTCTGTGAGCGGGCGGTGCGGGGCCACCATGATCATCGAGAGCGTAGACGCGCTCAAGTCCTGGCTGGCCAAGCTGCTGGAGCCCATGTGAGTG
>JBBMKD010000034.1:17938774-17954919 GCA_037834095.1 Argya squamiceps
GGGTCACTGCCCCGGAACCCCTGCTCCCGGGTCACTGCCTGGGACCTGACCCCGGCCCCTGCTCCTGGGTCACTGCCCCGGAACCCCTGCTCCCGGGTCACTGCCTGGGACCTGACCCCGGCCCCTGCTCCTGGGTCACTGCCTGGGGCCCTGACCCTAACCCCGAGTCACCCCTAACTAACCCTGACCCCTGGTTCTGGGTCATCACCTGGGGCCCTAACTAACCCCGACCCCTGCAGCTCGTGTGCCAGCAGCCTGCCCTTCTAAACTGTGCCCAGACAATTCTGAATGTTCAGCTGGCAAACCGAGATGTTCCCAGCACTCCAAACTGAATTAAACTGGGCTGGGAGTGGAGTTAGGGATCTTTCAGCTCGCTTCAGTGGTAGTTGGTAGTGATTGGATTGGTCATTGACACTTACTAGCCAGGTTTTTTCCTGCTATAATGCAAAAAATGTTCAGATTCAGTCTCCTAAAGGTTCTAATAAAACTCCAGTGTTGGTGCTACATTATCTACCACTAGAAAGCAATACATTATTGACACATTTAAGATCTTTCTTAGCTCAGCAGTGATCTGAGATGTTGAGCCCTTTCTGTTATCTTACTGCATCTTATAAACCCTATGCAGAAATAGCATTTAGGGGCATACTTACTCTGTTTCACTGCTCAGAGCAAGGCATAACGACAGCATTGAATGTTTGCAGGTTTTGCCTTTGAGCTGTCAGTGTGTGATGTGCTCTGTGGTGTCGTTGCAGGACCACCTTTAACTCAGTCCAGCTTGATAAACAGCCGTGAGCAGCCAGGGACAAGCGCAGTGCCCAGCCTCGCCCCCGTGGGAGCAAGGCTGCCTCCCCCTCTGCCTCAGAACCTGCTCTACACAGTGTCAGAACGTAAGCAAAAAAAACCCCAAACGTTTTGGTTTAAATCTGTTTGATAGAAAAATTCCAAATTTTCTCTGTTGATGTGTCATTAGAAATTATGGTCTATCTTCCTCCAATATGTACAAATCTAAAAAGAAGTCTGATGGCTCTCCCTGGGTCAGCCCATCATTCATTCCAGAATGGAATGGCAGCAGTGCTCTGTCCTGGTTGGAGGAGGAGCACTGTGGGGAGCTCTGGGTTCCATGTGCTCACAGCAATCCAGTTGTTGCATAAGAAATGTTCCTTTCATCTTCAAGCCATTCAGTAGGACGTTATTGAGTGAAAGATGGATCTGCAAACCTGTAGTAGCTGTTTAACTTTGGCTTTATTCCTCTCCAGTTTGGACTAATACAGATGAGAGCTTTTTTTCCCAGCTGTATGTCACAATAGCCTGTACAGTTCTCATTGACATCAGTACTTTTTCTGGTTTTTTTCTGGAATCACCCTGGTTATAGCTTTCTAAAAGTTGTTAGCATTCACTGGACACGTCCCACTTCCTTAACAGAGCTCAAAAATTTTAAAAGTATGTTTCTATGAGGGAAAATAGCAAAATACCTGGAAAGTCCTAGATTGCTCAATTTAAATACAACAAAGTTTATTTCTTTGATAATTAAAGGATTAATGGCATTCCATGCTCTATATGACCAAAATAAGGTAATTAAATGTCAGTGTTTTATAATATGCTCATCTGGGGTTTTTTAACATAAATATTCTAAATTTTATTCAAAGAGGGAATCTAGCTCAGTTCATGATCTGTGTCATTTTATTTGTGACTTCTATGCTTTTCAGAACTTCAGACACTCAAATTTCTTACTAGATAATCTCTTCAGTTATCCCCAAGTCCTGTTGGGTGTTCAGGTGTCACCGTCTGATCCTTTCAGCTCCAGAACTTCTGATGGGTGATTCTGCCTGTTGGCTCGCAGGGCTTCACAGTAATTCTGTTCTCCAGAACCTCTGTGGAGGTTCTCATGTCCTGTTCTTGGACTGTTGTGGTAGCAGCTGCTGGTTGCCCTCTTGCAGTCATTCATGTTCTAAATCAGGGAAGAGGAGTTTGTGGTTCAGCTCCTTTGAGGTTAGAGAAAGTTCTTGTTTTACAGTGTCAGGCTGTGCTATCAGTGTGGATATTGTGGGGCATCTATTTTTAACTGTAGAGTTGGCTTTGTTGCTGCAGAATAAGGAACTGAGATTTTGGAGAGGTTCATGTCTGTCAGGTTCCCTTGTACATCCTTGTTCCTGGATGTGCTGTTCCTGTGGAGGCTCTTCACAGATCTCATTCATTCTAGTTCTTGTACAGCTTTTCCTTTCTCAGGTTAAAAAATGCATTATCCTCAATTTGGACCTTGGGCTGGAGGGGCAATATGAGTCAATTCTGTCATCTTGTATTCTTGCAGTGACCCCTTCTAATGAAAATGATCATTAGTACCTTACCTAAGCTAGGCAGCTGATCTCACTCTTACATAAAGAGAATTCAGTAGGTAAGTATTGGTTCCATTGCCTCATTTCTCAGCTTTCTTTGATTGAAATCATTTAAGTATGTTCTTCACCTAAAATTCTTTTCTGAAGAGAACTAGACTGTTGGGCAGCAAAGGCTGGAAATCTCTTTGCATCTTAGCCTCTAGAGTATAAATGCTGAAGCCAAAGCCTGTGTTGTTGCCCTTAAAACACTGCCAGATGTTGTGCATGCTGTCACACAGGCACCTCAGGCCTTTCCAGGCAGTGGATCAGCAGAACTCTGTATTGTGACCTGTGTGCTTTGGACAGGCAGTACCAGAGCAAAAATCAAAAGAGGATGTGTCCAGATAGGCTAGGCCTGAAGATCAGGTGAGGGTTTGCAGTGGCTGCACAGGTTGGCTGTACCACCTCTCTTCTTTCATCCAAGACAGCTTCCGCCTCTTGGACATCCATGCACTTCCTTAAAGGAAAATTAACCCCGAGTCTTAAACTCACTTGAAAAATTCTGTCGTTTCTCTCCTTTTTTTGTAGATACATATGAGCCAGATGGCTATAACCCTGAAGCTCCTAGTATTACCAGTGCTGGTAGATCTCAGTATCGGCAGTTCTTTACGAGAGCACAAATGCAGCGTCCAAATCTAATTGGCCTAACATCTGGGGAGATGGATACAAACCCTCGAGGTAGGAAGGGTTCTGCTCATTGCTGTTGCTGTTTTTATCCAAGACCGTCAACACTTTTCCCTCTTTTTCAGGCTGAAAACACTAGTTTTTCTCACTGATCTAGTGTTTCAGAGCATTTTTCTGGACATTTCTACCTTTTTTAAATGCTAACATGCCCATATTAAAGTCAAAGCAGCCCTTTTGATTAAAAATAATCACTTGCTTGGGAATGCTACAAGGGTTTTGTTGGTTGGTTGGGGTTTTATACCTCTTAAGCCTGTGAAGGTATTTTCCAGGTACTGGGAGTTCCTGGAAAGAAAAAGGGTGCCTAAGATGGCTTTAGCAGGGCAGTCTGCAGACTGCCTTTGATCAGCCGTGGGCACAGAGGGGATGATCCAAGCTCCTTGCCTTGGCTGTTGTGGCAGTGAAGAAGGGAACTGTTGGGGCATGTTTTGGTGCTTCATGGTCTGACTCTGTCAGCCAGGTGTTCTCTCTGAAATGAGCATCCCAGGTGCCATTCCAATTTTCCAGCTCATGGGAATCCCAGTCTGCACTTAGGTCATTCCTGGTCCCTGCCTGAATGGTTGTGGCTGCTGTCTCTTAGTGGTGATGTGTACAAAGTATCTTTTAGGGAAGGACAGAAGTCAAGACTCTTCAAAGTTTGGTTGTGGTAGCAAAACTTTCTTTCTCCCATGTGGTTTTCCTGCCCTACTTCTTAAAACCAAAGATGATAAATTTTGGGTTTTATTGCTACACTTCAATATTTCTTACTCAGTAGATAAGAAAGATTTTTTTTTATTTTATTTTCAGTATTTCCTTCCAATATCTCATCTCATAAGGAATATGGTTAAATATTATTGTAGAAATTTCTGTTGCTGTTTGCATCTTAATGATCACACAGGCAGGGTTGGGGCTTAATTGATGCCCCTTAGGTTGTCTCAGAGAGCCCATCCCAGGGGCAAGGCAGGGGTGAGTACTCAGTGGTAGGACCTCACACAACTTGTTTTACTGTCTTTGTCACAGGTGTGAAAGGTTTGCTCTCAGATCATCCACAGTGAGGATGCCATGCCCAGAAATGCTCAGTCTCTGTTCTCACCAGTGTAACCAGCAGAGCCCTGGCTTATATAAAAACCATAGAAATTGCTGTATAACTCAGACTTCTTTTTAGGGGTTGAATATTTGCCATTCACAGGAGACTAACACCAAGGGCATAATCTTGAAAAGGTTGCAAATAAATTTCTAGCAAGCTTTGTGTTGGTAGAATTTGCTTCAAAATTTAAATCTAATGTCTTTAAAAAGTGTAATAGTTTAAGAGTTTGTTGCTGAAACCTGGTATGAGGGCTGCTGGCAGTGGGATAGCAGTGGTAAGAATGGGTTCCTGGTTGCTATTGCTCTGTCAAGGGTTCACACAGGGCAAGCTGGTTGTTAATTCAGCCCCTGCCCATTGCAGACCTCTAACCTAAATCCTAGGGATCCACCCATGGTTCTTTTCTCCTTTTCTGTTTTGTTGGGATTTGGGGTTTTCTTGTTTTTTGGTTTTGTTTTTTTTGGTTTGGTTTGGTTTTTTTTTTTTTGATTTCTGTCCTTTTCCTGCAGAATCTGAGTTTTTAGTACCTGAAAAATGAAGTTCTGGTTTGTTTCTTCAAGCTAATACTAATCTTAAAGGTCAAAACCCATCCTTCCCAGCTGTACCATGTGTGTTTCTTTCAGGATGTTTAGTTAGACTAGGGAATGATCTGAATGATTTTGTTCAGAGACAAAACTGACCAATTGGGTAAAGTCTTCCTAATGTTTATGTTTTTAATCTCAGTTCTGTTTTGCTGTGTGAAAGCTTTTCCATGTGTGGTGGAATAACACCTTTTTCCTTCCCTCCAGCTGCCAACATTATCATCCAAACTGAACCTCCCATTCCCATCACAAATAACAGCAATGTCACTAGAGTTGTCCTGGAACCAGACAGCAGGAAAAGATCTCCAAGCAGCATGGAATGTCCACCATTGAAGAAACCCTGGCTGGGAAAGTAAGAATTAGCTACAGATGTTAATTCAGATGTACTGGATTGCTGTCAGTGCTGTGAACATTGCTATTCACCAGCAATTCTCTGTAATTTGGGATGGTGAGGTCAGAAAGGCTCCACAACACATGGAGACCAAATATGGGGTCAGAGGGAAGCTCTCTTTTGTTAGTGTGTAAAGGGTGCACTTTTTAGGGGAAAAATGCCATTTTAGATGTGTGTTAACATTTTCTGCCTTACTTAGGCACACATGTACTTATCTGAACTCTTCCTATTCTCCTTTTCTCTAGGCAAGTAAATAACAACCAGAATAAGCCAGGCTTTTTGAAAAAGAATCAGTATACTAATACAAAATTAGAAGTTCGAAAAATTCCACCAGAATTGAACAATATTACACAGCTCAATGAACACTTCAGCAAATTTGGAACTATAGTAAACATTCAGGTAAAAAAAACAGCATCCAGTTTTATGTCTGTGTGTGAGTATTTTATTTTCCCTGAAGCCTGCTTGAATTCTGCATGGTTTCTTTGAGAAATCTAAGTGGAGACTAATTGGGAAAGGAGGTAATCAAGTTCAGAGAAACCATTTCTTGGTCTACTGTCTATTATTATCTGAATTCTGTAAAACATATTGGCTTCTGCCTTCATGATGCCTAATTCTATTTGAAGGGCTGGCAGGTTTAACAGTGTCTAAACCAACTCAGATTTTTGAGCACCTTGTGTATAACTTTTGAAAAAGGTGATCTGACAGTTTGTCTTGTATAATAGTCTTATGGTATTTGATGGTCAGGATTTTGACAAGGCTGCTACAGAAGAGTCTTTATCTGCTTCAGTTTGTTACCTCTTGGCATCCTAGAACTGGCTCCAACTTGAGTGTCCTTGCCCTGTAAAAAACAGAAAAAGCACTTAAAAATATAGTAGTTAAAATAGCATTTAATTTCAATTTATTTTGACAAAATGGTTGCCTCTCAAGTCCTCAGTTAGAGGTCTAAATAAGAGACAGATACTTGGGAAGCCTCTGTATTTCTTGATAACTTTGTCTTAGCCCAGAAGATACTGTGGTGCTTTCTGCATCTCTCTAATGAAATAATGCATTTCAAACATGCTATCTCAATCACTACACTAGAAAGTGTGAGATACATGTTTATTGCTGTGATACTAATTTTTAGAGAAAAAGATGCTTATTCAAGACTTTGAGATGCTGGTGCACTGAGGGTGTGGTGAGGCTTTGCACTGTGCAGCCTCGGGCAGTGCCTGTCCTTCAGGAGAATGGGATGAAGAGCCTTTGGGCCAGCACCAGCGATACCAGACATTCCCCAGGGGCACTGCACAGTGCTCTGAACATGTGATGCTGTTGGTGGAGGGGTCTTATTCATTCATTCTTTCATTTATTTAAATGTATATAGACTTTGCTGCAAGTACATGTAATGTTTGCCAAAAGCTACTTCACTTTAATTACACAGAGTGTCTTTCCAGTGTTTAGAGCTGTTGATACACTGGATACTCAGCTCATCACTGCACATTGTTTGTAGATGGGTTTGCTAACGATTGAAATGTTTTCTTCCGTGGGAAGTGATGCCTTTGTGACCTTTTGCTTTAGGTGGCTTTCCAGAACGACCCTGAGGCTGCTCTCATCCAGTACCTGAACAACGAGGAGGCGAGGAAGGCCATCTCCAGCACGGAGGCTGTGCTCAGCAATCGCTTTATCCGGGTGCTGTGGCACAGGGACAGCGAGCAGCAGCCCCCCTTGCTGCAGCAGCAGCAGCAGCCCCCCACCCCGCAGGCCCTGCAGCACCTGCAGCAGCAGGCCCTGGCCACACCACCTGCAGTCACCGTGCACAGCAGCCTGGCCAAGGTACGTGCTGTCAGGGGCTCAGCAGTGTTCCCAAGGGGCTGCTGCTGCTGCAGAAAAGCTGAGTATCTAACCTTGGTGTTTTTAAATTACGGATACACAGGTGATGAATAAACCCCTGGCATCTGGTGCCTATGTCCTTAACAAAGTCCCAGTGAAAAGACGCCTTGGAGCAGCAGGTGGGAGCCAGCCTGAGCTCAGCCAGCCTGGGGCTGGCGTGGAGGAGTCTCAGGTATGTTGAGAGTGGACCAGGGTCATGCTCTCAGGTACAGCTCTGGCTTGTCAGCCAGGAAGGAACAAGCAAAGAGGACTTGTAAATTGTTCCCACTTGATTCTGTTCCTTTTCAGTAATGTTTCATGCAGCCATAGTCAGTCACTTCTTCTTTGTTTCATCAACTGTTTATATGGAATAGGGACAGTGACTTTAGGAGCTATCAACTACAGCACTATCAGTGTTGTAAAGAGCATAAAATATTTTTGGCAGTGCTTGATAGTAAATGAATCTGACAACCTGTACGTGAGACTAGCCTTTTGCTGACAAATGTAATGGCTCTCCCAGTAATTTTTGAGCTTATGCTGTGCTTTAACAGCAGTGCTAGAAGTTTAGAGAGTATTTGTACCCAGAGTTCAGGCCCATACTGTTCAATTCCCACTGATACCCCAGTGCAGGATGTGTTCTGGGCCATGGGGAAGTCCCTTTAAGAAAGGAAGCATGGAGTGTCTTTTGCTGCCTTACTTGATCAAAAAGAGGGATGTTGGGCTGCAACTGTGGAGCTGAAACTAAGCAAGTGCAGATCATCACCTTCAGCAGTGTCCTGGTGGGAATCAAGGTGCAAAGGGAGTGTGCCATGGAGAGGGAAAGACAGTATCTTTTTCAGAAATCCTTTTAGCTGGACTGATGTCTTTATCCATGTGTTTTAATTGCCTTGGTCTTTCTGCCTCCTTGCACAAATCTGGACATCTGAGTTGGTGGTTCAGGGAACATGATCCACTGAAGTTTGCTGCTGATATATCACAGTCACGTTAAAACATTCCATATTTTACTGTGTGTTTTTTACTATTTCAGGTATTTCCTACTTCTACAAGCCACTCAAAAATGGTTTACAGTTCTCCAAACTTGAAGACAACTCTGAAGTCTGGTGCAGGGTCTAAACCTCACGACATGCAAGAAGCCCTTAAAAAAAAACAGGTACTTAATGCTTGATGGTTGGCTGACAGTGGAAGGAGCAAAGTGCTTTAAATACAAGGTTTGATGGGCACCTGACACCTCAACCACTCCTCTGCAGCTTTATATGTGGGTGTGGAGTTGGTCGTTGTTATGGGACAGTCTTGCAAACACACATTGGGGTAATCACATGGGGAGTGTCCTTTTGGGGTGTCTTACTCAACACACTTGGCCCTGTTGGGTTTTCTGGGTTTGCTTGGGGTTCTCTGGATTTAATCTCTGCAGATATGAGACACTTGCATGACAGTGCACAGTATGTTCCTTAAGAGGTGTCTGAAGGGGGCAAAATGTTAGTAAAGTACCTTACAGCAGGAAATTAGCATTTTATTTTTTATTTATTGAATTAGCTGCACTTGATTTGCAGACAGTACTTTTGGTTGTGGATTTCACTTCCATAGCTTGAAGAGGACAGTATGATCTCTATGACTACATATAATGCTAGATTGCTTTTTACTTATGGCAAGAATTTTCTCCTCTTGCAGGAAGCAATGAAACTCCAGCAGGATATGAGGAAAAAGAAGCAGGAGATGTTAGAAAAACAAATAGAATGCCAGAAGGTAAGTCTGGGATGTGGCTAGTAAATACATTCTGATTTTGTAGATACCTGTCTGTTCAGGGCTGTTTTTCCTGGAATTTTATGTTTCTGTTCTTTTATTATTGTATAGATGTTGATATCCAAGCTGGAGAAAAACAAGGCCATGAAACCAGAAGAAAGAGCAGAAATTATGAAGACTTTAAAAGAACTAACAGGAAAAATATCTCAGTTAAAAGATGAATTAAAAACTTCATCTACAGCCTCCACACCATCCAAATTGAAGTCCAAGACAGAGGTATTTATTGTGCAACACACTTGCCTGCTTGGTTTTTGTTGCTATTTCTATGAATATGTCTTAAAAATGCAGCTGCATTAGATTAAAACACTTGCAGGTGACATTTTAATGTGGGTGCTAACCATGAACAAACAAGCCATGGCTGAAGGAACTCCATGACCTAGTTTTGCTTGTAGCTCATTCATGCCTGTTCAAGTTCTAAAGCAAAGAATTCTGGGTCCTTCAAAAAATGGAGGGAACCACACACACACAGAGGCAATTAAAACAAAGCTGAATTTAGAGAAAAGTATGGCTATTGTGTCCTGATCTGTCTGTATCACGTACATGAACGTACTGCTGAAGCGGAATAAAACATTACAAGTGTGCCTTACAGTTCTGCCTTTTCCTTCTGTTTCCTCTCCCCACCTCCTTTTCTGCCAGGCACAGAAGGAGCTGCTGGATGCAGAGCTGGACTTCCACAAGAGACTCTCCTCTGGAGAGGACACGACCGAGCTGCGGAAAAAGCTCAATCAGTTACAGGTGGAGGTGAGCTGCTCTGCACTGCTGTTCCTCATGAGTTTGTGAACTCTGGGTGTTGCAGGTCCTCTGACCCTGGCTGTGCTTTTTCCCCAGGCTGCCCGTTTGGGCATCCTGCCTGCAGGTCGAGGGAAGGCCGTGGCAGCCCAGGGCCGGGGCCGGGGCCGGGGCCGTGGCGGCAGAGGACGGGGGATGCTGAACCACATGGTGGTGGATCACAGGCCCAAGGCACTCACCGTGGGAGGCTTTGTGGAGGAGGAAAAAGATGAATTGTTACAGCACTTCTCTGTGAGTGGGACCTGTCAATTAATATTCGTTTTCTTTACTGCTGTAAAATCAAGATCTTTTTAGAATAGCAATAAATCTGAGCTTTTGCCCAAAAATAGGAGTGTTACAATACTGCTGGCTGATGAGCTGGGAGTCCTCTGGCTCTCACTTTTCTGTCCAAAAAATCAGATTTTAGTGTCACTTTAGTACACTACAATTGTACCACATGAGCATGTAGGTGGAGGAGAGCATTACTGCTGGTCCTAATGGACTTTTCCTCACAGAAATTTGGAGATATTGAAGATCTTCAAGAAGAGGATTCCCCATTAAGTGTTGTTGTAACTTTTAAGTCTCGCTCAGAAGCTGAGAATGTAAGTAGAATCACGGATATATTTTTTTCACATATCTAAAATAAGAGGTTTTAACTTCTTGTGTCTACCTTTGTATTTTAAAATTTCAGAGGCTTTGATCCCCCAGTTTTGAGCTTGGTAGTGTTTGGTGCTGCTGCAGGTAGTGCCACTGAAGGGGAAGTTCCTCCTGGTGCTCTGAGCAGTGACACAGGGCTTCCCCTGATAAAGCTGCATGTCCCTGGCAGTTCAGAGCTCTGCTCATCCTCTCGCAGTGCTGGGGTAGGAGCAGGATTTGGCAGGTTTGGGTGTGGCTGAAGTTGCTCTTGGAACACTGAAGTGGGTGATTGTGGTTTATATATTTGAGATCTTCAAACTGGCCTCTGTACCACGTGCTCTGTGTCTGGCTTGTTGCTGATGTTGAGTTCTTGGGTTGCTCCTCTCTGAAAGTCTGTCCCTTGAACCACCACTCAGGCTGCTAACCAGGGATCGCGCTTCAAGGACCGGCGGCTCCAGATCTCGTGGCACAAACCCAAGGTACCTTCTGTGTCCACAGAAGTCGAGGAAGAGGAGTCCAAGGAAGAGGTATGGAAATCTCTTAATCACCTGTTCATTCTGACTGGAATCTAATAGCTGAGAGTTCTTAGGATAGTTTTCTGTGTGCTGAAGAAACTTCATAAAAGATGTTTTTACAAACCAGGAACTGAACTGGTTTTGAATAGTCAGGTAGATTTCCTGCATTTTAAAACAGAGAAAATAGGGGAAAAAAGGACAATTTGTGGATGGGTTGTTAATTTGTTAACAATAATAAACAAGTCTTGGGTCCTGAATGTGCAGGCTAGAAAGCCTTTACTCCTCACTCTTGGTGCTCTACTGTAGAAGTTGTGTGTTCTTGCCTGTAACTCACCTTAACACCTTAAACTTTTAAAGGTTATTTTGTTGTGGCATTTAACAGAAACCTTGTTTGGGAGAGGGTGAGTGGTGACTTATTCCTCCTTCCTTTGAAGCTTTGCTCTCCTTCTCTTTCCTGACATGAGGCTGCTGTTCTTCCCCTAAAACTGTTTGGATGTGACTGTGTGTGTTTGTGAGACACACGGTGACACCCAGTACCAGTACTGCTGGTGCTGTGAGCTGGGATGTGGCCCTGGGCATAGCTTGGAACTTGTGTCTCAAAGTTCACTTTTTTCTTCCTCCAGGAGACTGAAACCTCAGATTTATTTTTGCACGAAGATGATGATGATGATGATGAAGATGAGGATGAATCCCGTTCTTGGAGAAGATGAAACTTGATGTTTGAAATGTATAATTTTAGGAATATAGTTCAAACTACATCTTTTAAACGTTTATTTAAGGAAGTTGATGAGCCAAAAAGAGCTTTACTTTCTTTTCAAACCACAAGATTTACCATGAGCAGTTTGGTATGAAAACATTTGGGACACAGAGCTGTGAGACTGAGCGAGCCCAAGGCCCAGGAACTTCTTACAGGATTATCAAGCTCACTAGGGCAGTGGTTTTTTTCTATTTAAGAAGGATAAAAAAAGGGGGGGTGGCGTTGGAAATCAGTATTTTCTTGTCCTCTTTTTGTGTCACCTGTATTACCTTGTTTTGGGTTTTTTATAATGTGATTGGTTTGTTAGTTTATAATTGAAAAGATATTACAGGTTTTATTTAGCAATATTATGGGGTTAGGCGAAAGACAAACTTTCATTAAATATTATGAAAGAAAAACTGGCCTCATTTGCTCGTTGAAAAAAGGGAGCATTTTATTTCCTGTGGAGTCTCATGTTGTAGGAATTATTTGTGGCTAGATGCTTAAATCATTTACTTCAGTGTTTGTGACAGCCACACAGTCTCTATGTTGTGCTGCTTTGTGTGAGAGGAGGTGGAAGAAACAATTTTACAGGGTATTGTTATAACATTGTCCAGTTCACTCTGTTTCTCCAAATTCTGCTTCACAGAAAACATCCACAGGAACACACCCTGGAGTGGATTTTCACTCCTTCTTGATTTCCTTCTGTCATTTCAGTGTAAGGCTCAGTGTAAGTCAGGCTGTTTATTGCATGTCAGTATTTGTGAGCAAGAATGGAAGGAGCTCCAGTCTTCCTCAAAAGCAGCTAAGCTGGCCCCTGTCTACCAGCCAGAGCCACTCTCCTCTCCCTGTTCCCAGCTGTGCTCCAGGCAGAGCCCTACAGGGTTCAGAGCAGGGTGGGGTTCACCCCACAGGGCTGGGGTGTCTGTTTAGCCTGGCCCCAAAGCAGGTCCAGTGTCCCCAGGGTGCTCAGGGCTGGGTGTGCAGTGGGTGTCCCTGGTGTCCCAGGGCAGTTCTGCAGACGTGTCCCATCCTCTGTGCCTCTCTGCCGTCCCTGGAGCCCAGCAGGGCCGTGCTGGCACAGGGGCTGTCCCTGAGCAGGGGCTGGCTCTGGGCTCTGCCCCGGGATGGGCACCCAGCAGCACCTGCCCTGGCCGCTGCTCAGCACGTTTGATGTGCATTTCTACACAAAATCAGCACCATGTCCACGCACAGCACTCTTCTCTCCTGAGTGTAGGCCCCAGTAATTCCTGACTGAAGGACAGTGTCCACCAAACCCTTCACCTGCCTGTGGGCTGGGGAAGGTGCTGAGCACCCTCGGGGTCACAGCCTTGCTGACTATCCTTGTGCTGTGCTGAGGGATCCAACTTGTATAATGTCCTGTTTCTTGTCAACTGAAGGGGATGTTTCCAGTATTCTGTCTCTTTCCAAACCTCTCCTCTTCCTACAATTAGGACTGTTCTGCTAATGCTGAGACTAAATTCCAGGCATGAAGAAATGGAGGAGAAACTCAACCCATGAACTTACAAGAATGTCTTTCTCTTCTCCCATCACCTCTAGGGATTTTAGTGTCTGTGGCACAAAGTGTATCGTGAGAAGTTCATTGCAGCAAACATGTCCAAGTTTTGACAACTTAAAAAAGGAGAGAGGGATCAAAAGGATTTATATATTTTTTTGTACAGAGTTTTTTCTTAAACTGTATAATTTTGTAAATATTTTGCTTTTTTTGTGTACTAAAATTACCGGCGTATAGATTTCAATAAGAATTGTTGTATTTTTGTATTTGGAAAATGAAATTTACAGTGGATTAATTAAGCTGTAAGAAAAATTGCAGTAGCCTTCGACACAGACAGAATGGATTCCTTTTCATATGATTTTAGCTCTAAAGTGACTCTGGGGTGGTACCTGTGTCCAGGGACACGGGCCAGGGAGCGAGGGCCATCTCTGAGAGCTTCACAGGATTGCTGTTTGCCCTCACAAGACCCCTGGCAGGCTGCCCTGGGTGCTGGTGCCATCCCAAAGGTGGCTGCAGTGCCCCCCAGCCTGGCTGTACCCGGGGCCAGAGGGGCCACAGCTGGTGCTGGGGGCTGGAGGAGGAGGGGAGCTCTGAAACTGCTCTGCCTTTTGTCAAAGCTCATGGACCCCCCTGTATTTTAGAGCTTGCTGGGCCTGTCTTGGGTGGTTTGGCTTGGATTTCTGTGTTGCCACAGGCAGCAGGGCAGTACAGCTGAGCTCATTTCATGGTGATGCTTTACTGGGACATTCACCTGTACCTTGGGTGAAACAGCCCTCAGGGCTGCCTGTGTGCCCCAGCCAAGTGCACCAGCCTGGGCTGAAGGATCAGGGGATGGGGAAAGGAAGTCTCTGTGCAAAGAATTCCCTCCCTTCCCATGTTGAATTAACCTGAGCAAAAGAAACAAAACCACCTCAAATCTGAAACCAGGCACCTGCTTAGGAAAACACCACTTTAACAAAATCATGTGAAAAGGAACAAAGCTCCTCTTGGTGTATAGTAACCTTGTACTATAGTTTTTACAGATTGTGACCTTGTGTAATAGGATAATAGCAGATATTGTTGAATTTCTAATTGTTTACACATTAAAATTCATATATGTAATTGTTTTATTGATTACAAGCCAAATTTTTAAGATGCATGTTGACTTTTTTGCAATAAAGTTATAGTATGGAATGGTTCGAGATTTAGAAAAGACAAAGTTCTAACTGAAATAAATTGGAAGAAGAACCATTCAAAAAAATTACAACTCTCAGAGAAAGAGCATTATCACTTCTTGGGGGGGAAGTGGATGTGTGAAGGGGATTTATGGTATGTAATGTGTGTGCAGGTTTGGTTTAGGTCAGAGCTGAGAGAGAAATCTTCCAGGTGCCTCAGTGCTCTGGAACAGAATGCATTGAGACAGGTAAATGGATGGGGTGGAGGGAGTCTAGTAAGGGCTGGTTCACATTTGTAGGGGGGCTCAAAATTTAGCAGAAGCTGGAGGAAGTTGTGCATTCCAGGGTGGGTTCCCAGTCTCTTAGAGGTTTGCAGAGTTCTACTGGGTACAAATCCTGGCAGGACACAGCTGCCCCTTCTGCCTCCTTTGCAGATTGGGGTGGAAACAAATGTATTCTATTATTACCTTTATTCTTTTATTCTTAGTCTTTGGCCCTTTCACCAGTTCCTGTTACTCCCTCCTGCAGCCCCTGGCTGTACCTGCTCTGTGCAGGTGCTGGAGGGGGATATAAAACCTGTGTTTCTCTTCTGTGCTGCTGGAGGGCCTCTCCATGACAAACCTGTGGCCTTGAGATGTTTTCTCAGTGCCAGGAGCTGAACTTTGGAATCTCCCCTGTCCACAGGCTCATTCTGCAGGGAGCAGCAATGTCCTTTAGGAGACAAGATGCTGACATGGAGCAGGAAAGGCTTAGTGGCCAAAACACTTGCTGTTTTCTAATGATTAAAATTCATTTTAAGGAAAAAAGGGTGTATAAAACATTTGGAGTAGCATTTGTGTGTGTGAGTGGCTTTGGATATATTTTTTTCCCCCCAGCCATTCCAAATGTGGTCTGAGAGTTCCCTGAGCACAGCAGCAGCGTTCAGCAGGGCGGGACAGCTCTTCCCACAGCCACAATCCTTCCCTTGGAAGGAAACAAATGTCTACAGGAGCTGTTTGAAGGGAACAGTCACACAAAGGTAAATTATTGGTGTAATTGTCAGGCCAAGAATCTCTTTGTTGTCTCCAGTTGAGGCTCTGTGGAATACAGCACTAACTCCTAGAGAGGGTTCCCAAAGGTGGCAATCTAATTTTAACTCATCTATGGAAACAGGGGACCCAGTTCTGTCCTCTGGAGCAGGTTGTGTAACATGTCTGGGCCTTCACTGGTGAGATCACTGACACAAAGGGGCGTTCAAAAGGGAAAAGTAAGTTTGTCTGATGTTTCTCTGGAGATTCTTATATGCTTCCACTGCTTTATTCCACGACAGACTTACAACTGTGATGATCAAAAACCTAGATGCATAAACTAGAGCACTTTCTCTCTCTCTCTCTCTCTCTCCCCCCATGATCGTTCCACAGATAATTTCCAATGGCTGTTTGGTAACCTCAGGTAGGCTGATCCCTGTGGGACGCTGGGTGCAGGGAGCCAGACAGGGCAGCCTGCAGGGAGCCAGACAGGGCAGCCTCGGCAGGGCTGACAGGGGGCAGGGTAAGGCCTCACGTGTTCCCAGATGCCTCCTTCACCTGGGCCTTCTCCCTTTCTCCCACAAAAAAAATCCAGGTTTTTTCACTACTTTTTCATGGCATTTGAAAAACACGGTTTTTGTCAGAAACATCTCTTAACATCTTTTAACATCTCTTTTGAACTTCATCTTTTGAAGTTCAAAAATATGTTTTACCTGGTCAGGAGCCTTCAGCCCAAAGAGAGCCCATGACAGGGGCTGTCACCACTCGATGCCTCCTGCTGGGGTGGAGGAGAGTGACCAAAGGCCAGAGGGAAACCCCCGGCAGGGGCAGGAGCAGTGACCCCTGTCAGTACAACAGGGTCCCCCAGCAGCACGTCAGTGGCCCTGTGCCAGCTGTGGGTGACAGGAGCCTCCATCGGGGTCACCTCCCGGGCGTGGCACTGCGGGGATGCCCCGGGGAACGCCTGTCCTGGCCCGGAACAGCCTGTCCTGGCCCCGAACAGCCTGTCCTGGCCCCCGGAACAGCCTGTCCTGGCCCGGGGAACCACTGTCCTGGCCCCGGGAACGCCTGTCCTGGCCC
>JBBMKD010000034.1:17972275-18037008 GCA_037834095.1 Argya squamiceps
CTTCAGACCCTCCCTGTGCCATGGGGTGTCCTGGGCTGTCCCAGCCCCTCCCTGTGACAATGGGGTGTCCTGGGCTGTCCCAGACCCTCCCTGTGCCAATGGGGTGTCCTGGGCTGTCCCTGTGACAATGGGGTGTCCTGGGCTGTCCCTGTGCCATGCGGTGTCCTGGGCTGTCCCTGTGACAATGGGGTGTCCTGGGCTGTCCCTGTGCCATGCGGTGTCCTGGGCTGTCCCAGCCCCTCCCTGTGACAATGGGGTGTCCTGGGCTGTCCCTGTGCCATGGGGTGTCCTGAGCTGTCCCAGCCCCAGCCTTGTCACAGGCTCAGGGTGACCGTGGCACTCGAGGCTGTCACTCAGTCAGAGCTGGAGTGATGGGGACAGTTAGGGCAGTTGTGGGTGTTTGCAGAGTAAGCTAAAGAACTCGGTGGGTTTTGTCAACTGTTTTTACAGAGGAGTGTTCTTGTTGCATGTAGGGAATTTCAAACAGTCCAGGTAAACAAGTGAAATGAAAAAACTGAATGTACTTTGAGTGTTCAGGCTTTCAGGCAAGTGTATGCAGAATAGGTCAGGATTTCTTATCATGCAATAATGAACATGTAATTTCATCTTATTTTAATTAGCACTAGTTAGAATTTTAGTTAGTGGGAAGTTTAGGAGTGTAATGGATTTTAATTAAGCCCACTGCTCAGCTGTGCTGACAAACTGGATGCTTACTTGAAATTTAGGTTTTTTTAACATTTCTTTCCTGGGAGGGTCACTGGGTTTCTGGGGTATTTTGTTCACAGAGGAGATGTCTGAACAGCAGCTGTTTGGAAACAGCTCTTCCATTCTTTCTCTTCCTTGCATTGAGGTATTTTCTCCTTTCCAGGAGAGGACTTTTGGACTTTTCTTTGACCACATTTCTGTTCATGCCACCTTATTCAGGTGCCTTGATGTTTTCATCTCAGAAGTGAAGTGATGGCTTCAACTGTTCTGCCATGGGTGGGGGGCTGGCAGGGAGCACATTCCCTGAGCTGGGAGCCCTGGATTGTTAGAGGAGCTTCCAAGCCTGGCACAGCAGTCCTTAGTGCTGGTGTGGTGTCTGTTGGTTCTCTAAGAAGGGAAAACTGCTTGAAATTATGTTGTTGTTATCATTATCATCATTATTGTTATTATATGCCTTTAGAGACCACCATTTATGCCTCCTCCCATGGGTAGCATGCCACCACCTCCTGGTATGATGTTCCCTCCAGGAATGCCGCCGGTGTCTGCGCCGGGAACACCAGCAATGCCCCCAGCCGAGGAGATCTGGGTAGAGAACAAAACCCCGGATGGGAAGGTGAGATGGGGGCCTGCAGTGGGCCCTGGGCACACGGGCAGGCAGGGGGATGGATGCCCTGGAGGGTGGGCAGGTCACTCAGTGAGCTGTACTGTGACGGGGGGCCCCTCTCCCCTGCAGGTTTATTTCTACAACGCGCGGACGCGGGAGTCGGCGTGGACAAAGCCGGATGGGGTCAAGGTCATCCAGCAGTCAGAGCTGACACCAATGCTGGCAGCCCAGGCCCAGGCCGTGGGGGCCTCCACCCCCACCACCAGCAGCCCTGCATCTGCAGCATCTCCATCCACCTCCTCCAGCACACAGTCCTCCACCACCTCCACCACCACCACGGCCACCTCAGTGTCCCAGACCAACTCCAGTGAGTACCGGGGGTCAGGCCTGGTGGTGGTGGGAGCGCTGCATGGGGGATTGCTGCAGCAAAGCCTGGGTGTTCAGGATGAAGTTCTTTCAGCATGGAGTGTGAATTTAAAGTACAGTGTTTAAGTCGAGAAGAACTTTGCATGCAAACTTTTTTTCTCCCCAGTCTCAAAGAATTCTTCAGGTCTTTGTGTATTTTTCTGCTGCTGTTATCACATCATCTCAGAGCTAGTACACATCTATTTCCTTTTGACTACAGATAGAGCTAAATTGTTTTTAAAAATGTTTTACAAGAAACGTTGATCTGAGGTAGGAGTTTAGCTGTTGCAATTTCCTCATTTTCTCCATGGCATCTGTTTCTGTAGGTCAGGTCTCAGAGCTGCTGGTCTGTGAGCACTGGTTGATTACAGAATAGAGTTTCTTTGTTGTATTACTTTTATTAGCATTATTCTTCTGCCTAAGCCTTCTCAGTTCCTATTTTCTAGAGTTCCACAAAGAGGAAAAACAAAGTCCTTGGATCCATTTTTGTTCATTTATGACTTTTGAATGATAGTCTGGAGATTACTGCTGCTTCCATGGACTGAGCCTATGCTTGTAGGAGTTTTCCAACTAAGGAAAGGGGACTGAATTTATGCAGCATGCACATAAATGCATGTCTGTGCACACAGCAGCGTGGTTTGCACTGTGCTTTGGCACGTGTGTGCTGCCCAGGTGCCTCAGTGCATGTCCACAGAGGTGTGTGCTGAGTGCTGTGGGTCTGTCTGCTGTGAGCGTGCCCAACAGCAAACAGTGAGCCAGGTCAGTCCCCGTGCCCAAAGCCAGGTGTGCAGGGGAAGGAGCAGCTCAGAGAGCATCCTGTCTTGCATGCAGGGCCACAGACAGGCAGCGGTGGTGCTGAGCAGGAGTCTGGCACTGGGACATTGGGCATTGTAGCTGCACTGGCTCAGATGTGTGTACTGAGCCAGGCCAGACAGTGTGCAGCACGTGGACTGTCCCAGCTCCTGCTCTGGGGTAGAGTTGCATTCTCTGGAATTCATCTTTTTCCTCTAACAGGTGAGACAAGTCAAGCTTAACTCACCATTTAACCGGAACTTCAGAATGTCTGTGTGAAAGGCAGTCAAATTTAAGTAACAATCCAATTCTGCTTTCATTAAGACTGGAGGGAGGATATGTCATTAAAGCAGCAAAGAACTTCTATTGCTCAAAGCATTTCAGGGCTTTTGTTCAATTTGAAGGGTAACTCAGTATGGTGTTAATTCACTGTGTTGAGCTATGGTCTGCCCTGATTGTTGTGCTGAGTAACAAGTAAGTGGGAGGTAAATGTTAGCTCCTGACCCAGTGTCAGGCTGGGGAGACCTAGTCATGCTTTGGGACCAGCACTTTATGCACCTTCTTTGAACTTGAATTTCCTAATGTTGAATGCTGACAATCTGTTCCACTTCTACCTGTTCTATCTGCTAAACTTTGTCTTTGCTTTCAAGAACTGTTACTGTTGGTGTCTGTGCCTAGGTGATGAAATTTTATAATTGAAAATACTTTTGTAACTCTTAGACTTGGCCTGTAAAAAAAGCCCTGGGACTTCTGGCTGAGCTTCATTCTTGCCTTGTACTGATTTGACTTAGATCTTACAAATCACATACTGACTGTCTGCTCTGTTTCCCTAAATGTTAGGCACTGCTAAGAACTCTTACCCTTTCTGAAACGCTTATCAAAATATCAGAAATCTTTATTTAAATATGCTAATACTGGTATGTTGTTTGGAATGTTTCTGGTAGTAATAGAAAATGCGCGGTGTGCCCATTAGAATGTGGCTGTAAATTGGTGTGGTTTCTTTATTCTTTTTCTTTTTCCCTTCTCCTCTGCACCAAATCTTACAGAGTGAGTTTACACGTTTAAGCAGACTTGTCTCAAGTTTCTGTTGGCCTGTGCTGTGAGACTGTTTGCTCCCAATTAAAACAATTTGAAATTGAAACCAGTCATGCTGCAAGGATTATACCACTGAATGCCAGTTATGTGTTTTCCTGCTGGGAGGCGCTGAAGACCAAGAAAGTTCTTGCAGCTCTTGAAGAAAAGTATTTTCCTTTTCCTTGCTTATTTACGCATTTTTATTGACGTTTTCCTGTTCTGGGGGCGCAGCCCAGCATAGTTCAAGGCAGACTGCTGTCATGCATGTGCTGCTGCTGTTAAAAGCAGAGCCTGTGTTCATGTAACACAAGGACAGCCTGTTGCCATTGGATACTTGCTGTAACGTTCCCTTTCTGTTTCTCTGAACAGAATGAAACCTCATTTCAGCTTGTGCTTGTCCTTTGATACAGCCCTGCTACTGCTACAGAGACATGTTAGGTGTAAAGAATGGGAAAAATTGAATTTGGAAATTGACTTTCTTTGTGAATATTTAATGTTCCAGAGAAGGCAAAGTACTTTTTGTCCAGGAGTGTCTTCCTGCTGGTTTTATCTGAGCATACCTGCTACGTACCGGGAAACAGAGCGCCAGTATGTTTGCAGCAGTATATTGCAGTGTCTAAGATACAAGGTGTTCTTTGTGTTTTTTTATCAGCACCTACCACACAAGACCAGACCCCGAGTTCGGGTGTTTCAGTTGCCACACCATCAGTCAGTGTTTCAACCTCTGCTCCTTCTGCTACACCTGTGCAGACTGTACCCCAGCCAGTCCCACAGACATTGCCTCCTGCAGTTCCTCATGCAGTACCTCAACCAACTGCAGCAATTCCTGCTTTTCCACCAGTAATGGTACCTCCATTTCGTGTCCCCCTTCCTGGCATGCCTATTCCACTTCCAGGTAAATTGGCAAACTGTAATTGTCTTGTCTGCTACATGTCCATGTTGTCAGTTGTTTGCACTCATGTGTCCACTGTGTACAGAACTTGCCTGGATCCTCTCCTCAGAGTATCTCTGAAAGAATTCAGGGTTAGCAGACAGACTTTTTAATTAACAAAGAACATGTATTTTTTGGACTTCTAGTTCTTTGCTATACTTGGCAGAAAACAGCTGCATTTGAGCATGTACTGTATAATTGAGAATATTGAGCACTATATTTTACTAATCATGATATTGCTTTAGTTTTTTTCTACTTACTGGATTTAGACCTTAAGTCTTGTTCATAAATATTCACATAAATATTCATGGATGAGCAGGAAGAATTACCATGGAAATCATGACCCCAGTGAGATCAGGTGTTCCCAGTTCTCATAGGCTGCAACCACTGAGTAGGATGCTGAGTGTTGAGGTGTGACCTGAGGACCATAATGAGGCATTTGGGGTGCCAGGGTATTGTTATTCACAGGCTTTAGGTTTAAAGAACATAGAGAAGGGATTTTAGATGGCAGCACACTTCTTCTGGATTTGTTATACTTTCTTAAATTTTTATGAAATGTTTAGATCCCTGAGGAAGGAATTTTAGGCTGGCAAAATGTTGGCTCTGTCTGTAGTTGTTGCAGAGGGCCTCCCAGGAGATCACTAATGACACTTGGCACTTACACACCATGTTTCATTTGCATGGAATCTGTTGAGTTCCTGTTCTGATACAAAATTGATGTGTTACACTGCACAGTGGCACTAAACATACACCAGGAACTGATGATTTTGTGTTGCAGGGGGAGGTTGGAGACTGCAGTTCTATTGAATCCAAGTTAGTTTCAGATTTAAAAAGACAAAGAAGCAGCTCTGAGCAGCGTCTTTGTGTTTCTGCCTCTGTACAAGCTGAGTGACTTCCCTGCTGTCCTCCTAATGCAGCCACCCAGTGGATGTGGAGGGAGGCCTTCACCTCCCCGCTGAATTGGATGGATGAAAAGTAACCCTTCAGAACACTCCTTTGATCAGAGGAAAAAGCCTGAAAGCAGTTGAAGTGTGGAGTAGAAGAGAGCACCAGCTTTTAGCTGCCTCTACTTTTAGAATGGTCTAAAATAACTGGGCAAAGCTACTTTAATCTGTACTGGCCTGAAAAGGAAAGTGCAGTGTAGTACTCCTTGGTTTAAACCAGGAAACAAATACTGTTCTGAACGTGATATTCCAGGCTGAACAACAAATGAATAAAGGGTAGGACAAAGAGGTCTGTTCATTGGTGAGTTTTGGAGGAATAATAAAAACAGTTAAGCCTTAATGGTGATCAGTTAAATGCTCTCAACTGCCATTTCTTACCTTGCCAGCCAGGGACCAGCATGGAGTGAAGGGTCCTTACACACTGTGAGGGATATAACCTATGCAAGTGTGACCTGCTGGGTGAAATGGTATGGTCAGAACAGTGGAGAAGAGTGCCAGTGGAAATGGAGATTCTGGGTGTATGCCCAGGTTGGGCTTTATTGTGAGCTCTCAATCCAAAAGTTTTGGGAGTAATACGGTACAGGAGCAAAGACAGAGTAGGAGCATCAATCTCCTGAAACTGTTTTTTGAAAATTATTTTTTTCAGAGCTTCCTTGGTTAGAAATGTTGGCTCTGACCAGTTCTCCCTGTGAGCTGAGCTGCAGGTGAAGCCCACAGCCTGTAGGAAGGACACCTGGCAGCAAAGTGCTGCTTCCACCAGTGGGACTGATTTGTTAGTTTGCCTAGTTTACAGAATGGAATCTGTCAGCTTCTTTCAGCTAATTCTGACTAGAGCTGGTTGTGATGGTTTCTAAACACTGTAAAAGAAAAGGAAAACTGTAAAATATTTTACAATAACAAGAAACAGAAGAGAAGTCAAGTTACTTCAAGACAGTATCAGGTGAAGTCAGAAGGTCTTATGAAGGTTGCTCTGTAGATGTTTGGGGCTTTCAGCACCAGGTATGATATCAGCCAGAGGATTTGAAGTTACAGGGACAGAGCTGAACAATACCACTGTCAAGTGATTTCGCAGTTAATCTCAGTGTTAAACTGTAGTAAGGAGGAGTAGTGGACGAGTTCATTAGTGATATCTCATAATCTCAGATCTTAAAAAGTAAGTCTGCTTTCTCTCAATTCCTATGTTTTAAGTCAGTTTTATGTTTGGGAATGACCTTGGCAGCAGAAACAGCTTGGGTGTTTGCTCAGTCTAACCTGTGCTGCAGCATCCCTGACTCCAGCAATCCCCAGATAGTGTTACTTGTACTGACTCACGTTGGAGACATGCTGTAACTTCCTTAACAAAACGAATTTTCAGATCCATTGTCAAGTTCCTAACATGACCACCCTTCTAGTTTAGACAAACACTTCAATCAGTGCTGTTTGAGTCGATGTTTTTATGTCTCAATTCAATACTTTTAAAAATAAAACTAGTTGCACTTCTCTCATTGAAATTATTTTTAGAAAACATTACAATTCTGTCTTCTCACAAATTTATTTTCAAATAAATTGGCAGAATTTATGTATGCTCTGCATACTATATCTCTAATGATCCAGAAACTACTTTGGCTTTAAACAGGGGTTTAATTTCACTTTCCACTGGAGCATTTCCCACCTCACATGACGAATTTGATCTTTTGAAGGGAAGTGTTTCAGTTTCTGAGTATCCAGACTGGACCAGCCAGAGAGCACTTCTACAGTTGCCTTCTACACCCAAAATGGAGGTTTTGGAAATGCAATCCCCTCAGCCTTGTCTGATTTCCCACTGATTTTGATCTGATCAAAGAGGATGAGCTGTTTGCCTTTTTGTGCCTTTTTGTATCATTTCTTACTGAGCTGAGAGCAGACCAATGCATGGTGCCACCTCTTTTAGGTCGAGTTTTGGCTTTTAAAGCATCTTCAGCTCATGCCATTCTTGATAATGAAAAATTAAGAAAATGCCCCCGACCTAGTGCAGCTTTGTGTACCTCTGTCTGCAGCTTCATAGCTTTGGTTTCTTTTACCCCC
The DNA here is from genome assembly GCA_037834095.1 of Argya squamiceps. Lineage (NCBI taxonomy): Eukaryota > Metazoa > Chordata > Aves > Passeriformes > Leiothrichidae > Argya > Argya squamiceps. The sequence continues at coordinate 17,979,774 of JBBMKD010000034.1, forward strand.
TTTCTCTCACGTCCAGCCCTGCTGTAATGACCCTCGTACCCTCAGCTTTCCCTCTGGGTTGCACTTGGCTGCCCACCCTGCCTTGCTTTGCTGCTCTGACTAGTTCAGACCTGTCTTTCTACCCTTACTCTGCTCTCTAACTGCAGCAGCAGACTGGGAACCTCAAAGCCTGTGAGCTTCATTGTGCTGCTGCTCCCCACAGGTCTGTCCCAGCAGAGGCTGCCTGTGGAAGCTGCCCCAGTAGTGGGATACTTTGCTGTGGTGCTGCCCTACAACGGGAACTGCATTCCCCCTTGGATGAACTTAAACCCCTGAGTCTTCACTGAAATACATTTTCTCTTTTTAATGACATCCCAATAACTTGCTAAGCAGCTGGTTTAACACAGACAGAGACTGTTGCTGCAGATTAAAGTTAGTTTCGTATTTGATCTGGCATAAAATGTTGGAGCAAAAGTAATTCACATTTTCTTGCTGGAAGGCTTCTTCTCTGCCAGCTGCAAATGGCATTCCAAATTGTGGCAGGAAGTCCGTAGCAGCCCGTGGTAGCTGACATCCCATGGCAGCTTTCCAACATGCTTCCTATCCGTTTTGCAGGTGTAGCAATGATGCAAATAGTCAGCTGCCCGTATGTAAAGACAGTCGCTACCACCAAGACCGGTAATTTCCAAACCCATCCTAGTTCATTTTGTCTGTAAGTTGGCATGGTAGTGAATGTGGTTGTTTCTTTTATTTCTTTATTTGCTTCCCCACTTGAATGATTACATATACTTTATTTTCAAAACCAGTATAAATGAAATATCATATTTGGTCAGGTGATAACTTCCCCAAATAACTGTTAGTGTCAGCCTATTCTGTACCCAGACTCCCATACAGTTTTCTGTAACCATTGAGTTCTGTAATGACTGTGACTCTCATGCCCATACTTAGTTCCTAGTTTCTTGTGTGGATTTTTGTTTTCCTGCTCCACATGTGCAGTGGCTGGCTGTGCTCGCATGTTGTGTGCGTGTCTGTGTGTCTGAGTGTGAACTTCCATATTTCAGTTGTGGATTTACAAATAGTCACTCGCTGAGAACACGTTGTAACAATGTGTAGTGTGTGATTTCAGTTATTTAAAATGAGACTTTTTCAATGTTAAAGGCTCAAATTTATGATCTTGAAGTTCCAATCCTATCCAATTGATTGTTCTAGAACTTGTCATTCCAAATCTGTTCGTTATGCTGAGTTTGTTGGGATGAGTGGAGAGATAACAGGATATTGCAGCATTCTGGCTTTCTTATCTTTGGATATTTACTTGCCATTTTGCTCTAGGATTTCAGTAAAATGGGTTTTTTTCAATCAGTTTGCAGTACTAAACAAACCAAACAGTCTGATACTGTTTCATTCTGATCAGGTTTTATCCAAGGCTCTGAATTAATGCCATTAATTAAGATTTATCTGAGTTATGTTCTATGTTCTATGGCTCAAATTCAATCCACTCTTGCCTTTTCTAAGAGCAATAGGAATATCTTGTACAGCAACAGCATAATTAAGCAGCGGAGTGGACTTAACCTCAATTATTTGCTGCGGGCATCTGATAAAGACTTTCCTAATAAACAGAGAACCTAATTTTAAAATAGTAGAATAAATGTCAAAAAGCTAACAAGCTTTGTGCTTTGCAAAATTACACAAATTAATTAAAATCCAATTTGCCTGGGAATGGGCATTGCTGATTGCAAAACACAGGAAGGAAATTTAGTAACAATGCCTTGCTCTCCAATTTAACTTTGAAAACAATCCTTCTGTTTAATTCTATGGGTTGAATATTTGTGATTCAAGTCAGTAACATGCTAGGTGTTGGTGCTGAGGCCCTGCATTGCCACTTACTGTCTGTCTGTCCCTGTTCCTTGTCTCCCTCTGCCCAGGAGTGCTGCCGGGCATGGCCCCCCCCATCGTGCCCATGATCCACCCACAGGTGGCCATCGCCGCCTCCCCAGCCTCGCTGGGTGCTGCCGCCATCTCCGAGTGGACAGAGTACAAAACAGCTGATGGAAAGACCTACTACTACAACAACAGGACCCTGGAGTCCACCTGGGAGAAACCCCAAGAGCTGAAGGAGAAAGGTACTTCGGGGTTTTTTTGCTATAGCTTTGTACTGGGAGCATGGCTCCGACCATCGGTGGTTGCGCTTGAAAGGGCGAACGGGAGTGTTTGTAATCCCTGATCTCCATGAAGCATATTCTGAAGTTCTGATTGTGATGATCTGAATGGTTGGTCTTTAGCCTCATAGTTGCAGCATGTTTCCCACTGTACTGTAAGAGTGTTTGGTTCTAGAGTTGCTTCCAAATCCTACATGTTCCTGTGCCAGTTGAAGGTGAGTACCTTCCCTGTACACATGCTGGAGGAGGTTCCAGTTGCAGAGAGAAAATGAGGGGGATTGAGGGGAAAAGTCAGTCATACTAAGGGCTGTAGACCAGGAAAAAATGAAGATCATTGTGCTGCATTTCAGATCTTGAAAAACTAAATGTATAAATAGATTTGGAGTATGAAGTCAAATAGTGTCACCTCCCCTTGTCCACATCGCTACGCTGTGTTCGTGTAAATGCACGTTAGATCCATGGGTGGTGTTATATAGGAGGGAAATTGCTCTTGTATCATAAATAAGGAGGAAGGGACGAAAGTCCTGTGCCTCTTACTCAGTTCATAAAGTCTTTTAAGAAAGCAAATCCAAACAGTTGTGCCTTTTATTGTCTCCTGAATTTTTAGTTACAAGAATTCTTTGTTTAGACAAATGCAGGACACTTACACTGTTGGTTCAATTAGTGCCCATCTTCCTAATAAATCAGGTTAAATAATAGGTCTTTTTACTGAAAGTATCTAAGACAGCAAATACCAATTTTGCTGAGAGAAGATTACATGTTTTATATTTTTTGTAAATGAGTGCAGAGAAGTCCCGAAGTGGTTCTGCACTGTCTCTGATTTTTATTGGTTTTTATCTGCAGCATTTAAAATGTGAAACTGGTCTTCAGTGTTGCACTGTTGGTGGAGAATTATTATTGGTTGAGCATTTCTGTTAATACCCTTTAGTCAGCCTTTTAGTATAATAGCTGCCTCACAATATTTCATTTTCCAGTACCAAGTAGATCTTGGCACAGGACATAACTACGACTTTATAAGCAGACACTGTACCGCCCAAGAGACACAGAAACTGGTGAGAATATATTGAAAAGAAGCTTTTGGTTGGTGTTGTGTTTGGAAAACTATACCGATAAAAAGAAATTTGTGGTGGTTCTATAGTGGTTTCTTAATAATACTCAAGAAGACTGTTACCTTTATTTAGAAAAAATGGAAGAGAAGGTCAAAGAGCCAATTAAAGAACCCTTGGAGGAGCCTTTACCGATGGAGACAGAAGAAGAAGAGTCTAAAGAGGAGCCTATAAAAGAACTGATAAAGGAGGTAAAAGACCTTGACCCCAAAAGCCAGTGTGAAGTCTCACATCCCTCAGCTGTGGCTGCATCTTAGCCCAGGCAGGCTGGCAGGAGCCATGGTTACTAATTCAAGTTATTAAATTTCTGAGGGGATTTGAAAGCATCCCTTTTTGGACTCAAATCTTTCTTTCTTTTGTTAATTTTTTTGTGTAAGGAAAAAAGAACTTTCAAAAGAAACTTACATAATATGTCAGTTAAGAAGTTAGTAAGAGCATGGGATAGAAGATAGCTATGTGTTCTCTCACTGATTTTATGGTACTTAGAAAATGCAACTTGTCCTGAATGTTTGAAATATTTAATAATTTTTTTTTCTATCTTTATGCTTCATTATTTTGAACAGTTTGACACAAAGCTCAGCCCCTGTGCTGTAACTGCTAAGTTTAGGCTGTTAGGAACACATGGCCTGGAAAGGGCTGTAGTGTTTTCAGGAAACAAAAGTAACTTTTCCTTTTGGAGGTATTTTGCTATGCTGAACAGCATAGTTTTTGAGGATGCTAAGGGGTGTTTAAATAAAATTTAAAGCTTTTGTCCTGATTTCTGTGAATTTCAATGTAGTTCAGTTGACAAAAAACACAGAATTCAGTTGCTGGGTTTTGCCGCCACTCCACCCTCTTTATTTCTGAGCTAGTTACCAGTTTGCTGAGTTCTGCTACAGAGGTTATTTCAGGTTTTCATTGTTTCATACTGTGTGTCTCATTATCAAAAAAACTAATTTTAAGAATAAATGTTTTCATTTATTTGTTTTCATTCCTTTGTCAGAAAATACACCCTTACAACTGTACCCACAGGCCCTCCTGGATTTCCAGGATTCACGCAGATCTAGGAAGGTATTTAAGTAAGGTTTTGCTGAAGTCAGAAGTTAATTAAATGCTTAGAGGTTTTGGTATTGAGATTTTGGAGTAGCAGCTGCTGTTGCAATTCCAGTGCTTCTCTTCTAGGCATGGATGAAGTGTCATTGTAAGCTGCTTGTCAGCATGGTTTTGATGAAACAAGTTGGTTACTGTGTAATAAATAATTAGCCAGCTGTCATTGCCTGATCCTCAAACTTGTTTTTTCCATGAGGAGCCAAAAGAGGAAGAAATGACAGAGGAAGAGAAGGCAGCTCAGAAGGCCAAGCCGGTGGCCACCACCCCTATTCCAGGCACTCCATGGTAGGTAACTGCTGCCCTGGGACTGACAGGGCTCTTGCTGGGGAGTCAGAGCAAGTGACAGTGTGTGGAGAGCATGTTCTTAGTCTGCTGCATTTTCAAAATTTCAATTTCAAATTTCAGCTACTGTATTTTCAAATCTGGCAGCAGAGAAAAGCAGCAGTTCAGGGTGACATTAGAAATGTCTGGCAGTTGTGCAGTCAGTGGAGCCCAGGTCTGTGTGTGGCCATCGTGCTGCAGTGTGTGAACACGTCTCAGGTCCCCAGTGAGAGGAGGTGACCCAAGGCTTCCTTCCCCCCTGCAGGTGTGTGGTGTGGACAGGGGACGAGCGTGTGTTCTTCTACAACCCCACCACCCGCCTGTCCATGTGGGACCGGCCCGACGACCTCATCGGGAGAGCTGACGTGGACAAAATCATTCAGGAGCCTCCTCACAAAAAGGGAATGGAAGAAGGAAAAAAACTTAGTAAGAGCAATCTTACTGCCTTCTTAGGGAGCATAAATATAACTTACCACTTTGCTTTCCAAAGCTTGTAACCTTTCAATAAGTGACAGAAATGTAAGGACATGCTGAAAAGGTATATAAATAATGCAGAATGCAGAGTCCTTTGGGGAAAAGACAGCCCACTGAAGAAAGTAGATGCTAACAAGGTTAATTGTTTTGCTAAATGCCAACAGGTTGAAAAACCCCACAGTTTTTTTTTTTACTGACCAAGAATAAAGGGATTCAGATTGTTTTGTAAGAAAAAGACTAGAAAAGATCAATCATAATGTACGAACAAGCTCTCACAGAAGAGACATTAACTTTGAGATCACCAGTAGGAATAGAGTTTGGAAATAGCTGCCAAGAGAGAGAATGTTCAAAAGGCTGCTGAGATGAGATTTCTCTCTGGCCTGAGTTCTAGGAAATGGTCCTGGGATGACATGTTGGCTTTGTAGTTGGAGGAGAACAAAGTGCAGGTGATCAGGTAGATCCAAATGTGCTTCATTAGACTGTTTAGCCTGAGTTGTTTTCCCTTAAAAATAAGAGCTCAGTATTTGTCATTTTAAATTTCAAGTTGGCTAAAATCCACCTGTCCTGTCCCCAAATTCCTATAGTGTTACTCTGAAAGTGACTGGGAACCACATGTGTTCTCCCTTTGTCAGAACACAATTGCTGCACATGTTGTCCTTGCTTTGTGCATGAGGTTTACATGCATAAGTTTAAAAATTTTCATCAGCATGGAATCTAAAGTCTTACTGAAATCTGTTGCAGTTAGAGAAGAGCATGAAGCTGCAGAGGAAGCAAACGAAGATGAGCCTATTAAAATAAAAAAGCGCAAGTAAGTTTTTGCTTTTTCAATACCAAGTCATCTGTGTTGGTAAAATAACTGCAGTTTGTTACTTGAGCCATGTATGTTGTGTCCAGCAGAATAGAATGGGAGCAGAGAGGGTTGGTGAAAAGAGTCATCAGCTTTCTGCTGCTCAGCGGCTCAGGTATCTGATATTTTCCTGAGATAGCTGAGACCCATGCAGAGAGGAAATAGCATATGTTTTGGAAGTAATTTGAAATGGAAATAAATGGTGTAGGTTGGTGAATCCAAAGAATATTTTGAGTGTAGTGTGCCTTAAATAGCTTGCTTCTGTTGTTTTTTTGGGCACAAGACTGCATTGTCAAAATATCCCACCACCTGGATTTTCATAGTGGTTCCTCTGTTTTCACTCTGTTACGAATGTTTACAAGTTTGGCTTATGCCTTTTGATCTGGTTTGCCTTTTGGAAGTGATCTATGGGGTACACATGCTATTTTAAAAGTGGTTATACTGTGTTATTTGTGGTTGTGTCATCCTAGTGAGGATTATGGAGCTGTTAGCAGTAAGGGCTGGTGGTTTGTTTGAGATGAAGTGCAATTGCTCTTAGTAAACCTAAATCAGCACCCTTCTCCAGAAGCTTTTTGATGAGTGAGGTCTCACCTGTGTCTCAGCATCCTTGGTGTCAGTGATTGTGAAGTGTTCCCAACCTGCACAAACTCCCTTAGTGCCTCATGGCCCGGAACAGAAGGTTAGAGAATTAGTGCTGTTGAAGTAAAATCTAGTGCATGTCTGGTAAGACCTCAGAATACAGCCAGACTGTGCTGATTGCTTTGAACTCATCTGTTGGCACTGAAGTTACTTGGATTACCTTGGCTCCTGAGCTCTGGGTGTGAAAGCATTCACATCCACCTCTGAGAATGGCTTTCATGGATTGTAAGCCTGTTCTTCTGGTGTGATCAGTGGTATCAACTCTGTCCTGGTGTGGTTCAGGTTCTGACCTCCAGGGCTGGCATTTTACTTCTCAGCTTACACTTTATGTTTGGGTTTTTTTCAGGAAAGATGATATCAAAGACATTGATTCTGAGAAGGAGGCTGCTATGGAGGCTGAGATTAAAGCTGCCCGAGAGAGAGCCATTGTCCCGCTGGAGGCTCGCATGAAGCAGTTCAAGGACATGCTGCTGGAAAGAGGGGTCAGAAACCTCTCTGTGTGTGAGGAGGGAGAGAGGGAGGTCTGGGCAGAGCTCTCAGTCCTTGGCAAATTCCAAACCTGTGACACGTTGTGTACAGAAACAATCTCATCCTTCCACTGGTCCATGAACGGTCTTGGTACAAGACTCCAGATTTCAAAGAAACTTACAATTACAGCAAATATCCCCTTGCCGTTTTATTCCCCATATTGAGTAATTACCTAAGTGGAAATTGCCATTGAAGATGAATAGGGCACACGAACTGGACACATCCTTAATGCTTTTGGAAGTGTTCCTACTGAGAAAAGCAGTAACTTCCACTCTAGTCTGTACAGTCTTATCCTTAAATGGGAGACTTCCTGCTTTTAGTTAACTAAATCTGAAATCTACTTGATGCCAAATAGTTTTGATAAATGAGACTAGCTGAATATAAACTTGGATAGTAACTAAAAAAAGGAAGTGGTTCCAGCTACCTATGGAACACAGCTTCTCAAGACTTTCTTTTGATGTACATTTTGTTTTTAATGTCACACAGCAGTAGTAGATGTGTGTATTATTCTTTAGAAATTTTCAGAGGAAATTGATGTTGAAACTTTCTCTGACAGCCTCTGTCATCCATTAATGATGAAAACTCCAGGATGAGTTTGGTTCCCTCTTTTCATCACATATTAGTGTTTTGAAGGAAAACTGTACAACTCCTGTATAGTATGTATATTTGTCTTTGTTTAATTAAAGGTCTCTGCCTTTTCAACATGGGAGAAAGAGCTGCACAAGATTGTGTTTGATCCTCGTTACTTGCTGCTCAACCCAAAAGAAAGGAAACAGGTAAAAAAGTTAAATTCACTTCCCATGCAGACACAGCTACTACAGGTTTATCTGAATCCTCAGTATTTGTTTCTGCAAACCTTTCAGACTAATTAGTGCTGCGTGGAATTTTTGTCATGATTATGGTTTGCCTGTAAGTGGAAGAAACCAGCAAGGGAAAGTGTTGATAGTTGCTTTATTTCCTGTGGTTGGAAGGTCTCATACTTTAGCACAGTGGAAGTTGTATGTCTGCAGAGCACTGCTGAACCCGGAATGAAATAGTGAGAGTCGTCAGTATCTTGTCAAAGTATTGGCATAATAAGTAATCTAGCTATATTCTCTTTTTAAAAAGTGTTTTGGGGGGAAACCTAAAATGCATTTTTATTGTTAAGCAAATTATCACTTCATCAGCTTTTCTTCAAGTGAATGTAGGGAAATGGAAGGCTTCAAGAACATGGGAAGTCTGAAAGATGGGACCCAGGAAAATGTTAACTGGAATATGTAAGGACCCTCTTCCCAGGTCTCAGATGGTGTGTTAGGTACAGCACTGTGCGTGTGCAGCAGCTTGGATCATTTCCATATTGAAATGTAAAGTGTCTCTAAGATTTCTGCCTCCTCTGTGTTGATGCTGTGGTGAAAGGAAAAGAAGCAATAGGGAAGGAAAGAAGTAGGATTTTTCCTCCCTTATGCCTAGAGCTTCTGTGTGTCACTTGTGTGTTTGCTATGGGTGACTGGTGTTTCTGTAGGTGTTTGATCAGTATGTGAAAACCCGAGCAGAGGAAGAGCGCAAGGAGAAGAAAAATAAAATAATGCAGGCCAAGGAGGATTTCAAGAAAATGATGGAAGAAGCAAAGATTAATCCAAGGTAGGAGCTTCTTTGTGGTTCATGTGCGTAAGCTCTACTAGGATGCAGTGTGTTGGATGGTATTGGGTTGATTAACCTTGTTCAAAATGGGCAAAGAGGAGAAAAATCATGAAATATTCTTGAAACCTTCCTTTGTGTGCTGGTATTCACCTAATCCATGAAATAATAGAACTTGTGGTTTACATATTTCAAGTTGAAGAAATGCCCAGCATGCTGCCTGGATTGTGAGAAAGGCCTCGGATCCACCACAAGTTTCTTTAATAACCCTCTTTCTTCTTATCTTTGAGAAGTACTAGGGAGGTTTCTTGGGTTTGGAGGGGGTTGAAGGGTTGTTTTTCTTGTTACAAACTATGTCAATGATGATATGATAAAATGTTCTGGTTGCTTTGATACAGCACTGATTACACTCCCCTCACATTCAGAGCACTGGCAGCAGTAAGAGCAAGGGGATGACAGTGAATGTACCTTCAAGATTTCACTGCTGGCGTTATTTGTTTCACAGCTTCTGACATAGAGGTCATGAGATACCTGCTTATGGCACCAGATAAGCTCCAAAGCATCCTCTTTCAGCATCTCTTGGCTCTTCTGGCATTAATTCTTTCCTAGTGAAATAACAGATCATTTGTTTCACTTCAGCTCAGTTTTTTCCAGTGACTCATTTTGGAAGTTTGGTGACAGTGCTGTGGTAACTTTTAAATTGCTTCAGAGCTGACTAATAACTCAGTAGTAGGCTGGAAGACTGGAGGCATGCAAATGCCTTAAGAAACAGTTATGTTAGCTTTAGTATCCTCAGCTTTCAGCATTTCTTCAGTATGTCATGTTGGGACTGATTCTTTACCTGATTATGGGCTGGGGTGGGAAAGAGAATGCCAGCTGAAATACTGTCCTGTTTAATCTTATCCTTTGTCTTCTGGTTTCAGTGTTTGTCTAAAGATATTGCTGTACTTCTGTGAGTGCCAGACTGGTTTTTTATCATCTATCTCAGTCCAACATGCTCAAGAGTTTGTGTTCCACTTCACTTGAGCAGCTCTTGTTCTTCAATCTAGCTGTACATTCACTTTCTGATCCTTTTGAATAAGCTACCAAATTCTCTTCTTGTTTCAATTTACCCTACAGCAACAGTAGGCTGGATTTTCCAAGTCTAATTATTTCCATGCTGTGATGAAAACATTCGTATGATTATAAGTGTCTCACGTATTCTTGGGGCCAGATTTGCATCAGAGCTTGGAAAAAGCACAGTAGTGATTTTTTTCCGAGGTAAGTGGCAGTAATGTACCTACTGCACAGGTTGGAATCTGGCCCTGGAGGTGAGAGAACAGTCAGGGAAACGCTGTGGGATGAGGGGTTGAAAGCCCAGTGTTGCTGCCTCTGCCCATGGTGTTTGAAGGGGTCTCAGCCCTGTGTGGTGTAAGCTCAGGCTCTGCAATGTGCACTGCACGGGGAAGAGCTGGTACAGCCAGTGTTCTGTGGGGACCCTGTCAAAGGCTGGCTTTCTTGGTGAACTCTTAGCATGGTTTGGCTGCAAGTGAATGCACCTGAGATTTTCAGTTTCACAGCTGTGAAATACCTGGACAGACTGGTGGCTGAACTGCTAACCCACAGAAAAGAAGAGTTTTGTAGACAACTGAGATTTTTTTCGTTTCTTCTCCTTGGTTGCACTGTAGTCTCTCTCTACACCTGCCCCTTCTGCAGGTGGCTGTATCTGAACAAACCAACCCACCCTTGTAAGTCTCTGACAAATACCTCTTGTGTGATTGCTGACTCCTTTTGTAGAGTTCATTGGTCGAGCAACTCTAGTGAGACCATAGGATTTGCCTTTTGGGTTTTTGTCAGTTGTGCTCTGGCATATATTGCAGCAGAGGAAATACCTCCCTGCTGAACCTGCCTCTCAGCCCAGACAGCTCTGCCAAATGAGTTCACTTGCCATTTTGTTGCAGAACTACTTTTAGTGAATTTGCAGCCAAGCATGCTAAAGACTCGAGGTTCAAGGCAATTGAAAAGATGAAAGATCGAGAAGCCTTGTTTAATGAGTTTATCACAGCGGCAAGAAAGAAGGAGAAGGAAGACTCGAAGACCAGGGGAGAGAAGGTAAGGGGACTCTTGAGTTCCAGCAGTGTGAGTGGTGTGAGTGAGATGGGACAGAGCCAGTGCTTGGCTTCCCTGGGCCCTCCCCAGGACACAGGCCTGCACTTTCCTAGAGCTGTTACAGGCAAACACTTCAGGGCTGTCCCCTTGGTCTTTCTGAACAGTTTTAAGTTCGCAGTTTACTGACTTTTAGAATATTTAGAACTGAATTGTGTTTATCTGTGAAGCTGAGTTTGTTTAAACAACAACTGGGGTTTTTTTATTTACCCAAGCACTAACATTATCTTCTTAACTGAAGTAATGCTTGATTTTGGGTTTTTTTAATTATTAAGTTCTTTTATCCTGATGCATGGAAAGGCAAAAGAGTCTTACCCTGTTTGGCTGGCACCCCAAAACTGGTCATTACCTTTCCGTTCCCTCAGTGGGGGCAGGCAGGACATGCAATTCCCTGAGGATAGTCTCTTTAAGTTTCAAACAGTCCCCTTTCCATCTCAAAGCAGGCACTTAGGGAGGGACTTTGCAACCCTTGAATAAGTAGATCTTATGTATAAACTGCTGCTTATTAGATTTAAAGGTCAGCTATTAGAGATTAATGAACTCCCAGTGTCACGTGCCTGCACTGCCAGTGATGGGGAGCAGCTCTCCCCCCTGGAGACAGGACATGAAATGGGGTCACCAAAACCTGGGGCCACTTACTGCCACGTCCCTGTGTGTGTGTGAGTGGAGAAGGTCACCTCTGAAGGCCAATCATTTTGGACATGTGGAAGTCTGCAATTTTTATTATGTAGTGCGAAGTTATTGCAGATTTCCCTGCCTGGAATGCTTTCAGGAGAGAGAAATGCTGGGGGACAGGTCAGATTTGGGCACAGTTTCATTCTTTGAGAAGCTTTGCATGTTTTTAAAATCTGGGTGATCCGATATAATTTGATTCTGTACTTGATTCTCTCAAACATTTTCTTATCACTGCTGTTTTCCATAAATGATTGTGCTTTCAGAGGGGAACTGATGTAGTTCAAGACTAGATTTTGCAGTTTGATTGTGAATATGGAATTTTAAAGCATTTTTGCAGCTTAGTAGTGCAGTTGAAGACTTTAAAGAATAAATACTAGTTTTGTTGTTGCATGATTGTTCTAAGTTTAAAGTTATAAAAGAAGAGATTGTATTTGTTTGCTTTGAATAATGTTTTTTTTTTCTCCAAAAGCCTTTTGTAACCATTTTATGTATTCTGTTTTATAACAAGTGGATAGACTTTACAGTTATGTGCTGTGCGGCCTGTCAATCAGTTCAGTCTGACAGCTGTCAATCACTGACACGCAAATATTATGGGATTCCCTAGTGAGGAAAGCATTGGTATCTCTGTGTGGTGACTTTAGCCTCCCGCAGTTCCGGTACTTTACATTTTTTTAGTTTTTTTCCTTGTGAAGTGATGAGAGTTGTACCTGCAATGTATTAACTGCAAAAAAAAAAAAAAAAAAAAAAGACTTCTAAATACACCTGAAATGTTTTCAGCTTTATTTTCCTTTGATTTTGAAAGTGCTTAAAACATAAAAGAAAATTTAAGGCATTTAACCTGAAGCTTTCTCAGTCTGTCCAAAATCTTTATTAGGGAAAATCAACTTTACAGAAATCTTTAACGTAAGGGTTTTAGATTATGTATATATATATAATGTTTGATTTTGCCTTATGGCTTATGGGATGGGGATGGAGCAGCTACCTTTTCCAGTGGCTGGTTTTATTCCTGTGCCTGATTTCAGTGAGTAAATCCCATGCCAGCCGTTCTCAGATGGCAGAGGGGAGTAGTGTGGGGTTGAGGATGTCAGGGAAGGCACTGTGGCCAGGTAGTGGTGCCCATACTGCTCCTGGGCTGTCTGGGACGTGCCCTTTGCCATGTCCCCAGGATGAGCTGTGTGAGCTGAACCAGTTACACAGACTGGCTGGAATGCTGGGCTGCAGACACCCTGCACCTCGTGTGGTGGCTGTCCCCAGGCCAGAGCTCTATGTGACACTCAGCTTGGACACACAGAACTCACTATCCACAGCTGGCATTGAAAATGTTATTCCTTGGTGAGATGATTTAAACTTAATTATTTGAGACATTTTCATCTTCTTTTTAAAATTTAAAATGAGCTGTCTACAGGGCACCTGAGTGGAGTGAAAACTGTGCTTTAGGGCACCGAGGCATGAAGGGCCATTGTTTCTCCTGGGGAGGGAATTGGCTGTGCCCTTCTGCCTCCTGCCCCATTGGGAGCTGGCAAGGCTGCAGCTGGTCCCACTGGCAGCCACACAGCTGGGCAGGGGCTCCAGAGGGATTTTAGGGAGGGAGGGGGGCTGTTGGAGGTGCACAGCTGGGCAGGGGTGCCCAGGACACCGAGGGGTGCCACTGGCAGCTCCTCCAGGAGCATCTTCCTGCAGCCCATGATGGTGGCCTCTGGTGAAGCTTTGTGTGGCAGATGGTGCCACGGTGCTCTTGGCACCTCATCCTGTGGATTACAGCACAGGTGATTAGTGCAGGGGCTTGGGGAAACCCTTACCTTAGAGACTTCTGTGGTAACAGCTGGGAACTGTTTGGTTTCTAACAAATATTTCAAATGCCATGGCTTAGAAAGCTTCATATTTTGAAACTGCATGCATGTTTTATGATGTTTTGAAACAACATTCTTAATTTTACCATGAATAAACAGTTTGCTTAGCATTTTGTTGAGCTCCTTTAAGATAAAGCAGTAGTGCTGTAGCTGTAGCACAACATCCCACTGGCACTAAGGGGCTGATCTCTGATCTCTGCTTTACTGTCTTAGTCTCCTTTGGTATAGTAAAGAAAGCCTATAGAGCCTTTTATGTTTATATGTTAATATTTTGAAGAACTAAAAGTATTGGTGGGCAAGGCTGCAGAATGTTGGTGCTGATCTTCATTCCATTCCTGCATTCTGTAACTAAATGAGAATGAGGATTCAGAGAGTTTTAGAGAATGAGGATATGCCAGGTCTCTGGCAAGCTGGAGCCTGCACTGTCCATCTGTTCCCTTCCCTGAGGAACTTCAGTGTTCTGCAGCTAAACTGCTTCTCCTGGTTTCCCTTTTTAAGGGATGGGGAGGGGAGATCAGTAGCAAGTAACAGCCAGTCCTCCTCCTGGATTTTGTGGTTTTAATCTGTGTGCCATAAAGCTGTGTTGAGTGTGTGGCCTGGCAGGGTGTGGGGTGCTGTGGAGGCAGAACCCTTTGCCCAGCCCCTCGCCTCTGCTTTGGGAGGGGAGACTGAAAGGCCAAACTACCTGCCAGGAATGGATGGTGACCTGAGAGCTAAAGTGCAGCAGGAGCAGGGAGACCATCTTCCCCAGAAATCAAGCTACCTAATAAAGGCACAGTAGTTGCCCTTACAGCTGCTGGTTCTGGGACTTCGGGTGAAAACATGTTGCTAGTTGTATTGAAATAAAACCTGCCATGACTGATCCCCTGCCAGCCCTTGCAATGGCTGTTGTTACAGACAGAAACATGACATGCCATTTCCAACTGACAAAGTAGACTAAAACATTTTCTTTAAACTTTTATGTAAATGTGCATGTCTGTCCTAATTATGATTTACTTAATTACCATATGTGGATAATTCTTTATTGGCTAGATCCATCTTAAGACATTGCTCTTTGTTGGCAGATCCAAGCATTTACCTCTGTTAATTGTACACCTGAAGGATGAATCATGAACATCTGATTTCTCTAGAACCCTGTTTCAAGCTGCATGGCTTCTGGAGTACTGTTATGCAAAATGCTATCATGCAGCATCAGTAACATGTTAATTTGACATATATAAAATCTCAAAAACAAGCTTAAATTGGAGTAAAATAATAGTGTATTGGTGGATCATTCTTTAACGAGTTCATCTTAGATGTAGCAGATTGCCTAAATGTATCTGCTTTGGCAAAATTGTGTCAAGGAACAGCAAATTTGGGCTGCAGTTATGACTAAATTCAGAGTTTTAGTGATAGCTCTAAATTGCAGTGGTATGTAATGTTAATGTGATCCCTCTGGTGAAGGTAAGTCAACTCCTTTTTTCATAAGAGCAAACTGTGGGATATTAAAGTGTGTTTCTCAAGTGTTGTCTTTCTGTTTCTGTCTGTATAACAGATCAAAATGGACTTCTTTGAGCTGCTGGCAAACCACCACCTGGATAGTCAGTCTCGCTGGAGCAAAGTGAAGGACAAAGTGGAGACTGACCCGCGGTACAAGGCCGTGGACAGCTCCTCACAGAGGGAGGACCTGTTCAAGCAGTACATCGAGAAAATAGCCAAGGTCAGCAGGGAGCACCGGCATCGTGCTGTGGGCGTGCTGTGGGCAGGCTTATCTGTGCTGAGGAGAATCCCTTACCAGAGTTACTGTAGGAGTACCCCAGAATGGCAGCTTGGAACTTAGACATTCTGTCCCTGGTGGGGTGTTTGTGGGACCTGTGTGCATGTACACTCACAATATCTGGGAGAAGTTATGCTTCAGAGATTCCTGTGAAATCACTGGTGGTAAAAATGGCTGTAAGACTGCTGCAGCTACAGACAGCACATTGATTACTTCCTCCTAGGATGGGCTGCATTTCCTTTGCTGTGATTTTCCCTATCAGCTGAGCCTCCTTCGGGGATGCGTGTTCATTCCCAGTTCCTTCACTGCTGCTTCTCTCTTAATCCAATATTCCTACCTTTCTCTTCCAGGCAATTAATTGTTGAGAATGTAAAACTGGGCCAACAAGCAGTGATCCCCTTGGCCTCCCTTATTCAGAGTTGGTCACTGAACACAGCTCCTGGGAATAGTTGATCTGTGACCAAACTTGTCTCTTCCCCATGTAAACCCTGTGAACCTTCAGCATGGCTCTTGAAGCAAAATTTCATCATCCATAGATCCCAAATCTCTTTGAAGTGTTTTGTTCTGAGCTGCCTTTAGTTTGATAGCCCTTTAATTGTCCTTCTGATGAAAAGCATTGCTGTTGTTGGTGAATTGCAGAATTTAGATTCAGAGAAGGAGAAGGAGCTGGAGCGGCAGGCACGCATCGAGGCCAGCCTGCGGGAGCGCGAGCGGGAGGTGCAGAAGGCGCGCTCGGAGCAGACCAAGGAGATCGACCGGGAGCGGGAGCAGCACAAAAGGGAGGAGGCCATACAGAACTTCAAAGCACTGCTCTCAGACATGGTGAGGCACTGGCAGCACCTCCTCAGGGCAGGCTGTAGCTGCTGGGTGCTCCCTGGAAAAGCTTCTGGCATTTGGAGTTCAGCTCCAAAGGGGTGGAATCTCACTAGGGGTTTTGCCTTGGTTGGAAGAGAAGGCTGCGCGTTTAGGGTTCTCATCCAGAGGCTGCTCTCCGGGCTGGAAACAGGGCTCTGGAAACACTGCAGAGCTCCTGGTGTCTCTGGATGGTCTCCAAGGCTGCCTTTCCAAGCACTCTGGTGAACTCAGGGTGTTAGGCACAGAGCAGGAAGGAAAGGAGGGCGCTTGGATATTCTGGTTTTGGGAATGCTCAGCTGGGTCAGAGCGACATCTCCGTCTGCTCCGAACCAATGCAGAGGGGTTCCTTCTGCCACTGCCTGTTCAGTGTTTGTGGGGAAACTGCTACAGTCTCTTCTTAAAAGCTGAGGGTTTATCTTTTATTTTAACCTTAACTTCAAACAAGATTAAAAAATTAGCATATAATAACACTCTGTGGACAGTGGAAAAGCTGGTTTAAACACAAACCGTCTTTGTCTCAGGTGCGTTCGTCAGACGTGTCGTGGTCTGACACCAGGAGGACCCTGCGCAAAGATCACCGCTGGGAGTCGGGCTCCCTGCTCGAGAGAGAGGAGAAAGAGAAGCTCTTCAATGAGCACATTGAGGCACTTACCAAAAAGAAGAGGGAACATTTCAGGCAACTTCTGGATGAAACTTCAGCGGTGAGAGCTGTTGATGTTCAAATTGACAATCTTTGCAGCGTATGGGATTTCTCTTTTTCTGGTTTTCTGTCCCACAGTCTGATTAGTTTGGTTTTATTTCCAGGGCTTTTTTGCTTCATCACTCTCTTTTCCTCCTTCATAACAAAATTTGTGCATTATGTTTCCTTACATGTTTATTTGGAGTTTTACTTTGATTGAACATAGTTAATTTACATATAAACTTCTAATCAGTGATCTTTTCATCTCCTTTTTATTTCTTCAGTACTGAGTTATTTGATACTCTTCATTTGTTCTGATGTTCTCCTGCTGAACCTGAGCTTTTACTCTGCTCATGCTGTGGAATGCATCCCTGATTCTGTGCATTGGGGGTTTAGTGTGGTTTCCTCTTTTTTAATTCTGTGCCAACTTCAGGCAGCTTTCATTTAACCTGGAGGTTTTTACATGGTTTTTAATGCATTAGTTATTTTAGTTCAGAGACAAGTTTTCTGCAGATAATTTTTAACACAATGTACATAATTGTACCAGAAAAAGACTTTGGAAAGTAAATGATATTTGGAAGACCTTGATCTGAAAATGCCATCTCAAAATAGGAAAGAAGAGTCACTATGTAAAATCAACTCATTTTAAAAATACAGCTGTAATAGTATAAGTAATCAGAACCCAGCACTTAACAGCAAGTTCATCAGTGGACTTGGGATATATTTGAAGGCTTCAGAGGTTAGTAGTGTTTGCATTCCATATTCTTAGAATCTAATTTATTTTTAAATTTAACTATTTTTGCTTCTTTCAAAAGATAACTTTAACATCAACATGGAAGGAAGTGAAAAAAATCATTAAAGAAGATCCAAGGTGCATTAAATTCTCTTCGAGTGACAGGGTGAGTGTTTGCATTGCTCTTGCCAACTTCCAGTCTGGTGCACGGTACAGAGACGTGAGTTGGTGGCTGCTGCAGTGGGTTCAGCTGTGTGGACACTGGTGTTAGTAGTTAAATATGATTTAAAAAAAAAATAAAAATGTTGAAGATAAGGAAAAGTAAAATTAACATGTAATTACTGCTGGTGTTCAGTGTGTTCAGTTGCAGGAAGTACTGGAGCTGCATTCAGTGGTTCATGTTTATCTTCCCTCTTTCAGAAAAAGCAAAGGGAGTTTGAGGAATACATCCGAGACAAATACATCACTGCCAAAGCCGACTTCCGGACGCTGCTCAAAGAGACCAAATTCATCACTTACAGGTGAGGAAGGCCACGCTGGTGCATGACTTGGCTTTTGTTCTGCTTTGCCATACAAACAGCAGCAAAATCATGTCTGTTTTTTCTTAGTTGATGTCTGTCAGGCCTTTCTTGGTGCTTAATTAACACAGCACAAATGTAGGCAGGGAGGCTGTGCCCAGAGCACTGTTCTGTGCCCAGTGCCAAGCTAAGGTGGCATCTTCCTAGCTCAGAGGAAAGCCAGGTCCCTGCACCCTTCCCTGGCTGGCCTGTCCCTGTGCTCCCTGTGCTCCCTGTGCTCTCTTACCATGGGGCAGCTCCCCGGGGCTCCCTGCCTCCACCACGCTCCAGGGCTGTTTTCACACTTGCTTTCAGATCCAAAAAGCTGATCCAGGAGTCAGACCAGCACCTGAAGGACGTGGAGAAGATCCTGCAGAACGACAAGCGGTACCTGGTGCTGGACTGCGTGCCCGAGGAGCGGCGCAAGCTGATCGTGTCCTACGTGGATGACCTGGACCGGCGCGGGCCGCCGCCGCCGCCCACCGCCTCGGAGCCCACGCGCAGAACCACCAAATAGCCACGGCTGCTCCTCGGCCAGGGGGGGCTGACACACCCTAACGCTTGCATGAGCCATCTGTCAGGTTACACACATCCATTGCCGTGAGTATATCCAAACATCTGAGGAGCAGAGGCAGGAGCAGCATTAGTGAACGTAAAATGATCTCTGGGGGGAAGCCAGCAATGCAAAAACCCACATTAAAGATATTTATGAGTTAATTGGAGCGTGTCTGACAAATCCCAAGGTGTGGGCTGTCTGGTAACTGTGGGTCTCGGGGCAGTGTGTGTGAGGTGTGGGTGTCTGGTAGCTGGGGCTTTCCTCTCAGCAGTGTCCTACGTGCGAGTCCCAAGGGTAATCATGTTGTGGTTTGAGCGTGTCCTACGTGCCCCACCAGCTGCCTCCTGGTGCCCACAGTCCGTGCAGGAGGAGGTGACACGCTCTTATGGCTTAAATTACTGATCGCTGACAGCCCTCTCTGGAAACACCAGTCCCAGTTCTCTGCCTCCACCCTTGGGAACGGAACTAAATCTGTTAGAGCTGAGTGGAAAACGGGGACTTGGAGACCAAACCAGGTTTATTCACAGGCTGCTCTGTCCCTGCCCCCAGCCATTGATTTGCAGCAGTCAGGTTGCTCTGCCCAAGTGAAGTTCTGTCTAATGAGGTTTGCTCAAAGCTGGAAATCCCAGGGGTGACCGAGCAGGCCAGGACGGTTGTATAAACACATTTTTATTTACGATAAAGTGATCTTTACATACTTCTGGATTAGACTGTGCATACCCCCTCTGGGCAATTCTTGTAAACTATACTCCTGTTTTGAATGTTATACTTGTGTTTCTAAAGTTTAATTTTGAAATGTTGGGATTGTTCAGTTTATGTATTTGAACTACAATAAACCAACCCTTTTTATATATGGATTGTACAGGCCTAATCCCGATTTCTGTTGGATTTTGTTGGACTTGTGAATTTATCAGTAAAGCAAACGACTGAAGTGATACTGCCTGCATTCTTGGCTGTGCTTGGCAGAACGGTGGCACTGAGCAGTGTGGGGTCAGCATGTGGACAAGGGGGGTGAGCAGAATGTTTTTCCAGTTCAACTCTTTTGTCTGTTGCTTAAACATGAGCTGGCATTGCTTGCAGAGCCAGTTTCTTTCTGCTGCTTGTGTCTCTTGCTCTTAGAAGCAGGCTGGGGAAGGAGTCCCTTCTTCCCTCACCCTGACAAGTGATTCCTTGTCAGTGATTGGTGTTTGTGGCCAGGACCAGGACTTTCAGGCTAAGCATCAAGAGAGAGGGGTTGTTTGTCCCAAGGATTGGGACAGTCTGGGGGAGCTTGTGCTGCTGACAGTGGAATGTGGAGCTCTGTGGTGCTCCTAGTGAGAGTGTACACCCTAAAGTCAGGACGAGTGTCCCTCCCCTCTTGGTGTCTGCCCCTTCCCTGAGTCTGGGGGTACCCAAACCATCTGAAACCAGTGTCAGTCAATGTCTTTGCTGGGAGTGGAGCACTGACGATTGCAGCTGGCTAACACCAAAAGTGTGAGACCCTGTGGGACATGTAGCTCCCACCCAGAAAGTGCAGCCACAACTGGCCAGGGAGGCTTGCAGGGCTGGGGGAGGCCTGTTTGGGCTGTGGGACAATCTCCCTCTATGAGAGCCAGGGCTCAGCTGCCAGTACAGCACCCCCTGATTCCCCAGCACAGGGTGGGCACAGGGGGACCCCACTGCCCTCCCCACATCCAACATGCCCCTCTGCCCCTGCCAGCCAGCACAGGGCCCTCGTGTGTGGCCGTGGTCGTGTCTGGGACGCAGGTGGTGCCCAGGGCAGGACACTGGATGCTGGGAGCCATGTCCCTGTGCCCACTCCCTGGCTCTGCCAGTAACTGGATTTCCTCTTGCTCAACACAGCCCAGTGGGAAGCTGTGTGTTTATTATGGCTGGCTTAGAATATTGTGAACTTGTTCATTAAGTAACATGGCTATTAATTTTAATTGATCTGGTTTATGGAGACCAGATGTTCATAAAGATGTTCATTCATTATTTATTTGCTTATTCTGTGGATAAAGCGATCATGACCATGCAACATTCCTGGCTGGGGTGTTGCTGGTGGACCATGGATCTGGTCCCCTCTGGCAGTCCCTTAGGCACAGTCCCCAGTTTCCCTGGAGGGAGGGGGACAGCCTGTGGAATCCTCATCCAGAGAGAAGGTTGGGTCCAAGGGATGCTGACAACTTCCCTAGCACCATTCCTGTGGCAGCCCAGGAGGTCCCCTGGCTGGCCCTGCCCTCTGTGATCAAGCACTCGCAGCAGGGCAGAGGTTAAATCCAAGCAAGCTTAAGAAAGGAAAAGAAACTGCTTTTGAAAAAAGCCGAACTAAGTTCTGCCTTGTGGAGAAACCAGATCCAGCAACCCAGAATGTGCTGCACCCGATGGAACAGAGCCAGGGCTGGGTTCCTGCTGTTTCATTTGATTGAGGACCTGTAGCTAATGTTAGGTAAATGAGTGTCTGAGGAACATCTCCCTGACTGCACAGTCCGTGCCCTGCAGCTGCTAATTAAGGGCTGCTGCTTGAATTCATCCCCAGGAACAGCCCAGGATTACGGCAGGGACTGGGGAGGGGCGGCAGCTCCAAGAATCAAGTACCGAGGTTCCTGTGCAGCGGGGGACCTGCAGGTGCTCCCAGTTCCAAAGTGCCCCACTGTCTCACACCCCTCAGAGGGACACAGAGGGCTTGGGGCTCCTCTGGTCACCCCTCATCAGCCCGGCCCTGGCAGCCCTTGAGTCCAGGAGCCTCAGACACCGCAGAGCCACGACGAGAGACACAACAGCACCGACTCCACACGGACACGTTTGGGACAACTTTACTTCTGACACCGCAGGCTCTCCTTACAGGACCAAAACCGAGCATTTTCTTATAAAATGGTTCATTTACTCTTGCTTTTTTATTTTACCGTTTCATTAAAAAAAAAGAAGTTACTCCTGAAAGCCATCCCTTGAAATAAATCCGTAAGCCAGTGCACTTTGTTCTTCCCTCGGAATGGCTCCCCTGAAGGTGGCAGGAGGGGCTGCTGCCTCCACCCAGCTGCTGGTTTTCCTGCAGTCCGTGAGCTCTGTGGGCGTGGAGCAGCTCCCTTCCCTGGCTGGGACATGCCACCATCCTCACGGTGCCCGCAGAGAGGCTGTCCCTGGGGACACCTGGCCCTTGGTGACTCGTGTCCCATCCCTGAAGGCCGTGGGTGCTGGGGATGCCAGCTGCCCCCTCGGGAGGGACAGCAACAGGGTCACCCGTGTGGAGCCACTGCTGAAGTGATGCTGTTGAATTTTGTAATTGACTTCATTTGCTTCTTGCTGCAGGAGCAGTTTTCAGATTTACAGAAAATCCAGTCAATCTTTTTTTATTGAACAGTTGCTCAAGTAAAGAGGGACCTGACCAGTCTGTAGAGTAGAAAGAGGCAGCCTCGCCATGCAAAGAGAAAGAGTTACTGGTTTTATTATTATTATTATCATCGTTATTATAATGTAGGACTGCAGACAGCCTGTCTCTGACACAGTCAGGGGCTAACAGCAATATACAGTTGGATTCTTTTTTAGGTCATAAATTAGCAACTTATACATTATCTTTAAAAAAATTGAATAAATAAATAAATTAATTTAAAAAGAGAGAAAGAGAGAGAGAGAGAGAGACAGTCAGTCACGACATGCAAGAGCTCACAACAGAACAAGAAAAATGACCAAAGCAAAGCCCAGAACTGCAGCAGAGCCCAGGGTTGGTTTGGTTTGCGATCAATGCAGGTCGGAAGCATTGTTTATAAAGGTATTTCATATACCAAAGAAGGCACCACAGTATCTACAAAGCCAAATCCTTAGGAGGGTTCTGGGGGCTGGGGGGGCAACCTGGCTGGAGCAGACACATCTGGAGGTGCAGCACATACCCCCCTCCCCTTAAGCTTGTCCATTGCAAAACTGAATTTTCCATTTTACGTTTGGTTTTGCTGTCTCTGTTGGTAAAACACAAAATAATTGTAATAAAAAGACAAATGTGGAAAATGGCAAAGGGAGGCAACATTCCAGTCTTCAACACAACAAGTGGAATATTTCTGGGATCAGGTTTAAAGCAATTGGAGTGGCACCACTGCCACCAGAGCTGTGCCAGAGCCCATGGTGTGTTACCCCATCGATCCCTTCCCCAGCTGACAGCCCCCTCCACATCACCTCCTCAGCCATCAGCAGAGGCCTCTGCCACTCCAGCACCGCCTGGGGACATGCCTGGGGACACAGGGCAGCCAGGCCTGACATCCTCACTCTGCCCTGTAAGAAGTCTCAGCTCTCCCTGTGTAAATCTGGTGTCTGGGGGGTGCCACCAGTGGCCCCTGGGCCGGGGTGCCCCAGTGCTCCTCTGTACAACCGCCATCTGCAGAGCAGGAACTCAACAAAGAACAGGAAGGAAAGGAATACAAAGAAAGAAAGAAAGAAAAGAACAGTTGAAACCTTGTGTTTACTGGTATCAGTACATGAGACTCCTAAAGAACACCTGGTCCTCCTAGTTAACCTTGTCCTGGAATATGTACAGGTTGTTCGTGGCCGCCACAGCGATGATATTCTCAGAGGGGTGCCAAGCCGTGTGCAGGATCTTTTTGCTAAAGTCCAGACTGTCCACGCTGATCTCATCTTTCCTGCGCTTCCCCCCCACGCAGACCTTGCGGGGTTTGAGGATGGCGCGGGGTTTGCTGTTCTCCCGCGACGCCTCCAGTGTCACGTCGCGCTTGGTGTTGCGGTCGAACATGCGGAAGAAGTTGTTGTAGGAGCCGGTCATGATGACACTGCAACAGGGAAGGACACATGACTTTCACACCTTTTCAGAGGCAAACTGCTGGTGACTAGAGGCAGACTGAACATTCAGAGGAATAATGAGATTTGGGTAAGCGTTGGAATGTGTCTCAGGCCCAGCTGTGCCTTGTCAGCTCACTCTGATGGCTCAGACAAAAACCATGACAGCCCTGCCGGGGGCTCACACACTTCCTGCCACCCAGCTTGGTATAAATTACACCAGGATACTCATCATTCCCACATTCTGGCAATCAGGAGCTAAACCCATCACCATTTTCCTCCAGCTGTGGGTGACAGAGAGGCAGAACTGATTCTGCCCAGGAGAGAGCAGGGACCCTCAGACACCCGCATCTGTGGACAGGCTGCAGGGGTAGGTGGTCCCTGCTGCCCCTCCCCAGACCCCACACCCAGCCGAAGGCCAGGGACGGGGCTGCCCACGGGACCCCCAAACCAAGGGGAGCATCCCTGGGCTGAGGGCAGCCGCAGCACCACACGCTCACCTGTCAGACCCGTTCCAGACACACTCGAACTTGTCAAAGATGCAGTCGTTCTCGTAGAGAGAGCACAGCTTGCTCCGCAGGTAGTCGTGGACCTGCCAGTGGGAGGGACAGGGTGAGACCCCCACACTGACCAGCACAGCCCAGGGACTGGCAGACCCAGCCTAGCTCACAGGGATAAGCCCAGCCCAGCCCCACATTCACACAGCCGAGCTGGCAGTGTTGGGCACTGCCTGGCATCCTGTGCCCTCCCACAGCCACCATGCTTCTCTAAGCACCTGCAGCCACACCCTGCACAGGGCTTGGGCACCACCAGGCAGTGCCAGGGGACATCCCCTGACAAAGGGTGACAGTGACAGGGCTACTGCTCTGCACAAGGCCTCCCACCTGGCTCTCCCAGCTGCCAGCACCTGAGGTTTCTCTCCTCATCCACCCCCAGCCTGGGGACACGGTGACAACTCACCAGGCCACTTGAACCCACATTTAACAACTCTGCTTTCCACCATCTACAGGCATAAAGCTCCCACACAACAGTTTTGTACCCACTGCTCCTGCCACTGGCCCAGCCCATGGCTCAGAAAAGGACTCTGTGGGTGCCCCACTGCTGCATGCACCTGGCTGTGCCACACTCACCTGGTAGGTCTCAATGGGCCGGTTCTCCATGTTCAAGTCCCACACTTTGACAGTGAGGT
Source organism: Argya squamiceps (assembly GCA_037834095.1). Lineage (NCBI taxonomy): Eukaryota > Metazoa > Chordata > Aves > Passeriformes > Leiothrichidae > Argya > Argya squamiceps. The sequence goes on from JBBMKD010000034.1 coordinate 18,004,286, forward strand.
AGTCCCGGGTCATGATGTACCTTCCACTGTGGCTGAATTTGACATCAGAGATTGAGGAGATGATCTCAGAAAAAAATGACCGGTTACTCGGGTCTTCAGGCTCTTCAAAAACTGTGCAAGAGGAAAGAACAAGCCCCAGCATTAGCTGAGGTGGGAGCTTTTTTTCATATAAAAAGTGATAGCAACAAGAAAAAATAAAGATCTGAGGCAGGCAGAAAGCAGTGAACCCAGGCTGTGTCTCTGTTGCTCACAGCAGGTCAGTCATGAGGCACTGGTCTCCCTGTGAGGGCTCTGCCACTGGGTGCCCCTGGGAATGGGCAGCAGGGCCATGGCCACCTGCTCTGCTGTGGGACATGTGGACCCTCCTCAGTCCCTGCACTGGCAGCAGCAGGGCTCTGCTGGCACTGGGGTCCCAGCACACTGGCAGTGCCAGGACCAGGCTCCCAGCACACACACACACAGAGGGGATGCCAGAATGGGGGTCCCAGGCCACAGCTGCTGCTGCTGCCCAGTCCCTGAGTGGGGCTGTGAAGCAAAGCCAGTGGCCAGGCAGGGCAGGGGCTTGGGGCAGCCATTTTTGCTTTGGGCTGAAGGCTTTTGTGTGGCTTTGCTCCTGCTGCAGAAGCAGATCTGGGCTGCTGAGCTCATGGAAAGGATTTCTGAGCACTAATTCTCTCTTACACAACAAACCTACTTTCCCTGGCACCGAGCGGGCAGTGCCCTGCCCACAGCAGCTCCCTGTCCATGGGGAGCCCACTGAAGCCGGAGACGCCCTGCAGGTGAGGGTGAGGCCATGGGCATGGCAGCCTGGCACCCCGGGGGAGAAGGGAGGAGGGGCAGGGGCAGCCCCAGGCCCAGGTGGGTGTCCCCGTGTGCCCCCCAGGCCGGGCACACTCACACTTGGCGTGGCGGTCGCAGAGCGCGGCGGTGCGCATGTCGCACAGGCGGATGGTGCCCTTGCTGCTGCTGTACACGAAGGTGTTGCAGTGGTGAGGGTGGAACTCGGCTGCTGTGATCACCTCTGTCAGCTCCTCCATGTTGGCTGGTTTGATGTCCACGATGTCTGGCAGGGCCAGTCAAGGAGCCTACGCAGCCCAGCCCAGCCCAGCTCCTGCTGATGTCTCAGGGCACTGGGGCTGCCCCTCAGCCCAGGCAAACCCTGTGCTCTGGGCAGGCACCACCACCATGGCAAAAACACAGTGTGGGCTGGTCCCAGCCCACACCAGCAGGGGAAGGCCAAGAACCAGCATGTCTTCTGCTGAGCTGGGAACCCCAGCTCTGGTACCAGGTCTGGAAGACCCTCTGTGGGGCATGAGACCTGATCTGCCCACCCTGGGCCCCAGCAAATATCTTTTAGTGCAACATTGTGGCATGGTGAGTAACCGTACTAAAAATAGCAATGGCAGCAATGCCCATGGCACAGCAACCGACAGAAAACCCCTGTCTAAGTCCCTCGGGCCATGTGAACTCCGTGATGTTTGACACAGATTCAGTACTACTCACCCTCATCCTTGCAAATAAGCAGGCACCACAGCCCTACTCTCCTGCAGCCACTCAGAGCTCCCACAACCACACGCCTGTGACTGCTGAAATCCTCTCCATCTGCCTAAATCATGCCCCAGGGAATTCTCAGCAGGAAACACCATATAAACACCACCAATGATTCGCGCCCTGTTTATTATTTCCGATGTGGCTGCTACAAGTGACTGTCACAACCTCATCTGCAGAGTGGTGGCTGGCAGTCTGCCACCCGCTGCAGGGAGTAACGGGGACAGTTCACTCATGCTTCCATCTTCCCCAAGGCATCTGTCTCCTCCATCACCTGCAGACCCCCCCTCTGCCCGCCCCACCAGACCCTGCAGGCAAATTCAGAAATGTGTCACCCACACCTTGGGTGACAGCAGCAGTGGTGGCAATACCAGCTGAGCCCTGTGTCGTGAAGGGAGCAGCTCCCTGTGGGTGCTGGATGCCTCATCTGGGCATAGCCTGGCACAGGCAGAGAGGAGAGGGCAGTGCCTTGAGAGTGACACGTGGGCCTGGGGACCCTCAGTGCTCTGCAATCAGGTGCACAGCAGGCAGCACTATTTCATATTTCTGAACTCCTGCCAGCCTTGCAGAGGGTGAAGCTCCTGCAGTGAGGCACCACAACCCGGTGTGGGGCTGAGAGCTGCTGCACTGCTCTGTCCCCATCCCAGAGCTGTGGGCACACCCCGGCTGCTTCCCTTGGGGCTGCACCTTACTGGCACCCAGGGCCATCCCCAGAGCCACACACAGCAAAGGATACTAAAACTTTGATTTGTGATTTCAAAATTCCACAGGTTTATCCTGAGGTCGTCGGCGGACATGTAGGTCTCGTAGTCGCTGTTGACGGAGATGGAGTTGATGTGGTAGGTGTGTGCATTGGCAAACACCCGCCGGGGGGTGGCCTCCACCATCAGGTCCATGGGCCGGAGCACGGGCACCTGCAGGGTGAGGAGCAGAGTGTCAGCACTCAGGGACAGGCTCCAGCCGGCTGCCCCAACCCAGGCCAGCACCTGGCACGGGGGGATGCCCTCACAGGGTCCCACAGAGCTCTGGCTGCCAGTGCTTCTACCCACCCACTCCTAACAGGCCCAGGGAAACCTAATGTCTTCCCAGTCTATGACAGAAAGACAAGCAGACCCAAAAGCCACCTAATTTTGAGAGAGGCTCCAGGACGGTTAGAGCACAGTGAAGCAGTGAGAGCCCAGTAAATCAGGCTCTGGTCTTGCTGCAGCAACTGTTCCAGCTTTGAAACAAACAAAAAAAACCAACCAAAGAACCTCTTCTGCCTCGTTTTGTCACTGTTAGCCGGGATCTGAAATTCCTGAAGCATTTCTGACAGAACTACATTTCTTGAAAGAGCCAGGTCAGCATGTTTTTTCTTTAAACTTCTTTGCATTTGTCTCATAGTGAAGTGATGGAGGTAAGAGATGAGAAGGGGTAGAGCGAGGGACACACAGGCAAGGACAGAGGGAAGGACAAGGAACAGAGCTGTGGGTGTTTGCCTTTAGATAAATCAGCATAACCCAGTGGGGAGTGGGAGATGCAGAGAGGACCATGTGCATGAGGAGTGGGGTCAGCAATAACTTTGGACACAGCGCTTTGAAGGCAACTCAACACACCAGGAATGTGTCAGCCCGTGCTCCTGCTCGCCAGTGAGCTGTTTCCTCCAGTTACTTCATTACTTGTATTATCTGTGTGCTGCCTGAAGAGATTTCCCTTGGCCGCAGAGGTGGGGATGGGAGTGACGGCCAGCTCGAGCGACACGAGAGCACCGGTGCTGCCAGCTCGGAGCCTGAGCCTGACGTGACGAGCCTGCACGCTAATTGCAGCTGACATGGGCAATGATGCCTCGTTTGCACCGGGGGATCCCGCCCGGCCGCTGCGGCCGCGGACAGCGGCTCTGCCTCGCCCGGAGACCGCGGGGAGCGGCGGCCAGAGCAGCACGGGCTGTGCGGAGACAAAGGCTGCAGAGACTGCCCTGGGCATGGAAACAAGCACAGCAAGGGCTTGGGCAGCAGATTCTGCTCAGAGAGAAGTCTCTGTGGCCCAGCACAGCAGTCAGAGCCTGGGCTGGTTCCTGGCAATCCGGCGCTGACAGCAGCACACCACACGGCACCTGCAGCTCCCAGTGCACAATTCCCTACTCATTCCTATATGGCAAGCACACCACACAGCTACCACAAACTCTTAAGCCAAGAACATTCTCCACACATTACTTCAGAGCCAAGTCCTGGGGAGACTGTTTTATGTCAGGTAAAACCCCACAAGAGGGACAAACCTGGTTATTCATGAGTGGTTTGCTAAAGCAGGGATTTTTATCTGCTACAGTGGCAAGAATATGCACTGAAATATGGAAACTGGTGGGCCCACATGCTGCAAGCTCTTGCTTGAGGGTATCAGCAATTAACCCTGAGGATTTAACCCTGAATGCACTGAAACTTTGAGGCAGGAGCAGTCAGGAATTTGCTGGGAGCAGATGGTGAGCTCATTCCTCAACAGCAGCACAGGGATCCTGCAGCACAGGGGACCCTGGCTGGGGACAGCCAAGGGGAGCAGCTGCCCAGCCAGGCCTCAGCCACGGTGGAGACACCAACAAATGGGACAATGTGACAGCAACTGGAACTGGTTCTTGTGGTTTTTGGAAGCACAGGCCAAATCAGCTTCTGCCCAACCCACCCAGATCAATCAGCACTGCCACAACAACCCTGAGCAGCAATGACCTCTTTGTGCACCCCTGCTTCAGTTCCAGATCTCACCCCAGGGCAGGCTCTGGTGTCACACCCCCCCATTATTAAATGGTAATTCAGGGTAACAAAGCACATCAAGTATACAGAAAGACTGTGTCAAAGAAAATAAAATACTAATAAATTCAATTTCTGTTTTCAGGAAGGGGGGCAATGCCAGTCACTTTTCATTTAAAACAAAGTAAGTCTTAATTTTGATTCCTGCTTTTAGCAGGTACCCCCTGCAGAAGAGTCCCACTCACTCTGAGCACACATGACACTTGATTCCTCTCCCTGTGTCTGCTGAAGGCATCCACTGTCCTGAGTTAATGAGACACTAACCCTTTCCTGAGCTGTGAAACTCATTTTCTTGATGGTTGGAGTGGAGAGAGCTGGCATATGCTGGCCTGTTCCTACCACTGCTACTGTGCATCCTCCTGCCACCTGCAGAGCTGAGAGAAGGGCCGCAGCAGAAGGGACATGGTGTCAATAATTGCCCCCATTCCCATCAGACAGACAATGGTCTGTCATGCTGAGTGTGACCAAACACTCCCTGCAGAAAAGCTCTGGGTGGCCAAGCTCTCCATGATGGACGTGGCCTGTGGAATCACAGAGATTCAGCATTTCTCAGGAATGCCTCAACCTCTCCCCAGAGGTGCCACATGGCAGCAGCATTAGCAAAACACAGGTCAGTATCCTGGGATACTGATCAAAGGATCAAGGACTCAGCTCCCAGGATGGCACAGTCACAAACCTTCCAAAGCCCATGGCCCACGTGTGCCAGGTTTGAGCTGCCCCTTCCTGGGGATCAGGTGGGGACATGGAACTTCCATACAGCCCTGCAGCAGGATGGGACACAACCACCTGCACCCAAGGTGAAAGCAATACTGGGAATCCTCGTAGGACACACCAGAGGTCAGAAAATCCCAAAGGGTGTGAATATGACAGGGCAGACTGCACTGGGACCACTCACACATTTCTGTGCAGTGGAGAGGAAGATTTTCTGCCAGTTACCTCCATGGGAACCCTCTGGGCACAATGGACTGCACTGGACTTATACTGAAATCCTAACCTGAGCCAGAGCAGTGGCCATAAAAAATCCCAATAAATAATCCAGCACAGTGGCAGCCATGCAGCTGAGCTCCCCCAGCCCACCCCCTGCTCCACCAGCATGGCCAGGGCTCAGCGTGCTCCACGGGATTTGCTCCCATGGGATTAGTCAAACTGAAGCTCGGATTGACCCCAGCCTTGAGTCTCTGAGTAGGAAACTGTAATCTGGCCCCTGGCAAATCAGGGAGCAGAGCAAGTGCTCAGGCATAAATCCAGTGAGTTTTCCACCTGCCTCAGCTGAGCTCCTCCAGCAGCTGAGCTCCTCCAGGCACACTCCCCAGCATTTGTTTCCTACCTACAGAAGTTACATTCTGTGACTGCCCAATGCCACCTCAAGCTTTGCATTTTGGAGACGAAATGGGCATCAAACACTATTTTAATGGCAGACTGACAACTTCCCACTGCTCAGAATTTTGTCACATTTGACCTGCCCTGTGACATGCAGAAGGGACCTTCCTGCAGGAGGACAAAGCTGCTGCCTCACTGCTTGTCCACACAGCTGATGGAGCTGCTGCTTCCATCTCTTGTCCCTGCCTTGTCACTGAAATCTCTGCAGAAGGTGTACAGGGAAAAGAGGCAAATCTTGCTGAGGCAGGAAGGCAGCAGCAGCACAGCAGACCTCCCCCAGGGCATCTCCCATCACAGCCACTCTGGGATTGCTGTCAGGGGAATCACAGCAGTGGGGCACAGCACAGCGTCCCTGGGAAACTCTGCACAGGCTCCAAGAACTCGGAGTGCTTCAGCAAAATGGGAGACACAAACCAGGATTTATGATGGAATCTGCTGGAACTGAGGGAGTGAAGTGGCAGCTCTTCATATAGGGCTCTGTGACAGCTGCAAACACAAGGACACGGGCACACCATGGCCCTGCTCCTGCACCTCCCAGCAGCAGCACAGCCTGCAGCAGCACCCACAGCCCCCAGTGCCTGCCAGCCCCAGGGGCACCTGGGGTGTCACCCCAGACTGCCCTGCCATGAGCGACCAGAGCCAACACATCCTCTCTTTGGAAAGGTTTAAGGTCGGGATATCACTTGTGTTAATTATCTCCTCCCACGTCCCAGGCACAGGTACAGCCAGTGGTACTCAGAGCACACCTTGTGTAACCGAGGCAGTTACACAAGGTCAAAGGGCTTGCAGCTGTTAAACTGGGGTGATTCAAACCAGCAGAGCTCTTCTAATGACAGTAAATACCTCACTACACAGCCTGAGCAGAGTTTAAATATTCCTTTTGCACTATGTGGGTTAGAAATTCCTCAGAAGATGATGCTTATCAAGTGCATTTAAACTATTAAGCCAAATGGGTGAGAAATTATGGCAGCAAGGTGCATTTAAAACCCTTTTTCACTTGTCTGTGGTTGAAAATTAAACCATGGATGGATGTGGCTTTAATTTAAAGCACACCCATCACAGGACAATTGCACATCAGATTTACACAAAGCTGCAGCAAAAGGGTTACAGCTATGTAAATATCTACCTAAGCAAAATCATCAAAACATTAGATTAAATAGGGCTGCTGGAAGACTCCTCAATCTCCTGTCCTCAGGGACCACAGGCACTGCACAGCAGACACCAATAAGCATCACGCCGAGCTCTTAAAATGTGTTTGACCTCCCGGTGCCCTGTGCCTCTGCCGGCTGGTCACCAGGAGCAGGAATGGCAGCGCCCGACCCCCGTGCAGTGCAGACACCAAACAGCAGCTCCTCCAGCCTCACAGCACTGAGCTGCTGCCAGGAGTGCACGGGCTGAGAGTAAAACAAAGCCTGAAACTTTCAAGGCAGTGAGTGGACTCCGACCCTGTTTGGTTCTCTGATATTTCAGTATGACTTTCTACAGGGGAGAAAGGAATCCCAGTGTGTTTCACCAGAGAAGGAAGCACCACCTGGGATAACACCCTTAACACTGCTGCCTTTCCAAATCCTGCCTCCCAACCTGCTGAGGGCTGACAGCCCCAGCTCTGACAGCCAGACGCTGAGCAAACCTCTCCAACAGGCTGTCAGGTATCAGCCTGTCAGGCTGGAAATGCTGCCTGAAACATAACAGCAGATACACATCTACACGAAATAAATGCTCTCTTGCTCTGTAAAGAAAAATGCTGCCAGTCACCAGGAGCAACCCTGTACAGAGACAAGAATTAACTGCCTGCCCAGGGTTTTCAATGGCTTCATGCACAATGGAACTGGGACCCACAAAGTGAGGCAAGCACAATCATAGTAAAATTTTATATGTATAAATATAAAACCCACAAGTACTCAAAATGCAAATTCTGACACGGTGCTAATAAATTATGAGCTGGTATGATTAATGTCATGACCAGGAGGAAAACTCATTTAGAGGAAGTAATTCTGCTCCTACAGCAGCTACATTTAGGAATGGTCCAAGCTGAGAGAGCTCCTGCCCTGCCTCCTCACTGGGACGGGCCCAGCCCGTGGGGCAGCACAGCCCACTGTGGCACTGGGGCACCAGACATGGGACACAACGCTGGCAGCACCTCTGCCCAGCACCAGCACAGCCCAGGGACCCATGGCAGCTCCCTCAGGCACTCCCATGCCCACAGGCCCTGCCTCTGGAGCAAGGATGCCCTTCAGCACCAACCCACCGTGGCAGGACAGCAGTGCAGTCACCATGGCACACAGGGGACACCAGCAGCAATTTCCACCCCAGACCCTGCAGGGAGCAGCTCCTCAGGGGCCCCCACACTCACCCTCAGCACGGTGATCATGGAGGGGTCTCGGAGACGCCCATCCTCATCCTTGAGGTTGTATCCCTCCGGCCTCTTGTCCCGCTCGCTGACCTTCCACAGCTTCACAGTCTTATCTGGGGAGGAGAGAGGAGGCCATTGTGGTGGCTCCCTGAGCTGCCCACTGATGGACACACCAAGGCCACACAGCTGTAAAAACCTCCTGTGTCCCCAGTGCCACATGCTGGAAGTGGTGACAGATGTTCCTGTGCCCACAGCAAGCTGCTGGTGCCCAGCCCTGCAGAGCAGCAAGGAGTGCAGGGCACACTGGACATGCCCTGGGACATGACAGGGTGTCTGCAGCTCAGAGTCATCATGGCATTCCCCATCCAGCACTGTGCAGAGCCCAGCACACACCAGGGCTGAAGGCAGCTCCCTGCTCCTCCCAGCATCCCACCCCGCTGTTCCACAGAGCCCCCGCAGAAAGAACACCAGGAACACGTGGGGTTATTGTGAATAATGGTGGTTCTTTCACTCCTTCCTGGCAGGCACTCCATTCATAGTTTATCATCACTTCCACCAGGTTTCATACAAAACCCCATCATCCATCTTCATTTGCTCTTTTAGGCAGCAACTCCAAAGCAGTGCCAATTAATTTTGGTTTTATTAACATGCTCTGTTTTGAGGGGTTCACTATAAAATGTTAGTGTAACAGTAAGAACAAAAAGAAACAGCATAATACAGGAATATTTCCAAACTAATTGTTTTGATAACCTGCCTGCATATGGAACACCACTCTAATGGAAGGGTAATATCCCTGTTAATCAAAAAACTATTTAAAAACTCAATTAACAGAACATTATTCTGTATAATTAATCTTCATTGCATTTCAACGATTCTCCCCCAAACGAGTTTAATAAGTCTTTGAATTTTATTACAATGATCAATAGAGTCAATTCTACAACACAAAGTAAGTTGGTTATGGAAGATAATTAGACCCCTCCTTTCCCCCTGAAGTAATTAAGTCACATCCATCTTAAGGTCCTATTCATCCCAAGTAATATTCCTAGATCCTCATGATATTTATCAGAACATAACATGGAACTGCTGAGCTGAATACAACTGCAAACTGAAATAAAACACCTGCAGTTTGTCTTAAAAAAATACAAATAAAATTCTCAGGGCCCTGAGAATAAAAAATGAAAGGTGTTGGCAGGTCAGAAGCCTCCCTCTCTCTCCCAAAGGGAGGGGCTGACATGAAATACACCTGGTGCACAGGGATTGAGCTCTGCCAGATCCATTTCCCCAAGACACCTGCAGGGAGGGTTTTTAACAAACCTTTCCCCCCAGGAACAGCACAGGGAAGCCTGTGCCTGGCGGTGGGAGGCAGGCCTGGGGCAGCACGGGCACGTACCGTTGGTGGAGAGCAGGAAATAGGCGGCGTTCTGCTGGGGCAGCCATCGGATCTTATTGATCTTCTCCTCAATCTCCAGGCTCTTCAGGTAATCGAACTCCGGCTCGTGGCTCTGGAAGGTGCTGTAGACATTGTACTCTCCCCTGCGATGGGGCTGGTTCTTGCTCTGCAGGGGACAGGGACAGGGAGCAGCTGAGGATGCTGGCAGCTGGCTCAGGGTGCCCTGGGGCTGGGGACAGCGGGCACAGGGCTGAATGCTCAGGCACAGCCTCTGCTGACACCACAGCTCCTCTGTGCTCAGCGGGAATAGAGAGGGAATGGGGTGGACACAGAGAGGCAATGGAGAGGGAATGTAGCAGGAACAGGTCTCACCCCACCACCTGTCCCTGGTGAATGGCTGGGACCGAGTGCCAGCCCCTGCCAGGTGCTGAACCACAGAAGAGCAGCTGGCAGCAGCTACAGGTGCAGGATGGGCAGCCTTGGTTTGGGTGGGTGGGTGGGTGAAGCCCCACATGTCCCCTTGAGCAGGAGCTGAGTGGATATATTCAGAGTGATGCTGGGGACTTAGAGTTGAAGAAAAGCAGTAGAATAATGAAATGAGAGGAAAAGGAGCAATGAAATACTGCTGGAAAGGCTGATGAAGTATCTACACATGTGATGGTTAACCATTGATTTCTCTTCAGCATATGTAGAAATAATTTTAAAGCTTTTACTTTGAGAAAACTTAAAAGCCATCATGGGACCATGACATGTCTCATGCCCAGGTCTGATGCATTCCTTCCAGCACAGCTGAGGACAGGCCCCACTGGCTCAGGCCAGAGCAGATAACTGGGACAGCTTTGGAAATAGTGGGGATTGTCCCAGGCAGCAGGAGCTGGCACAGCTCCCCCAGCCAGGCTGGCTGGGTGCCCACCAGTGCAGTGCTGAGGGTGAACACACACTTTTCTGGCAGGCACAACCTCCAGCTCCCAACAAAGCATTTGCTAACACTTCCTGGGCAAAGTTTTGGAAGGGAAATGTAATTGTTGCATCCATCTACACTTTCCAGAATTTTGGTGGCATGAGGGGCTCTTGAGGTGGTGTCATCTCCAAGATGGGCACTCGTCACACACTCAGATGTGATGCCTGATCCCACCTGGAGCAGAAGAATGCAGGTAATGTGATGTTTGGAAGGTGTTTGGCAGGAGGAAATCTGGCCCTGCTGATGTTAATTGCTGCTTTTTCAGCTCATAGTATGCCAGGAGAGCTCTGAGCTTAGGAGTGACACAGGCAGATTAGGGAACAGCAGGACGCTTCAGTTAAAAGGATAAAATGGGCATTTTGCATTCACTGGCACTCACCTCCTGCTCACGCTGAAATATCACAACCCGGCCCCCCTTGTCCCCTGTTGCCAGTAACTCTCCAGTGTGGTTGAACTCAACTGTGGAGATGATGTCAGCTGGTAAAGAGAAGACAAAGACAATTTAAGTGACTGCAGCCTGACTTCCACAGGCATCCAGAAAGCACCGCACAGCTACATGCCTCGTGGGTGCTCTGTGCCCTGTGGCACCTCCAGAAATCCCTGGTTTTCCATCATCTCTAACGCTGAACAGGCTCAGCACTTCAGAGTTTGCTGTCACGACCCCAGACCTGCCTGCTGCTCCTGCCCCCTGCCCTGGCCTGTGCCCCAGCACCGGTTCCAGTGGGATTTCCAGTCACTGTGCCTGCACTAAATGCAGCCTGAGGACCACCATCAGCAGCAGGGGCTGGGCAGCACAGCGTGGCACAGCACGCTCCCCTCATGCCTCGGGGAGCTCCCCAAGGGTGTCACTGGGGATGACACAATCAATTCCTGGGCCCTGGGGAGGGCTTGGTGCCAATGGTGCCTCCAGCATCTCATCTCATCTCATCTCAGCACCTGGCTGACCAGCACCGGGCAGATCTTGCTCCCCCCCGGCCCTTGTGCCACCCTCTGCCTGGGGTGGTGGTTTGGTGGTTTGCCTTCACCCTCAGAGGAGAGGGCACAAACAAATTAAGACACCTTTGTCCTCTCTCCCTGAGCTCCCCAGGTAGAACAGTTCAGGTGATCGCATCTACATTGCTGCTTTCCTCTGCCCATTGCTGAATCTACCATCACCTACCAAGGTAAATTAAAGTGATGCCTTTCAGCCCTCCATCAGCTGAAAAGCCACTGCACTCACACCACTCCCTTCCCACAAACGAGGGTACCATCTCCAGGGCTCTGGGCTCAGTGGCAGGAGAAGCCAGGGGACACACAGACCTGTAACTGCAAATGCTTTAATCTACCGTGTTTACCCTTGAGGCAACGCAGGCAGAGCTGCTAATGATTGGATTTATCTGGCCTATTTTTAGAAGAATGTCAGAGGTTAATTCCACAGCAATTAGTGCCCAACTGGTGCTCATCCACTGCCTGGGGAGCCACACTCCACCAGCACGAAACTGGGGAGCTGGAAGATTTTTAAAGAATGATTTCAGCCTTGGAGCCTCAGCACTGGGAGCAGGATGGATTCTGCAATGAACAGCACTTGGCCATCACAGCTGCCAGCTCACTCCTGCTGTTGGCATTCCCTGCCCCTCTCACTTCTGCAGCACCAGCACTGGCAGGGTTACAGTTCTGCAGAACCAGAGCCCAGTCTGCAATTTCATGGAATTGCGTCTAACAGAGATGAGAACAAACACATCCCTGGGAAGGTAACCCAAAGCAGTCTCCTGTTCCCACAGGTAACTGCAACCACAGCTGCTGACAGGAGCCAGAGCAAAGTCAGACACCTTCAGGCACTGAAATTCTGTGTTTGGCACCAAATCTGCCTCAGCAGCTCCAGCCCAAGCCTGGCTCACACAGAGGTTCTCATTCCTGCAGCAGGTGACTCCACCCTGGAGAGCGCTGCTGAGATGTCAGGGCTGAGCCTGGTGTCACCAAGTGTCCCGTGGATGGCTCTGGGAACAGGCTAGGAACTGCTCCAGCAGCAGCCAGGGGACTCAGTGGCTATGCCTGGGCAGTGCTAACGTGCACCTCATAATGAGACATGCTGCTTCCTTCTAAAATTACTCAGTTGAAAATGTACCTGTTTTGCTCTATTTAATCCTCTCCATTACCAGCTGCCAGTTTTAGGTCATTCCCCTTTCAATGAATTAAAAATAACTTTGTGTGCTGCAGTGAGGCATTTTTCAGACATGATCTAATGCACCAGCCTGTGAGCAGGGCTGTGGTCTCATGCACCAGGCCCAGGCACCACAGACACCCCTGAGCCAGCCCAGCCCACCCACCCATTTACACTGCACCCACAGAGAAAGGGGGTTTCAGGGCCACAGATCCTCCCAGACCTGCTGTTTACTCATGCCCATCATCAGGACTTCAGACAATGATACCAATAGAGCCTGGCTAACAGCACCTTTCATAGATTAAAAGAAAATACCCTAAATATTAAAAAAAAAAATTCTGAGTAGAAGTATCCAACCCAAGCCCAAATCCATCACAGCTGGCTGAAGCATCACTCCCCCAGCACCCATGTCTGGGCACTGGCTCTTTTCCCTGATGTGTCTGGGCAGTAAGAGCAGCCTGGCACAGCAGAATATCCCGAGGGGAAAAGGGGAGTCCCACGGAGGTGACAGCTCAGGAGCACAGAGTGGCACCAGCCCCTTTCCAAAGGTGCCTCTGAACAAACCAGAGGTCAGCCACAGCTGCACACCCCACCTGCTGCCCTCCAGAGACACACAGGCTGGTCCCTAATGAAAATGCACATGTATTCGTGTTGAGGTGATCAATAATTTATGCCCATTTCTCCGAAGGTTCCTTCAGCAGTTTTGTGACAACAGAAAGAAAAAAAACCTTGCCTCTTTTTTGCTTTTTCATTTCCTTCATCACCTCCTACACACTCAGTGCCCCAATGAGGGAATTTAAAGCAGTTTCCATGGAGACCCAGCCCGCCGTCCTCCCTCCCCTCCCATCCTCCCTTCCCTCGGCAGCTCTGTGCCTTCACGCTCTCATGCTAAAAATATCCAAGATGGGATTTGATTTCCGCCGTGGCAATACAGTTTTATCAGAAAAATGGGAAATTTACAACACACCCCCCTCCCCCTCTCCCAGCGTGGAGGAAGGCATGCTCTCTGCCAGGAACAGGGAATGAATCTGTTATTAAAAAGAAAGAAGATAAACTAGGGGAGCTGCAGTTGGTGCTGAGACCTGGATCCCTGGAGCAGCCTGATCTGCAGGAGGGAGCTGCCCACACAGTCACCCCTCTCCTTCTGCCCACCAGGGCAGGGGCTGGGTGTCACATCCCTGCTCCTGGAGCCTCCCAGACACACTGTCCCTGCTCCTGGAGCATCCCAAGCATCTTGTCCTCACTCCCAGAGCATTCCAGGCACATCGTCCCTGCTCCTGGCACATCCCACCTGCTCCAGCTTCAGCAGCAGCTCCATGCAGCAGGGCCCTGGTAGTGCCTGTCCTGGTGGGGAGGCCACAGGACACCACACGTGTCCCAAAGCTGTGCCAGGAGCCCCATGGGCACAGGATGGCACTCCTGGCCCAGCCCGTGAGGCCACAGAAGTACAGCCACTCAACAGTGGCAGGGACATCCCTGGACTCAAACCCACTGGGCAGAGGGTGCCCCCCAGCCCTCCCAGGGGATCTGCCTACTGCCTGCTTTCCCAGTGGAACATGCCTCCTCTGGGGTAAGAATGAGAGGCAGGTCTGTGACACACAATCATGGCATCATTTAGGTTGGAAAACCCCTAAAATCATATCCAACCATTCCCCTAGCACTGTCAAGGTCACCACTAACCCATGTCCCCAAGTGCCACATCTACAGATCTGTTACATCCCTCTAAGGATGGAGACCCCACCACTGCAGCATGTGCCAGGGCTGGGCAGTCCTTTCAGGGAAGGATTTTTCCTAATATCAAACCTAAACTTCCCTTGGTGCAACCTGAAGTCATTCCCTCTCCTCCTGTCCCTGTTCCCTGGGAGCAGAGCCCGACCCCCCTGGCTGTCCCCTCCTGTCAGGGACTTGTGCAGAGCCACAAGGTCCCCCCCTCAACCTCCTTTTCTCCAGGCTGAGCCCCCCCAGCTGCTCCTTATCAGCCTTGTGCTCCAGACCCTTCCACAGCTCCCCACACCCATGCGCCCAGGCACTGTCCTGATGACACCATGGAGAAACTCCTTCCCCAGAGAGAACTCTGGGGCAGCCCCTGCCCTCCCCCTGCCCCTGACTGGCTCCTGTGCCACTGCCTGCCCAGCTCTGCCCACCTGGGCTGGGGACAGGAGGGCAGGAGGGCTGTGAGGGGTCAGGGCCACAGCTCTGGACACTCTGCTCTCTCCACTCCATGTATAAATCACTCAGTGGACGGCACCACACACAAAGCCCCCAGCTGCAGATGATAATAAATTGGGAAGCACCATAAATAACAGCAAACCAGCCTGCCAAAGGAAGGATTTAGATCATTCAAATCCCAGTCTGTGAGTTGCCAAATCGAGTTTAACACTGATAAGTGTGGGACAATAACTCACCACAACCACATCCCTCATCCCCCCATTAGACCCTCAAGAGAGTGATGACTGCAGGGGTTTGCCAAGGGGACAGAGATGTGGCCCCTGACTGGGAGCACAACCAGGACATGGCACAACAGCCACCCCCTGACTGCTGCTGGCCCATGAGGGAGAAAGCCAAATGGGACACCAATGCGTCCTGTTAATTGAGAACAACACCCACATCTGAAACCACTCAGGTGGATGAAAAAAGCACAAAGTGGTAATGAAAAATTAAGAGGCTTATGGAGGGAAAGTCTGGTAATGGGAGAGCCAGAGCACAAGTCCACCCATAGATCTTCTGTGGAGGTGTCAGTGCATCCCAACTTCTCTGCATCCCCCCACCCCACAGCAGGAGATGGATCCTGAGCTCAGAAAGGGGTTTTGAGGACACAAACCTTAGAATTACAGCTGAATAATGCAGCACAACCCTCAGCCTCTTAAGGAGAACTCCCAGGTCTGACCCTCAGTGACGAGCTTTGCTCAGGAAATGGTGACACTACATTTCACTGTTTGAAAGACACCTCTTTGGTCTCCCTTTGTGTCTGCCTCTCTTAAACGAAAAAAAGAGCTAGCAAAGTGTTTACTCTGAAAGGCATCCACTGTCAGTGGTGAGGAATTCCCATCCATGGCAGGGCTTTACAAGCAGTTTGATGGGAGCTGTGGACCTACCACTGCTCAGACCTGGACACTGCAAGGCACCCTGGAGGAACCAGCCCCTCCTGTCCCCTCTGCCAGGTCAGATTTAACCCAGCACAGCAGGGCTAGACCCCCAGCCCCGACCCCAATAGGCAGAGCAAGAGGCTCATTCAAAGAGTGGAATGCAACTCTCTCCTCTGCCCGTGAAAAAGTGTCAGAGAGGAACTAAAATGGGGCAGGAGAAGATGACTTCAGGGCCCCTCAGGTACAGAAACAGAAGGCTGAAGAGGAAGAAAGCTGGGCAAGGCCATGAAGCTGAAGGGGACAAGGAAGTGACATCCAAGTCCCACCAGAACAGGGCTAGGTACAATATGCAGGGTAGTGTGGGGAGCCTGGGCCATCAATCCTGCCCCAAACTGTGTGGTTCATGGCAGGGGGGCATGAGGTGGGAGGGCAGAGGACAGCAGAGGTTAAACTGCAATCTAATGGCATGCAAAATCACAAGTGATCAATCAACATTGATCATCCCCTGCTGAGGTGAATGATAGCCTGGGAAACAGAAATCAATTCCACTGCATTAAGCCCAGTCAGGATCTGGAGCATCAGGAAAATGCCCTGAAACACCAGAGCTTGCTGACACCACGACGTGAAGCACAGCAAACCACGGCACGGCACAGCACGGCACCTGCCCCACCCCTTCATCCCAGTCTGGCCAGGGCTGTGGGGAAGGAGGGAGGACAGGCTGAGTGGAAAAGCACCATGCCTGAACACCTCCCAGCCTGGGGCCAGGCCCATCCCTCTGCCCATCACGAGTCCTGTTTCCTGCAGTCACAGCTCACGCGGACCCCGCAGCAGCCCGGGCAGGGCTGGACACACTGCTGAGCTCTGCTCTCCCTCTCTGCTCCTTGTCACCACGACATGATGCTGCAGAGCCAGCAGCAGCAGCTCTTCTTCCCCAAAATGGAATAACTCTCCTAGATTGAAGAGCTAAAAATACTGGCACATTCCAAATTTCTCTGCCCTTGTTACAGCAAAGAGTAATTTCATGCTACCCAACGTAGACAAAAGAATCTCCCATCTGGCAGCAACCCCCATGTCACTCAGATTTCCCCACCAAAGCACCCATTTCAGAATGCCAACATGCAAGAATGTAAATTTACATCACTCCACCATCCTGGCCATCCTGTAATTTACTGGAACTGCTGGGAAGCAGAGTTCAGGAGAAAATAACATCATGGAAGGGTTGGGCACAGATACTCGCAGGGAGCAGAGGCTCTCACAGCTCCAGGTGCCCAAGGCAAGGACAGGAGAAGAGTGGGGCAAGCACTGCTCCAGAGCCCAATGCACCAGCAGAGACCATGCAGCCTGGACTGGGTCATCAACAGGAGCAGAATAATAGAATAGAAAAGAAAGTGAAGGGCAGTTTTCAGGCACAGCCACAACTCAGCCCATCTGAGGAGTGAACAGAGGGAAACAGAGCTGCCTTTGGCCCAGCTGCCCTGGCCCTTGGCCCAGCACCCATGCCCCTGACCACCAGCCCTGGTGGGTCCTGGGTATGCACACAACACAAAACTCTTCTGTCTGCATCAAGATGCACAATTCATTAACGCTTGGATTGATGGCAATTTTTAATTGGTCAGGCTATGAACACCTTACTGAGCTGTCACATGTCACACCTGAGGTGGCAGAAACCCACGTAAATCAAGACAATTAGCCTGGGACCCAAGAAGCTCTCTACCAGTGCAAATAACCCTCACTTTGTGAGGAAAACCAGCAGCAGCTCTAGGGTGCCCCAGAAAACCCTGCTGCCAGGAGAGCCAGAGCAGCCCCATCAGTCAGCCCAGCACAGCCCCAGCTCTGGGTGGGGTGGGAGAGGTCCACAGGTGCTACTTCAGTTAACAGTCCAGATTTGAGATAACCACAAACCACAGTCCACAGAGCACAGCAATTTCTTCTAAGAAATCACAGAATATTCTGAGTTGGAAGGGATCTGCAAGGATCATTGACTCCATCACTTAAGTGACTGTTCTGTACAGAGATTGAACCCACAACCTTGGCATTATTTGTACCATGCTCTAACCAACGGAGCTAATCTTAGGGGCTCAAAAACAAACTGATTGAGAGTTGGGCAATTACTGAAATCCAGTTTCCTGAATGATTTTTTAATCTATTTACTATCCTTTCCTGCATTATTCATCTTGCATGTGCACAGGCACACATCAGGGCAGCCCTCGGTGACTCCCTGGGGTTCCCACTGCTGGTCAGAGGGCAGTGACTCAGGCTGGCAGCAGCCTGCCCTCCTGCATTCCCTGCCCTCTTGCACCTCCTGCATTCCCCACCCTCCTGCACCCCTGCCCTCCTGCAGCCCCTGCCCTCCTGCAGCCCCTGCCCTCCTGCACTCCCTGCCCTCCTGCAGCCCCTGCCTGCCCATCCCTGTGCTCCAGCTGCTCCCCACACTCACTGCTCGTGCAGCCTGTGCTGCGGAGCTGGCTCACCCTGCCAGAGCATTCCAGGCAACTCAGCCGACTGCTCTGTCCCTTGGCTCCCTGCAGGATTTAGTCTGCCATCCCTGTGCCAAGAGGCTTAGCAGCACAGCAGACACAACCTCCTCAAAATGGCTGATTTGGGCTTAGGAATAGTGAT
This sequence comes from Argya squamiceps, assembly GCA_037834095.1. NCBI lineage: Eukaryota > Metazoa > Chordata > Aves > Passeriformes > Leiothrichidae > Argya > Argya squamiceps. The sequence continues at coordinate 18,022,540 of JBBMKD010000034.1, forward strand.
GGAAAATCCAAGTCCATCTGCAAAATATATCCTTAAAAAAAAAGAGACTTTGTAAAAAGCAGCTGAGCATTGATCACATCCTCCACCCTCTCCACACTAAAACCTTTAAAAGCTCCAATGATTTCTGCCACAGAACTGTCTGGGCACTTTTCGGTATGGGCATAAAGGTATAAGCAACTCAAAAAGTGGCCTGGTTCCAAAATACCTTCTGAAAACCTGTGATTTCCAGGGACTGAAAGCCTGAACATCTGACACAGGAAGCAGGAACTCACAGATGGTAACAATACTGAGCTCTTTGTATTTACAAGGTCTTTATCTGCAGCAGGAACACAAAAGCTACTTTTCTCAAAGGATAACACTGTGGTGAACGCTGCAGCACCAGGTCTGACCCCCAGCACGTTCCTGGTCCTGGGGATGTTGCCTTGCACACCCAGGAAAGTCTCAGATGCATTAGACTGTTCTTACAGACGAGGGGTCGGTGTGGGATGGATGCTTTCCAACACACTTCGTGTGCCATGCAGTCTGTCTTTCTGGTCACCTTGCTGCAGCCATCTGTTAGCTGATCAGCAAAAACTATTGACTGTTTCAAAATTTTAATTAGAAGTACCCAAATGTCATCTAAGTGAGTAAAATTCAGAAGCAGCAAGCTTCGCTCTCATGTAGAGCAGCTATTTTCAGCTTACAACCCGATTTTGTTACCATCTTGCTCTGATGTCATTCTCTGTCACATTATTCCAGTTTGGTGACCCTGGAACAAGCCCCTGGGCTGAACATGGGAGGAACAACATGCACCTGCTGTGACAGGAGCTTCTCACAGGAACCTGGCACTGAGGGCTCCCTGAGGGGCACTGCCCACAGAGACACATTCCACAAAGGATGACAAAACACTGCACACCTGGAGACTCCAGGGATGGGCAAACCTGGGCACAGGATGACCAAAGGGTCAGCCAGGGGAGCAGCACCAAGACAGAAACACGGTGGGGCAGCAGTGAGGAGCAGCAGGGGGGCAGCAGTGAAGAGCAGCAGTGGGGCAGCAGTGAGACAGATGGGCCTGGCACATGATGGGGAGTGTGGGAAGCAAATGGGAAATGCAGCTGATGGGATATGAACACCTGCATATGGAAGCTGACCCTTCCCTGCCATAATCTTCCTCTCCACAGAGAGCACCCACAGATGCCACACCCATCAGAGTGGTGGCATTTGAGAAAATATTCTTAACGCTCCAATTCCAATCCTATGGGAAAGTAAACACACCAACACTGTGCAGACAGTCCCTGGCATTTGCTGCACAGATTTGAATTTAATTAGCTAAAGATGGCTTAATTCAGCATCTGGGGCTGTAGTGAGTAAGATGGCAGCACAATGGGACTGGGGCAGGCAGTGCCACTCAGAGCACTGGGTGTGCCACCCCCACCTCAGTACCCATGTCTGGGCAGACAGGACATTTCAAATTGACATCAGCCACCACAGAGCTTTGCCAGCAGCATTTCCCCAGCCTCTGTCCCAGTCCAGTGCCACTGCCCATAGACCCCTCTCTGGGAGGTGGCATGGCCTTTTAGCACACCCCATTGCCCTCCTGGTGCCACTCATGGTCCTCCCCCTCGGGTGCTCCCTGTTCCCAGAGTGCCAAAGGCAGAGTGACACCCGTGGCAGGCGGCCACTGTCAGGTTCTGCTTCCACATGTGGCTCACTGCCACTGCTTGCCATGGCCCCTCACTCCTTGCCGGGGCACAAACCCTTCACAAGGCTAGGCAGCAGCTCATGGTAACCCAGAGCCACTGCATGGGGCCAGACCACAACACATCCTTTGTCTGCTCCCTCTAAAACTCATCACAAACTGTACTTTCTGCCTACTCTAACATTTCTTCCCATGGAAGACGGATGTATGTGCCATCATTTTCAATCTGCTCCTGGAAGAGTTTGTCCCAAGACATTTTCCTTGCAGTATTTTAATTAAACTTTCTTTCTCTCAATTTAGTGTTGGGTTCATTAAGTGGTGTCCTGAGCTGCTGAAATGAATTGCTTAAAAGTGATCTGTGCAGCAGCTTGAAGAAGCAGATCGCAGCTATAAATGAGCCTGTCTTTGAACTTTACAAGTTTTGCCACTTGGGGTGCAGAAAGCACCCAAATGCTACAAGTCATTTCCCACCTGGGGAAGGCCCAAGGTCTCTGTGGGCAAGGCAGCATTCCTGCCTCCTGCTGGTAAGTTACAGAGAGTGAAAACCATTTGTTTATAAACTGCAAGTGTAAATAACAAATATTTCTGCTTGAAAAATAACAAATTTTGTATATACATCTACCTTTAGTGGAAACAAAACCCTTGTTTGTTACAGGGAATAAATTCCAGGATGTTAGAGGCTTCCAAATGGACGCCTGGACATTCACTATATCCAGTGAAAACCCTCTTCCAGTCAGATGTGATTTAATTAAGTTCATTCTGACAGGGAATTTAAAGTCTTTGCTGGAAGCTCTTTTTCTGGTGTCAGGCCTGTATCACTGAAGCTAAACATGGTGCTTCCCCAGGCAGGATCAGTGGAAAATACTTTTGACAAAACTGTTGGGCTGAGATAATCTTGGCATTGTTCATCCAGCACAGTGCAGGGACCAGAGTCAGAGCTGAACCTGGCTGTTCCCAGTGAGGTCTTACCATCAACACACCAAAATCAGCTATAATGCATGGAAAAGGGATTATTCCAAACTATTCTAAACTAGTGGCAAATGTGGAGATAAGTGCAGAGGCACAGAGGAGGCCAGGCAGGGGCAGGAAATCATCACTTGCCCAGACATGGCTCTGCCAGCAGCTCCACGAGCAACACAACAACCACAGCAACATGCTCTGTGAAACACCCAGTTCCCAGGCCACCAGGGCTCCTGTTGAGTAGATTGTGATGCTGCCATGGATCTGCTGTCACGGGCTATGACTGATTCTGCTGCAAGTGATTGCCTGCCTGGCCTTACTACCCATGTCCATGGGGGCTCTCAGCTTTTGGCCAGGAGCACAGCAGCTCCCAGCTCCTGCAGCATCAGGCACCCAACAGACATAACTACACAACATCCAACCAGCTGAAAAGCTGCAGTGATAAACAGTATGTTGTCTTACAGACCTCACCTTCTAAAAATTAGGTGAGAGCTGGGTATTTCATCTCTTTTCCTCCTCATGCTGTCAGTGAGAAATCAGGTTACTGGATGTTACCTGACATGAGGCAACACTGCTTCTATAGCCGTCCATGGTCTGCTCAATGCTTATCCAAAGACAAGGCACTGGGCTTCCCTCTCACTCTCCTGCCTGCTGAGGTTCACCAGGAATGAATCACATTGTTTAAGTAAGGCTGTAGAGCAGATCTCAGCTGCCTCAGTCACACACAGCCCTAGCTCAGAGCTCCCCACCCAAACACAGCATCCCCAGCCTCTGATGACCCCCAATGTCACTGCTAAGCCTGTTGGAACAATGGAAGATAAAAACCTCACACCAGCCCAGCCAAGCCTTTACAAGTCTGGTGGTGCCCTGGAATGCTGAAGGGTTTGGGACAACCTCTGCTCCAAAGCAGGGTCAGAACCATGAACACTTGCTCACAACCACCTCAGGTGGCATGAAGCAGCATCCAAACATTGACACTGGTGTCAGGCCAGGCAGGGGGAGCAGCAGTTCCACTGACAAGCGACCTGCCCGCCATGCACACCCTCCTAACACAGGCTCAGCACCAGCCACGTTTGTGTGGCCTCCACCATGGCAGGAGGGGAGAGCTGGGGAATCAGCGGATGGCCTCATATTCCAGAGCAACCCCTGGGGCAGGTCACTTGCAGCCACTGCTGCTGCACATGATGGGACAGTGCTTCATCCCAGGGGTGGGGGACACTGTCTGGGGGCACAAGGAGCAGCACCAAAACAGCCATTGCAGCAAGAGCAACTCGGAACACTCAACACGGATCAGCCCCTGCCCATGTGCCCAGGTGTATCCTGGAGGTAAGGGTGTGGATTTTAACAGTTCTGCTGGGAAGCTGCTTCCCATTCTGATAGAAATCCAGGCATTATTTAATTCAAAACAGAAAACAAACTATACTGTGGGCTGTGAGCACGTTTGGGTTCATTCAGAAGGGGAAAAAGTGAAAATACTAATTAACCCCAGTTGTTGGAAGAACGCCCTGCAGAAACATGATTCAGAATGGGTCACAAATCATAAAATAATAATAATAAAAAAGCCACAATGCTCTGGGGACATTAAGCGATTACAGAGAGTTGTTATTTGGCTGATTTTCACACTTCATTAGCATGTGCATAATTTAACAAGTGAACGTGCTGAGGGCTGGCAACACATAAGAGCCACTTTCTTGAAAGACGAACTGTAAATTGGGACACCACAGTTAGGGGGCTTGTTTTAAATCATGATGGAAAAGCACCCGACATCAATTCCAGGCTTTCAGCAGAAGAAATGGATGTTCAGGGACCACAGGCCAAGCAGAGAGGTGCCACGGGAAGGTAGCTGCCCCTTTGGACATGACCCAGAGAGCCCAGCTTCACATGGCTGCAAGCTGCCTCAAAGCCATTTAACAGAGAATTAGGTAAACCTGGATAAAAACAACACAGTAAGTCTGTGACTTTCTACTGCTCCCACTTGTCTGGCACTCACCACAGAGCAGTGGGGACAGCATAGAAGCAGAGGGCAAACAGACTTTGGGAGCTACCATCAGAGCAGGCAACCTTCCAGCACACTCATTCCCCTTCCAGCACACTCATTCCCCTTCCAGCAGGGAGGAACAAGGGCAGGAAACAAAGGTGATTTATCAGTACCACAGTGGCCACATGACATGGAAGGGGCACTGCCAGGACAAACCAGACCCCGGGGCCCAGGCTGCTGCCAGTCCTTGTTCCCACTGCAGTAGCTGGCAGCCCACAGCCATCCCACCCCAGGGCTGTGACACTGGGGGACTGAGGGTTCCACAGCCATCAGCCAAGGACAAGAACCAGCAGCCCAAGGCACGTGGTGTCCACCATAGGGCTCCCACAGCACCTAACAAGGCTGGGCAGACATGGCAAGCACAGGGGTCCAGCACAAGGAGACCTGTGAGCTGAAGGCAAAGGGATGATTCAGATGGGAGAGAGAGAATACCTTTGCAATAAAAACAAAATCTCTTGCTCCTTTTGCCCCACAGTATGTGGCAGCCACATCTCTAACCACTACTCCAGACTGTAATTTCCCCATATTTTAACAGAGGTTCTGTTTATGAAATTGCAAGCGGATTTAGTACTTATGAATAATGGCATGAGGTCTGGGAGATGTTTTTTATGTGATTAACTGACCACAGGCCATTTGTTTTACAACAAAGAGGCTCAATGATCCATGCACACTGATTTATTCAGCCTCCATCTAATGCAGTGGCTGACATCTTCCTGATACCATATCTGCACAATGATGGGAGGAATGCAGGCCTTGAGGGCCTGTACCCAGTGCTCCACATGACCATCAGCTGGGGCAGAAGTGATGGGCAGGAACCCCAGCTCATGGTAGGGGAACCCACCTGGCACACCAGGTTTCACAGGGAAGCAGGCCAGGGTTCTGCTTTCAGGTTCTCCCTGGCACTCGGTTCACTGGGGCATTGCTGCATGTTTCACCCACATTTCTGATTTCAGATACAATATTTGCTGCAAAGATAATGGGTATTACAAAATAAACTGGGGGAATCGATAAGAGCCCTGTTGTATTGGACACCCTGGACAGTGTTTGCTGATGAAATACTGCTGCACTGAAACTGTGTGTGAGAACTGGCAAGTGGATTTCACTCTGAATAAGAGTGGAACTGACAAATGTACTGTAATTGTCTAAATTAAACAGCTGATGGCAAGTACCTGGCATCCTCCAGGTACCACATACTTTCTCTCCATAAGCACTTGATTTTGATCAGTCTGTGTTCCAGGAAAGGATGCTGGGAAGGTTACCTTCCTTCTGAATTTGGCTCTTAATAATTGAACAAGAAATAATATGGCAACAGAAGAAGTCTGGGTTTCTCCATCCAATGAAACATAGAAATGCCTGGATTGGCACTTAATATTGTTTTGTTTTGCTGTACATAATTAATGAGGAGTGAGGATGCAGTACTTTGAAGTTGAACTTTGGAGTATGAGCAAAGCTACAGTGAGAGTAATAAATTATGCAAAACTATTTGTGCTTGGAATGTTAATGTTTTAACATGATGCAAACAGGCAGTTTTTAAACCTCTTCTAAAAACCCAAAGAAGCCTTGGGACCAAACCATATGGTTTAAGTTAGCGGCCCATAGCAAGCTTAATGCTTCTGCCAGCCAGCAAGGATTTGGGCAATTAGTTTATTAATGTGTTTATGTAAACAAAGAGAAAAAAAGTTGGGGAAAGTCTCATCCATTTCTCTCTGCCAATCTTATTGAGCATCATCAAACAGAGAAAATGCAAATCTAAAAAACTTAAAAACCCAACAAAGCCCCAGCCAGCCCCAGCACCCTGACAAGCAGAACTGGTGATCCCATCACAGGTGAGCAGAGTGGTGTCTTATCAGAGTCATGAGGAATGGGCAAAATGGTCCCTTCCAACCTCAAGAATCTATGGAACCTCAAGTACAAAACTACCATGTCACTTATAGTTTATAATTGTATATCCCTGATTCAGGACAAGGAATATTTAATTATCCTAATTGCTTCTGCTTTGGGAATGAGCCCTTTACACTTGGATAAAGGTGCCTATAAACAGCAGCACTTCTGCCTGCTCAGGCAGCGGGTCAGGTTTTATATGCTCTGAGAAGATTAACTTTATTCTTAGTGAGGAATTTAATTACAGGAAGTGATTAGCCAAGTGCTCCCAGTCAATACAGATGCAGAACGAGCTGTGCAGGAGTGGGCACCTTTGCTCCTGCACAGGAAGTCCAGGAACAGTGACATTATTGCAAAGCCATTTGGGCTCTAAGTGACACCAGCCAGACCTGGATCTCCACAGGCCAGTTACAACATGCTGACTTAAGCAACATTCAGCAGGGCTGGGAATGGGGAAACCAATAAAAAGACAGCAGGAGACTGAAAGTCCATTTTAAAACGCAGGAATACATCGTTTTATAGGCTTATTTTCTAACTGCAACACTGCAAAAATCAATGGCTTTTGAAAAGTAAAAGAAACACAGTAAAGTGCTTACAAACTCCACTAGTCAGAAAACAGAAACTGCTTGCTGGTAAATGTACTGTTTTCTCTGTCTTTTGGAGGACAGGACAAAAGAATGCCTTGAATACTTCCCATCTCCTGTAACCCTTTCCACTGCATGTTAATAACTGCAGCTAGTCACTAAGCAGGAAAAAACTGTTACTAAATATAGCTAAAAGAGCCTTCCAGCCTCCAAATAGCACTGCCAAGGACTAACAAAGGCTAAATCTGACCAGCCAGCCAAGCTGCTGTTAGCAGGCTCACACGGGGGGGCGATGGTGGGAGCACACTGCGGTGTGCACTGAGGACCCAGCGGGGAGAACTCACTCCGATGGTGTCACGGGATATTGTTCCACTGCTAATTACCACCCACACCTCTTCCCAGGCCTGCATGTGCATTGAGAAGGTACTGGCTGGACCCACTGGTCATAAGATCACCAGCCCAACAGCTGCTGCCCTGAGCCTGACACACAGGTTTTCCAGGGGGTTGGTTTCGTTTGAAGGCCTGAGTGTGCATATGCAGAGGAAAAAAGCCTCCTTCTGGCAAACCCCAGGCCTCTGATTTCACCACCTCATCAATAACTCTGCACATTGTCAGAAACAGATGGCAGGGAAAAAAGAGGTTTGGTGAGGGAGCAGCTATCAGGAGATCAAGAACAAAGTGCCTCCCAAGTCTGGAATTCAGCTGTATAGCAGTACCTCAAACCAGGGCACAGCTCTTCCCTGGAGCCAGGAAAATCATCCCCAACCAGGGAAGTGAAAAGCACACACTCCTCAGCCTGGCTGCACCATCACTGCAGGACAAGGCACTGCAAAGCAGAGCTGGTGCTGCAGTGCCCCTGTCTGGGGAGAAGTGCTGGCACTGGCCTTGCTCACTGCTGTGCTCACTCCCCGAGGTCAAGCCACACTCTATAAACACACTGAAGAAGTTGGGCAAGATGCTTTGCCCATCGCCAGAAAATGCTTAGACAGGGCAAGACACCTGGCCTGACATGGACAGACATTTCCTGCACATGGGAACATCAGCATTCCTGCAGAGATGTGTCCCTCCAGAACATGCAAGGAGCCATAAAATGAATCTAAAACCAGCCTCATAGGTTCCTTTCTCAAGAGAAAGCAGAGCCTTCTTAATTAAAGAAACAAAGCCTTTAAGAATAGTACTCCAAAGCCCCTCTGGTTCCCCAGGCTGCATGGGTCCCTGGCAAATGGAAACACACCAGACATGAGCACAATTTGGAGCAATTTCTGGCAGTTCTGGGCAAAGCTTTGCTCCTGCCTCTGAAGGAGGGCTCTGGCTCACCCTGCACCACTCCTCTGCTGCTTCCACATCAGCAGCTCCATGGCTGAACCCACCCACTTGCCCCATGAGAAGCTAGGGATCTGGGAAGGGGCAGGGCTAAGTGAAGGAAAAAGGCAAAAGTCATGACACCAAGCCCAGCAAGCAGAAGGTTCACTAGAGGTGGTGACAAAGTGACAAGTGTGTGTGTTTGTGTTTGTGCAGCCAAGCACACAGACATGCACAGCAGCAAGTGGAGACACAACTCACAGCCATATGGGCTTTTCCATTCACAACTGCTCATCCCTGAGAAAAGGGGTCCCCAAAAGGCTTGTGAACATTCCTCTACCCTTCTGCCTCATTCCACAGGTAGGATACCCCATCAGAAAAGGGGAGATGGCTTCTGCCTGCCTGAGAGAGCCTTGGTGCAAAGAGGACACCTTGCACTGTGGCTGGTTTTGGCTGTTCAGGGAGGTGAGAGGATAGGTGGTAAGTCAAAGGCCTCAAAAGACAACATCCTTCTGCAACACAGACATGCAAGTCCTCCATCCCAGTCCTGTAAACCCAAGGGACATTGGGACCACACAGCCAGAGATGTCAGCGATGTCACACCTGTATTTAACAGACAAACACCGTGGCTGTGTCCATAATCAGCCAGGGCAAGGGAGCTTGTGGGTTGGGATCTACAGGCCACGACACTCCTGGGCAACCTTCACAAGGAAACTGACAGCAGCATTTGGCCCCAGGAGCCTAACTTAGAGCAAAGCTAATTGTATTAAAGACCACACAGTGTATTGCTTTATTTGTAATGAGTTTTAGGCTTCAGAAGTCGAGAATCCCATCTGCAAGAACAGACTGTTGCAGGATTCATCTATTAATAGCCACTGGTACACACTTCCAGCTGAGGGACACAAGGAGGGAGGAGACTACCAGATGGAGATAATGCATTAGGGTGACACAAAGCCAAAAAAAGGATGATCCACTTCCCCACATCCTCACACACATCTCAGGCTTGCAGCAGGGAGCAAATGAAGTGTCACATATGATTAACTCATAAACATCCTAATTAGAAAGTTCTTATATTCAATCAAATGCTCAAATATGACAAGACTTCAGCGTCCTCCCCAGAGCCCCATGCAAACGAGGTAACCCTGCAGCTCCAGCTTCAAAGCAAGAGCCATGCCCAGCCTGGCACTGCACTAATGGGCAGGAATCAACAAATACATCTGTAAGATTTATGAAGTGCTTTGTGACCTGCTAGTGAAGATGTGCCAGATGAGAACCAAGAGCTGCTCTTTTCCCCTCAACACTACACCCAGATCGAATTCTCAAGTGCCTGATTCAGGCTGACCTCCAAACCAGCCTATCAGCAGAAACGATTGCCACTGATGGGCACTGCAATGATGAGGAACTCTGACCATCTCAAGACCCATGGGAGACACAGATCTGGCCTCACTATCACCAGAAACAGCCCCAGCTACAAGGTAATCTCTGCACAGCATCATCTTCACAATCTTGGGTGAACTCGACCATTTAGTGCCACAGGTACTGATCTCTGGCTTTGTTTTTATGCCCAATGTTTTTCTGCCTGAGGGCTTCCATTGCTGAAAAAAGCTGAATACCCTGTCACAGCTGGAGTTTCTCCATCAGTAACACCTCACTGCTGCACTTTGCAGGGCTCCTGATGAAAAACGTCACATCAAGTTGCCATATGACAGTATGAAACAGGATCCATAGCCAGATCTCTGCTGCAGGGGAGCTTGTACTGAGCTCTGCAGGGGCAGAGGGGCTTCCCTCAGATACCTCCAGGATGGCAGCAGCATGAGAGCCCATCAGCACGACAGCCCATCAGCACTGGGTTTTCTCCATCACCACAACACCCTTGCTAGCAACAGTCCAGAGGCTCCCCACAGAGACTGTGCCTCCAGCCCCTCTGCCCGTCCCCCTGGGCTGCTTTCCACTCAACGCAAGGAGCACAGCAGAAGCACAGCAGAAGCACAGCAGAAGCACAGCTCAGCTCAGAGCACTGCTGAGCAAAGCCAGCAAAACTCCTGGGACTCACAGGCATCACCAGGGGCAGGCAGGGTCCCATCACTGCAGGACTCCAGCCATGACCTACAGATGGAGATCGTGCTGGGTCTGGTGGCTGCATGAACCCCCAGACCAGAACCCTCACCTAAGGCCAGGGTGGAGAAACACCATCACCAAAACTTGGCCAAAACTCAGTTTGTCACTGCTGAGAGAGATGCAGGTCCCTGTTTGCTCTGGTGCCTTCAAACAGAGCAGTTCTGTAGAAGGAAATTCTGCAGAGACACTTGTGAACATTCTGATGTGACTCTGGCTTCTACCAAGAAATCAGGCAAACAAGCAGAGTACCCCTGGATCCCTGCATGACTGTCATCCTCCAGCTGAGAGCATTACCCGAACAGATCTTCCCAAGCAGAGGCAATCACAGGCAGACATCTGGCACACCGTTCCTGCTAGCCAGAAATTTTCAATGGGGAACCAGTTACAAAGCAACACTGCTCACACTGTTATTATAATTAAGAATCTGTCAGCCTGCTGAAACGAAGGCCAAGTTTATTTAGGGATTGTGAGGGAGGGCTCTCCAAAACAGCCTCTCTAATTCTCTCTCTTCCATTCTCCAGATCCCACAGAGACACACGTTTCCATGGACAGTTTGCCAGCTGAGGCTGGAGCAACCTCCACTTCTGCTGACATCTCACCTCCAGCAGCAGACCCCCATCTCCTGCTCCAAGACAGCAAATGCCAGTCCCCCTTGATCATTATAGAGGTTTCCAGTAGAACTAGGGACAGCAGGCATGTGTCCCATGCCACAGGCAGGTGTAGGTGGGTGAGCTTCCACTGGTGCTCCTCCCGCCTCAAGGGACAATGCCATGCACCCCACCTTCAGGACAGCACCGCAGGGACCTACAGAGCAGGACCCCATGCAAGCAAAGCTTGTTTTTTTGTGGGCAATTTCATGCTGGCTGAACAGCCTCACACCTGCACATCTGGACACTGCAGGTTTCCAGGCACCTTTCATAGGGTTCCAGTGCCCCTGGAATGCCACACATGAGATGAGCACTCTTCCCAGCAGTAGTTTGTGCAGGAGCTGCACCACAAACAAGGGAGAGCAAACACCAAGTGATGTGCACTGTGTGCCTGTGTGAGTTTAATGGGTACGATCCAGGTGTTAAACAAGCTACAGCCCCCCAGCCCTGGTCAGCATCTGGCACCATCAGTCTGAGCTCTGTGGTGAGACAGACTCAAGGGCTGATGACCCTGCACTCCCTGACCTCATCCCCTGCTCACTCAGTAAAATTGACTCAGCCTGCAAGGGAAGTGATCTGTCCCCCCTGCTCACCAGCTCTGAGGCTGGTGCAGGAATGGGCAGCCAGGCACTGGCACCTGGTGTTTGGTCAATGCCTCCACTCCTCAGGGAAGGTACTGTTCATCAGGGTCCAACCACCTTGCCACAGAGCTCACAAAGGAAATGCAAGGAAATGCCAGATAACTCAACACCAAGGCTGCACTGTTCATTTCAGGGCTACCTGCTGACACAGCAGCATATGGGCAGGGCCCCCAGCGCTGCCCCCACCTCTGCCAAGGCAGCCAGGGGCAGCACCACCACTGCAACACAGCAGCAGACATGCAGGGGACACCCAGAACAGCCAGCACTGGGCACAGAACACCGGTCTGGGGCTGGCTGTCACTGTGCACTGCTGTGGCACAGCATTGCTCCATCCCCAACAGCAGTCAGGGTGCCAGGGCAGGGTGAGGGCAAGGCAGGATCCCAAGGCACTGACTGTGGAGCCACAACAGCTCATGTCACACATTAAATCACAACTGAGACACGTCTTTCTTGCTATCACCTGATGAGGATCCAGATATCAAGAATGGAAACACCAAGATGAAACTTTTAAAACCCACTGGTCTTCCAAAGTCTGCAAAACCTTGAAAGTGAGCACATCTAGGGAGTCCTGCCTGTGTGTCCGAGTTGGGCTGGGTTCACTGATGCCACAGCTGATCCAGAAGCTGTTTCAGGGTCCACTGTTGGACATCTCAGTGAGCTCATTATCAGCATTTGGAGAGGTTTAGCTTTGATACCCCTTGCACTAAAATGAGTTGCAGATCAAACCAGGCAGTCAACAGAATTTTTAAATTAAATCCCAAAATTATTTAAAATCCCCTTTGAGGATGTTATCACAGGGTTAACACCCACTCTTGGCTTCAGATAATACAGCAGCAATAAATGGTAATGTGGTCTATGAAACATGATTTATTTTTGCTGAGCAGGCTTGGCATTATAAATCTCAGCACTCTTAACATTTAAAGTTGTTATTCTAATGACAAAATAGACATGAGGGAGATAACAGTCTTTATCTCCATTAATGTTTTATTGTTGTTCAGAGGATATGGATATGGACTGATCCAAGCGTAGGAAAATCACAGCAATTTGTTTGCATATTGGGGAAGCTGAGATAATGATTGTGTTTTATGACCACACCAGGGAATCAGCTGAAATGCAGGACAGAGCAGATCAAAATGAGGGATTAATCAGCTACTTTGGTTTCTGGTTTCTATTCTGGTTACATTTCCATTCCCAGGACCTGCCTTAGCAGGACATCAGAAGGGATGGTCCCTGTGTGTGGCTGAGCAGCTGACTCGTGGCACCCGAGGAAGTGAGGAAACAGGCTCTAAAGGAAACAAAAAGGCTGCACAACAGTTCTGTGCAATGCAGACAAACAGCACTGCCATGGAGGCAGGATCCTTCTGGATATTCAGCTGCCTGGAAGCAACTTTCTGCTCTCCCTGACCCCACTGTCAGGGCCCTGCAGCTTCCTGTGGTATCACAGCACAGAGCTCCTGACCTGTCTAGCATTTTACCTCCTTCCCAAGGTACACATTGCACCTCAGAGTACCACAACACCCTCTGTAAGCTGAACCTGAAACAGTGAGCTGGGGCTGCAGTGAGGGCTGTGCTGCTGGGGGCTTTTAAGCAGATAAAATTTGAAAACCAAACCAACAGAAACCCCAGTCAAACCACACAGGCACCTGCCCCATCCCTGGGCCAGAGAGAGAAACTCTTTCCCCTTCAGAAATCATAATGCATCAGGGAAAAACAACCACCAGTGCTGCCCTCAATGAAGACATTGGCCCAACCACACCTTTACTGGGAGGATGGCAGGGAGGTGACCTGGGGACAGCATTCCTGACAGATACAAACAACACATCCACACATTGGCCCTCCAGTGCCCAAGCACTGGGGCAGGTGGCCAAGGTGGCATCTCACCCTTTGCCAGAGCGCTGGAGTCAGGCCCAGGGCAGTTCTGGGTTCACTGTGCCTCAACTGCCCCTCTGCAGGGCGGGGCAATCACCAGCTCCTCAGCTCATGTGCATTTTGGAAATGCTGCAAAGAGCTCAGGTGCCACTGCCCAGGACTGCCAGATGCCCGGCAGTCACAGCAGCTCTGCACGGGGATGCTGACATGAGAAGTCTGTGGGTGTTTTGGTCAGCTCCAGCTGTGCAGCAGCTGCACCAGCCCTGGCTGCCCGGCCCCGGTCGGTGCCCGCGCTCCCCACAGCGCCCGGATCCGCGGGCACCGCGGGTGTTCTCCGGGCACCGCCCGAGCCCCGTGCCAGCCCTGCCTGCAGCTGGGCCTTTGTGCCTGCTCAGCACATCGCCGCAGCCGCACGGCCGCCGTGGGGAGCGGCGGGGAGGGAGCAGCCGCTATTTTTAAGCTGCCTGATCAGCATCCTGCCGGGTCAGCACGCCCCGGCTCCGTGTGCTGGCTCAGCGGCCTCACCTCCGCACCTCCGACATCTCTCCCAGCGCTCACGGGAGGGGCACCGACACAAGCTCTCACCGCCCTCACGGGAGGCACCGGGACACCTCTCACCGTCCTCACGGGAGGCACCGGCACACCTCTCACCGCCCTCACGGGAGGGGCACCGGGACACCTCTCCCCGCCCTCACGGGAGGGGCACCGGAACACCTCTCACCGTCCTCACGGGAGGGACAAAGGGACACCT
>JBBMKD010000034.1:18042954-18053541 GCA_037834095.1 Argya squamiceps
TGCCCAGGGATACTCCCACGACGGGAATGCTCCCACCACGGGAATGCTCCCACCACGGGGAGGCTCCCACCACGGGGTAGGCTCCTGCCCAGGGATACTCCCACGACGGGAATGCTCCCACCACGGGAATGCTCCCACCACGGGGAGGCTCCCACCACGGGGTAGGCTCCTGCCCAGGGATACTCCCACGACGGGAATGCTCCCACCACGGGAATGCTCCCACCACGGGGAGGCTCCCACCACGGGGAGGCTCCTGCCCTGGGACGCGGCCTCCTGCCTGGGGATGTTGCCGCCCGGGGACGATCCCTCCTGCTCCGGGACGCTCCTGCCGCGGGATACCGTCAGACCCTGTTACGCACCTGACTCGGGGACACTCCTGCCGGGGATTCCTCCTTCCTGCCCGGGGCGTCACTGGCCCTGGTGGACACCGCTGTCCCTGGGGAAGCTCCTGCAGCCTTCAGGCAGAAGGACTGCTGCTCCCTGACCTGCCTGCCCCAAACACAAGATCCCAGCCGAGAGCTGATGGCAGACTCTTTTTTGGCAGAGCCAGAGCATATGAACGCTGAGTGTCCCGGGACGGAGGGTCAGTAAGAGCCATGGAGGTGGCCACGCCAGCAGTGCTAAGGAGGTGTGTGCCCCACGAGCACTTGGCCCAGGCTCACCCTGTCTTAACTTTGGACGGGGGTAGGAATGTCCAGTGACTTACGGCCACAAAGGTCGATGTGAATGGGGGGATTGGTGGCATCCAGAGAAGAGAATGAACACAAGGGCTGTGGGGGAAGGGAGGGCTTTCCTGTTTAGGGCACATCTCTGGAAGGGCAGGCTGTATTCTGGATTCCTCTGGTGCACACCAAAGGGAAACAATCGTCCACTGGAAGGCTCTTGTGTCTTGGCAGAGTCCAGGAAGAAGCCTTGGAACTGGCTGAGTGACTGGCAGACACAGGGAGGAAAGTCACGGGGCAAGTTCCCTCAGCTCCAGCACCTGAAGTTGGAAGTAAAACCCAACCACAGCATTAGGGCACACTGGGCAGCAGTGAGAGGACAGCCACTACTCCCCCCTGTCACGCCTGACCCACAGTGTCCCTTCTGCCCCCCACGCTCCACTCCTCAGCAGCTGCTGAAGAGAAACAGGTGCACGGACACAGCCTGGGGTCTGACTCAGCCTGCACCCCACGGCACCCCACTGCACCCCACTGCACCCGACAGAATCCCACTGCACCCCACTGCTCCATGCTGCTGTCAAGACTTGGCAGTCCAGGGCCACATCAGCAGGGAGTGCAATTGTTACTGGAACAGGAGGAGGCAGAGGGAATAAACAAAGATGGTGGATAACATTGTAAATACAGTGGTGCACTGCAGTTTGATTTCCTCTTCCAACTGTAGTATCATAATTAAAATCTCATTGGGAAGGTGCAAGATTTTACCACCTGTATTATTATTCTTCTGGGATTCACTGCCTGCTTGGGTGGTACTTATTGCAAGGGAAGCACAGGAGAGAGCACCTCTGAGCAAGAGGGCTCAAGGACTCCAGCACATCCAGTATGTACATCTTTTGCACAGCATGTTCCACACCTGTGCTCCACAACCACACCAGCACACCCAGCACATCACTACAAGCACCACACACTTTTGGAGGAGTGTGCAGATACTCTCAGACAAGAGGCAAGACAGGGAAAGCTTGTTCTGCCCATTGTGACCTTATGAGAAAAGATGAATTCCCAGGTCCACAGCTGCCTGCCTTCCCAGGATGTTTTCTGACATGCTGTCACATAGAGGCTGATACAAGATATTGGTAAAACTGCACCTTGGAGAACTCTGGGACTTACTCATATGTACATATAACTTCAGGATTTGTCAGCCAACCACATCACATCACAGGCCACTCATTAATACAGGGATTACTAATGTGACAGAAGCATTCATCAGACAGGTGTAAGCCTGAATTCTCCATGCCCAAGCCTTCACTGAATTATCCTGGAATGTGAGTTACTCGCTATAATCACCAGGTACATGTTCAAGTCAAGAAAACATTGTATTTGAGGCTGAAGTTGCTCTTGGCTGCAGTGGGTGAGAGCCACAGACCAGTCTGAATTCACTCCCTGTGAAAAGGCACAGCACCTGGCCATGGCTTTGTGGCACAGCACAGCTGACCAAAGCTCTCTTGCAGGCTGAAGAGAGCCACAGCACTAACATCACACTTCAGAAATAATTTTTGTGTTGCTGGCAGCTCCTCATGCCTGCGACAGCACAAGGGACCAGAGCCCAACACACCACAGGACTTGGAACTGCTGCTGGCTCCGGGCAAGCCAGATGACACCTCTGTCTGTGGTGTCCTGTCTCCCGAGGGAAGGACATGGACCTCCCACAGGAGAAGAGAGATGGAAAAGAAAGATTAAACTGCACCACAACACTGTCCCCAGGAACTGGGTTCCCTCTGTCTACAAGCTACACTCACCTGCAGGAGGCAAGAGCAGCTTCAGACAAGAAAAATAAAGACAGATTTTGAATAAGCAGTTGTTACCATATCACCTCCTCCCATCAGACCCCAGATGCCAAACCCCAGGCCAAAGGCAATGTCCTGAATATCATAAACACAACCAGTGACCTCCTTCCCTTCCTTTTCAGTAGACACCACCTTCAGTGTATTTTCATTTTAACAAGTGCCAAGTCCCTTCTCCTTTACTGAGTAGCAAAAAATCATTCACCCACTGTGCATGAATTATACTTACGTATTCATAAGTTCTGCAAAGTTTTTCAATACACTGTATCATTTAAACAAATTCAGAAGCCACCTGTTTGTTATGCAATGCACATAAGAGCTGCATCATGAAATCCATTTATTCTCAGCTTTTTAAAATCCAGGAACAAGCCTTTACAATAACTAAAAGCATTAGCTGTCCTAAGCAGGAATCCATTTGCAGATTAAATTCGCCAAAGGTCAGCTTGTAACTGTCACAGTTTCCCAAACCCCCAGGTGTCTGCCATGTTCTGTACTTTGACATCTCCTGAAGAGCCAGGGCACTTTCCACTCCAGTGATTTTTGCTTTAACTAGAGAGGCTGAAGAGTTCCATGCTCAGCTTTCTGTGGGATCTAAACAGCGTGTGAAGAATAATTGAATCAAACTTCCAATTTTATGCTCAGTACAGAACTTCCTTCACAGCATTTATATTATCCTCCCATCCATGAGCACTAAATCTATTTTCCTAATTACTGGTTTGGGTTAGAACAATACCTTCATCTTTTAACCATTAAATATAGATAACAAAATTTCTTTTAAACTTGTAAGGATTATTTCTGTTGGTTAACTGATGGTTGGCTCAGTGCCTTCAGTGGGGCACCAGCTCACTGGATGTGCCAGGGGTCAGCCCACATGGAGAAGAACTGGTGACAGCACATGGCCATGGCACAGGGGACAGGGCCGGCAGTGAGCCCCAGGGCCCTGTGCTCTGCCTGCCACAGGTCTGTGAGCAGCACAGCCACCTGAAGCTGCGGGTAGACACTGCTGCCCCCTCTCTGTCCCTTCCCGTGGGTGGAACATCCACCTGTTCCGGGGTGGGACAGGGAACTGCTCCCTGGATGCAGGACATACTCTCATTCTGCAGCATCTCAGCCTTGTAGACTGATCAAACTATGGACCAGTGCAGGTGGTGGCCACTTCCACCTGCACTGACCAGGTCTGAGATGCTTTAACTGAAAGCCCATCTCTGGTAAGGAAAACAGACCTTTCATGACACCCCTCAGGACCTCATATCAGAGCCAGCACCTGGTCTTTGATCTGGGTGAAGGTCATGGCACACAATTAGCATTCTGAGAAGGAGAGCACTTAAAACCCTTGCACAATTCCTCTTATCATGTCCAATGCTCCAAGTCCTTCAGCTCACAGATTCCAATAGTGAGAGCACTTTAGCTTCACAAATCTGAAGAGCTAATTTGGCGGCAAAAATGGGGTAATTATACTCCTATTCTCCACATATAATTGGTGTCAGCCACCTGGGCTGGTGGCTGGCTGGCTCATATTTAAGGGACAACTCCAAAGGGAAAAGGCTCTCTCAGGACAGAGCCCCCCTTGCTGCACACTCTGCAGGAACCCAGAGCTTCTCACCATCCCCAGTGCTGAACACACCCAACACCACAGGCACAGGTTCCCTGGGATGGCCAGAGACACAGACACCAGGCCAGGGATCTTGGTCTCCAGGGGACCACAGACAACTGAGTCCTTCAAGCCAGTTTATAAATATTGTGCCAGCTGAGCACCCAGAGAGACTGATACTCCTCTCTTCCAGCCTAGGAAGCCTGGGCAAGTCTCAGGAAGGGCACCAGCTTGCACCAGCCAATGAAGACCATTCCCATCCAGCCGTGAAGGGACATACACAGAGGATGAACCCTCTCTGGATGAACACCCTCATGGTCAGTGCCTCATGCAGGACCACCCCCTGTCCCTGTAGACAGTGTGCTGGGCTTTGCATGGTCCCCAGGGAATTCCTACAACCCCCACCACATGTTAATATCCTCACTGAGCCCCTGTGCACATTCTGCTGTGCTCTGGACCCCTACCTTTGTGCTTCTGCAGAGCAGCAAGAGCTGACAGTGATTTCACTGCACAAAGTCAATTTGGTTTTCACATTCTCTCCAGTGAGTCACATAAGTAAGCTGGGGAAGCCATAATTCACATCTGTGATGAAGTCCCAATCATACGAGCCTTAATTAGCATGACTTGAGGAAGGCCAATAATTCACCACATTAAACCAAGATCAAGAAAATTGGGGAGCCAGGTGGCATGCAGAGGACAAGCTGCAGCCCTCTTCTTCCCAAATAATGGAGAAAAAGAGTTGGGACCTCGGGGCAGAAAAGGGAAGAATCAGTTCATTGAATGCAAAGTAGGTGAAGACTTCTGCCTCCCAAAGGTCAAATGATAAATTGATCTACTTGGCCTTGACCCCTGCCATGCCATTACCGGTGCTGGTACAAGTTGTACATGATTAACAGCACACCAGTAACGAGCCCTGCCACACACCCAGCCCAGCTCGGGGAACAGCTGCTCCCCAGGGGCTTTCCCTCCTGCCTTCAGCTACACCAACCAGCTTCTGCTGCATCTTAGCAGCCCCTTCTTGAGATGTAGTCTTTCCCTACAAAGCATTCTATGCCAGGCTTTAGAAAAGCCCAGACATCTTCTTGTTCCTCAGATTTCTTCTGTAATTCAACTGCCACACAGCAACAATATAATGCACCTGTGCAACAGCAACATAAATGTGGTGCTTCCAGGAAAAACTTACTATGAATTATTTCTTATTCTATTCTACAGGTGATCCTGCCATAACATACTTATATCCTCTATATTATTACTAAGTTATACTATTGCTAAATACACTGGAGAACACATACAATACTCCAAGAATGAAATGAGACACAGAATATTTCATGAGTGTCTGAGACATCAATGTCTTTTAAAGGATACAGTGTGAACAGTTTGTCACATGTTCCTCACATCAGAGATATAATTAGCTTAAATACTTACACAGTAAATAGGCTTTGCCACTTCTGAAGATTAAGGCCACATGCTTCAGCACTGGAGCATCTGAGCCAGTGTAGCACAGTCTACACTAAGGAATAAGTTTTCACTCAAAAACAGCTACTCTGAGCATTGCTGCAGTTGAGGCCTGTCCGTGTTGGTGTTTTTGTCTTCTCCTCTGGGTTTGGGATTTACCTGGAGTAACAAACTCCACCACAGGTGACAGTGGACGACCAAAACTGACAGGCATTGATTGGGTATCTAGAGTGAAACACAGGCCAGGGCAGGAGTGCAGGTCTCCTGGGAGCCCTGGAGCCAGAGCACAGAGCACAGAGCACAGAACACAGCCCAGGTACAAGGCACCACATCACACACACACAGGGGCTCACTGCCCTCAGAGGCTCACAGGCTGCTGCAGCAAAATGTGATATGGGGGCTAAAGGGGCTACAAGAGGACACTGGAACATTGTTCATGACAGAACCATGAGAGGAAGTCTCAGGCTGAATCCATCTGTTAATCCATCAGCTGATGATCAGAAGAGCCAAGAAAAGAGAAACAGGGATCAGTCTGAGTACTGAAAAAGCAAACTTTGTCATGTAATATATTTACACTGGACACTCAGATGCTTCCTCACATACCCTGAGACATTATTTGCAAGAATGACTATTTAGCATTTATTCTGTTGAATTAGTAATTAATATGTAAAATATCATATGGCCTCAAAGGTGGATTTTATTTGAAATAATGTTTACCAATGAAACAACACATCCAGGTCACTATGAATTGTATTTCTTAAACTGCAATTACTTCACAGCCTTCAGTTAATTGAATATGCCCCACATCAAAACATAATGAAATCATGCTATAAATTAAAATGATACAATACATTGTAGCAGATCATCCCACGAAACAAAGACCCCAAGAAGGGAAGGTTTCAGCTTAAATTGAGTTTGTGTTCAAAGCTCATGAGCATTGAGCATTGAGCATTGACATGACATGAGCATTGACAGAGGGTCAGGGAGTGTTACACTGGTCCTGTTCAACATTTCTCATGTGCACAGTGGATTTAGGGCTCCTAAATCCACTCATTTGCACTATTCTTCCGTGACTCAGCTGCAAATGAGTGGCCAACGACAGCAACTGGAGCAGCTCCAGCGGCTCCGGCTCTGCCCTGCCCAGCCCTGCCCTCCACCTCACCCCAGGTCAGTCATTCATTCTCTGGGATCGCCTGAAATTCAGCATTCCAGTGTGACCCAACACTCCTGGGGCTCTGCCTCCTCCCCATGGGTCCTCCGGGTGCCTCCAGCAAAAAACGGCAGCCTGGGAAAGGTGTCACTGGGGCTGGCCAGGGTTCCCATCCCCGGGAGGGCCCTAGGACCTGCTGGCCCCCTCCCAGGCAGCAGAAGGGGCTGCTTCCTCACAAAACAAAAATACACCTCCTTTTTGAAGTCCCAGTGCCAGGGCCGAGTGCGACTTTGCGGAACCCTGCCTGGCACTGCCATCCTCCCACAGCTTCCCAGGACAACTTTCTCCAGGGAAGAGAAAGAGAAGAGAAACTTTCCTTTCTCCAGGCTCCTTTCCAGCCACGGAGCAGGAGAGCTCCCAGGAACAGCCATGGCTGCAGTGACAGAAACTTTCTCTTCTGTGTGATGTGCAGCCTTCACACTTGTTTACACTGATTCCCACTTTTGGAGATCTGCACAGGAAAGATGGGATGACAGTTTCACAGGAGGACAGAAATGGACTGGAAGAAGGCTGCACTGGCAGGATAAATATAGAGGATGGCCTAGGACATGGACAAAGTCTGGGCTTTCCTTACACTACGGGGGAGAGCAGCCTTTAACAAAACATAAACCCATTCTTTGCTACCAAAGAATCTTCATGAAATACAGCTTAGGGGAGGGGAAAAACAAGAGACACCATGGAGAGCATTAAAAGTTTGCCTGACTTCTCAGAATGACAATGCTGTAAAACTAGTATTTGTATGTCACTCATATTTACATATAATCTACCTCATGTCATTTGGAAAAATAAACCTGGAAAACTGTTAATTAATAAAAGATATCACGTCTTATTAACATTCATATAGTAATTATGAAAATCACATATCCATCTGTTAAACAGTCAGCAAACAAGACAAATGACTGTGTTATGTTAAACAGATTATAAAACGCCTGGGGGAAGAAAATCTAATAGCCCCGACCTAGCCATGAATCAAGCAGCAGCACACAAGGGCTCCAGCATAGAGGAACACACACACGTGCCTTCCCCAAGACTTTTTCCTGAATTACATATAACAACACCAGCAATGACGTCAGTAGGACATTAGGCATAGAAATCTACATTGAAATGTGATGATGTGATCGTTAAGATTTTATTGTCCTGTAACAAAAATTGCATCCTAGAACAGACAACTCCTCCTCCAAATATGAGAGTGGAACAATATGCAAAGTAATATTAAATCCAATTGCCCTCATAAACATGGGAATACAGCTACTTTAATCCAATTGAATAAACAAAACTGATTCAATTCCCGTTATGTTTGTGAGTGATTTCTGAACATTTAAAGGGAGAAACATCCGTGCATGGAGAGTAATTGATTCATTAGCATGAACACTGTCAGTCCATCCATGTGTGCAGCCCATGGAATGCTGCACACCCATCTTTCACACCCTATGTGCTCAGCCCTTCCACTCCAACCTGCCATAACATACAAGAAAGAGTCACTTTTCATCCTGCTGACTACAGAGTCTTAGACCTATCCACCACCATCATACACATCTTTTGCCACCGGGGGCTTTGACAAAGAGGTTCGGGTGTTTCATTTTCCTGAGACCCAAATTTATGGGAACAGAATGTCAAAGATGTAACAGCAAGGTTCCCTTCATTCCTGCCCTCCAAAAATGGGTGTCAGAAAAATATGGGCATGGCAGTCCATCAGAAACATTCTCCATGGCCTTCACTGACTCACAGTGAAAATTCATCAGTGTGAATTTTATGGCTTTTAAGTTTCAACGACACAGGGAGTGACATCAGGCACAGCAAACCTGCAATATCTTTCATCTCAAGGACAACTACCCTTGAGAAATTACAAAGCCAGCACAAAAAGAACAAGGTTTCAGAGCAGCCCAAGCAGCAGGGGACTGTAATTCTGCAGGCAATGCCTTTGCTGTGCAGCTGTGCATGTGCTCACAGTCAGGGCACAGAACCCTCAGAGGAACATGGGGAACTGTTTCAGAGAAGGCACAGGATACCCATGGTGGCTCTGACAACCACTCAGACATACTTTCCATGCAGTCTTACAGCCCTGTTTCCAGAAGAAACCAAGCCAAAAGTTACACTGTTGTGCAACACTGCACAGAAAGGAAAATAGCAACCAGCAGCACTGGAAACATGCAGGGACAAAAACCGCTGATGAAGTCCACAGGAGCTGGTAAGAACTCACTAATGTAAGTGCTTAATTATACTGCTGAATGTGCATTGCTGACACAAGAGGTGGCCCATGGCCGCAGCCAGCTGACCGCTCCCAGATCACACGCTGCAAGAGGAAACACAGAAAACAGAGTGCTGATCTGTATACTGGAAAATGTATTACTAAATTACATGGACTTGCATTTGAAAAGAACTGCTGATTGTGAATAAATCCACCATATGGCTTTACAAAGCTGAGAGTGTGTTTATTTCCCAAATATAGCCAAATCAGCCTCTGACAGCCTGGTTTTCTTTTATAATCCATGTCAGAAAATTATTTCGAGTGTAGTATCAAACATGGTTTGTTGGGTGACTGGTGTAACACGAGGAGTTCACAGTAAGAGCACCATCTCATGTGCAGCAAGTACACCTGCACAGCTCCACCACAACAACATATTTAAGGAATTTCAGAGACTTTTTTGGTGACCTTGTTTTGCAAAGCTGCCTGCAGAGAAAAAAAGGTTAAATCTCAAACTATTGGGGGTTTTTTATGTTTTCATTGAGTCCCCTGTGTGGTCCTGTGACCCTTCATGTGACCTGTGACATTCCTGGGTGGATTTGGTAGATATGGTACCCAAAACCCAAGGGGCTGCAGGCTGTCACTGGGTATTTCCCATCTGGTCTACTGAGCCAGTACAGCAGCTAAACACATCCCTAGGTGTGATCAGAGACACTGAGCTGTGCCCATGGCTCTGTCAAATGCAGCCCATGATGCTGGGGAAAATAGGCACCCTTGGCTCTGGCCCTGGGCAGGAGAACGGTTTCAGCAATTCCACCCATACACAAAGCCACCTGTGGCAGGGACAACAGAGACAATTTCCCTGTTTCTTCTTATTGGTAGGTCATCCTGGCCACACCACACTCACCATTCTGCCTTCCCCACAAGTGCATTAAAATAACTCCATTTAAAGGCAGTCACAGCCCAAGATCTGCTCTGAAGCTCAGCCCCCGCCAGCTGCTCTTCCTTCTCACTCTGAAGCATTTCTCTGCAACCTCCATCAGGTCCCTTCCGAGTGGGAGGGATGACAGAAGGCACCTTTGTGCTGATTTAAGCACTGACTAAATACAGACAACAGGGGAACGCTGGGAAGCTACAGCTGAACACATCTGTAGTGGGGAAAATACAGTCACAGAATGGAAATATCTCCAGAGATATCTTGGAAATGTGAATATAATTCGGCTTGTGCTTTTGTTGGAGCCGTCCGACATGGAAAATTGCAGTAAGTCTGAGATCCAAGAAGCCTGTAGAGGCCGATGGTCACACAGGAATGGGATCAGAGGGAGAAGTGTGGGGAGCAGCATCTTGGCACAGACTGGAGGAGAAGAAAATCAATTTCCAAAATCCTCCAACGCCAGGATGGAGCATTCACAACTAAAATATTTTTGATACAAAAATCCCTCAGCGACATTTTATGTTATTAAAGACGAGCGCTCGTCTCGCGGTCGGGGCGGGCGGCGGCGGGGCCGCTCCGAGCATCCCCGCAGCGATGTCAGATGCGGCGGGTTAGACCCCGCGGGGAGCGGCGAAAGGACGGAGCCAGAGCGGCCGGGGCTCCCAGCAGCCGCCGTGCACCGGGACACTGCCTCCGGTCTGGGGGCGCCCTG
>JBBMKD010000034.1:18066913-18105353 GCA_037834095.1 Argya squamiceps
GGGTTCGGCGGCGGCAGCTCCGCCGCTGCCCGCAGCGTGCCAGGGCTGGGGACGCGCTGCCGGGGAACTGGCTGCGGCGAGGAGAACCGCAGAAGACACCCATAGCTCCCCTAGGAGACGCCCAGTGCACTGATGGTGAAACTCAGGGCGCCTTCCCTCGTCCTTCCAGCACGCCGTTGTGGCTGCGGGGGAGTTCGGGGCCATCGTTAGTTCCCCCGGGACCAAAGCTCGGGGTGATGTCCCTCCGGACTGTGTCACCCTGTGTGTGTCACTGCACAGTCCCAGCTTCTCGGCGGAGCAGAGCTCGGGTAGTGCAGCGGTGGTGAGAAAAACTGTGAACGCTTGGAGCAGCCGTCCCCTCCCAGGGTTTTCGGCCGTCCCCATCAGGGGTGACTGTCGGTGCGGCCTCTGCCCATCCTTGGGCCGAGCCTCCAGCCGCTCCCTCAGCCCCTCAGAGCACATCCCCCCCGCGGTGCGAGAGCAAGCCACGCAGAGAGATGCATTCCTCCCTTTTGCCTTGGGTTTGCGTTCATCTGCTGGGACTGAGGCGTGCTCGGCCATGTGCGGGTGTGCTGCGGACTCCGGGCTGGAGTCGGGATCGCCCTGCAGCTGCTTCCACCCCTGTAAAATTCCCGCTGTGACTGCTGAGCCCCGGAGCGCTGCGGAGCGGAGCTGCTGCCACGCTGCTGATGGAACCAGGGTCCGACTGAGCGTGGTGTTAGCGTGGAAGCTCTGGTAAATTTGGCCCGAGGAAAAGTAATGATTTTAATAATTTTGTGACTTTGCAGCGTGAAACAGTAAAAGATTTATCATTTCCATATCCGGGCTACACTTTGTAAAGGTGCAAATCCTTTAATCATTACTCAGGCTAGCTTAATTTCAAGCAATATCTCCACTCCTTCCTCAGAGCGTGTATGTATTGATGTATTTTCAAAAACGAACTTGGATCCAAACTGCTGTGCAAGAAGTTTCCTTGGGAACCTGTGATATGGGAACCTGATTTATGGCTGTTACATCTGAAGGTCTATTTTTACTCTGAAGAGTAAGCTTTGGGGCTCAAAAAGATTTACTGCTGTGGCTTTGTTTGAGACTGAAGGCTTGATCTGTTCCTTTCAGAAGCACTGTTGGGAATCGTAAACATTTGCTGCTTCATTTGTTTTATTGCTGGGTCTTGTTTCAGTTCTGAGATGGGAAATTAAGATTTTGTTTTGTTTAGCTGGAGAGAAGGAGCTGGATGTCCTAGTGGAGTAACTCATAGTATCCCATGACAGTTCCCAGTAATTCTCCTTTCTCCAACTTCTTATGATCCCTCTCTTTTCTGCTTCAATACCATAATTTTGTTAATTTAAAGTAAAGAAGTGAAATTAGTTAGTAAGTGTTTCCAGGGTGTAGATCTGAGAAAATGTTCAGTGAACATACGGATGCCCTGGAGAGTGCTCTGGGCTGGACCCAGTCCAGATCTTGCTGCACTGTTACTCCCTCATCTTGTTCTTTTAGGGCTTTGTACTCCAACAAGGAATAAGGTTGAATGTCACAGAGATGTCAGTATCAAAAACAAGCAAAGAAAGATGCATTGGATGTGAATGTTTAAAAAATACAGTGGCTGCTGTACCTTACAGAGAGTGTGAGTAAACACCATGGAGTTCTCTGCTTCAGTGCTCCCATACATGTCAGGAGAAACAGGAAAATTCCTGTGCTCCCTGGTAATGAACAGACCTGAGCCTTTGCAGTGGGAGAGGAAAGCCAGTCATGCAGCCAGCACCAAGCCAGATATCAGGTTTGCTGTTTTGTTCATAGTTCGTATCCAAAAAAATTTCTGAAGAAACTCAGTGGAAACTATACCTTGATTTTGCATAGAATCTTTTAATTAAAAATACCAGACAGGTATGATTTTTTCCCAAATGAAAGACTTGCGTAACTGCTTAAACCAAAAGGTTGACACTTTGAATTTCTTCTTCCATAGCTTTTACCCTTCTACATGACCTCAGTGGTCAAGAGTGCCTCTTGGTTTTATCTAGCCTAGTTGGTATGTCCATTTCTTTTGGATATTGGCCTCACTACAATTAGTCACCCCTGAAGCTACAAAATACATGCTGGATGATACAGCAAACATGAGCCAGATCCTTGGATCTTTGGGTCTGCTGGTCTGTTCCCACCCTTCCTGTAGTGAGCAGCAGTCCTGATCTGAGTTACAAGACTATGGTGTTACTGGTTTCTCCAATGAGCTCTATTACAATGTGCTTTTCCCTGGCAGTCAGTCTTGTCCTTAGAGCAGTGAACCTCCACTGAGACATTCACAAGTTGTAAATGTTTCTTTGTCCTGAGTGATGATGAACTTTTGCTCCCTGCCTTCTGCAGGATGTGCCAGCAGGACATTGCCAAGGTCTGGCAGGATTGACCCACAGCAGCACTGTACCAGAGTGCTGAGCCTGGGCTGAGCACACCATGGGAGCAAACAGCTCCAGCAAGTCACCACCCTTTGATGGGAATGAGGACGGTAAGAACTTTTCCTGGTTGGTGTCTGGGACTGCAGAGCTCTCCAGCGCAGGCTGGCTGTGAGGCTGCAGACTGTGCTGGGTGTCCTGGGTCAGCAGGGGTTTGTGGAGGCAGCAGCAGCAGTGTGCCTGTGGACCCTACAGAGCTGCAATCTGGTGTTGGGGACCTTTTGCACCCCTCCCAGCAGCTCTGAAAGCAACATTGTCAGCAGAGGTTTGCTGTTGAAGTGTCCCTGGGACACTACCAGGCACCTCCAAGGCAGGGACAAAGTGCTGCTGCTCTGGAGGCTGCAGAGGTCTGTTCTGGAGGCCCCAGTGCAGGGAGCACTGGTAGGATGTATGGTGGGAAGGTGGCTGGAGCAATGGATGTTGCCATGGATGTTCCTGGTGGCTGCCCAGCTGGGCAGGGCAGTCTGCAGGCACTGGGAGGCTGAGCCTGCAGGTTGGGTTGGCTGGAAAAGGAGTTGGAAAAGTACTGCTGGGAGCAGTATTGGAGGCCAGGGTTCCTGTGCTGCCAAGATTACAGAGACAGTCATTAAAAGATTGCTCCATAAATATATTTGTTGTTGCATGAGTCAGCTTGCTGACTGCCATATGGACTTTCACCTAGGTACAACAACAATATGCATAAGTATATAAATACAAATATATAGTAATAAACATAAATTATGTGGGGAGCTGGATACCCCATCAGCCTCTGTTCCAATGTGCCATGTGGTGCCACTGCCAGTCTGCAGCTGCTCAGCTAAACCAGCTTCAGTTTCCAAATTATTAAAGCAACTGCTTGCAGATTTTCTTTGTTTTTCATATTTTTTTTCACTTCTGTAGAGCAAAAGAAATCAGTGCTGTGAAGTTTTCCTGAAGATTTTATTCCTGGTCCGTCTAAATGCTCAGTATTGGCATCTCTCATAAACAACCACTTATGCTAGCCTGGGATAATGAGCAGTTCTGTTCCTGCCACCTTCCTCAGGGTGATGTGTCCTGGCTGTAGGATTTTCCTGGGGGTGGCTAGTGTCTGCTGAGTCTCTCTCTGGGTTCAGTGTTCATACAGCACCAGCTTCTGTGACTGAGAAACACAACGCCAGGAAAGGCCCTGTCCTCACCGTGTCAGGTAGTTCACTGTCAGTTTGTTAGGTTTCAGTGGGCTCAGGGCCACTCTTGCATGCTGATACAGCATGCAGACTAGTGCAGTTCTGTTTCCATGGCCCTGCACAAATTTAAAAAGTGGTAGAACATTTTTTCTCTAATTAGTCATATTTTAATATACTGAGGGGAGAGAAACCCAGCTGAAATGGAGATGTCCCCCAGGGAATTTTCCATTATCTTGCATATTGGTGACCAGAGACTATACCACCTTAGATGTCACAATCTTGTCCTCATTCTGATTTCAATTAAAATTGCAATTAATTAAGAGCTTCTGGGCACAGTAGGAAACAACAGACTGTTCCATGGCACGGGCACGTCCCTCCCCCAGGCTGCAGGTGGTGGGCACTGGTCTCATCTCTGCAGCTGTGCCACAGAGAGAATTTTCCTTTGGGACCCATGAGGGTCAGTGGACCAGCATGAGTTGTGTAGGTGCTCCAGTGCCAGTCCTAACAATTCTTGCATGCTTTTCCAATTTGCTGTTGCTATAATTTCACTATTTTCTGAAGCACCACAATTTCTGTTTGAACTTCTTGAAGAGTTCTGTTTACCTTCAGCTGAAGTGGGGTGACCGGATTATTTTTCTCTCAGCATCTCCTCTGAGCAGACAGTTGTGCGTAGTAAGCAAATGAAATGAAAAGAAAATATAACAACTAGACAGAAGATTCAAGGCTACAGGGTGATCTGATTCCCACTGCAGTCATGGTGAGACCATACAAGAAGCCAGATTTTGTTTGTGCTGCTCCTGGGCAGAAGGGTGTAAGAAGTGACCTGGGGGGCGGCAGCCAGATGTTCCCCCCAGCTGGCAGAGTTTGCCTGATCTGCCATTGACAGAGGCTGACCTGAGGAACTTGCCTTTGCAGCTGAACTGTAGAGAGGAAACCCTGTTAAACACACCAAGTTTAAACAACACCCAAATCTTCAAAAGGAACACAACATTTCTGGTGTATCCCTCATTTTTCTTAGCTCATAGGGAGGAAAAGTAGAAATAACATAATATTATCAAATGTCTGCTCAGCCATTTAATATTGAAATGTTGCTCTCTCTTGCAGTTACCTTCGAACATTTTGAGATTTTGCGAGCTATTGGGAAGGGCAGCTTTGGAAAAGTGAGTGTTTTGGGAAATAATCAGCATGTGGGCAGCTGGAGATGTAGCTGGGTGGAAATGGATGAGTTGGAGGCTCACATGAGGGTAGAGAACCAAAGCTCATGCACTATCAGTGAATCTTGACCAGACCTTCAATTCCTGGTAATCAGGAAGGAATCAGACCCCAATTCCTTATCCATTCTGTAGCCACAAATCATATTACATGAGATTATTATTACATTAAAATGAAGAAGTGATCAATCAAATGATTGCTCTCTTAGGTGTGCGTGGTACAAAAGAGTGACACCAAGAAGATGTATGCCATGAAATACATGAACAAACAGAAGTGCGTGGAGCGCAATGAAGTGAGAAATGTTTTCAAGGAGCTGCAGATTATGCAGGGCCTGGAACACCCTTTCTTGGTTAATTTATGGTAAGAGGTGGCTCCTTGGCTCACTGGTTGGGTCAGTGCAGTCAGTTACAGACACCTTTGAGACCCTCTTCATCTGTCAAGCCTGTCTTGGCAGCAGCTGGTGTGTTTCACTGACTGGGGCTCTTGTTTCAGGGGAATCCTGTTCAGTTAAACAAGTAATTGTCTCCCTTGTCCCCCCAGACAGCACAAGAAAGTTTATTCATGTGCTCCTTTGCAGTGTCCCACCAGGCAGGTATTGGAGAGCACCATAACCCCACCTGTATTTAAAGGAGCTCTTTGCAACCACCAGCAATTTCTGGCAGCATGGGATTGATGGCCAGGCAGGGTCTTTGCTGGCTGTCCCTTGACATTTCTCTCTTCTTAATTTTTATTAGGACACCAGTAACATTCCAAGGCGTGTGAGCTCACATATTGCATGATAAAGTGGCCAATATCCTGTAGTTTCAGTATTCTTCTTTGGATGGTGGGTAATTACATTTATTGGAAAATGGATTTATTTTTAGAATAAAGTAGAAATTATCAATGCTAAGCACACACACACACCAAAAGAGTCTAAAAGATATTGAAGATCAAAAATCTTTGAATAATTCTTCCTTTTTGAACTCTCCTGTAACCTGAGTGCATTTCAGCGAACTCTTGGTATTTTGCTGCTGTTACCATTTAGAGTTGTTCTTACTGGGGTATGAATGGTAAAGGTGCAGCTACACCTCTCATATCATACCTCTACATTTGTCTTTTGTATTTGAACACAAAGTTCCAGGCAAAGCTCACTCAGCAGCTGAGAACTGACCAGTGTGTGTATATGTAGAGATCCGTACAGAGCAAACCATCCAAGTGTCCCTGCTTCTGTTCTTGCCATGCCATCCCTGCTTTCAGGATGCCTTTTGCATTCCTGTGGCTTTCCTGCACTCTGTGACAATAGTGGGAAACAGAGCATGGAAAGGTCATGAAATTGTAACTTCCTGAAAAAATTCCAAGAAATTATGAGTTTTCCCAGGGGTACCACATGTTCCTTTATTACCTGTCATTTTTCAATGCTACTGTCCTTGAACCATGTGTGTGCTGTTCTAGGTACTCATTCCAGGATGAAGAGGATATGTTCATGGTGGTCGACCTGCTCCTTGGAGGGGACCTGCGCTACCATCTCCAACAAAATGTGCGGTTCCGAGAGGGGACTGTGAAACTTTTCATCTGTGAGCTGGTGCTGGCCCTTGACTACTTGCAGAGCAGGCACATCATCCACAGGTCAGCCAAGCCACAGACTGTGTTGTGGACAGGCTTGTTCCTCCTTGATGTGAAACAACAAACAGAAGCTTTTGTGATAAACAACATATTCTCCCACGTGTGTTTGCCTTTTTGTGAAACACAAGGCTTCCCCAAGAAAAGTATTTCATAGGCAGCAGAGACCATCTGATTTGTCCCTCTGGGGTAGCTGTGAAATAGCATATTTGATTGTCCACTGATGCTGCAAAAAATTGTCTATGTTAGGTTTTAATTAGCTGTAGCTCATTAATATCCATCCTGGTCCAGGAAGGGTAGATGTCAGCACTCAGAACTCTTGTGTTCATGCTTGAAGGTGTCTCCTTTTGCCCCCCTCTCTGTATTGCACCAAAATATGAGGACTGGACCCAAACACAGCTTTTTCCTGTACGAGGTAAATCCCTTTCTAGAAGTGCTGAGAGTTTCTTTTTGGCACAATTTCTCATGGTCAGTGAAAAAATGCATGAGCTCTTCCCATACCTTTGAAGACCTGCAGAATAGCAGAGGAGGCAGAGGTTTCCCCTGGCTGGGAAGCAGGGTTTGGCTGTGGATGGATGGACATACAGCTCTTCTGCAGGTGTCATGGGCAGGGCAAAGCTCAGGGGCCCAAGAGTTCAGCCAAGTTAGCTGCTGTCAGGGAGGATAAACAGGGAGGGACTACGAGGGTCAGTAATTGCAGGAAGGTTATTTCATTTAGAAATATCACTCCAGATGAGCATTCTTGTGCAGTATTAGAATTAAGCATGGAAAGGGTAAAATTGAAATGGTCCTGGTTGTTAGTGAGGAAGGCACACACTGGTGAGAAGCTGGTGAGGGTGAATGGCTGTTCTTGCCCACAGTGTCCAGCTGCCATGTCCAAGGTGTGAGGGCAGAGTGACCCCTTGCCTGTCCCTGCAGCCACAGGAGCCTAGAGCTGGAGCAGTTCTGCTCTGCTGCTGTCAGAGGCAGGCCCTGGGGACAGCTCCCACCTTCTCAGTGTCTCCTTTTTCATGCTGCTTCTTTTGTGCTTTACACGTGTGGATCTTTGCCCCAACATGAATAGGTGTGGGAGAAACTGCAGGTGATGTTGCAGTGGGCTCTTCACACAGCTGCATGTGTTTAAGGTAAATCAAGTACAACAGAATATGTATGGCAGGCTGTAAAATTTGTAAGTTATTTAATTAACACTGTAATGCAAGTTGTTTAATTAACACTGTAACCCAGTGGGATAGTATTTGTTTGATAAAGTGATTCAGCTGAGTCAATTACACTGCAACAGCTGTAATTGGGAACATCAGGAGACAGGGAAGCATTGGCTTTGTTTGGCTGAACAAAGCTGTGAGGAGACAGCAAACCCAGGCCATAATTATTTCCCACCTGGATGTAAAAGAATGGGAAATATTAATATCTTTTTGGTTAGGAAATTATATAACCAACTTATAAAAAAGAAATATACAAATGAATAATAGCCAGAATTATCTCTGGTCATTGTTTGCATCCTGAAAATGATCTTACTGTGCTGGTGTAATTCCAGAGGCCGCATGTCAGACTGAGGGAGATCAGAAACAGCCACACTAGAAATTAAAAAAATAATAATTTAAAAAAAAAAATGGCACCAGTGCTTTTCACTGTGCTATGGGAGAAAATCAGCCACTTACCTGACACTGCTCTGTGCTCTGCTAATGATGCCTGTCCCTATACTCACCTGTATGATGGGATGGCACCAGGAAGGTAAACAGTGTTTATAACCCACTAGAAGTTGTTTGGGTGACAAGATGCCACAGAACTGTAAGCTATTAGATGACAATTAGATATATTGTGGGGTTTTGATTCCAGGTGGCTTGGAGAACTCAAACTGTATCTCAAGGATTGAATTTTTAAAGATAAAATTCTAAACATGCTCATTTCTTCACTTGGAACTCCTGGGCCTGGTGGGGAGCACCAAGTGGCACAGGGTTACTGCACTGTCGCCTGCCTCCTGCTGGGACCTTCTCTCTGGGGCATCAGCTGGCCAGGTGCTCAATGGGGACTGGTGTAATGAGCTCATTAAAGCCAGGTAATAGCTTGTAAAGTCACTCAGGTAGACACAGTACCTGTATCAGAGTATCAGGTTATGTTTTCTCCCTTCAAAGTGTTTCCTTACAGCATTGCTATAGGCATTATTTTGTGGGGTCCTTTTACTCAGGAATAAAACCTGTGGCTAACCCATTCAGATCTAGAACAAAGATGTTAAAATTATTTAATTTGTAGTGAGTAAATAGGGAACCCTTCTCAATATGGTATCGAAACAGATTGAAAAGTAGGAGGAAAATTACAAAAAAGACTCTCCAGCATAACTGTGGGTGAGCTTACCTGAGTGCTGCTCATCCAAAGCCCTGCAGGCTGTGCAGGGGACCCGCTGCTGTGGTGCTGTTTGATTGGCCACTCTCTTACCCCGAATCAAACAGAAACATCAGAGCTGAGAAGTCCAAGGCTGTGAGGGTGCAATGTCTCTGCCAGGATCCCAGAGCCTGGGCTTTCTTGGGGTGCCAGAGCTGTGTTCCCTGTCACTTCTCTAGGCTAATGGCTGTCTCTCCTTCTCTGCTTTTTTCCTCAGAGATATCAAGCCCGACAACATTTTACTGGATGAGCAGGGTAAGTACCAGATGCTTTGTGGTCATGCATACGTATAAAAGCAGTGGGAGACAGGAGACACAAGCTGCAGTCCTTGCTGGTGCCTTTGTGTTGCACTCCCTCCCTCAGCCTAACTGGAGCAGGAGCATCCCCTCCTTTTGTGCTCCACTTGCTGTCTCCTGCTTTTTGAGCAACAATGTCTTGTACCTTCATGGCACTGGGCACCCACTGATGCTGTAGTGTTTCTGGGGATGCCTAGATGTTTTAACCAACACCTCCTTTGGCTGACTGACCTGATGGTGTCCCTACAAGGCACTGGCAGGAACCATATGTTTGGTGCTGCTTGAGGTCAGTAGCCCAGCACACCCCATTTTAACATTTTCTTGGCTCTTGTTTAAAACTTACTCAAAATGCATCATTTGAAGGGCAATGCTTGTGTCACTGCAGGGTTTGTGCACAAACAGAATTAATTATGGTGCAATAGATAAGCCTCTTTCACTTATTTTCTTTTTCCTTGAGCATTTGGCATGGGGAGGGAGGTCTGAAGAGGATTAGGGGCTGGGTATGTTATAAATGTTGCTATCAGTTTTTCTATAGTCTTTCTTAGGCAAAACTCTTGACTATATTCTTACATGGCTCTTTAGTCAGACTTTTTTCCTGGTGAAGATTTTGCAGTGAAGAGTTGTCTAATATTCATTAGTTTGTAACTGATTAGAGAAACATTTTGTTAGCTCATATTTTTTTTAAATCCAAGTAACTGGCTTGTTGTGAGAAATCTTCATTAGCAGCTGGAGCAAGGTACTTGAAGAGAAAAAGTCAGTGCAGGGAGGAGGCATACCTGCATTTGTTATCCCTTCAGAGGCTGTAGCAGAGATGCTGCAGCTCCGAGGGAGGCAGTGCCTGGCTCTGTGACTGGATGTGTGTGACCAGGGTTGCCTGGTAGCACTGAGCCCAGGCTCGATCCGTTTGCATGTGACCTCTAATTTCAGAGCACTGGTTGATTATTTAGGAGCTGGCAGCAAAATGGCTTTGTGTCCAGGTGCTGGAGCCCCTGTCCTGCCTAGCTCAGTCCTTCTCTGGCTGTTGCCCATACACAGACTATGGGGGGCCCTTTCCTCCCTGATGTGGGGACCCTGGCACTGCCCAGGCTCCAGGCTGCCCATCTCATATGGGACTGCTTTTGGTCAGTCTTCACTGTGGGATGTCTGGATTCTCCCAGAGCTCTGTGCCACTCAGACTGGGATGACACGACTTCCTGAGAGGAGCTGGGATCGCCATGGGAATGTGGGTCAGCACTCCCTGAAGAGGGAAAAAAGAGAGGAAAAGGCTCTGTCCATCTCTGCAGCTGCATTCAGCCCAGGAAGACACAACCTACTAACTTCTATAATGACACTACAATTCGGAATGAGTTTTGAGTCTATTCTCTGCTCACTGTGATTTTTTAACCCTCTTGCAGAGGTTTCAGAGTATTTTTTCTGGGGACATACTCTTGATTCCAGTGTCCTTTTGTCTATGACTTGTAGTATTCCTTTTCTTCATCCGTGGCAGCAAAGGTTTGTTTTCCGAGGCATATAGAAAGCTTTGGACACACACAGAGTTAATTTTTTTCCTTGTCCCCAAGGAAGCTGTTATTGTTGCTGCATGTTTATCGATATTTAGCCTAATAGATCATGGTTGGTTTTCAGTATCTCTTTCCCTGTGGCACAGAGCTGCAGCTCCCCATTCTCTCTTCTCTTCCCTCACCAGGCTTTCACACCTGGGATCACAAAACAGATGCAATTTACAATTTGGATTTCATGATGTTTGAATTTCGGTCCAAGCCTTTTTGCTGGCTACTAAAGGTGTTTTGGTTCCATTCTAGAGGCATCCTCCAAAGAGGAAAATGGAGGGAGTGCTTAGTACCTGGAACACCAAATGGCAGACAACTAGGAGGCCAAACATCAAGGTTTTGGGGATTTTTAAAACATAGTGGAATTTTTTTCTGTAAGTTCAGTTCTCTTCCTCTAAAATATAGGAAGATTCAAAGCAATCTTCACTAAATTACTTCTTAGAGAACTCATATTTTCTGGTTCCCCAGAGAGAAAACAAGGGGATATTTGAAACAAGAGACATCTGCAAGCTGAAGTATTTTGTGTCAGTTGTGTCAGACCAAATTTTTATACCTGGAAGCTCCTTTTCATCAGTATTTTACTTTATGTTTCTGATTCGGAGCTTTTTCTTGTGTGAAGTTAAAGCCAAGCCTGTTCCAAGTTAGCCTCTGTCTTCCAGGACACGTGCACGTCACTGATTTCAACATTGCCACGATGCTGACCAAGGACAGCCCTGTCACCACCATTGCTGGCACAAAGCCTTACATGGGTGAGAACCAATGGCAGTTCCATGGTCTTGAATCACCGTTTTGTGGGCTTGGGTGGACTGCTGTGGTGGGACACAGGTGAAGACATTTTTGATTAGAGTTGGGACTCTTCTTCCTGATCCACATCAAAACATACACGATTTGAAGTGAGAAGCACCCTGGAGAGGCGATGCAGGGTGGGGACAGGAATCCCTCCCCAGAAATTCCTCAGTGCAACTGGCGAATGTGCATGTCCCACTTCACCAGGGAGATGAAGAGATGTTTAGGCCACCTTATGGCTAGATTGAGTGAATGTGTTCATTCTGGAGCACGTTTATTATGAATGGTGGGAAACTCCTGTGTCAGTAATAGGAATCTGGCTTTTTTCGGCTTTGGGGGCAGAGAAGCACAGAGAGTTTCATGTGGAGATGACTGTGGGGCTACTGGGTGGCCCTGGGGCAGGAGCATGGCAGCAGGGGAAGGGCTTGGATCAGGTGTTCTGTGTTGCTCATTTCCACTTGGGATTGCAGCAAGGCAATTTTTTCCCCCTGTATTTCACAGCACCTGAAATGTTTAGCCCCACAACACCCACCAGCTACTCCTTTGCTGTGGACTGGTGGTCGCTGGGAGTCACTGCCTACGAGCTGCTCAGAACTCGGGTATGTGTGGGGCTCGTGGGCTGCTCTGTCCTTGGGCATGCTGTGGGGAGGGTTAATGCTTTAGAGCAGAGATGACATGGCCAAGCTGAATCCAAGGCTTTAGGGGTTATTACAGCAGAGGAAGCAGAGATCACATATTCACCAGGGTTCTTGTGACCATGGCTAAGAGCTCAGAGAAGCTGCTGCAATACAGGACAGCATGTTGTGGCAGTCCCTGCTGTGGCTCAGGGCCTCTGGGTTGGCATAAGTGGGGCAAAGCAAACAAGCAACAGCTTCTGAAGTCTGGGCTGCAATATCCTTTACTTGGAGTTTCTATCCTGCAAGGAAAAATAAAACTTGGAAAAAAACCCAACTTATTGCTGTTGTAACAAGACTGAGCAGTTGAAGCAAGGAGGGGAAAGCCCAGTCCCTGCCTGTGCCATCAGGGCTCTGCTGCTAAGTTAGGTAAGGTTGGGAGACTTGTAGATAGACAAATACATCAGTGTTTTGAAAGTGTTGTTTAAAAAAGTGGGGCCAAGTTTTAAAAATTACATTATTCTAAACAAGAGAATGTATTTTAAAGAGGAACGTTTAAGATCCTGTGAGGCTCAGAAGCTTCTTTCAGTATGAGTCTGCAAAACATGGTTTTTTAAACCTCTGTCATCAGTCTTTGCAGAACACGTTTTGATTAACAGATTTTTTCATTTGAATTTGTGTGTCTCAGTTGTCAGGGATCAGTTTAGCAGACATTGAGGAGATGTGGTTGCCTGACTTGTTGGGTAACTGAAGCAATGTACCCTCCATAAACGTCTTAATGTAATATTTGAGTTTTCCACCTATAATGCTAAGCGAATGGCAGGGCTGTGCATCACGTTGGTTTTTGACTCGATGGCGCTGTGTCTAAAGGCAGGAGCAGAAATGCTGTTTTGTGCTCACAGGTGATGGCACAGCCGTGGCGAGGCGGCGGCGCCCGGGCCGGGGGAGTGCAGGGAGACCTTGAGGTCCATCTAGCGTTGGCACACGTCAGGCGCACTGCCCCTGGTCTGATCTCACCCTTTATCGCTACTATTCCTTAAATGTACTTTTAATACCCTCCTGCCTTCTTCCCCCCATAATAAGGTAAAAATCTGTGAATCAAAACTTTCCAGATGGAAACACCCTGCCATTTTAAGTCCTCTCTCCAGGTAAAGCAGCAGAATTGTTGTAGATGGAAAATAAACATGGAGGTGACTTCACCTGTGCTGTACCCTGCATTTGTCACTGGCTGTACACTGCATGTTGATGCCGGAGGAGGCCGTGGTGCTCCACTGCACGGTGTACTCCTCTGCAATGGCTCACCTGTCCCAGTGACATGACCACAAAGCAGAAGGGACTGTCACCCTGTGTCCTGATGCCCACCTGAGGCTGGTGACCCTTCCTGGGAAATCCTTTTCTGAGCTGATTTTATTGCTGGGGACATCTGTCTCCTTTTCCCTGGCATTGTCCCCAGCATGAGTGAGGAACATTTTACAGGGAGTATCAGGAGTGCTCTAACCACAGCACTATGTGTTATAGCCTACTAAGATAAAAACACTGAAAAGATCAAGCAAATTCCCACTGGCTGATAACTCTGACTGCTGGGGTTTGCTCCTGCCTGTCCTGCTGATAAATGCCCAGTTATTAGCATAGTTCTTGCTGACATTTTGTTTTTTCAACTGAGCCATGATCACACAGGGAGAGACATCCCACAGGAGGCTGGACAGTGAGATTGTGTGAAGCTTCTGTGCTCTAACCAGACTTCCCAAGGAGTCTGAAAAGCAGATAAATTCAAGTGCTTGTCTTGTGGTGTTTCCCACAGAGGCCATATCACATTCGGGCCAACACTTCCACAAAGGAGATTGCCCACGTGTTCAGGACAGCCACAGTGATGTACCCGGCCGCATGGTCCCCGGACATGGTGGCACTGATCAGCAAGGTGAGGGAGCTGGGAGGGCCCAGTGCTCCTGCCCTTCTGCACTGCACACTGGGAAGCCCTTGCAGATGGTGTCCAGGCCAGTGACTTTCAGAGCACACTGTGTGGTCAACGTCAGCTGCAGGAAGGTGATGGCAGCGAGCAGTGCTGCATCCTGGCAGAACTTCAGCTGCTGCAGAACCTTCTCTAAGGACATGGCAGCCTTGGCTTCCAGAGTTTCCTCTATAACTTTGCACTCTGGAATTAACTGACTTAGAAGCAGATATTGATATATGTGTCAATAAATTTAGCCAAAAAATTACATCTTTTTTAATCCTCAAGAAACACTTTTTCCCAGTAATGGAAACATTTGCAAGAAGTGCTGACACTGTTGTAATCCTTTATGCACCACTGCAATTTTTTTTCAAGAAAGCTGTTATAAAAATTGCTTCAAAATCCTTACTGGAATGATTGTGAAGCTGAAATCCCATTTGAAATGAAGCCATAGCTTCAATAAACAAGACTGTAGCTTAACAGTGGCAGCAAAGCTGAGCACTTACCCCCTGTATGGCAGCACTGGCAGCAAATTTTAGGGAAGTATGTTAATAGTTTTTTAATTTTGAGTAAGTGTGGGCAATGAAGTAGTACTTAATGTAGCTTTCAACTGTTTTTTTGTTCCAAATAATATATATATGTATTCCGTCATTTCTAACAAAATAGATGATGAAACATTTTAACAAAAAGAGGTTGTTAATTCTTTGCTGAGACAGAATCATGGTGTATTTTCCCAGAAGAATATTGCAGAATATCTCCATTTGCTGAAAATTCAATGAAGCCAGTATTTCTTTAAGCCTAACAGTAATACAGGAATATTTGCTGCAGATGTCCTATGTGTTGCTATGCTGACAGTTATTTCCTGGACCACAGCAGGCCACAAGCCACGGAGGCTCCCTTGTGAATAAATAATACAATGTCACAATTATTTAAATTTCCCAGCACTCCTTTGCATCTGGTTTAACAGCAATCTGTATTGTATATGAAGCCAACTGTGGCTCCTTCCTGGCTCAGCCATCCCCTGTGGGTTTCTGTATTTACTACAGGCCCAGGCATCAGGCTGAGTCCCGAGCTCTGCCGAGGGAGCTGGGGACAGTGCTGGTCACTGGCTGTCTGCCAGCACGAGGAGGGTGTGCAGGTCACCTACCTGTGCCCTCCCCAAAGGGTTTGGGTCATCTGGTTTTCCTGCCGAGTTTTAGGAGTGTGTGGTGTCAGGATTTCATGCAATGTATAATCAGTGAAGAGGGACAACTTCAACCCTTTCCTTCCACACAAGTAATCCCTACAGCAATGTAAAAAATTATGAAAATAAGCAGTATGAAGGCAATTTAACATTGGACAAAATGTTTAATGCCACTGTACTGCTTCATTGCCTGCTCCTACAATGGGGATAAAAGTAATTGGTAAAAATGGGAATAAGCAGAGGCAGAGCTTGTGAGCCTGTTGCATACCCTGGTGAAGGGACCCTGAGCCAGAGCAGGAGAGGCACTGGTCCAAATATCAGCACTGATGTGGTGTCTCTGGTACCATGTGCCCTCAGCCGTGCTCCACAGAAGGTGTGCCCTGTGGGGAAGGTCTCATCTCTTCCCTTTAACTCTTGCAGTTGCTTGAGCTGAACCCCGAGAAACGTTTTTCTCAGCTGAAGGACATCCAGTCCTTCCCATATCTGTCTGATGTGAACTGGGATGCTGTTCTCCAGAAAAGAATAATGCCAGAATTCATTCCCATGGTAAGGCCATTTGAGTTTAAAGGTTCTTCACACCCAGCACTGGGACATGGAATGTTCTGACAAATTTCCACTGAAGCATCAGGTGTCACAAGGGGAAAAGAGAGACCGGGGCAGAGCTGTCTCTTCCGAGTGTGTAGCAAAGAGAGGGAGACTATAGTGTGGGTGCCCCAAAACTGATCTGTCCTGTTTGTAATGTTCCCAGAATGTCTGGGTGCAGAACTTGTGTTAGTTACAGCCCACTGGGCTGTGCATCTGTGTGGGATGGACGGTGCCTGTGAGCCCTCTCATGCTGACCCATGCTCTGAGCCCTGCTGCTCCCCACATCCAAAAACCCTGTGCACCAAGATGAGCTCAGCAGCAGCCTGAACATCACCCACCATCTTATTGAATTGTTTTCTCCTGTAATGCCTCCCCCAGCAAGCTCATTGTTAACTGTAAATAGCACATACACTAGATTAGTGTTTCTGGGTCTTTTTAAATTGCATTAAAACAGCACACAAGTAACATAACCCTTATGGAGAATAGTCCAACTACTCCAACTAGTTTTCAGCAGAAGTTAGACTAAACTATGAATATATGTTAATTGTATATCTGCCCTTCTTCCTGGGTTTCTCTGTGGTGGGTCCAATTCTGTGTTGCTTGAAGACCAGCTCTGCTGGGCTGTTGTGCTACTCTCAAAAAGGCACAACCCAGCCAGGACACTGTCCTCTCCCTCACTGCCACTCCAAAGCGGCCAAAGGGCAGAGTAGAAGCAGGAGCACAAAAGGAGCCACTGTAACACCTTGAATATGGCCCCTAGCTGAAGGGACTGATACAGTATAATCAGGAGTATAGCCAGTGCTCTGCATTTTTTTTTACGAAATTCAGCTCCCAGATGCAGCCCAGATTATAAGAGACCCCTTACAACAGGCTCTGATCACTCAAGGGCACCTCTCTTTCCCCTCCAGAAAGGCAGACTGAACTGTGACCCAACCTTTGAACTGGAAGAAATGATCCTGGAATCCAAACCTCTTCACAAAAAAAAAAAGCGCTTGGCTAAGAAGGAGAGAGACACGAGCAAAAGCAATTCATCCCAGGTGAGAGCAAGCAAGTACAAGCATGTGGTCAAGGAGGTCTTTCATTTTTCAGTGATTGCCATCTAGCAAGACCACACCAAACTTAACATAATTTTTTTCCCTTGTGACCAACTTCATTCCTAAAACTGTTCCCATCTTCCCTGTGGTGAAAGGCAGAATGTGTATGCACTGGTTTACTGCAAGAGGAGAGCCTTAATGCCATTCACCCCACTGCAGGGCTAAAGATGCTCTGTGCCTAAACATATTGCCATGTTTCATTGAAACTGTCCTTGCAATATTTTTCCGTGTCAACTGTGAATTTCTTCCCTATCTCTTTTATTTTTCCATTCCAATGTGAAAGGCTGGCCACCTCCAGAAGCACCTGGAAATGCTCCAGAGGGACTTCATTGTTTTCAACAGAGAAAAGTAAGTTTTAATCCAGAGGCAGCAGAAGAAGCATTGGCCCTTGCCAAAGCCTTTGACAGTTTTCAGGGGCCCAGGACTGGGGGGGCTGAGGGGAGGGGGCTGTGGGGGTCCTGTTTTGGGGGAGCTTGGGGCTCTCAGGGCCGGGAAAACTGTGGAGTGAGTGGCAGCTCATGTCAAGCAGTGGGGAGCTCCAAGGCAGCTGTGCCTCTGTGGGGTCATGGTACTGCCTGGGCTTTCCCTCACAGCTCAATCATCCTTTTCTATCCCCAAGGGTAAGACCCCACCATGACAGCATCCAGCAGACCATCACAAAAAGTGGAGGCCCACAGAGGGACGACAATCAGAACAACAACCTCTGAGAAGAGCTCAGCCCCTGCAGGGGACCTCCTCATGGGGCTGGGGCTCACGCACCCAAGCACCTTCACAATGTCGGGCCATGGACTTGTCCTCTGCTGCTGTGACCCTGCCAGTAGCCCAGGGCACAGAGGAGAGCTGGGGCACCCACTCCCTCAGCTTCCCGCCCCACAGCCAGAGGGTCACGAGCATGGAGAGGCTGTGGGGGCTGCCTTGAAATTGGCCACGGTTAGACTCATATCCTGTTACGTTGGCTTTCCTGGGGGCAGGAATGGGACCACAAGACAATGGATAAGACAGTGTGCACCATTTTGTCTTGACTGGCAGGTGGCACAGCCCTTGGTGTCACCATGCAGGCAAACTGCTGCAGTGCTGAGGGGCTGAGAGGTGCCCACAGCCGTGCCACACCTCAGGGCTCTGCAGAGGTTGGCATTCCCGCATGGATGGGCTCAGGGCTGGCTGCCCCAGGGGGAAGAGGTGGCTCCAAGGTGCAGGGTCTTCACCAGTGCATTGTGACAAAAATGGCCTTTGCTTACAGACAGCTCCTGCAAACATGT
Organism: Argya squamiceps; assembly: GCA_037834095.1. Classification (NCBI taxonomy): domain Eukaryota; kingdom Metazoa; phylum Chordata; class Aves; order Passeriformes; family Leiothrichidae; genus Argya; species Argya squamiceps. The sequence continues at coordinate 18,085,002 of JBBMKD010000034.1, forward strand.
GAGGGAGGATGAGCACAGGAGGCTGGAGATGAGCTCCTTCCTTAGCTGGGAGGAGGCAGCAAAGGCTTCCTGCCCATTTACCTCTCTCTCCATGTACCCAGCAGGGATGGCATGGTGGGTGGTCAGTGTGCAAACAGATATGGACACCAAGTGGTAACAAACAGGCGCTGGTGAATCTAGATGCTTTACCAGTCTAGCCTGAAAAATACATTCACCGTCACGTTCGGCTGCTGCAGCTCACTGACTCTGATAGGGTTTGGCTTCCAAAACCAGAGGGGAATTTCATTGTGTGTTTTGAATCTCTCTACCACTGAAATCACATTTGATTTAAGCAGGGACTTTTCAGGAACAACCGCACTGCTGGTGTGGTCTTGCCAAGACTTGGATTGGCCAACGCATTGCTGCTGTGGTAATGCTGGGAATGATGCTATTATTTAAATGCTTTGACAGGCCTGAGGTTTCACCTCCTTATTTGACATTTTTCCCATTCTTAGCAATGTAGTGAATGCATGATGGACTCTTTGCCTCCCATTAACCCATGTGTCTCTGCAGCGGCTTGCAGCGGGCATCCCAGCATCGAGCAGTGCAGTTCGTGCCTAAAAACAAATTAGTTTGGTGTCTTCCGCGTTCTGGCCCTCCTGCAGTGGTGCAGGTGGTGTCCCAGCTGGCTGCCAGCCCCTCAGGGTGCGGGGTGAGGGAGGGCTGTGCCGCTGCCCCACGCTCCCCCCTCTGGCTGCTGCAGCCACCTCGCTCCGCGTCGCCGTGCCTGTGGAACAGCCACCGGGAAAGGCCACCCTGTTCCGCCCAGGGAGCTGTAAAGCTGGAGCGGAATTAATTCATCAGTAAGCGGGTATCGGAGTCCTCAATGAGCATCATTGTCACGAGAGTCACCTTTTCCTGCTTAGTCACAACACAGCTTTCCCTGCTCCATCAGAAGGTGCCCCAATTAATGTCGCAGTGTGCTTGCTCTCCCCTTCCCCAGCCATGCTCGCTTTCGAGCAATAGGACTTCGGAGTGGGGTGGGGACTCCATGTGTTTGCCTTTGACCCATCATTCCATGGAAGGCTTTCCAAAGCACCTCCAGCGTTCTCCACTGATCCTGCTCTCTGCCCAGTCCTGCAGCAGGTCAGGTGGGACTGTGCTGACAGCTGTCCCTGTCTCCTGCACAGCACGTCCCTATCACTGCCTTGCTCTGGTGCAGGTAGAGCTTCATATACAGCAAGTGTATTTATCTGGAATCCCAGCTCTGCTCCTCATTTGGGAAAAATCTGCTGCTGCAGAAATACCTTGCCACTGTCTGGTCAGAAAAGCCCCAAAACAACTGAAATACTTAAATGGTAAGAACATTGCATATTTAAAAATTCCCCAAAGATTTCTTTAACCATCTCTCTATTCCCCTTTTCCTCTGTACACAGAGGCACAGTCTCAGCTTAATCTCTACCAGGCAACAGAAAAAAGCCTTAATTACTTGATGGAAGAACTTCACAAAGCTTGTAAGCACAGCCTTCCCCACTCCAGCACAACTATTCTGGCCTGGCCCCTTAAGGACTGCAGCAGGGACAACTTGTCCCGCCCGAGTTGCAGACATGTAAAAATAAGTACTTCAACGTCAAATACTAAAGAAGGGGGAGAGAAAGTGTTTTTGTTTAGAATAGCTGAAACTGACCCTTAATTTTTGTAATCTTTAAAAAACAATCACTTTTTTTGCGTGCTTTGCAAGCTTTAAAGGACAGTGCCTCTTGGTCTAACAGACAATGCCTGATGGAAGGGGAGCATTTCACTGACAGGAGTCCACAGAAAACAGCCTCCAAGGCTGTCCAGCCAGCATGACCCCAAAGCCATGCCCAGGCAGTGCCATGTGGAGCCAGTCCCTGTCAACACACAGACGACAGGCACAGCTCTTGCTGGGCAGTCACAGCCCATGGTGGCCAGGCCAGGCTCAGACACAGCCTGCATGGACAAACTGAGCAGGCCTTTACAAAATCTTGCATCGTGCTGTTCTGCCAGTACCTTTAACTTTACCTGAGAAGTACACCAACGCCCTGACACGTGTAGCACTGAGCACTGCATGGTGCTGCCCTGAATAGCCTGTTGCTGCAGCCTCCTCCAACCCCAACCTCACCCAAACCCCTCTGCTGCCCCAGCCCAGCTCCCTGAGGGTGCAGCTGGGCACTGCTCCTGCCAAATGGCAGTGACCTGAGGAAGAGAAGAGCCAGTCGACAACATGAATTGTTTGAAGGAACAACTTTTTTTTTAATAAAGTGTACAAAGTAGTAAAACTCCTTACACAAGGTGCTGTGACAGCTGTTACAGAGATGATTTGAGCTCCCCCATAGGCCTCATGATGAAATGCCAGGGCACTGGGTGGAGATGAATGTGACAGACCCACCTGTCCCTACGAGCTCAGTGCACCTGCCCTCCCCATCTGACATCCTGCCTCCGGCCAGACCCTGCCCCTCACCTGCCTGGCCAGGTCACCCTGTGGGCCATTCCCACTGTCCCACACCACGGCATCCCACACATGTTCAACACCAATAACATTGAACCGAGCACCCTGTCCGAGCAGCATGCATACAGAGAGGAAGAGCAAAACACAACCCAACCAAACCCACAACAGTAACAACAACAGAACTTTAAGGCTATGCAAAAACAAAATGAAGCAACATCTTTAAAGCTAGGTAGCAAGTAGCATTTGTGAAACATAAGGCTTGAGGCTTATTGATTCTTCAGAACAGGTCTACTTCTTTTAATTCTTCAACACCAATGTACCATTTTTCTTCCTTTGCTTGAACAGGGGTTTTGTTTCCTCCTCAGCCAGGCCATTTAGCTCAGGGAGGTGATGTTGGAGCGGCCTCCCGGGGGCGCGACAATGCGCTTGCTTGCTGAGCGCATGCCTTCATCAACCTGGGTGCCTGGGACAGGACGAGAAAGTACAAAGGGAATGGGGAAAGCAAAGTTAAGAGCATCTTCTTCACAGGACTGCGCAGTCAGGTAGGCTGCAGTCTTGCCAAGGCCCTCCAGAGGTTATCCACTGCAACCTGCTCCCTCTCGAACTCCAGTAGCAACCCTGAGAGCTGCAGTGGCTTGAAAGTCTCTGTAGATGCTTTGTGAACAGACCCACACAGCAAGAACAGCATCGGATGCTGTGCTGGCCTCCATGGCCATGGGGGCCTCCACAGTCTGCCTGGCTTTCACTGCAAGGTGCAGCTCCAGCCATGTCCTTTAAAGGACATGCAGGATCTTGCCCTACCATGATCCACTCTTGTGCTTACCTTGCCACAGGCCACTTCTAACTGCCCCCTGCCCCAGGCCAGGGACAGGGACACATGGCCCATGGCTCTGGCCCCTCCTAGCCCAGCCACCACACTTGTTTACCTGACAGGCTGAATCCAGACTGATGGAGATTCCTGACAGGCGGTGTCTGACGTGTGGGGGACCCCCTGGTTGACCCCGCAGGGGTGCCCCCCTTGGGGGTGGTGGTCAGGTCAAACACAGGTCCATCATACAAGCCCCGGGGCACAGCATGCATCTCTGCCATCTGTCACCAGAGAGAAGAGGACAGTGACACTTCTCTGAGCCCAGGGAACATCGTGCTCCAGCTATTCCCCAGCTCCTCAGTGCCCCTGCAGAAGGATCTCACACTGCCATGTACCGTAAGTCCTGCAGCACTGAGGCCTGGCACAGCCCCACTGCCCTGTAAGGTGTGCAGAGCCAGGGCAACAGCCTGTCACCCAGATGGGGTTTATGCTGCACAAATGGGGGAGAAGAAGGTGATTTTGGCCAATCTCTTAATTTTAAACAGCATTTCCCTCCAAACTCCTGCTGCAGCAGGACAGGATGAGGAAAGACATTACTACTACTGCTAACCTTGAGGAGCATCTGCCTCCACCATGGCACACCACTAACACAAAGGGCTCCCTATCCAAGCCTCAGCTATTTTGTACATTCAAAATACACCAGCAGTTTGCTGCACTGCTCACAGGGTCCAGCAAGAACAGCAAAGCAAAACCAACCAGTTATTAAGGGCAATGTGGGCTAACAGTATCCCAGCTCTGTCTCCTAGAATACCTGTCTCCTCACCTTCCTCCTGGCTTTGATGCGCTTGTAGACGTAGTCAGGGAAAGGGCTGCTGGGCAGGAATCGTCCAGTCCCCTGGGTCACATGAAGGTTGCCATCCTCCAGCATGATCTTCCCCTGGCATATGACAACCACTGGGGCCCCACGGAGCTCCATCCCCTCAAAGATGTTATATTCAGCCACCTGCAGCAACCCCCAGATGATGGTCAGGAGGGGCAAGAGCACTGCCTGCCCATTTGGGGTGGTCAGTCCCTACACTTCACTGCTGGAGTCCCCAGTGCAGGCAGAAGACACCTCTAACAGCCTTGCCTGCTCAGAGACCCTCCAGCATTCACACAGATGAGCAGAGGACTTACAGATTGGTGGGTTTTTGCTGTGATGATCTTTACTGCATCAGGATCCCATATAACCAGATCGCTGTCAGAGCCCACCGCTATTCTCCCTTTTCGTGGATACAGGTTGAAGATTTTGGCAGCATTAGTGCTCGTCACAGCCACAAACTGGTTTTCATCCATCTTTCCAGTGGCCTGCTCACACACAAAGAGAACTAGGTGGTTCTATGGGAAAAGGGTGAGTAAGAGCCCTGGGAAGCACCATCCTCACTCCCGCACAAGGTGCTGGCTGGCTGGGCCCAAGCTTATGAGGCTGACCTAACTGGTGCCAGACAGACCAAGAACTGGGGACACAGTTACAGCTTCTGGATGTTCACCCCAAGCCTGCAACAGCCATCTCTCCTGCTCCAGCTTGATTTGACTCTCAAAGCCAGAGAGGGAACAAGCTGAGTGCCCAGCTCTGTGGAGCAGTAGCACGTGTGTGTGAGATGGCAACCACCTCTGCCCACTCCTCCCTTCCCCGGTGGGACTCACCACTGCCTTGTCCCAGATGACAGACATTCGTTCCTCTATGCCATTGGTTCCTTCTGGGATGGCTGTGAAGTTGTCTTTTCCAATGGCTTTCTGCGCGGTGCTGAAGGTACAGTGAGCACTTCCCGACACCTGCAGATCACCACTGAAAAGGGGTGGAACAAACCCACTGTCAGTTCTGCAGTCAGACAGCAACAGAGATGTGAGGGATATGGATTTCCTCTGGCCCCCCTGGCAGCCCCCAGCTCAGTTTTTTCACTCTGCACCCTCATTTCCACAGTCCCTCAGCCTGAAGACTTCCACCTGACCCAGCCCCTGGGGCAGCTGTGTCACATGGAGGCAAGAGACCTCTGCCATGCTGTGCTACCCACCTGAGCATGGACAGCATCCTGTACAAAAGGAAAATCAACAGCTCAGCTCCTAGGGAACAGGTGATCTTTGTTTTCAACAAATCCTTTCTTTACCCCCTTGCCTTCAGGATGAAAAAACAACCTGCCATCCCAGCCAGATGTGCAGGAGCTGCTCCTGAAGGTCGCCTGCACTCTGCAGGCTCTGCTACTGCTCACTTGTACAGGTGTGTGAATATATCTGCTTTGTATTTGACTGGGGTCCCCACCAGCTTGTGAAACCTGCAACACTCTCCATGGTGGTGCAGCATCTTGCATCATCCTGCATCATCCCAATGCAGGCAGCCATTCCCCACTTCTCCAGCTCGGTGAATTGTTCTGTTGACAAGTCTGTTTTAGCTTGTCCTCATTTCTTTGTCTTCTACAGGGCATTTAAAATGGTTCAGGACTACTGGTATTTTTTCTTGCTAGTGATGTTAAGCTTGGTGTCCTCCCTCCACTCTTGAGGATAAATCAATATGGCTTGGGAGTCAGAGCCATTTCACTGCTCAGTTCGTTACATACCTATAGTGAAATGGTTCAGGTTGGACTAACCTCTTTCCTCCCTATCCAGAGTCCACTTTCCCCTAGCAGTACCCCAGCAGAGCTGCCACTCACCTGGCCAGGAGGGAGTTAATGTAGTCAGGAGTGGTTGGGTCTGGGCTCAGTGGCGGAGAGACCACAAACGCCGCAGCCTTGGCCCAGTTCTTGCTCCAGTAGTGTGTTCCATCAGTCCCCAGACTGGCTGTGATGGGCTCACCAAACACCACAATGCCTGGAGAAGGGCACAGAAAGAACAGTGTTTCAGTGGAGCCTGGTGGCCTTCTCTGCACAGCACTACCAACAGCCTGCCATGTCCCGAGAATACCCAGACCCATGCCATCACCACAGGGTCCTCCTGCTCAAGGGCACAAATCCTCGTGCACCAGAACCCCCCTGGGGCAGGGGCAGGGCCCACTGAACAGAGCTGTGCACACACCCACACTTGTGGGGCATCCCTGTGCTGCAGCATCACTGACAAATGGAGCTCCCAGCCACCTGAAAAGGCACCCAAGCACCTCCAAAGAGGCCAGCACTTCAAAGGGAGGCCAGAGCTATACACAGCAGCTCAATCCATGTGCATTGAACAAGTATTCACATTGAGCCCTTCACAGCTGCAGACAAAATGTTTAAAACATTGCTCCTACCTGTGCCTCACATATTGATGTTACTGATTGACAACAAGAGGTGGCTCCTTATGTCCTACTGCAGAGTCACCCTGCCCTTCAGCAGTCAGGCAAATTCTTAAGCTAACTGTTCCTGAGCAGAAGGGGAAGCACTGGATAGCACTTGAAGCACAGCGCTTATCTTGGCAAAACAACCACAAGGACATGAGGACCACATAATCCATCATCCTGGTGGCAGAAGCAGGGCTGAGTGCAGCACCAGCTGCCACTCACCTTTTTTTCTTGCTTGTGAGATGAGGTCAGCAGCACTTTTGCTCATCACTTTAGTCACGTAGAGAGGACAGTTGGTCTGGCTGGCAATAGTGATGGCCCGGAAGACAGCTTCTGCTTCCAGCTGGAAAACGGGATGACACACAGCTGCAGAGGAGGACTGGCTGGGCAGGGAGGAGCCCTTGTTACTCTCAGCGCACCACTGATTGCTACGGACACCCTGTGCCCTCACTTTTACCCTTGACTCCCCCAGGACAGTCTAACCAGGGAGACCTGAGGGGGGAAGCTTCCATCTCCCCAGGGCCTGGCCCAAAGGCCAGCTACAGTAACACAGTGCCTGAACTCCGCCTGGGGGCCAGCAGAGCTGCATCGGCTGTTTTTTCCACTGCCTGGTTTCAGCTCTCCTGAGAGACCAAGGAGCCCAGGGACTCCTGCCCAGGCTGCCAGCACAGCCTGCAGGCTGATGCCAGGCAGCAGGAAGGTCCACTCTCCTGTAGCAGTCCCCTGCTCCAGGCTGTCCCATGGCTGCAGCAGGTTTAACCACATGTCCCCTGCCACTCCTGTGGCAGGGTGCAGGGGGCTGCAGGCTGGCAGGCTGCTTGTCATTGAGGCCTGGCCATCCTGCAGTGCAGCTGACAGCCGCCCTATCTCACTGTCCTATTGTTAGTGGAGGGTAGATTTCCACCAGGAGGGATATCTTTGGACTATTACATCAGCCTGTGCTCAGCCCCAGAGTTCTCCAAGTGTTTGCTCTACAATTTGGCTTGAGAAAGTTCAAAACAGAAGCCTTAAAAAGACACAGTGATCCAGCTCCCAGAGCAATGCCTGGGACCATGCCAGCCAAAATGTCCCAGGGCAGAGAAGCAGAGCACTGCATCCAGACACACATGCACTCCTATGCCTCTCAGACTTCTGCTGATCTATTTACTGCACGGTGAAAAGAGGTTTTTCTCTTCTTAAAGACTCTTTAAATAGAAAATTAAGTGAGAAGCCATTTTTTATCACCATACTTATGGGCTGTAGTAGCTGATGGGGTTTAACGTGTGGACAGGAGCAAACAGGCATCACTGAATACCCCTCACAGCGGGTTACAATCTGGAGCAGCATTATCCTGCCCTACCAAGTCACCACCATCACCTAATAAAAGAATATGTCTTTAACCCCCACTGAGGTCCCTCCAGGACAGAGAAGACCCACAGAGCCACGGACCACTCTCCTAATGCTTTGCCATCTGCCTTCAGGCTTTATAGGGCAGCAGGGTCATTTGTGCTCCACCTAATATTTTCCTAGGTTAGGAACATTTTCCCAGGTATGTTCTGGAAGAAGGACACTGTTTATTTTCAAAGGCAATGAGATCCAGATTTGGCTGAACATGTCATATCTACAGCCTTGCACTGTTCTCACTTGCCTTATACTTTAATGGCATTTCAAGATCAAACACTTAACAATGTTTTATTTGCTTTGGATGAGATCTGCACTGCTTATGGTAATAGGACAGTTCTCAAACCTGGGCACAACCACAGCATCCCATAATTGCATCTTACCTTGCCAACTAGTGGCAACAGGTTAGAGCCATAAAAATAAGAGGGACTCTGAGCCACTCTGACACTGAGACTCTTCCCTGTACAGAAAAATGCTTTACACTCTTGTATTTCAAGGAGAGTAAGTACTATTGTTACACTAGGCCATTTATGTTGTTACTAGCCCAAATACAGCCAACTTCCTACACTTTTAACTTAAGACAACTGATTTTATTTCAGCAGGCCCTGAAGTACAAATCTGTCCCTGTGCTTCCCTGCTCAACTTTTGTATTGTACCAAATTCCTATTGTTTTCTTCTTTCACATGCTGTGGGAAGTCAAAGCACCTCTCAGCAGGGAGTTATGTGAAGGAAACCTATCTAAAATTAGACTCAACTCATTTTAATGGACCAAACAGCAAAATCCCTGCAAGCTAAAATTAGAAGTAATCTCATTAGTGTTCTGACAATGATTTGTAACCAGGGAATTCCCCTTCTCTTTCCCTCCCACTCCTTCTACCAATGGCTTTGTCCATCTGACTCGGAAACACACTTTAGAGACTAAACAGATAAAGCAGGAAGAGGCTGGAATCTGCCAGCACTTAGATGTGAACAGTGAATTCGCAGAGAAACTAAAACTTGTCATTAGAGTCTTCTTAGGCTTCTCACACCTTTGGAGTCACCGATACAAGACAAATGCCCCCAGTGCAAAGTCAACAACTGCTACGGCTATAAAGATGCTATGGTTGATTGATTCCTCTCTGTGAGACTCAGAACAAGGACTTCTGTCTCTGCTGGGCAACACAAGCAAGACTGAGAAATGTCTGTCACAAACATGCACCTCGCTCTTTCCTGAAAAAGACAGCAGTGCTGTATAAATGAATACCCCTGGATGTACACACACTCTCCCCTGACCTGATGCTTACCTGGCCCCACTAAACACACTGAGCCCTAACGTGACTGGGAAAATTCTTCAGCAAAGTAAGGCTAAACTGTCCTCTGCATCTTACCTCCTCAGGTCTGCTCAGCACATGGCCTTCAGGGCCTGTTATTCCCATCTCCAACATCCTGGCTTGTTCCTAGGACATCAAAACAACAGAGGGATATTACAGGACTGAAACTGGAGCTAATGCTCCACACCAAATCTGCCTGATACAGATTTTCAGTTCTTGCATGCCAGAAGTAGTTAAGTTACCTGTGCAATTATATCCCCGTTTTCTGCATGAACTTGAGCAATGGCGCCCAGCTCTGCCAGGCAGGTGAATATCTCATACAGCTAAAAGAGAGACAAGAAGAAATGGTTACTGAGCAGGCTGCCCATGGTGCCCATGGCCCTTCCACCCATGGCCCTGGCAGCAGCAGGACCCAGTGTAGCCATGGCAGGCAGAGCTCTGGCCATTCAGAGACCTCTGAAGGATGCAGTCACCAGCAGATGCTCTTGGTGATCTCCACACTAGACCTGTGCCTCTGCCTGCAGCACAGGAGCCCAGCCAGCCCACAGCACAGCCTGGGGCAGCCCTGCACAGGCAGCCAGGGTAGAGGAGAGGAGCAGCAAGGCGTGGCCAGGGGCAGCAGCCACCAGCCTTATGAGCTGCCCCAGGCCCACCGTGGCTGTCATCCCGCACTGCTCCTTGAATCAACACAACCATGGCAATGCAGGCTGTCTCACCTCAGTGTTGGACATCTGGTACAAATTCTTGTAAGCCATGTACACCATGAAGGAGTTAACACCTGGGACAGGGCAGAGAGGAGAGAGAGGTGAGCTGGATAGGTTAGGCTGCCTGCTCTGGCCACCCTCCCCACACAGGACACAACCACACCCTGGCTGTGTCTTGTGGGGCACAGCTCCTGCTGGCAGCTGTGCAAGACCTCGCAGGCACCTGACAGCGCAGCCACCTCTTGCCCTCCCTGGCCAAGGACAGGGCTGGCCAAGGCCAGGCAGGGAGTGGCAGGCAACGCACCTTTCTCCTGCACCATGGTGTGCAGCTCCTGCCTGACGTGGTCGCTCCAGCGGGGGATGTCCACGTGCAGGGCATAGTCACAGCAGGCCTTGCCGTCCGCCCACTCCCGCCACCGCTCCAGTGCCTCGGCCAGGCTGCACCCGGGCTCTGCCACCACGTGATCCACTGCAGGGGCACAGCAGGGCAAGGCTGGCCAGGGCTGCCCAACCAGGCCGTCCCACCAGGGCCTGGCAGCTCCACCACCCCAGCCTGGTCTCTTCAACAGCTCCAGGGCAGCTCCCAAGAGGATCCTGTCATCTTCACAACGTGCCTTGGCTCCTCAAATGCATTTATTGGCAGGGAAGTGCACAGAGCCTTTGCTTAATGGCCTCTGACACGTGACCAGGGGTTCTGCTGAGAAACTGGCTGGAAGCTGAAGAGCCTTGTCTTTCCCCATCCCCACTCTCACCCCATTAGCACACAGCCTCCTCCCACACTGCTACACTAATGCATCTTTTATTGCCCAGGAATGGAATGGAATCTCCACACCTTGCCACAGACCATTTCACAAAACATTTTTTTTGGCACAAAGGAAGGAAAAATGGTGGGGGAAGAACAAGAACCCAGCCCTTTATTGGAAGGATCAACACTTGCTTCTGCATCCCAAGAAACCCTGCAGTGCACACAGCTGTAACCACTACACAGGACAACACCTGTACCTCAAACCAGTGCACAGCCATAGCATCCTCCAGAGAAGGACCTCAGAATTCCTTTTTCATTAGCACTGTTTATTTTCAAGCATAGTAGGATGCCAACACACCACTCTATTCCTCTCCGTCTCCTCAGAGCCATCTAAGCACCACACTGCCCTACTGTTAATTTAACAGAGGAGTTATGCCATTGTTCCTTTTGAGAGTCCCAGGGGAAACAGTGGCTGCAGACAAGCACTGCAGAACACAGGATCTCCAAGGGCAAGGGGTTCTATACACATCTCCTGTCCTATCACTTCATTATTACTAAGGATCCAAAGATTTATCACAATCCTTACTCCCTAGACTGCATTGACAGAGATCACAGAAAATACAAACACACTATCATGGACTTTGAAAACACAGAAGACTGAGAAAAGCACAGGAAAAAGAAAGAACAGGGTGATCTTGAAGGAGTGGTGGGTGCTGTCATGCACAGGCCATGCGTGTGGCACTTACTAATCATGGTGGTTCCACCAGCCAGAGCTGCTTTTGTTCCTTGGAAGAAATCATCCACAGCAGTCATTCCCTTGTATGGCATCTGCAGGCGAGTGTGGACATCAATTCCTCCAGGGATCACCATCTTCCCATTGGCTTCTATGGTTTTGACCCCGCCAGGAACAATCAGGTTGTCTCCAATCTGCCTGATGAGATCACACCAAGATACTCACACAAAGGAAAACCAGCCACAACATAACCTCTGAACAGCTCAGTCAGTGACTGCCAGGGCAGCTCCCTGCCAGCAGGAATACCCCATTCTGTCCTGCTCCCAGACCCAGGCTTGCCAGAGCAAAATCACTCCACTCTGCAGCGACGTGCAGGATTGTCTGGCTTGCTTACACCTATGCTGTGCTTAGTCCAGGGATGGCTGCCATCTGTTCAGCTGCTCTGTGGGTGACTTGGATGGCACCTGCTGCCTGGGGCAGGCACTGGGTTGGGGTAGCTGGGGATTAGAGTCTGATGGTGATCTCTGCAGTGTGTGGAGAGAACCTGCCTAGGACACCTCATACCACCTCATACAGGCTCACAAAACAGGCTCCGGAACGCATTTCCAACGTAGCAATCCTAACTGCTCACCCATGCCCACAAAACCCGACACCAGCCCTGCTTCCAAGTGAGCTACATCCCTAATCTCTCCAGTCTCCTGTCCTTCTGCCCACCTTAAGTAAGGCTCAAGTCTGAGCTTACTTACAGAGAAAGATGATTTCCACTGTAATGCCACAGCTGCTAGGCCAGCTCAGGGCTTATCAGGGACTTGCAATGCTGGTCACAGCACAAAGTGCCAGGAGTGAAGGGACTCCTGGGAGCTGAGAAATAACTCAGCAAGTGCCCAGCCTGACTGGTTGCAGCCTCCTGGGCTCATGGCACAACCTGCAAGCTCTGTCGTCCCAGGAAGTGCACAGTTCCCCCCTCTCACCTTGTCTCTCCTGTGACCCTGAAGGACAGCTTTGCTATCAGCAGGACCACACTGTAGTGAAGGCAGCTAAAACCACAAGTACCTAAAAATGTCTTCTGGAAACAGAAAATCTATTGAGTTCCAGCATAAATCCACTAGTAACCTAATACACAACTATAGTGCTCTGGAGCCTGTCCTGTTTGAGCACAACTCGACGTATCCAGCCCTCCTGCAGGCCAAGCCACCTGAACCTCAACACTTCCCTTCTCAGCCCATGTCCCCTCAACCCCTTTATGTGTCCATATGCTCAACTCAGCCTTCAAACCTCTTTCTTCAGAAATCCTACTTTCATCAAGTCTTTCTCAGTGTTCTTTGATAAATCAAGATTTAAAGATAAGTTGGTTTTAGTGGAAAACTTCTGAGTTCCTTGGCATACTGGGGAGGTAAAAATGAGAAGCAAGTTCCATTTTTGTATTTCATTCAAGCTAAGGCACTTTGCAGGGTTTTTTTTCCCCTAGTGTAACAAAAATTCTGTGGACAGAACTGCTCACTTTACTGTCCTCACAGCAATAAACCAGCAGCTCTTCCCATTGTTTTTATGGAGATGAATCCATCACTAAAGGTTTTTAATTGCTCACTGTATTCTTTGCAGAATTCAGTCATAAGAACATTTAGTTTCCAAGGCAGTGAAATTCTGTGGCCTCCAGGCTATAGAGGAGGCTCAGGGATTTGCCCAAGGACACTCAGAAAGCACATGCCACAGCGACATCTGAAGCTGGCTCTGATCCCTGCCTGTGTACAAGCACTTGTCAATCACAAATGGTCTTGTCCACCAGATAAAAATACAGTCACATTTGAAGTATTTATCTGCTGCTGGATTTTTAACATATACCACCCTGGGAAGGCTGGATATTTAACTCTTACCACAGAGCAAGCAATGCCTTTTCAGGTTTCTGGGTCAGAAACTACCACGGTTCTTTCACTTTACCCAGTGTGGAGCTGGCTCCAGCACAATACCTTTGCCAAGTTTGAATGACAGCCTTTAAAGAATGGAGCTATTCCTGTAGCTCTGAGACATACACGGAGAAGCTGGGGAAACCCAGAGGTTTCCCTGCAATTGCTGGAAATCTCAAGGATGCAGATGACTTGCAGCATAGCACTGTCCTTGTTAGTGCTGACAAACAGGATCCTGTGTGAGGTTATTCAGGCTGATACGGTTAACACAGGGCAAAGCAGAAGTCAAAGACAAACCTTGCTCCTGGTGCAATTAGGCACAACTTTGTTGTACAATGGACACAGTATGACAATCCCACAAACCTGACTGCAATTCAGTCACTGGAGTTCCTCTGAAAACACATCAGACAATCACATTTGTGCTTACACACACTGCAGAGAGTTGAGCCTCTGAATAGAGAGGGTTATTAAATTTTACTGCCTGGCAAGCTGGGCACAGACCACATCCACAAAAAACACCAATAACCACCCAACCTGAAGCTGGTTTAAGGAGAGATGGAGATAACAGAAATCCCATACTTACTTTATGAGGCCATCCTCCATGTAAATGTCAGCATAGAACGACTGGTCATCATTGACTATTCGCCCTCCTTTAATAAGGAGACGATCACTCTGAAAAGGGAAGAGCACAGCAGCTGTCAGTAGCATGTAACACGCATGCTCCATTCACTTTTGACTGAGGTGGTGGTTAGACACTGGAACAGGTTATGGATGCCCCAACCCTGGTGGTATTCAAAGCCAGGCTGGTTAAGTCTTTGAGCAGCCTGGTCTAGTGGGAGGTGTCCCACTATGAGGGGGTTGGGACTACATTATCTTAAAGGTCCATTCCATCCCCCTAACATACTATGATTTTATGATTCCCAGCAGGTGCTCTCCCACTGCTCACCTCAACCACTAATGCTGGAGAGCATCACTGAACCTGTGCCAACACTCCAAACAACAGTACAAGAGCAAGGATTGAAAATGTCATACTCCTAAAAGCTGTTTCTGAGTGGGAGGGGGCGCTGCCAGAAACACCACCGTGGCAGGCTGAGCACAAGGGAGAGTCACTGGGGACACACTAAATATGCTTCCATAAAATATAGAGAGGTCAAAAGCTTCCAATGCCAAGACATTATGCACATAACTCTGCAGGCAGTATAAGCCACACACCAGCATTGAGAGCAAGTTTGTACTAAGGGCATGTCTTTAAATCTTATCCAGACACCACATAAAGTAAGCTGTATTAAAGAAGACAAGCTACTCTCTTCTCTGTTACCACCTTGAAAAGACCACCAACTGGCTGGCAATCTGTCACTCCCCTGCTATGCTTGGGGTAATGCTTCTGAGGCAGTTCACAGGTCTATACAAAAAACAGGAGGCACTGGACTGCACTCCAGTCTCCTGATTTACCACCTCTCCTGTTCTCCTTTCTATTGACCGAAGTGGCCAGCAGCCTTCACCGAAGGAGCACAGCTAGACAACAGAGCAACACCCCAACCAGAATTGTGCTTATCTTCTTCCTCCAGAAATTTTGGACCAGACAGCTCAGCATACACTGATGGGAGAGGATGGGCACTGCCCTGTGGGGAACAGACCCTGTCCAGAGGAACTGGGATGGCTGAGGTCCTGCTCTTCTACCTGCCTCCACCGGCACAAGTCCACACAAGCAGCTGCAGGCAGTACGGGGGCAAACCACCTGATCTCACATATGCCTGCCATGGATTCAGGTGACATAGGCTGACTGCTGTGCCAGAGAACATGTTGCCTACGTGACTGCTTAAAACACCTCCAACAACTCTTCAGCTCTTGATCACACCTTACATTCCTCTCTGCTACCCCTGCTGCCCACGGCCCAGGTTTTGGCATGTAAATACACTCCCCTTCCACAGTCTGAGCCCGAACAAGGGCCAACCAGAGCCTTCAGCAGGGTTCACACACCAGCCTCACCCTGTGATGCTCTTGCGTGGTTAATTGATCTGCAGGGAAATGGGTTTGCTCTCCACCCGCCACCCTTGGGGCAATTTCTGAAGTATGGCCACCGTGGTGGGAATTTGCAGCTTCCTTTCTGTCAACAGAAGGATGCAAAGAATACTCCTGCATCCCGGCAGCAGCCAAAGCCCAGAGCCCCGCGTGCGTTTTTACAGCAATCTCATCCACACGCAGCCGAGACAAAGGAACTGGGTGGGGAAAGGAGGGGAATGCCGGCGCGCTCAGCCCCGCTGCGGCTCGGCTCGGGGAACAGCCGCGGGCTCCGCGCACCTCCCCGGCGGGGCCGCCCCACGGCCCTGCAGACCGCACCCCAGCCCCGAAAACGGGGATTTACCTTCCCCGCCCGGCACAGCCCAGAGGGAGCCTCGCCTCCCACCAGGAAAAGAGCCCAGCTGAGCTGCTGAACTCCCGGTTCTCCTGCCACTCACTGTCCTCTCCAACAAGCAGACCCGGGGTCAGCCCCGCTTCTTCCCCGACCCAAGCTAACACATCGGGCAGAGGTCTGCCCAAACTGTTCTGTCTAAGGGGGACCTGGAAGCAAGGGCACGTCACGGCCCCCCATGCACAGCTCCTTCAAACATCCCGCACTGAGGCACCTCCATGAGCACAGGGAAATCCTGATCTTGACCAGCAGCCTGGGGACCACAGCCACCTCTCACGAGCAGCCGAGGCATAAGGACGGCCGAGGCACAAGGACGGCTGGCACGCTGGCCTGGCAGCCCCAGCTGCGCTACCTCTCCCCACGGGGCACATGCTGGGCGGTGCTCAGCTTTGGGGCTGAGGACCTTGAGCACAGACACGATAACAAAAAAAGTCTCCCTGCCCAGATCCACTAACAGCCCTCCATTTTTTTTTTTTTTTTTTTTTGTCTTACCCTCCCCAACTTGTTTTTTTGAATTCCTGGAGCTGGTTCTCACTAGAGTGTGGGAGCATCAGCAAATACTGATGCCGGCCTGCCCCTCCCTGCTCATCAGACAGGAGGAAGCCAGGGGAGTCACGCACAGGCGGCACGGGGGCAGGAGACTGTAACACTGCAATTACTGAATAAACTGTTAATATGAGCTCATGAAATATGCCTGCTCCACACTCACAAGAGGTCATTCTGTGACAGATGTGGAGGGCTGCTCAATGCTAACTCTGTCAGTACACAAAATTGAGAGATCCACAGTGGCTGAAGCACAAAAAAGACATCCATTCAGGAGATCAGGTACTGCTAGAACCCACCATGCCCACCCAAGAGCGAAGGGACTGCACCAGCACCCACCCACTGACTGCAAGGAAAAAATGCAACTAAGTTGAATACAGAAAATCCAAATGACATGCCTACAGGCTCTGGCATCATTCAGGAGTGCACCCAGGTGTCAAGAGGCAGAAGCACAAAAGAACAGAATGAAGCAGTTATGAGGAAATGAGTCTGATTTAATAGCCAGGCTTCTGCAGTGCACATTACCAGAGCAGCCCCAGACCACAATAAATGCACTGTCCCCATATCAGGGCTCACTGTGCCTCTGTATATCCACTACAGCTCTTGCCAGCCAGTGTCACGCTGTGTCATCAGCCACTGAACAGAGGGAAAAGCCCTCCTGCACCAGGGGCTGGGAAGCATGGCCAGGGAGGGAGCAGCCAGTGCCTGAGCCCTGGGCACTGCCCAGCACAGCTCTGGGCCAAGGGTGCCAATGCAGCCGCGGTGTGAGATGCTGCACTGACCACTGGCACTGACCTGCCAGGCTACTGGCCTGACCTCCACTCTGACAGTGCCTCCAAAGCACTTGGGCAGCCAGCGACAGCTCATCTGCCACCAGTGTGGTGCTTTCTGTGAGATCCATTTCTGCAGGGACAAGGGATGCCTACGAGGCCAAGCCTGGAGCTTTCCCTCCAGCACAGCTCTGCCAAAACCTGCTGGATTCACCACCAGCCATCAACACCTCTCCATGCTGGTAAGCCTTTATGCAGAACTCTCCCTGTCTCTGTGTTTGCATCCGGGATCAAGCTTTCAAACCCATTACCCATTCCCTCATGCTCATGCTCTGCTCCTGATACCCTTAAGTCTCATCTGGTGATTTTGAGATCCCAAAGTATCAGGTGGTCTCTTAACATTTTTCAGATTGATGCTGCAGAAAGAAAGGCAGGCAGCACTTCCAGAAGGCTGCTGAACCCAGCCAAGAAGAGTGCTCACCTCGTTTACAAAGCACAAGGGCATAATTAGGGGAGCATAGAAGCAGGTGTATGGTTTTCCTGCTTTTTCCCTTGTAAAAGCAGAGACACTAATTGCAGTGGTGTTTCATCAGAAGCTCATGTTTCCTCCTTACTAATGTACCACACAACAGGATGGAAGAACCCTTGGCTAGTGTCATAGGGAGAGATAGTTAGCTGCCAGCTACACCGTGATTCCCTACGGTTTGTGGGTTAGAAATAACACACTGATAGCTGTTTACCAAAATCTGTCTAGTAAATAACTGAGCCTTTCTTCCCCACGTGTACCTGATACCACATACTGGCCAACACCATACAGACCTCCTTGTTTTCAGAGGTGGCAGAGACATCACAGAAATTGGTGTTTATGGGCTGTGGCAGGGGGATTGGGGTGGGCATGGCTCACACCAAGAAAAAATATGGGATCTCCAGTCTACCTGGCCTAGGAAAGGATTTTATGACAAAAGCACAAAGACTGAGTAATTTTGATTCAACCAACAGTTCTGTTAAGAGGTATTTTGTGAAATAAGGACAAGATTTTGGCCTTCTGCCTCTCTTTCTGCAGAAAAACATACTGTGGACAGCAAGAGGAGAAATGCCTTGATTGCCTTTCCAAGCAGCCAAAGAAAAGAAACCAATAAAAAGTCTCTCAACAGACACACAAGATCGGAAATTACTATTTTCCTGGGCTGGGCACCCTAGCAGCAGCACACATATGAAAAGTAATACCATGTTTAGTGGTCTCTGATGCATGGTGCACAACATGAGACAGTGAAGAGCACCATATCCATAGCACACTGATGGAGCCATCACTGAGAAAGCCAAAGCCTTGGCTAACCTCCCCTCCCTGTGTTTCCTCCATGTGCAACTGACAGACACGCCTGTGCCTCCCAGCCTTCCATCAATGACTACAGTCTTGCCTGTCACGCTGTCACACACAGCTTTTCACCAAGTTTTACAATTCATTTCGGGAATAATTTGCACAGAAATTTATCACACACTAACGTGCTGGTGTCCTCTCCACTAAAATGGCTGTCCTAGAAAAGATGAGAAACGGCTGCAAACAGATACAATAGGGAAAATCTGGTTTTTCAGATGCTATTGGCAGAAACCAACTACAAATACTAAATACTGACTGCAGCACTGTTGAGTACAAGAGGAACCAAGAGGGAGTGTTTCTGCATCTCCAAAAACACAGTAGGCAGTTGAAACAACAGCTATGGGGAAACACAAATAGCCAGTTTTCCAATACACCCTTCATGAAAGTCCAACCTGCCCACTGCTTGGGTGACAGAAGTGAGGAAGACATTGCTCCTCTTGTTTGTGAGCTCTGACCCTGATTTAGTGTTCTCAGCTCTGAGATCTCTGGGTGAGTTACCTGCCAGGAGAAGTGGCTTCCGTTATCCTTTGTATACTCTTGTGCTCCAGACCTCCTCCACCTTGAATACAATGCTTTAGAAGTTTAAATGGAATGGGACAGCACACTCTCAAACCAACTTTCTTCTAAGGGAGACACTGGAGCTGAGTTTTTATTTCTGCCACTCCATTAAAACAGAGGAGGCCACCCACCATCTGACTTCACTTCATTGCCTCCCCCCTGAGCCCCCATGTCATTTAAGCAGAATTCCATGGCCATTTCTTCCACTCCACCAGAATACAATAATGCTGCAGAACAGGGCCAATGAGTCATGGAGGGTCATCCTCAAGCTGTAGAAGTCAGAGGAGAGAGCTACCTGTAACATCAGTGACACTGACACCATACGCCTGCAGCATTTTCAGCTTCATCAAAAAAGGAAAGGATTTAATAGGGATAATTCAAGCAGCTTGGAAGATTTTGTTACCACTGAGGGGAAAGAGCTGCCATTGGATCTCAGAGGACCAGGTACAAGCCCTGAATATTGATAAAGTGTATCATAAAGAAAAAGCCCTAGAGAATGGGAGAAATCCCACCTGCAGCAGCAATTGGGGTGTCTCCATGGTGGTCTAAGGATACAGAAAAGGCAAGATGTGTAAAGCCATAATATTGCTTGTGAAAGTATCTGAATCTAGGCTGGCAAAGGAATTTCTCTTTACAGTGCTTAAGGTATTAGTGCTTCTTTGAGAGCATTTTGTTCACATTTATACATGCAAAAGAATAATGGAAGCCAAGTGCTTTGCTCTTCCTTTTTCTTCAGAGAGCCAGAGCGGTCCTCAGTAGAAAAATCAGGAGCTACAATGAAGCCAGCGAAAAGCCAACATGATGAAAGACCGGAATGCCTTGCCAGGAGCAAGCCCTCTGCGGCCTCCACAGAGCGAGCCGTGGAGCAGAGCTGCCAGGGCAGAGATCAGAGCAGGAAAGCCCAGAGGGAGCGGCACGGCAGGGTATCGGTGGGACCGGGGCTCCCGCAGCTTCAGGGCGAACCCACCAGCCGCCGCCTCTCCCGGGCGGGTCCCTGAGCGCTGCAGCGGCACCGCCGCACCTGATACGGCGAGACGGAGGAGCTGCTCGGCGGGGACACCGAGCGTGGGGAGCGCCCTGCGGGAGCCGGTCCCTCCCGGGGATCGCCCCACCGGCAGCGGGTACCGCCGAGCGCCGGCCACCGCAGATGCTCCAGCCCGCTCTGCCCAGCTCAGTTCACCGGCGGAGCCGGGGCACCTGCGCGGGCGGCGGCTCTTTGTCTGCAGCCGCTGCCGCTGCCGCCGCCGCCCCGGTCCGATCCGATCCGCAACGCCGGACGCCGGCACCGAGCTTCCCCCCACGCCCCACCGTGCGCCCTGCCCCGCCCGCCGCACCCACCGTGATGCGCGGGATGTTTTTCTTGCCCTGGTA
>JBBMKD010000034.1:18112999-18166364 GCA_037834095.1 Argya squamiceps
GCCGGGGACGGCCGCGGGCCCGCGGGGCAGGTGGGTGCGCGGGGCAAACGGGACGGACGGGGCGGGATGGGGCGGACCTGGGCCTCGGGGCGGGGCGGGCCCGACGGGCGGCTGAGGGGCGGTGGGGCTTGGGCGGGTGGCGCTGGCCCGGACTTGGGGCGGCTGCTCCGGTGTCCTCGGGGCCTGCAGTTGCTGTCCGGGTCGCTGCCACCGGCCGCCTTCCCGGGACGCTCCAGCCGTAAGGACGGAGCGGGCACGCGGGAGCGCCTCGCTGCTGACCGTGCGGAGCGCTCGGCAGATGGGCTGTACCGGGGCGCACCGGCAGCAGCCCCCACAGCCGCGTGTCAGTTTTCCCCCGCCGGTACGTGGTGCAGCCCACAAACCGGCGTTTGCTCACGAGCCGGGGCCGCACCTCATTGTGCTTGGGCCGTGGTCCGTGCAGAGGCACGGCGGGTAGGTGGCCGCTACCGGCAGACACAAGCCGTGTCCCCTGCACAAAGGCGTCACTGCTCCCAAACGCGAGCACACGCGTTCCTGACTGGCCGCGCAAACAAGCTCCGTGTGTTGGCTATTTTAAGGTGTTGCTTTGAAAGCTCCACTGCAACTTCATTTCAAAAGTACTGGCGGCCCGAAGGACAGACGGGCAGCCAAGACTGGGTCTTACAAATGCTAATGGCTGTATAACAGTAGCAGCCTGTGAAATTTATTGGGAGCACCAAAACTGGAGCTTTGACTAAAGTCGTTTTGCCAAGTGCTCATTTCTTTATCTAAAACAAGATTACAAGATACCTGGGCTCTACATCCCGTCAAGTGATTTCTCACACCACATTTTTGTGTTATGAAATGTTGTCAGTCATGCTTTTTTCAACCTTTTCTGCAAAAACAAAACAGTGCCAGTCCTCTGAGGACTGGTGGTTCTTAAGGAAAATCCACATGGAGCCTGGTCCATCATGGAGAAAAATGACCCTGTGATTAAGCTTGGAGAGACAGTCTAGGGGCACTGGCTGACCGAGGCTTGAGCTATGCGGGAAGAAATGGTTTGGGAGCATTTCCCTCCTTTTGCACGCTGGGAAGCAGTCTGCTTTTGTAACTGGACTTGTACCAGTGTCATTAACTGAGTCCATGTTTTCTCCATTTAAGTGGACTAATCTACAGTAGCTTGAATTTTTGACTAATTATTCATGTCTAAAGGGTTAGGAGAAGAGAGGACGCATTAAATATAAACAGACTGTCTACAAACTTGGAAGTTACTTTAAAAGCATTGTGTTACACAGCACAGTGAAATAATGATCAGTGTCTGCCCTTACTTCCTCTAAAGCAGCACTAGAGAGGGTTGCATTAGGTTGTTCTTGGGCTCTTACATGAACTTTAAGATGCAGCTGCCCCAGCATTGTGGCTTCATGATGCTCAGCACCAGAGCCCTGCTGCCGCCTGGCTAGGATGTGCCAGGAGAAGAGCCCAGCGCTGTCAGGTTTCAGGTTCAGGGGCAGCAGCAGTGACTGGCAGCTAGGGAAGGAAATATCTCTTCAAATAGCCAGAGCACATTTGTTCCGGGTATTTTTCTACTCCTATTCTCTTCAAATGCTCTTCCTCTGTAACCGGATGCTTAGTAGCAAAACCACCAGTACTGGCCGAGCAAATGCACGCATAGTGGCTGCCCACCAGGTCCTAAGGCTGCTCACCTCCCTAAGGGACTGCCTTAGCATAAAGGAATTTATCCTCTTCCTGGTGCAAGTGGGATCCACTGAGTAGAAGATGAACCCCCCTTTCAGACAGCTTCTGCCCGCGGTGAGTGGCTGTGCTGATGTCGGAGCTGGCGGCTGGCATGTTTCACACACCGAGCCGAGCCCCTGCCTCCTCGGGACTAAGCAACAGCATGTGAGGGGTGAGGAGTGAGCCTCTCCCGGGAGGAACAGCGTCCCCCTGCACTGCAGGCTGCCCTGTGCCTGCGTGCACTAACCGCAGTGCAGTTAGAGTGAACTGCTTGTTTTGGCTGGGACATCTCTGTATGGCTGTGCAACTTTATGGGGAATTAAAATTGTCTGGAACAGGGCCTGGCCTTTGTCTGATTCTGCAAACATGCAAAAGTTTCGACATTGTACTTTAATAGCAATATTTATTTAAATCCTGATTCCAGTATTTATGTTTCCTAGTGCCTTGTGCTGCATAGATGGTTGCACTGAAATTATCTGCACCAGTAAAGGACTACAGGGCTCTTCTGGGAAGTGAAGGCTTTAAAATCTGACTTTTAATGAAAATCATTCACTGTATGAAAGACAGTTTTTACTTTTCAAATTGCTATTCACGTTTAAGATCTTTTTTGTTAGATGTTATAAGGCTACTAGTTCAAGAATACCATGAAAATTGAAGTTTATGTTAACTGTGTGTTAATTGCGTGGTTGATGTGAGCACAGCAGAAGGCATTATTTATATTTCTGTATATCTATGTCTTGGATCTGATGTGAAGCTTTTAATTATACAATGATAAAATGTCTGCCCCCTGTAGTTAAGTAAATTTTCTTTTCTTTCAATCACATGCTTATATGCTCATGGACAAAAATGTTTGTCAGGCAGTCATGAGTGGTGCAGTTCAAACCCTGCTGGCAAACCAGCTCTCCTCTTGCATCTCTGTACAAAGTAGATTGAAGATAGAGATCAGGGAGGGGATCCAGTGGGAAGGCTATTTCCCCTGCCTGAGCCCAGGGAGGATGGAGATGATAGGCATGTGAGCTCATGTGCTTTGTGCTGCCACAGGACCCACCAGAGCCAACTGTCAGTCCTGCAAGGCTTTCCTTGGCTCGAGGGCTGGGTTCACATCCTGACCCCAGAACAGAAGTGCTGGTCCTCATGGGTCAGGAATCTGAGCTGAGCCTGCCAGATGGGCACCACTGGTTTTATCGTGAAGGAATAGGAATAGGCTGCTCTTCTGGTCTAAGGAACCGCATTTATTTTATGGGAAGTTCTGTAGTGGCTAGCTTCTAATTCGTGTCTTTCTAGTTGAGTAAGAGCTGTTTGAGGCACACTGAGAAATGGAAATCAGTCATGTTACAAGGTGAGCCACACTGGTTATGAATGGGGGAATGGTGCAGTCTTTTGGGAAGTGGTCTTTAAGCAAATCCCTTTCTGCAAAAGGATTAGTTAATAAGATGTGGCATAATCACCATGTCTGGGGAACGTTTTCATGTTCTGTGCTCTCAAAACCCCAGTGCTGGTTTTCTTTGTCCTCACTGGCTGCTGCCAGAGCACCAGCTGGGGTCCTGTGCGGGGAATCGCAGGCTCTAAACGCCGACAGCCCCAGCCTCACAGCATCCAGTGACAGGCACAACGTGTTGGGGAACTTTCTCAAGCATTTTCTCCATGAGGCTGTCAAACTTACTGGTATCTTTTAAATGTTTGAAGAGGAATTTAAATTGCCAACTGAATCATTCAAATAGCATAGGTATTGACAGAGAAGTCAAATTAGGTCATCTTGCCTGCCACTGCCAAGGTGCTGTTGTCCTCCGATGGATATTTTCTGATGACTTTGCTAATTTATTTTCCATTTGTCAGGGCAGTGGGCAGTTTCTTAATTGGAAAAACTCTACATGTTCTGCTGGCAAACTTCTGTGCTGGTTCCCAGCTCCCAGATGCTTAGTGCAACATCATTCTATCTGTAATAAAAATAGAAAATGGTTTAAAAGAGTGAAGCATGTCCCAGATTGTGACGTGCTGTTCACATAATGCTGCCTGTGTCACTGGAAGTTGCTCATTACACCAGGAAGTATCTCAGCCTCCATAGCTCTGGCTACAATGCTCGTTAGACTCAGAGAATATTGTGTTATTTGAAGGAAATAGACTATTGACATTAGGTAGGATTTCACCCCTTCCTTCACCAATGCTGACAAGCTTGGGCTGTGTCCTGAGTGAGGACATTTCCTTCCTTGATGTCAGATCCATACAGAATGGTTTTACACTGATTTTCCTGTGGGTCTGGAGGCAGCAGATCTTTGATTGCATGTGAAGAGGATGTGATGCAACAACTGCATAATGAGCAGGATAAATGTACATAAGCTTTCGTAGCTTGTTTTCTTCTAAGGTCTGTGGGTTCAGCTGGAGAAGCAGCAGGACAGTGGTAGTAGCAGGTTAACACTGATTTCTTTGATTACTACAGGATTTGATAAAACTGCATATGCATGATAAGTTGCAATGATGAAGTAAGTCCTAGTTGTCTTGTTTCATGCAAAGTTAGAGCTGCCTTCTCATACTCTGCAGTAATGGTTTACAAGCATGTCCTGTTTCTGGAGGCTGCCAGATAAACAGGGTTGTCCTACTATCATTCTTGCAGCAATGTCAGGACAGCCCCCAGCACTGCGTTTCACGTGCCTCAGGGAAAGTCAGGCTAAGTACAAATGCAAAAGAAACAGTGAAAGAGCCAAGAAAATCTGATTGTCCTACTTACATGTAGAAGCAGAGGTCAGAGATGGGTGGACTTTTTTTGTTCACCCACAAATGGCATATTTGTGAAGGGCAGGTGACTGATGAGCCTGCTATCTCAATCAGCTGGGGAGGGCCAGTGGCTGATGCCTCCATCACCACACTCCAGTTTCTAAACTTTGAGACACAGGCATGTTAGAAGATGAGACAGACCTTTGTGATCCTCTAGGCTGCTCTGCATATCAGTCCCTGCAGAACTGCTGTGTGCAGAGTGTTGCCCTTGGTGAAATCCTTTACCAAAGCCAAACCCCTGCAGAGTCAGAAAGGCAAAGCATTTGATTCTGTCAAAAGCTTCTTCAGTATTTCATGCCAAAACCACAGGGAGAGTAGGTTAGTAGTGTGGTAATTTCTACTGCAGAATGCTATTGTATTGTTGGAGGGAGTAATTTCAAGCAACACACATAGCCTGACTTCAGCATGGTGTCAGTCTGTCATACTAGCAGAGACCACAAATCTGATAAGCAGCTGGAAGTTATAATCTTCTGTGCTCAGTTATTCCAAGAATATTTCTGAAATGCAGTAATGCTTTTTGCTCCCAGATTTGTTTAGTGCTGAGCAAAACCCCATGGAAAATTCCAGTATTTCAATACATGGGGTATTTTTTTCCTCCTGAAATGAGCTGTTAGTCAAAATGTTAAGAAATAGTAGTTGTGGAAAAAGAGTTCTGAATTTTTTTCTGTGGGTGGACTCTCCTTCTCCCTCACCAGGTCCTCCAACGAGGGATTGCTGATGTTCTCAGTATTGAAGGACTCCCATGGCACTGCAGGCCTTGCAGTCAGATGCAAACTGAGTCACTCAATTATTAAGTTGCTGGGGATAAAAGGCACCAGAGATAAGTAATGTTTTCAAGGGAGGGTCAGAAGAACAGATCTGGGCATCAGTATGAAACTCCAAATATTCCAACCTGGCTAGAGTCTGCTGGACTCACCTGAACTAACAAGGAGGAATGGGCGGTGACCCTGGAGGTTCTGCACATCAGGTGAGCTCCAGCCACCTTCTATGAAGATGGACTAACCCAGAGATGCAACTCCAGATTTCTAGGAAGAGCCAAGTAAACTTGTAGACATCTTCTGTTGTTTGCATGTCAATGAGTACCTTCAGGATCACAGTTTCAGGAATGGTGAGATTTTAGCCTCTGTAACAGCTGTCTGGCTTGGTGTGGACCATTAGGGCCTGGATGAGATGGGTTTATCTAAGAAAACATGCATTCTGAATTATTCTGAAGCCCAGAATATTGTGCCAGATGTGTGCCACCAGATTCACTTCAAGAGCAGTCAGCCCAGTTCCTTTCAGTTCATGTTCTGACTCTCAAAATCAGTCTTTTCTCACCTAGTCCTGTTTGTTCCCTGCTTCTTGTGTGGCGTCATCCAGCATCTTCCCAGCATCAGGCATGTGAAGCCTGGCTTGGCTGGTCTCACTCTGTGCTTGGCCTCTCTTGCGATGGCAAATGCTGACTTGCTTCCAAGCATATCTGCTGTTGTGACTCCCTTTCATTCCAGCTTATCTTAGGGATCACCAGCTACTCTCTTCTGTGCCTGCTTTTATTCCCAGAAATGACTTGGAGGACTAAGATGAGATTTCCTTGTTTCCATGATGTTGCACTTGACCTAATCAACCATTGCAGACCTAAAATGTCCTTGCCTTCAGCCTCTCTCTCCTTCAAGCTGTGGCTTCAGGGGAGCACATTGATGCAAAAACAGGTGGTGTATCTAGAGATAATTAGTGATTATGTGCCAGTGATTGCAAGTCTATAATGAGTAATTAGATGTCAGCAGAGTAGAATTACAGTGGATTTAAAGGTACTATGTTTGCTTGTTTGTTTTTGTGGTTCCTTGTGACTGTGAGGAAGCAAGCAGTCAAATACACTTTGGCCAGGCTGGTAAAGGAAACAGGGCTGCCATTTGTGCATTTTTTTGTCATGGCCCTGCACACCCTGGTATAATACATGAAAGAAGCAGGAACCAGGCAATGACTGAAGACCCTGGTCTGATTGCCTGTCAGTCCATTTGCTGCTGCTTTGGAGGAAAACCATATTCTGTAAACTGGAGTGACTGATGCCATGCAGGAGCTAGAACCTGTGCTTGCCATGGCTGGGACTACTTCTTAATTTTTCACTTAATTTTCACAACTCTAGCTGATCTAGTTATGTTAGAAATTGTGTTCAGTCTGTGTGGGGTTGCAACAAGTCTGTATTCACTGTCCCACCAAATTCTCCTTTGAAATCACTGTTGAGTTGTGCTACCATTAAGGACTGGTGGGTCATCCCTTCCACAGAGATGTTAAAATAGATAAAAATAGATGATGTCCATCTATGTTGCTCACTATGTCCTAGGGAAAAGCAAGCACAGCTCACAGTCCTCCTTTTTCAGGGAATAGAAGAAAAATGCCTCTGTGCTACCAAAATCCGTCACCCAAACACTGCCTGCCCTCCACTCCTTTGTAAGACCACTCTTTTGCAAGCAGTCTTGGAATTGGTTGTTCCCTCAACTCTTTTTCAGCTGCTCATATGAAACCCAAGATTCTGTCTGAAGGCCAGAACCCAATCTCAGCTGCATCAAATACCTGGAAGAAATCACATGAAAAAGGGGAACTTAATCCCAAACAGAGCCTGCTACATCAAGGTCAGTGTCAGCCTGTGACAGACCCAAGGTTTGAGAAGAGCAGGTTGTGCCAGTTTCAGACCACCCCTCATTGCTGTTTCCCAGGCAAATCCTCACCTTACTTGATGGGATTACTGTGTTGCACAGACATTAAATTAAAATCAAAGTTTTGTCTGTATGCTCATACCCACCTTTGCTCCTTGCTCTTCCTAACTTCTGGCTTGGTTCTTTCCTCTCAGCTGCTTTTTACTTCTAAACCAGTGGACTATGAGTGCCACACCTCGGGCAGACAGTGGTGGAAAGAGCTGAGATGACTCATCAGACTGCAGGCTGTCTAATAGGGAATCGTGCACCACAAAATTCCATTGTGCTGAGTGTCACTGCTTTGTGAATTTCACTAAGTATGAAAAAATAAAGACCAAAGAGAGAGAAAGTGAACAGATATAGAGCCAGATGCTTTCTTGATGGAGAGGCTGGAACCAAGGTCAAATTGCAACATTTTGCTGTTGGTCCTTTCCAGAGCATGGGTGAGTTATCAGCATCAATTGCTGTGAACTTTCAAAACACAGTAAGGTGTTTTGGATTGGGAAATTATGAAAGGGAGTTTGTTAGTAATTTCCCTATGAAAGCATATGAATGTTGCATCTGTTATGATATGCTTTGAATGCCTGAGACTGAACTCAGTCTGCAACTCAGATATGCTAATGCCTTACCTGCAATGCAGCTTTTATGCATCCATAAAACATATATAATTTTAAGAATTTGAGACCCATAACTGCCAAATGAACCACTCACATTCTATGAAGCTAAAATCCTTTTCCCTTTCCCTGCACTTGTTCCATTGCTATGGAGTAAGAGATTTCTCTTGGTAGAACATGGCTAAGAACATGGCAGGTTACTTTTGCATTGTGGCCTTTCTGATTCACTGTTAGTGATTTAGCTTTCTATTATTTTTGATGTAAACATTGATACAGAAGTGAGAACCTGTGTGTGTCACCCACACATTTGTGCAGGTTCGGTGCAGATTGAACAGTGTTGGGTACCATATCCATGGTTTGTTCTTACAAACCATGGCTGTCGCTCAGAATATTCAAATCCTTCATTCAGTGACTAGGCTAGCTGATAAAAATCCAGGTAACAGATACCACAGTAAACTCTGGAAGTTTCTGTGCTGAGAATTTAAAAAGAGAGGCTTGTCTTTCCTGCCAAGCTGGAATGCTTGAATTCTTTCCACAGACCCTATCAGTTAAGCAATTTTGACTACTGGCTGCCTTACCTGGGGCTTAAAGAAGGATCCTGGGGGACCTGGCCACTTAAAAAGTTCTCTGTTTTATATACAAAGCGCAAACTTCTGTAGGTTTTTACTATAATACTTGGTTGGTTTTGCTGTTCTTACCTTTTCTTAATTCTTGGAAGTGACAGAGGAAGTTTAGCACCAATGCTTTCTATCTGTATTCAAAACCAAGAGTCTGGTTTGAGAGTGTGTGTTGGTTCTGGATGAAGAGGTTTACACAGAGGGTTTTCCCAGCATCACCTCTCTGGAACTCCTAATGCTGCAGGGGGTCTGACCTCCAGCTCACACAGCTGCCCACTGCTCTCCTCTGGCTTGTCTTACAGACATGTAATATGTATGCATTAATCCTGTTAAGGAGTGTGTACCTTTTCTGTAATTTTAACGTACTTTACTTTGTTTGAAACTTGCTTAGTAATAGTTTCTAATGCATTCACGTTTTTTCCTTTGAGTATTACTAGCACTTTCCACAATAATAAGGAAATGACCAGAGAGGTTCAGATTTTCCTGGCAGAGCTCTAACAACAAGGGCAGTTATGGAACAACCCAAAGTCGAGTGCTGGGGACAGTGCAGGTATCAGTGAGTGATCTGCAACTGAGGAAGCCTTGCTGGGAACATGGCAAGGAAAGCCTAAAGCACGTTGACTGAGAGAATTACTGTGGTTCAAAGATAGTGTGGTTCTGTGCTGGTTTCAGCTGAGGTAATTTTCTTCACAGTGGCTATGTTTTGGATTGGTGCTGAAGAGAGTTGATAATATAGAAACATTTTTGTTATTGCTGAACAGGGCTTACACAGAGCTAAAGTCTTTTCTGCTCTTTGTATGGCCACAATGGCAAGGAATTTGGGGGTGGTGGGAGGCTGGGAGGAGACTCAGGCAGGACAGGTGACCTGAACTGACCAAAGGGATGTTCCACACTAGATGTCATGCTCAGTATCTAACATGGGGGAAGAAGGAGGAGGAAGGCGGGACATTTGGAACGATGGCATTTGTCTTCCCAAGTAACCATTACGTGGGATGGGGCACCACTCTGCTGGAGATGGCTAAGCCCCTGCCTGCCGTTGGGAAACAGTGAATTAATTCCTTGGTTTGTTTTGCGTGTGTGTGCAGTGTCTTTACCTCAACCCACAAGTTCTCTGTCTTTTGCCCTTCTTATTCTCTTCCCGGTTCTGCTGGTCGAGAAGCAAGCAGGCAGCTGTGTGGTATTTTGTTGCTGGCTGGGGTTAAACCATTACAGGTTCTCATCCTGAAAAACTGTTTCACACATTCTACACTGATGACTAACGATATTTTTGTAGTTTAGAATATTTCTCTGGATTTAAATAGGGAGAGTATCACAGCTTGCAAACTCAGGACCTAAAATATAACTGCATCCAGTGCTACTTGTCAGAATGATCCTGAAGGATTTCCTTGGCTTCCATTCGTAAAAATCTATTTTAGATGACTAATGAAAACAGACTTATTTTCCTGTGTGCTGAGCACTTCCAAATCTGCCATTTTCCTACCTTCTTTTTCAGTGTAGTCTCTCCATTAATCTTAAAAAAACATTCACTTGTATTCTCTGCATGCCTGGACAAGAGTTCAGATCACTAACTTGGAAACTGCTGCTGAAATATGTTGTCTTCTGCCAGGTCTCAGACCTCCTTTATCTGTCTCCAGGAAGTGAAGCTCATTATGTTTCCCCTGGACCATGCAAAGCAGAATAATAATCTTGTTTTGTAAAGTATGTTTTGTGTCACGTTAACATGACTTAGCTTCTGGGATGGTTGAAAACATACAAAGAATGTACAAATAAAAGTCTTCCAGTTCCATTCAAATCTCTGAATGCACATAACTATGGCTATTGTAAAGAAATCAGAATTAATGAGTCACTGATCCTTACTGCAGAAGCATCTTGCTGGAGATGATCCTTACTATGTTTTTATCACAGTTTTTATTAAAGGAAATGGTCTGCTCAAGACCAGAGCATTTAAAATACTTGAGAGTCAGCAGCTGATATCCCAGCACACGAAAGAGTTTGTCTTGACTCAAAACTTTACTGAGTGGGTTTGTTTCTCTTATTGTGTCATTTGTGGCTCAAATATGGGTATTTTTTCTGTGTCTGAGGCAGTTGGGGAATTTGGGCAATTTATAGCATTAGGTTAATTTCTGCATTTTACAAGGAAGGTTGGTGTAGTATAAAGCCAGAAGTAAACCCAAGAGTTATCATTAATTTAGGAATGACAGGAAGCAGGGTTGGTGACAGGGTATCAGTTAGGGCTCTGAATTCAAAGCGCTGCTGGCTCTAGACAGGCACTCCAGGTTTATCGATGCCAAAGCTGTTTTCTCTCCCAGTCATTATCATGTAGCTAGGTCTGGAAACAACAAATGACACAGGGACAAGCTCAAGCTGACAGCGTGAATTAGGATTCTTAGGGTTAGGGATCTGGAATAAAAGAGTTGTTGACCTTAGTTTATAGATGTCCCTTGTTTGTGTCATATATAGAGGGCCCATGACAATGGGGTCACCTGCTTGGTTGCTGATTGCTTTTAGTTCATGTGTCCTGGGGCTCAAAGATGTCAGTTGAATGTAGTGCTAGTTTTGTGGGCTCTGTACATCTCACTGTATGGTTTGTTATATAACTAACTGGGACAAAATTAGGCACAAAGGAGTAGGAATAGTGTTTTCATCTGTTCCAAGGCCAGAACTCAGTAAGATGGGACCATACTGGGATTAGTATTGTGGTCAATGTTGAGGTTTGTATTTGGAGGTGCTGAAGATTTGTTACCAGTTCTTGGAGGCTCTGTCTTTGTATTGAGAATTGTGACTCGCTGACAGCCAATCCATCCCCAAGGGAGTGCCTGGTGTGGACGAGCCTGTTTCATGCAGCTGGGGTCCTGCCTTTGAGTGCATGTCAAGCCCACCAGAGGTGTCCCAGTTTCAAGATCTGCAATGGAGCAGAACTCCATGCAGCATTTCAAGATACAAATGAGCAAGACAATGGTACAGTGACATTTTCCAATCTCCATGCTTTCCCTAGTTATCCCTAAAATGGCATTCAGTTGTTGAGTACTGACCTTCAAGATTCCTCCCTTGGCAGAAGTGCCTCTCATAAATGGTAAATGTTAGTCTATAATTAGGGAGTCTGTAATCCATAGATTAGTGGCTCCATGCTCTAAAGTCTCCATCTGTTGTACACACGGAAATAATTATATCTCTAGTCTCAGTCCTGTTTCAGGCTTCTAAAATGGTTTTCACAGGATTTTCTTTGTTGTGCAAAGCAGCTTGTTCATGGCAGTCACTTGCTGTCCAGGCACTGGAGCAGATGTAGCACAATGGCCTCTTGTCAGTGTAGCACAAGCTATGGGATGCATTTCTGCCCAAGCAGGAGCAGGGCTTTGAAATGTTCAGACTTATCCCCCCCTCAATACAAAGCAGATGGCACATTGCCAGTTATTAGGGCTTTTGCTATGTTTAGACAATATCCCAAAGAATGGAAAATTGTTGCCATCCAAAGGGGCTACAGAAACAACCCAGAGACCTCCTAATGCTTAGCCAGGCTTCACTCTGGCCATGAGCACTTACCTTGCCTGCTCTGGCAGAAGCATAGTCTGGGACAGGGCTTAGTCCTTCACTTGCCGAAGTAATTTATGATAAAATACCAGACAAAATGGAGATGCCTCAAGGATGGCCCACACAGCTGCAACCTGGGGCCTCATCTGACCACCAGACACCCCACCTGGGGCAGGCTGATGTGCTGTCATGTACCAGGGACAGACTCACACCAGGCACGCCCATGGCTTGTCCCAGGACAGTCTGCAACTCCCTTGCATTGTCCCATTGTTTTATTGTCTTGTAGCTGAAGATAACTTGCAGCTGTCCCAGAGAAACACCCAGAGCATTCTGGATCCAAAATCTGGTGAAGAGTTCTTGTTACTGTCAACAAGAGGATCCCTTGGATGGCCATGCTTCCATGTGTACACAGGAGATGGCAAAACCAGACATAACAGTTGTTATAATACCTGGGCTTACCATTCTGAGCTGTATCTGTACATGATGCAGGTTTTCTTGCACTGTATCTTCATTCCATCAGCAGAGTACTCCTGTTTTACTCCAGCAGGCGTTCAGGCTGGGAGTTCATGCAGTAGCTTTTCTACACCCCAACTGATCCAATTCCCATTACCAGCAGTTTCCCTGAAATACATTTCTAATTTTATTAGAGATTTTTAGAAAAGTGAATGCCTCCTAGTTTGGTCACTGAGCTACTACTGAACTACTGAACTACTGTGTTGCACATCATTTGGTGTGAAGGATGTTTGTATGGGCAAATGATCTGTACCCCACAGCCTTATCCAGAGAGGATCTACAAAGTCCTTCTGAGCTGAGCTCATCCCACAGGCCCTGTAGCAAACATCTATTTTATATTGAATATGTTATCTTTAATTCTAAATTAGTGTATTTTAATATTAAATGTTCCTTACATTTTCTTCCAGTCAAAGGAAACAAGACTGCTTGGCTCAAGTTCTTTGCTTCACTCATTATTTGAAGATTATTTTGCAAGGGAAATGAACATGTTTGAACTAAATCTAGATCCAAATTTCTGTGTTTTGGACCCATTTAATGTGTTTCAGTGTTCTAAGAGCACTTTAAAGATATGAACTGCAGTTCTTGGGGACTGGATCTTGGGAGAGATAATGTTTGGGATTTTTTTAGTAAAGAATACATTAATGTGCTGGGCTATTCTGTAACAATCTGATATTCTTTAGCTTAGATTTCTTGAGTGTAAAAAGGATGAGATAGGTATAAATACCTGTCTACAAGTTTGCACTTCCAGATATGCTTTTCATTTACTTTATAAGATTTTCTTGACAATTTTCTTCCCAAAGGGCTGTTTGGCAGCGCACACAGCTCCCTGTGGCCTTGGACTGGAGGTACCGAGCATTTTGTCTCTGTGACATCAACTGCCCTGAAGTGCCGCTGTGTACTGCTGACCCACTCCTCAAAATGAAATTATTCTATAATTTAAAATTCATTTTAGGCAGAGAAACTGCAAAGATTTGATAGGGAGAGAGGCGATTCCAGAGTCTGAGCCTGTCAAGGGCCGAAGGTGGGGCGCAGACCCCCTCAGTGAAACAGAAGCGGGAGCGAGCCGCAGCCCTATAGCCGGTCACCGCCGTTATGGCTCTGGAGTTACGGTCACTCCCAAGGGTTACGGTCACTTCCCTGCGCTTCTAACGAGACATTTCCAAGCCGCTCTTTCCGCGCCCGGCTCGGTGTCCCCGCGCTGCCCTCTGGCGGCACACGCGGAGAGCGGGCCCCCGGCCCCGCCTCAGTCCCAGCCCCGCCTCGACTCCGACCCCGCCTCAGCCCCGGCCCCACCTCGGCCCCGCCTCAACTCCGGCCCCGCCCCGGCCCCGCCTCAGCCCTGGCCCCACTGAAGGCAGGGAGAGGCGGTTTTTCTATTTCAAACTGCGGCAAGAGCCTTCAAGAGCTCCCAGACCGTGCGCCGCGGACTCCAGAAAAGGCAGCAGCTTGCTCTTGTGTTTTGGTTTCTGCGCAGGCCTGGCAAACAGCAATTAATTAACCCTTGGCCCCCGCTGAGACCGCAACCTGCCGTCCCTTTTCCTAGTGATCGCTCCAGGACGTCGCTCACTCTTTAATCGATGTATTCCCCACGCCAATGTAACCCTCAACCCTCGCAGTGTCACAATCCCCCGCGCCCCAGCATGTGCCTCCGTGGCTCAGCTTGAACGTGATTCCTCTGAACAGACTCCAGATATGCTGAATATCTCTGTGAATGTAAAGCGGTACTTTTTAAAAAAAATGCTGCTGTTTTATTTTTTTATACAAACTAAAACACCAGAGGTCATTGAATCCTATATTAAATACATAAATTAAAAAATAACCATTCATAAAACTTTACATACAATAAGGATTCTCTCCTACACATTAATACATATAGTACAGATACATGTCCAGTGTTTATCAAAGGGTCATTCTCCCAAATAATTTACAATTTTGTTCTGGAATAGACAGCAAAAAAATCTGGAACAAAAAGTATATATAAAACCACAGAGGTGCTGATGTGAGAGAGGGCAGGGGAAGAGAAAACCCTTTGGATCACCAGCAGCCGTGTGTTTGTTCTCTTAGTCCTGCTCATGTCAGGAGAGCCTGGCCTGTTCAGTCCTCGTGGGATGCCACAGAACTGAAAGCTTTGGGTTTCAGAGGATGTTTTCCCACTGAGATGATGGTAGGGGGTTGGAAGATGAACACCACCTAAAAAAAACCCTCTCCATTGTCCTTCAGGAACATCAGTAAGAGAGGATGGAGCTGTGAGCCAGGCAAGAAGTACCATTTCCTTACTGCAACCCCAACTGCCTTAATTCATCTTACGTAACCAGGCCCTCATCTGAAGTGCTTAAATTCAAAAAATAGTCTTCAAAATCTCCCAACTTGGTCATTGGAAAAAAAAAAGCAGCAAGTCAAATTGTGGTCAAGCTGATTAGTACTACCTTCTGTGACTCACCTCCTGCTTTGGCGGGATGGATAGCCTGGAGTGCTGCTACTCCTGAACAGCCTCCAAGGGATGCATGGGAGAGATCCAGGGCTGTATTTGCTGTTCTCAAAAGCAGTAAATTGTTTTTTATTTTTCTTGTTGGTTTTGGGGAAGGGAGGTTGGCTGCAGTGACTAATCTGAGGGAGGATTCTCAATCCTTTGCTTCAATGAACATCATGAACAGAAGAAAGCCCAGGATTAACAGTCCAAGGACAGAGATGGGTCCAGGAAAAAGAATCAAAAAATTAATTGCCCAAGAAATGTGAAAATAAACCTGGACAAGTGTACCAGCTGTGGCAGCTAAACAATCTTGATTCAGTTCCCCATGCCTAGATTGAAGTAATACGTTTGTAAGGTATAGGAATAATTTCTATATACAATAGGGAATAGGTAAGTATATGCATATATATGTATATATATGTACATATACATATAGATACATGTATATATATATATATATATATATATACACAGACATTAATCTCATTTTGATCTAGCTGACAGCAGAAAGTTCGTATTAACTCATATCAGCAAGTGTGTTTTAAGCATGGCATGTGTTATGCTGCAAGGAGAATAAAGCAGTGGTGGTTCAGCTCCCTGGAGGGAAGAACAATGTTTGAAAAGTTTGCAGACCCAGGACTGCTGCAGTCAGACTACCAGCCCCCATCCCACCCTGAGCCCTTGGGAATGCAGTACCTGCATGCATATGTATACACACAGGAGTAAGGGGCTGCAGATTAGACAAAAAAGAGAAATTAAATAAGATAATAATTTACACTCAGGGAGTGTAAATTATGAAGCCTGCTACAAGACCAGTCAGGTATGTTGTGAAACTGTGTACTTCTATCTGTGCCTTAAAAACCTTCTGTACAATTGCCTGAAATAAACATTTCTAGGTTGTTTTTTTTAAACCAAACCAGTGGTTAGTTATTGCACCATCACTGAAACCAAGTGCTGCTCATTCTTCTGCAAGAACTCAGTACTTTAACTGCCAGCCCTAACACTGAGGAAAGCAGCCTGAAGGTGTGAAATTACCTGATGCTGCAACAGAGAAAAGAGTGAGGTGGGAAGAAGGAATAACCAGAGAGAAAGCCCCCTTGTGGTAGCTAACAACCTGTTAAGCTTCTCAGTGATCTCCAGCTGTCACAGGAGTGGGACCACTCTTCCACGGCCCAACTCCAGAGCTTCAAGACTGAACTCCTAGCTCATGGAAAGCACATGTCCATTTGGGTCAACCTCATTCACAGAATCTTCTGCTAGGGAAAAGGAATTTGAACATAAAGCATGCAATGTGCCTGCAGTCACATAACATATCTACCTACAAGCATATTTCTTTAAAAAATGAACCAGCAAACATACAAGCAGTTTGGCGCCATAACTCAATAAAACCCCTTGTCAGAACCAGTGTTTCAAGAGGATGTGGTCATTCTATAATTTAAATTAATTTTAAGGAGCAGGGAAAAAAAATCACTTGCTAATAACACCTACACTTTGATGGAAGGCTTAACACTATCTCCTGGCACTCAAGAAATAAGGATGTTAGCAGTCTTTGTGGAGAAACTGAGCCCAGAACTGCAATGCAGTTGGGCAAATGGACATTACTGATTAAAAGCTATTCTGGCCAAAAAAAAAAGGTATCTGTGAGGGGCAGGAATCATTGATACTAGAGGAACTTTCTCCATCCTCTGGCTAAGGAACTGCTTTTGATGTGCTGAGTTGCTCTGCCAAGTGACCTCAGTGCTTTCTGCCTCGGCTGCTTCACCTGTAAAAGTAAACAGGCAACCAAAGGAGAAGCTCTTTGAAAAACACTTTAAAAGCTTCTGATGTGCGTAAGATGTTGGTACATGTGATCCCTGCTTTGAAGGTGTTAAGTAATGCACAAGCTGTATTCTGGCCCTTAATTTTCTAGTTTGTAGTACAGAAATACATTTCTTCCAGTTATAATTAAGGTTCCATCGCAGAAGACAGAGCCTTGGAACCCAAAGTCTGAACAGATAGGACACCATTGCCCGGGAAATGAAACCAGAGGCACTGAGAAGTGCACTGTCAGTCCATCAGTGAGAAAGCGAGGGTGGGTGCAGCTGGCTGGACTGCTTCCCTCAGCACAGGACCCTCACAGTGATTGCTGCAGGCATTGTGCCCCTCAGAGATGTTTCTGAAAGAGTACTGGGGTGCATGGACCTATGACCTCAGGGAGGGACCACAGCCAGGTTCCATACTTTGAAATGAGAACTACTTTTAGTTACTCTTAACTGTGGAAAAATCTAAACAGACTAGCAATATTTCTTATTTGTAATAAGGTCGTGTTCATAAAGTTTTTCCCCATTTTTGGTCTATTTATCATTGATTAGGAAGCCAACTGACAAAGTCAGTTAACAAGCTGAACCAAAACATTTTTTCCAAGCTGGGACAAAACAGTTGGAAGCTGATGCTTTGTGAAGCACATCACATGGATAAGGGGATTAGCTTTCCTCCCTGCCCTGTCCTCCAACATTTATTTCTCAGAAGCTACTCTCTAGGTCCAATTCAGTGATCTTCAGTGGTTATTCTATGGTGAAACCAAGTACAGTCATTATTATCTCAATGGCAGTCTTTAAAGAGTATGAAAAGTATCTGACAATAGATAGGCTGTTCTTCATGGAGGGATGGTGGAGAGAGATAAGGCTTCAACTCCACTAGAAACCCTCCTTATGCCAGACACCCTCTTCTTCCATTCCTTGGCCAAGGCAGGTGGTGCTGTGTTATGATCTCAAGCACAAAACATGGTGACCTGTCCTGCCCATCCTGCAATAATCCAGACTGGTTTTATTTTTTTCCTTTCTTCTTTCCACATTGCAGCTGTCATTTGTTCCTGAGGTTAAAACCAAAGAGGGAGAGCAGGAGTCCCTGCAGCGAGAAAGCCACACACTTCAAATCAAGCACTCAGTTGTCAGCATCTCTTGAGTTTCTCCTACTCTCATGTGTTCATCTTTGATCCATTTGTCAGATGACAGGGTGACATTAAAATGATTGCCCTGCACAGCAGGAATAGATTTTTCTATTGTAACTTTGGTTCCATGCTCAAGACACACTGACTTGATCAGCTGAAAGTGGTTCCTTCCCTTTAAGTTCTTCCTAGGTGATGTAGGTTGTCAGTTTATTTTTCTTCCCTTTTTGTAATTTCAACATATGGGATTTCATTAGATGCAGCATATATCATAGCTTTAGACAGGAACTGTCAGGTAACAAATTTTGAGTGATGGCTTTAAAATACAAGGTGGTTGCAGTCTTGGCTACAGGTTGTTCATTTTTATACTTTTGAAAATAGGTGTAAACAATATTCTCTTCATCGAGGGGTGGAAGCATTTGCCTTTATAAGGACTTATCTGTGTGGTCGGGCACTCTGAAAGTTAAAAAAAAAAAAAGACCATCTCTATCAGATAAGGTGTAAGTTTGTAAGTTCCTCTACCTACCTATCCCAGCTTTGCCAAGATATAATCTATCAATCAGGAAGCTGAAAAGGTCAGTTCTTACAGCTATGAGTGTAAAACTGGTTTTGTCTGTATGAAAAGCATTTGTGAGAATTCCGTGTATTTTGCTAAGCTTGTCCATTTAAACCCCACAAAGTGCAACCTTGTGGTGCATAAAAGGTCCCATGAGCATCTTCACAGGAGTAGTATGCATAAGTTTCAACTACTCTGGAACCAAAGCTGCCTAAAATTGACCCGTAACAAGAGCCATGGCAGCAGTCAATATCCTTGGGGTCTCATAGCTAGCCTGGAATTTTGGCTAATGCAGCACTGAGACAAACAGAAACTGCTGCTCTTCTGAGAAAGCCTACTCTACCTATGGAAAAGAACTTTTGTTCTCAGGTCTGAGACCAGGAAAAAAAAGGGCATATTTTGTCTTTGTTATCTCAGCATACAAGCCTACATAGTAAAATTCACTGGGTGCAAAATCCACACAGACCACACCTCCTTATGTGATCACAAATAAGTGAATACATATGTTCACAAGCAAAGAGAAAATGCAGGTAGGAAAATCCCACATAAACAGGAATTAGAGAGCTTCTGGTCTGGATACTGTATCTGCTGCACATGGTTTCCTTTATTTGCACATTCTTGTCCTTTGTTATTTCAGTATGGCAGTGAGTCAGTCCTTTGTTCACTGTGAGTCAGAAGGAAACCAGAAACTATCATCTGTAACCACACTGTGAGTTTCTCTCTGCTGGTTAAAAGATTGGGAAAGGATAAACTGCACCAAGGCATGAACAAAACCAAAGACATCTCATCATTAAGTGGCTCCCTAGGATGAGCTCGGCTTTTTGTTTGTTTTGTCAGGGATCTATCTGAAGTCCCTCACAAGGCTAAGACAGTTCACTTGCATCCAGTGGAAGTAAAGCAATTTTGCAATAGATATAGTATATTATATATATGACAATACATATAGCTCAATAGTTATAAGAAGAAATGCTGATGGCACACTCCCCATGCTATGCTCATCTTTGCTGAATTAAATCACCTGGGTAGGCAGGTGTTTTTTAATGCCAATGGACAAAACAAGTCGGTGTTAGTTATTCTCTTCAATTCCATGTATTCCTGCCTCGGAAAATATGACTTTGCTAAAATCCCTCTCCATCTTGCCAACACCATTCCCAAAGTGCTTGTGTCTGGAGATTTCCCCTCAGATATTGAGGGGAGAGGATCCCACAGAGGAAAATACAGGGGTGAAGGCAGGGGATGAGGAGCTTACCATTACCTTGTTTTTGAGGAACTGCTACAAGACTTGATGCTTTGCACCTGTGGAGTGACTGGCCTTGGTAAAACACTCTACAGGTATCATGCGTGCTGTGATGCTGGGCCTGCTGCAGCTGTCTTTACAGTTCAAGGGAGTTCACAGCAGTGCAGATTCTCTGGAAAAGCATTGAGTTTATATATCCCCCACACACACCTCACCCATAAGATTTTTCCACTTTCATAATCAATGTCGATTCTCTAAATCACTGTATCTCCACCACTGTCATGGCTCCTTCCTGTGTCACTCAGCTCACCATAACCTGTCTTGTTGGTCCCTATCTGATGTTCATAAAGCCAAATATGCAAAAGCAGGATGGGAAAAACAAAAGAATCCTTCATCTCCTGGGTAGTCCTAGGAGTGCCACAACTGCCTAGCAGGCTTTCTGGGGCTGTAAACCACATTTCAGCTCCTGCTGATTCTTCTCATCTTCTCTGTGGGGAACTGGACTCCCATGTGCTCCAGGGACCAGCCATTATGGAGCAACACTGAATTCAATGAGTGAAACTCATCTTGGCATTGCACTTAGAGCAGCCTTCCTGAACTCAAGTGCTCCCAAAAGGATTTACACCTATTAAACCTTAGATGTTATGTAAAAACAGAGGAAAACCCATTGAAGGGAGTTGGGCCAGAATGGGGGGTGGAGGGTGGGGACAGAATGGGCATGGGGAGGGAAGTGAAGTCTTGACACAATCTCTAAGTGACCCACGTAAATTCCTGTGCAATAACATCAGTCAGTTGTGCAGCTGGGAGCGTTGTGTCACCCCTAAGACAGCACAGAAATATTTATGCTGTTTTGACTATTAGCCCTGTTCAAGGAACACGACAGCAAGGTGTGCACCAGCTCAGTGGAGAGCGAGAGCTGAACAGGACCCAGCAGCCCATGGAGGCACGATGACTCCAAGTGAAAAATAGTAGACCTCCTACAACTTAGCAAAAATAGAGACTTCTGACCTTAAGCACCTCATTAGCTTTTCTAACAAGCCAACACCTGCCCTCAAATTAGGCCAAAAGGACATGTTATCAGCAAATGGTATTAGGAGATTGGTACTGGTAAAACTGGGGTGTATAAGCTTCTCACCAATTCTGTAGCTGTACTAGAAGAGGCAAATACTCACTAGAGAACCAACGCCATACCCACTCTGGTGGAAAATGTAGGTGCAAACTGTATGTACAGAAAACTCTGAACCTCTTATTGCCCAAGTTTTTCTCATATGCTGCACAGTTATTCTAGTGGTGATAGGAACTGAAAAAGGACGACCATACAGGCAAATGGAAAAAAAATCATGCAGACAGGCTCTTCCAAATGTCACTACCACTTCCTGTGATTTTTTCAAGGTGCACCTTAAATTCAAGAATTTTTTTTTATTTGGAATCTCTGTCTAGGTTGACTGCTTGTTCTGGACTCATGATTCTGTGGTACAGCGAAAGACACAGTCATATAAAGTTATTTGCTATTACTGTGTACTGTGAAAATCTTGGCTTCTTAAAATTATTCTGTCCTTTATTTGGTTGCTTCAGAAGAATTTCTGATTTTTTTTCTCCATTATGAATAACCAAGAGACTGTAAAGTCAAACTTTCACCAGTCACAGCCACTTAAAACATCTGTACCATGGTTCTCAGAAATCCTGCAGTAGGAATACAATCAAGTATACCGTCATAACTTAATGTGTTTCATGATCACTGGATCAAGGCAGTATGTTTTAAGCAGCAGCAACTTGATAATGCTATTATTGACTGTTGTTTACAAGAGCTGTGATCACAGATCTGTCCACATTTCTCCTAATTCTTCTCTATCAGTTTTTCCCCATTCAAGCCAACCTCCATGTACATTGCTGCCTCAGCCTGTGCAAACATTCATTTTGAGGTCTGGCCGAACAAGGATGCAAGGATTCCAGCTGATGTGGATAATTCTGAGAGTTGTCTCTGCACCAGCAGAAAACTGCAAATGAAAGCTTTGATCTAGTTGAAATGAAGAACAAGGTAGGGGCTCTTCTTTAAAGGGAAAAGGAAAACCCACCGAACTGGACCTATGCCACTTAATTATAACCAATATCTTGAATTGTATCTGGAAGCAAAAAATGAGCTGGTACAAATGGTGGAAGGGCATGGCAGAACATCTTTCACACATTTTGTATCTCAGCTTGTCTCAAATGGAAAGCAGAGGAATTATTCATTGACACAAGTGAAACCAGAGCCAAGAGAGAATGAGAAATTTAATGGTATGGATCTGTCCCCAAATCAGAAAATTATGCTCTGTCATTACATGCCCTTGAGACTTTAACATTATGTTTTCTAGCCTATGTTCTACTTTTGTTGTCCTGGATCAAAAGAAAAATTGTCCTAGCCCAGCATCCTTGTTCTGGAAGTGGCTAGCCACAGAGAAAAATGGGACCATTATAGTTCTCTGATTTATTTCCCCATCTTCACATTACTTTTTGAACTCTGTACTTTCAGCTAAGCATACTGCGTTAAGTATACTGTGACAGACCTCTTTACAACCTGTATCCTTAACTATAAATTTTGTTTACATTAAGCTTATCACATGGTAATTGTTTGTATTATACAGTGAATAGCAAGCGGTATGTCTGTCTGTCCATCCGTTCTATGACAAATTTTTTAGACCTCTCCAATACCTCCTTTTATCAGTGTCACTTCCTGAGCCAGAAAAATCCTTCCATTTCTCTGTCTCTCCCTTCCTGTCTCTCAGCAGCTGATCATTCTTCCTTGCCCTTCTTTGTATTTTTCCTGCTGCTGGACACAGAGCTCTACCTGTTTTAAAATCCTTCCTGAGTGTTAGTTCAGAGTGTGTTTACAGTGAAGGTTATTTTAACTGTTTTCCATCTGCATCCCTTTGCAAACATCAACAATGAATTTCCCCTGCAATTCCCTTGGCTTTTTGATACTGTGAAATTCCTTGTTAGCTTTTATTTTTGCAATTATGAGTAGCACAATATCACCAGCACTCAGCAGTATGACAACCCCCTACTGTGAACTATTACAAATTGACAACAACCTGCTGCATTTGCTGACTCCAAACATCCACAAGAATACACAAGGATGTGATCCTCCGCTCTGTGCGAGAAGTGCTAGCTTTGAGGAAATAAATAAAAGAGTCTTACCTTTCCAAGAGGCACATTGACATCAAGGCCAAAGAATAAAGGCAAGAGAGAAGAACAAGAATAGAAACAGAAACTGCAGAAGAAAAATAAGACTGTGTAAAAATGAAAAGTAATGGCATTGTAAGCATCAGAATTATTTTTGCACTCTGTAGAACAGTTAGAATATCTATTCATTCAGAAAACATTGTTATTTCCCTCATTACATCTGTAAGTACCACACCACCTTCCAGGCTTAGAAAACAGATCCCAATAATTTTGAGAATATCTATTAATTCAGAAAACACTGTTATTTCCCTCATTACATCTGTAAGTACCACACCACCTTCCAGGCTTAGAAAACAGATCCCAATAATTTTGGTGATGGATTACAATTACCACCACACTGAAAGCCTTAGGTGTAACTGTCACATCATGATACCCCATGGGCTGACAAGTCATAAAGCTGGATATCAAAAATAGCATGCATAGTATTTCTAAGTATGTTAAAAAACAGTGGCTGCAATCCATGCTAGAAATAGCCTGGATATAAAAAAAATATATATATATATATTTGTACACATGTACGTAGGTTTATAGGTATGTACACACACAGAGCTCAAACAGTCACCATTACATGTTGAATAATGTAACGTCTTTTAAGATTAAAGTCTGTATCTAGTGACAGAAACTGAAAAGAAAGGACTGTGGACCATCACCAACAGGTGCAGCTGGCAGAGAAAACTGGATCACTACTTTAAAAACAAAGTTCATCAGTGTGCTTCCGAAGCATAACAGAACCAACCTTTTCCTCCAGATCCTTAATTTGTCTCTTCTGGATGTCAGTTTTATCTTCTAAATCTCGGATCCTCTGGAAATCAGAAAAGAAAGCATCTACACTAAATTCTCAGTAAATCTGTCCCACTGTACAAGGAGCTTAATGTTCCAAGTGCCAGAAGTCTAGAAATCAACAAATCCACTTCTGTGGCAGGGATAATCTTGAGTCCTACTGTGACTCCATCCACTCATCCCACCAAACCACCACAGCTTTAC
Organism: Argya squamiceps; assembly: GCA_037834095.1. Classification (NCBI taxonomy): domain Eukaryota; kingdom Metazoa; phylum Chordata; class Aves; order Passeriformes; family Leiothrichidae; genus Argya; species Argya squamiceps. The sequence goes on from JBBMKD010000034.1 coordinate 18,136,824, forward strand.
CATGTGTGCAACTGCTTAAAATATGATCCTGCATATATGTAACTGGATCCTTAAATGCTGGAAATTAGTATCAATGATTAATCTCATCTCAGACAGAATTCTAGATGAAAACTTTAGGCTAGAATTTTAGAACTCAAAATATACCAAAACGATCTTGCACAAGCTAGTATCACGTGTGCTTGCATGCACAGAAAAAAAAAGTATGAGATAATTCAAAGAGCTAGGTGCCAGGTTCCCTCATGGCCTAGAGCTTGCCTAGATTGGAGCTCAGATTGTGTTCTTACACAGAGAGGCTGAATCGATACCACATGTGTGTGGTTCCTTCTTCTTACCTGATGAGCCTGCTGGAGCAGCTCCATCCTCTCCTGAAGAATCTGGCAATCATATTCTCTGCTTTTCCTCAGCATCTGACGTCTTAGCTTTTCTACTGCTGTCCGCAGCTCTTCCTGCTGTTTTTCAGTGAGTAGTTCCCCAAACTTTATCACTGTTTCTTGCTGCAAAGCATTGTACAAGGTGGCTTCAAGCTCCTGGATCCTCTGGTTGATGCAATACCAAAAGTCAATTAGAGATGAAACATGGTTTAAACCACATTGGGAACTGGGGGATTGGTGGCAGATTCAGGCCCCTGCATAAGAGGCAGTCCCTGTGCTAAAGTGCACAAAACTAAAAAACTGAACTCGGAAAATGGTTCCATGTTCTGAAAAAAAGGATAGGAACTTTCATTTTTAAAATATTTTAATATTAATTTTCACTGAAATCCTTCACTTTTACTCTTTTTTATGGAGTTACAGAGATAGAGTTGGATAGAATTTTCAAATATGAAGTCTAAATTATTTCACCAATTCTAAAATTTCCACCTATTGCTCAAAAAACTCCAGCTGGACAAGCTGACATTAATGAGCAGTACCTGCCTTAAACTGACAAGAGTTTCAGACTTCAGGAGATGTGCCTTTTTATGACATGAAAAGGCAAGATATTGTGTTGAAGCTGTGCAGATTGCATGCTAGTATATTAGAAGAATGAGGAAAGAACAAATTTAAAAAACACCAGTGCTAACAAAAAAGAAAAAATCTCTCCTCCTGATTCAACAAGAGTCTGTGTCCTTTTGCAAAGTTGCCCAGTATGTGCTGCAGAATTTCCTTTGTACATACCATGTATGCTTGGTCAAGAGCTTGCTTCCTGTAGTCTAATTCTTCCTCCAAATAACCTTTTATTTTGCAAAATTGCTCCTACAATGAAGGATCATTTGGACAGAGAAACAAATTAGTTACTCCAAATACTTTAGGAAGTTTTTTCAGATCATTTACAGATATCTAATTCAGCAGGATGAGGAGACTGGTTTTCAACTGATGTTCGGCAGAGTTTTATTAGTATCTGACTCAGCTAGAAAAGAAAGAAGGGCAAATAGCTGTAGATTGCTCTTGTAGGTAAATACATCTGATCTACATGGAACTAAATCCATCCTCTCTGCTGACTTCAGTGGTATTGCTTGGCATTTCAGTAGTGAAATTTACAGTGTTCTGTGTGATTTTTCTAAAGATACTTCCTCTGGCATCAGGAATTACTCTTGTTGTGCCTTCTCTTATTTTGGAAGAGATGTAGAAGTGGACTAAACTAAACAGGAACTAACTAGACATTCACATTCCTTGGGGGCAGCTGCTGTGCTTTAACTTTTCAATCCACCTTAAATTGAACAGACTTAAGTACAGACATTCCACAGGAATAAAACACAAGCTACTACAGCTGTCTAATAATTATAGTTATGTTTGTTCATCTTGTAGGCTATTGCCATTAACTTGAATAAGAACAGGGTAAGTTACTAACTTTAGTTAGTATGTAATGAAAGCCAACTGTGTTATTATTCAATTCAATCATTTATCACATGCTGGTCCTGAATAAAATGCAATACAGCAGCTGATGTTTGGGCTGTGAATCTTATGAGACAAATAATGCATGCTGCTCTGAAAATCATTGAGAAACCTTTGAACCCTCTGTACTTATTAATAAACAGTCATCCTCACAGAAAGAGAGAGGAATTTTTAAAATTTTTACTATTTCTGTTACTGTTATTCTGCTGTTGCATGTGAACTGGACCAGGAACAATTTTATGGATTCACCAATAATCAGAGAAATGCTGCATAGTTCATTTGCCAATAGACTTTCCTAGTTATTTTTTTGGCCCATCAAGTAAGTGTGACACAATCAGTGTTCCTAAAATGTGGAGTAAGGAAAGTTTTCTTACCATATCACTTTCCAGTTCCATCATCTTCTGATGCAGAGCAGCTTCAGCTCCCTCAATCTGCTGGATCCACTGGAGAGAAGACAATGAGACCTGTAACCTGCTGTGTTTTCTAGCACACAAGCAGTGGCAAGTGGGATATCTACAGTATCTTGTTAGTCTGTTTTTAGCAGCCTATTGCTAGTGCTGGGCTCATCTTGAGGCTGTTTGTGACAGAGGCAGCCATGATGTCTGCAGGGAGCACTTGGCAGGGAAGCAGCAAGAGAATTACCACTGCTGGGTCACTGGAAGATGGAAAAGCATGCATGCCCTTGGATGGACAAGGAACCCATTTCACCCCATGGATAAAGGCCCACAAAGGGCCTACACCATCTCAAAAATAGCTTAGTTGGCTTTATGGCAGTTCTGTTTGCAGAGGAGGCATTGTTGAACAGAGTCCTTGGAAACTGTCATGTTGAAAAAACTGTCTGCTGCATTTGACCCTTAGAAACCAACCTCCACTTTCTTAATTTTTGAAACAAGGAATGTAGACACATACTTTTAGTGAAATTTTGGCATACAGATCCCTTTGGAAGCTTTAGAAATCTCAGGACTGTAAATCCTGAACTTTATCTAATTACAGCTTAAATTTTTGTTGATTTCTCATTCAGTTTTCAATTGCAAGTTTTGTTTCATATTATTTTTGTATTTGTAATTTTTTCTACTGCACAGCTTGGGCCACCTCAGTTTGATATTTTTGCTGCTTCAGCAAGGTGCTTGGGACTGTGCTGACAAAGTTTATTTTATTTGGGGAATCACTCCCAAGATTAGAAAGTTTAACAATACTGATGACAACAACAGGGCAGAAAATGTGTTAGATGAGGCTTTAGATAACACGTGAGAAAAGCAAGCACACAATTTACCTTTTCTGCCAAGGACAATACCGTGGAAGCCTGAATTATGGCCACTTGTTCTTCATTCCTTAAATTCTGTGAAGATAAAGATAGGAAAGAGGAAAACTGGCAGCGGTGTCCTGCATGAATAAAGACAATCCAGCCTACAAAACAGGTCCGTAGTTTTCAGAGGATCTCTGTAGTACTGAGTATTCAGTTTCCATCGAAATACTCAATCTGTTAACATATTAAGAAGACCACTACTTTTGCCTTTCTACATGATATGGATTAACTGTATCATTCATTCCATTACACCTTAAGAGAAATGTAAACTAAAATAAGAACCATTTGTTTATCTTTGTGCTAGTTTTATAAAGCTGAATTTCCATTAAAGCTTTTGTAAAAACAGTACAGATTTATATCAGCACATGAACAGACAATAATGATTCTTTGTTTTTATTTCTTATAAACTTTTTAAAGATGTATCTAATGTTGGCCAGAGATACAGATCTCTTTTATGTGGGCAGCTATGTGCTTTTAGCCACAGGGAATTTGATAATTCTTGCCTATTTATGAAACTGTTAAAAAGAATACTAGTCCTGATGAAGAGTGGTTTACTCAGACTGCCAAATTCATTCATGTGTTTTCCTGAGTGAATGGGGTGCAGTTGGGCCCAGTCCCAAATATTAGTAGTCTTTGGACATTCTTCCCAGTCTGCTAAACCATATGTAACAGATGCATAATTTAACAAGTATCTTAGAAAACAGACATAATTATACACATCACTCACTGCACCATACAAAATGCAGCTTGTAAAGAGAAAATATCTCCCATTTCAACTTACCCCATTATCACCTAGGATGTCTAACTGCTTTATAAGGTCTGGGATGCTGACATCCTGCAAAGAGAGAGGAAGATAAAGGCATGGCATGCACTTTTTATCAAGGCTGCAATATCCATCTAGCCTATGAACCACATAGAAGTCATCTATTTAGTTTTATCCTACGGAAATTGATTTCAGTTGCCTTTCAGCCAGATTTTATCATTATGGTGAGAATTTTGAGTCTAATTGAACTGTGTCTGTCACCACACTCTTACATTAGACTCAATTTAAATACCTGAAGTTTAGTGAAGTTATTTGTAATGGATTATATGGGTGGCACCCACCACTCCTGTAGGGAGAAGCATTGCTTTACACAACTGACCTACCTTAACCCCTTCCTTCATGCAGTAGATCTGTAGAGCACTCACACCATCTGAGAACGGGTGAATCTGGAGATTAAATGGTGGGGACCGCCTCTCTCTTTCCTGCAAATAAATTGAAAATGTGCCAGAGAATCTGTTAGAATGAAGGAGATGCACACAGAAAATGCCATAGCTGCTGTTTATATCATGCTTCACTTGCAAATCCTACCTCCTCATTTTACAAGCCAAGGAAAGAAACATCTAGACCCAGTCTGAAAAAGTGACCCAAGTGGGACAGGATCCTAAACCCAAGGTAACTGTTTTAACAGGAGATTATGTCAATTATAAAATTATGTCAATTTGCAAACTGGCTGTGGAAAGGCTGTCACCTAGCTAAGAGTCAAGTGACTTGTTTTATAAAGTGTTGAACAACTATACATCATTGTAGATATTCCCTTTAAAAAGGGGTGTTTGACTTTAGACTATTGGGAGACAGATTACACATTTTCCTCATGCCAGTATGCTGTACATTCTAACATCTGTGGAAAATAACATGTTCATTCAAAAAAACCTGATCAACTTAGCTATTTATACACCTTTATTGCTTAAAATTTACAAATATTTGTACTATTTGTCCAAAACTATAAACAGTTTTAAAGGACCAGAGACAAAAAAAATATTGAAGATGCTCTTTCTCATTCCTTTCAGATATTCAGGCAAGCACAGAAGTGAAGATTAAACTTCACTTTCTCATTTTTGGTTTATGAACATGTTCAGTTCATAAATTTGATCAGTTCAGCTCCCTGCCATATGGAGACACATCTGTCAGGTAAAACTGTGGGACAGTTCTATGAGTAAGGGGCAAGTCTGACACAGCAAAAATTTATGAGACCCAGGAAAGGCTCTGTGGCAAATGTATTTGGCCTTGGACAGCAACGGAAAAGAACAAATAGAAAATGAACCAGCTTATACTGGTGAAGACAGCATGAACCAGCTTATACTGGTGAAGTTTTGGTTGACTGGCACTCCAAAGAAGAGCCTGTAACTAGAGGCACTCTGGGAAGAGGGAGCTTGAGGTCCTGCAGAGGCTTCTGAAGCTCCTGCATCAATGTCACCTGAGAGACTATTTGTACCCACTACAGGTCATGGGAGAGCTGCTGAACAGGGAACGTGTCCAGTGCCTGCAAAAGGAACAGCACTTGCACATCAGCAGAAAGGCTTCTACAAGTATTAGAAAAATCATGCCCACAGACGTGGCAACTAAGAGGCACACTCATGTAATCAGCTAAGCTTACCTGTGCACACTGGGCACCTGGCTCAGGGAGAAGTGAACCAGCTGGGTATGGTGCTCACTATTTACTATTACTACCCAGGATACCAGAGCTGAAATTACTTCAGCTTACAATTAAAAATGCTGGGCCTGATTTGTTACTCTGTTTTATTGCTACAACACTTAGGTAAACCCTTGATTAAAGCTGGTGTCCAGTGCAAGTGCAGTCATTTAATTTTCTACCAGCCCTACTGCAAGAAGTACATCCATCACCTCCAGCTCAAGGTTGCGGAACTCCAGCAGCTCATTCTGGTCTCGCGCATCCTGCAGCTCCTGTTGCAGACGGTTGTTTTCTGCTTCCGTTTTCTCTATCTAACAGAAATATGTTAAATCATGACCTGTGTGACTGTTACAGGAACCACAAAGTGTTTGGTGAGTAGTAGTTGAGATAGCATAGGCTGTGCAAAATCTAAACCCTTAAGATGTCTCACAGGATTCAGACAACCCTTCTGAGTGAACATGCAAACCTTTGGAATGTACCTTGTCTAAAAGCTCTTGGTTCCTCTTAATGAAAAGCTGCTTGTCTTCCACCCAGTGTGAGTCCTGTTGAATGAAGCAGTAGTATTACAGAATAATCAAATTCCATGAGGCTGGGCACATTTATTGAAAATCGGAGCCACAATATTCAGGCTTTCACATCCTACAGGAACAAGCTGTCTTTTACAGAACAACATTTTAAGTTTACCAAGATGTAGCAAGGCTTCCGAACTTGCCAGATCTGCTTGTTTACTGACTGGCAACATTACATCTCATGGAAGTTTACAACTGAAATTGTGCTAGGCATTTTATAAGCAGAGCAGGTAAGATACCAAATAGGGAAAAAATCACACAAGAATTACTTACTTGCCCTTTCTGAGCCAAAGTTTTCTCCAGATCCTCTATTTTGGCTTTATACCTCTGGACTTCAGCTTGAAGTTGCTCCTGAGCCTGTTGAAGTCAGACGTCACATTAAAGAGTAACAAAACCAGCAATGTGACTGGTATTAAAAGGAAACCAAAACCAGCAGAGCCTGGGTTCATGCTGTCAATTCCACAGAGTGAGCAACCGTTAGAAAGATTCTGACTCAGTGATGTTCTGTACCACCCCTTAGACTGGCACACAGTCCCTAAATTACCTAAATCCTTAAATTACCTATATCCCTAAATTACAAAAAAAGTGCTTAGTAGATCAGAGTGGTAATAGGTAGTGGGAAGAGGCAATTTTAACTGCCAGGGAGGTTTTCAAGAACTGACTCAACTAAGTACTAAACAAACTGGTATGATCTCACAGCTGACTGCTTTGAGCAGGAATTTGGGCTGGAGACTGCCTGAGGTGCCTTCAGCCTGAATTCTATAATGTTATTAGAGGGACAACATTTTTAGCCTTGGAAGGTTTACTGTAGCCTAACATTAAAATTTGAATGTAATTTGCATTTCTTTGTTAGAAACATTCACATGTTCCTAAAGTTGGTGCAATGTGTGGCTTTGTGAAAACCCACAGGCCTTCATTTGCCTTTAACATCCAACCCCATCACATCTAGGCAAATGATGAGAAAACCCTCGTGATTCCATGTCAGGCTGCAGAGTTGTCTGCTTTGGCATGCCTGCCTGACTGCAGGTTCAGGTGGAGGACAGCTTCCTGTAAACTGAACGATTGTGTCCATTCTTAACAGTCACTCTCTTTAAAAATGTACTCAGTAAACAAGTGAACAGACATTTCTCAGTGTTATGGATGCTGTGTGTAGCTCCATTCCATTGCATGTCCCTTTGAGGGGTTTTTCTTGTCCTGACAGCAACAAAATACTGTTACTCTCAAACAACTACTGACCCTGGCTTCTCTTTCAGCATCTATGACCCCTCCTGTCTGTTCCTGCAGCAGTGCATACGCTCTCTGCAGGGCCTGGTACTCCTTTGTCAGCTGTCGAAACCGCAGCTCTGACTCTTCTGCTGCTAAACCCTGAAGAATAAGAAGGGACATGTATAAGCCATTGAGAAAAAGCACTGTCAAAGCAAAGAATGCAAATGTGATTTGTTAAGCACAGCAGTTGGTTTACAGTTGGTCTTGACTCAAATAGCTTTTTGGATCACAGTGAATTTGCTGTGATCTGAATTAAAAAATGGGGAGATTATACAACATTTGTATCACAGTATCAGCTGAGTTGGAAGGGACCTACAAGGATCACCGAGTCCAACTCCTGGCCCTGCAAAGCATCATCTCCAAGAGTCACTTCTTGAAGTCTGTCAAACTTGGTGCTGTGACCACTTCCCTGGGGAGACTGTACCAGTGCCCAACCATTCTTTGGGTGAAGAAGCTTTCTCTAATATCCAAACTAAACCTCCCCTGATACAACCTCAGGCCATTCCCTTGGGCCCTGTTACTGGTCACCACAGAGAAGAGATCAGTGTCTGTCCCTCCTCCTGCCCTCATGAGGAAGTGGTAGACTGCCATGAGATCTCCCCTCAGTCTCTTCTCCGGGCTGAGTAGACCAAGTGACCCTAGTTGCTCCTCATACAACTTCCCCTCAAAGCCCTTCACCATCACTGCTGTTCTCCTTTGAAGGCTCTATAACAATTTAATATTTTTCTTATATTGTGGCACCCAAAACTATTGTGTCCTTGCACACAATATCCAAGGTGAAGCCATCGCAGAGCAGAGCAGGACAATCCCTTCCCTTGACTGGCTGCCAATGCTGGGCCCAATGCCCCTCCAGACATGGGTGGCTCCCCTGGCTGCCAGGGCACTGCTGACTCCTATTCAACTTTCAACCCCTGAGTCCCTTTCCAGGTGCTGCTTTCCAGCATCCCATTCCCCAGTCCGTCTGTAGCTCCAGGGTTGCCCCATCCCAGGTGCAGAATCTGGCACTTTCCCCTGTTGAACTTCATCTGGTTGGTGATGGCCCAGCCCTCTGATTTGTTGAGGTATCTCTGCAGGGCCCCCCTGCCTTGGAGGGAGTCAAATAGCTCATCCCTATTTTGTATCACCTGAGAACTTGCCCAGTATCTCTTCTAGTCCTGTGTCCAAGTCATTTCTGATGAAACTGAAGAACACAGGGCCTCAGATGCAGCCCTGCAAATCCCCACTAGTGACAGGTCACCAGTATGATGTCATGCCATTCACTATAACTCTTTAATATGTCTTTAAGCTAAAAGAAATTTGATAGGTTTGTTTCCTTGAAAGGGGAGAGGAAAAAAATCACTTCAAATTGCAGGGTAGTCATAGCTGTAGACTCTATGGACTAGATTGTGGAAGAAAGTCTCAGCATTTCAGTATATGAGTAATCAAAATTAAGGTCAAACTTAAGAAGTACCTATAACTCAGTATGCACTACAAAAACCTAAGTGTTCTTGAGAGCCTGACCACTTGTTTCGAAAGCCATCATCTCATGAAAACCTGTAACTTGTCTGTGGAAAGAGTCAGACCTTACCTCATCCAGATCGTCGTCTGGGGTTGCTGGTGTCCTGTCCGTTCTATATGAGGCCACAGAGGATGTTTCAGAGTCCATAGAATCATCATCATACCCAAAAACTGTATCCACCACGTGTCTCTATAGAAGGAAAAACATAATTTCTGAACCTTCACGTAAACTTGTACCACGTGCTCTGAAGAGGGGCAGAGGGGGCAGTTGTTAGTTACTTAGAAAGATGAGGTGTGAAAAATGAACAATGGACTACCCCTGCAATTACCATCTTCAAACAAACTCAAAGGAAACCCACTGAAGATTGTCTTGTGCTGGTGGAGAATAAGTTTGTTGAATAATTTTTCTGAGGGTCTGCCTCAGTCTAATTGTAAAACATAATGTGAGCAGCAACATGCCAGAGGAAAAGTCTCTGCCCTTGCAGGAAGGCAGGAGACTTGTTTGTTAACCACAAAGCTTTTCAGAAGACATTTATCAACATGCAGATTAGTGTGCAAAGGAGTGTCCTTCCATAAGGAGCTGGAAACACATGTAGAATAGGAAGCCCTCCTTCTTCTCTCACAGACACTGCTGATACTTTTAAAGTCTGGTGCTTCTCTTGCTGATACTGCTGTTGGACCATGCGAGTGAAAGCTATGCTAATACAAAACTAATATGAAGGAACTTTTATTGCATCTTTCCAGGACTACAGTAACTGCCACATTATGAACAATTCCTCATGCTCCACAGTTTGGCTGTATGCCTGACACCTCGCTATTGCCAATCTCGTAGCTGAGTAAAATCAAATGAAAACTGAGATGCATCCTGTGAAGACACAGATGCTTGACCCTGCAGGCTTGATTTCAGGGTACAGATCTGAGCATTTAAATACTTGGCTTATAGATAATTCTGAAGACAAACTGATCGACAAGCAATTAGAATGCACTTTTTCTTAGCAACATCTTTCACTTTGCTCACAGGCTAAAACCTTCTAAACCTGGAGTTTGAATCACACAAAAAACATGTACCAAAGATGTCAATTAGCTTTTGCATATATCATAATTTTTGCTCATTGTGTTGTCAAGTGAAGACAATTGTCATATTCTCCAGTGTTATAATCTCTAGTTTAGAAATAAAATTCACTGATGAAAATACTATTCAGTCCTTGTGTCTGCTGCACACCACTTAATGACCCACGTAAAAACAATGTGAAGACACAGCTAGGATTTACTAGTCTGAAATTCCCAGTGTGTAGACAGTGCTGCGTTACTTTCACAGAACACAGCTGATGCACTAAGGGATGTCCTTGGAGGACTGAGTGCAACCAAGCAACCAGTATTTCCACTTTTTGGAGGTGGGACATAGACATTGCAAAGTCATGTTTCACATCTAGCTGATAAAGGGTCTATGCAAACCGCTCCTGACTACTCAGCTCTAAAATTGTAAATTATACCAGCTTTGGACTTAACTCAATTCAGGTACAAAGATTCGTCAAAGACATATGAAACTGAGCAGAAGAGAATGACACAGTATCTCAGGTAGAAATTTCCACCTGAAGAATGGAGATGCACAAGGATTCAGCTTTAGCCTGTATGTGCTGTGAAAAATGGATCACAGAAAAAAATGGAAGGTCTCTGATAAGGTAAACACCTCTCAGCATAACAGACCCTGAAACCAATACTTATAGAAACCAAATGGAATGACAATTATTACTACTGGGGGGGAGGGCAGGGGAAGGACGACAGATGGGACAGAAGCCCCATTTTGCTGCACACCTTTAACAGAATTTCAAAGTGGATTTAAAAGCTCTCCCAAAGTAAGGAATTTATAAACCTGATCACTAAACCAGATTGTTATAATCCACAAAGCTCTCTTTAATCAGATTGCTAAAGTGTGTTTTCCTACACAGCCTACTTGAACACTGCAAATGAGAAACAATTTTTCATTTTACCTTGATTGGTTTTGAGCTCCTTTTATGCTTTCTCCGACGAATGAGTTTCTCCCTGTCCTGGAAAGATTAAAAAGTTACTCTCTCTTCTCTTCTTTGCAGCTGTTAGATAGCCAAATATACAGAGGAAATAAATAATAGAAGTTCCAGTGACACCCTCCATATGTTCAAACAGGAATCCGATTCCAGATAGAAGGGAGAATTCGTATCCAAATCTGTATGTGTGTCAGTTGAAAACCACCTGAAAAAAGCCCTTGTCCATGTGCCCTGAGCAGCCGTCAAACAACAGGAGCTGATGGATTGCCCTCTAAAATCACTGGGAGGCCTGGTGCATGGATTTGGGCATTGTACAAGGGGCTGTCTGCCTTCCCTGATGAGGAGATGCTGCCTCTGTCTCAAAGTCATTAAATGATGGGAGTGTTGATCTCACCATTCCTAGCAATGTCTCAGAAAAGACAACAGCCTGTTTTGGAATCTTTTCCTTCTCCTCAGTATCATAATACAAAGTCTGCTGACAAAGGAATTGTCAGCATTAAATGACAGAACTTGAAACCCACTGTCTAGCTGTACATGCTTTTCCAGCACATGATACTGTTGCAGCAGCCCTCTTGTTAGAAGGTAGAAATGAGCCAAGACACAGAATTCTTGATATCACAGCATGAAAAGGGTCCTGGTTTATTCCTCAACCATTCACTGACTTTGGCTGCAGCAAGCTCCTGCTGTAGGTTTCCCTTGCAGCCTCTGATTGCTAGTTATTTCCTGCTAAACTCTGACTGCAGGGATTAGTTTGCAGATTCTGAATGTACACTTTCACCTAGCTAGACTATGACTGCAGGTTCCAACAACAGGCTCTGACTGCAGACCCAGACTGACCTCACAGCAGTGACTCTCTCTCCTCAGGATCCTTCTTCTTCATGATCCTCACGTTCATGATCCTCCATAATAATCCTCCCTTTTATCACACTTATCTTTATTGGATATAGCTGTCACTCATCAGGGGCGAGGGTGAATTGGGTAATTAACAGAGCTTACCAGGGGCAAGGTCACCTGTACTCCCCTCTCCTACATGATACAGCACCGTGGGCCAGCCTCTTGTTAAGGAAACTTTTTAAGCATGGCTTAGTTATAATGTTAAAACATCTCAGCACAGCCCTGTCTTGTGAACATGTAGGTACCTTCCCAAGCTCCACAGTTCTTACTCTGCATTCCTTTCGGGAGTTCAATTCACAGTGTTATGCTTAGAGTTGTAGGGGCTGGTGCTCCACTACAAATTCAGTAAACTGCACACATGCACCCCTACAGCCAAACATCTGCAGATGTTAAAAGCAGGTAAGGTATTAATTCTCAGACCTCAGTTATAAAAAGAAATACTATCAGTGGTAAACTATACACAGCAATCATTCCTAATTTTCTTGTGCTCTGGACATACCCTTGTTAACTCATCAATTATGTTCTGCTGCTCTATGACCTGAAGCTTTAAAAATTCAGTTTCTTGTTCCTCATTAGCCTGATCCAGGTCATTGAGAGATCTTAATTTCTTTAGAGGAGGATGTGATGTTATTTTTTCTCTCTGTGGTAAGAATAAAAGATAAAAGAGATAAAATAAGAATTCATCAATTAAAAGACTACCTTTCAGTTAAAAACTAAACATCACCTTTCATTTAAGCTATACAGACCTTTAAATATGCTTCAGCTACACCATTTTTTTATTAATGCCCATCAGCCCTTCTTAACAACAAAGTAGCACAGCAAGGCTGAGTTCCTCAACCCGAACAACAAAGCTTTATCTATTTAATTATCATGTGGCAATACAGCCTCTACAGTCCTTAAAGGTCACCGCTCTTCCTTGGCCATGCATCAAGATGCCCCCACATGTGGCAAATAGTCTTGAATCTGTCTAGTGAGTAGGCAAACAGTATCTACTCTCATGACCCCATGTCCTTACTGATATTCAATGTAGAACCATACACAGTGAGGCAATGGACATGCTTTACTGATATGAAAGATGCATCCAGTCACACCAGGAGGAAAGCCAAAAAACTGTGGTAACAGATCTATTTTAACCACAGGTCAATATCCTGCCTGCTTCTGAGCATATATGGGAAAGGAGATGGCTAAAACCTGTGAAAATTATTCTAGCCACCCACAGCTTGTCAACTTTCATGATTTGGGCATCCATAGTGTGAAGAGCAGATGTCAGGGAGCTAACTTGGCACAAATAGGCTGTGTCCACAGATATGAACCAGTGGTGCTGCCCACTGATGCCTAATGCATGCAGACTACTGAGTCCTTTCTCTTTGCTGTGGGAGACCCCAAGGGACTGTGATATGCACTACCACAGCTGTGGAAGAATAATTCTGACCCGTGACACCTGCAGTAAGTTTATCTGTCTTGTAGGCATGGGTAAATTGCAGAGCCTTTAAGAGGATTAACCATGTAACACTAAAGTCTTTTTTCTGTGGGACAAGAAAGTGAATCTGATCACCCCCATCTGATCAGCAGGAAAGCTGTTCCCACTGCAGGGCACTTAGCTTGCTCAGGACAGTGGCTACTACAAGTCAGGGCAAGCTCCATGAGCACCCTTAGCAAGGAAAGTCATGTCAGTCTGCCAGCTTACATCTGGCAACCCAGAACATCCACCTCCTTTTCCAAAACAACATCAGTGCATGTGTAGGAACACAGGGCCCAGAAGCAGACTGATAAGCAAGGCAACCCCATCTGAAGGATATACAGACCTAACTGCTTTGATCCCACTTTATACGGCTCTGACATGAAAAATATATATAGTATAGCTCTAACCAAGTTTAAATACCAGCATTCTCTCTTTCCCGTACCCAACTACTATGCCTAAGTTTTATGGAAAGATTCTATGCAGTTAGTACCATACTAGAAGTTATCAGCTGTAAAAAAAATGTGTACATGATGCAAGAACATTGTTCTGGCTGAAAACATCACTCTTAACAGCTTCCTTTTTGAATTCCAGATGAAAAATAGCACAGCAGGACATGCCTCAATGATATAACCTTTTTCCTCTTTCTTTTTTTTGAAACACTTGAAACTCAATATTCTAACTTTGAGAAAAAAGACTGTGACTATGCATTCATGTAAATATATTGCCCATGTATGCGTAATACACAATGTTATGGTATGTAAATCTATAATAATACAGACCAAACTATGGCTGTATCTTATCAATAGTATTACACATTATATTCAATGCATATTCTCTATTTATATGCATCATGCACTACGCAGATGTGGCCACCAACACACAGATCAGCCAGTAATCCTCATTTTGCTCTTTAGTACTAACCATTTCTATATTTTCTTTAGTGACTGCTTTGAGTTTGTCCTCCATGCGCTGCAAAGACTGCATAAGTTCATCATTTCTCTTTGTGAGGCACTTGTTCTTTTCCAGAAGAGGTTTACATTGTTTCTCAGCTTCTCGGACACGCTTCAGCTGGATTGATGACAGCAATTAGTAATTGTCACGAGAGACACATGAATATATTTGTAATTTGCAATCTTGATATCTATATTGCAATTACAACATAAAGAACATTGAAGCTGGATAAACTGATATGAAAGGAGTGCATTAAGATTTCTAGCTCAGGAATAAAAAAAAAAAAATCAAGAGTTGAATTTATCGCCCACATCCTTAAGCAGAGAAGTTAGAAATATCAACAGGTTAAATAGCCAGGGTCCTGATTCAACACACAGATATCACCAGAGAGTAGAAAATCAGATAAAGGGATCAATTCACAGTTGTCAATTCTTCCTAGACTCAGTATTTAACTGTTTTCAACCTGGTCAAATACTGGACTACAGACCTTACAGACATTACTTAATTTACAAGGTAAGTAACCATGCACAAGGTAAGCCACCAAGCACGTTGTGTGCTCAAAGGGAGGGAACAGAAGCATTCACACAATGCTTCAAGCCTTGCTGCCTTGACCTCCACTGTGATTTTGTACTCACGTAACTTCAACTAAATTATTGTTTAATTCTAGGACAAAAAGTCCTCCTCTGCCTCCTGAGTGATGGGCCTGATGGATGGACAAGACATATTCATCACTAGTTTTATCCTTGGATCCTCCCCCTCTTTGCTTTTCCCTATGGCTCTCAACCTCCTCTGCCTGCCAGTGCCAAAGCTCACACACCAGCTCATTCCGCTCGTCAACAAGCAGCGTGTTCCGGTCCTCCAGCTTCCGTATGGTGGCATTCAGCTCTGCTATCCTCTTCTGGTTCCTGCGCAAGTCCTGTGCAGGGGCAACAATGTCACACAGTCATTGATTCTCTTCAAAATACATGCTTGGGAAAAGAATTCTTAAAAAACACACACCAGTCAACTAAAGCTGTCATCATCAACAAATTATCTTTAGGTACCTTTACAGTACTGAATATGTTGGCAAATATATATTTTTAGGAGGAAGTATTTGGTTTGGGGGATACTTTAACTGAAAATTTTAAGCCATTTCAAAAACTTAAGAGAAAACAACCAAACAGACGATAATTTTTTATGATAGAGATGAAAGAAAAAGCTAAAATATTCTAATTTTTATTGCCTTTTCCTATAGATTGCTTCTATTTCCTGAGCCACTCAGGTGAAAAAGTCAGGACAACCCTTTCTGTAATGATTACATTTACTTTCTTATTCCTCGTTTTTATATATGTAAATATGCTTTTATATATGCATATATATAAACATCTTCCATTGTTGTGTAAACATCTTCCATTTAGTCATACAATGGGTGACTTGCATGCTTTGTGAATGACAGCCAAGGGCTGTCTGTGGGAAGACAGACAAAGACGAGGATCTGCTAAGAGTCTCACAGATTCTCCATGCCCAGACTTCTCCTTGTCCCTCCCTGCTCAAGCACCTAATTCTATCTGGTTTTGAGGATGCACGTTATCCAGTTAGTTAGGTTTATCGATGATTCTTTCAAAGGGGCACTGATTATTTAAGATGTGTTATATTTGTGAACAGAATGACTGATGAAAACCAGCAGTACAAAGCTTTGTCCAGTTAGCATGCCCTCTGAAAGCACTATGGACATTAACTTGTTTGTAGTGAATGTGTGGGAATGTTTTCCCAGGGCCTGAGAAGGTATGACAGCAAGAAACACACATCCATGCTACTGTTTTGCAGGGACAGGTAAAACCTGCATACAGGGCTGCTGCAGTGCTCCGAACCATCTCCAGCCCTTCCTGGGATCTCTCTCTTGGGACTGCTCATGTTACACTCTGCCTCCTTCACCAAAAAGAGCTGTTCATCCAGAGCTTCCTTTTGCAGCTGCAGCTTCTGCACATAGCCTGTCTGTGTCTCCAGTTCTTTCTCCAATGAAAATATGATCCTGTCTTTAGCCTTGATCTCATCCATCTGAATGAAAGAAACACCAGAACAATATTGTTGTGTTAAGGCAACAACATTTCTCTAATTTGTATTATATGATTTACTTAAGATCAGTGATCGCTCCTCAAATCTGCTCTACCATACTGCACCACGCCTGTAAAACAAGACAGTCTGAGCCATACCCATAATTTGGCACAGGAGCACATTGAGAATATTGGCAACACAAGAACACACCCCTAGGATGCAAACTGTGAACTGGGGGGGCGGGGGCAGGGAAGGGAGAGGTTGACAGGTTAAATTCTCATTTATTTTACTAAATTGTCAATTCTTGAATTCCAATTTTCAAGCTAAACGTTCTACCATTACAAGCAGGTCCAGCTCTCCACATGATGGCATGTCCCGGTTCTGGCCAGGACAAGGTTAATTTTTGCAGTAGCCAGGACACCCAGAGGTTATTCTATCTCATCCCATGTCATTTTCTGGTGATGAGGGAAGGGCTCCATTTTGGATGGCTCTATGGTGAGTATTTTGCACAGTCACTCTCCTCTCTCATGTATATATTTCATTGCTCTTTTCAGTAAAGTGGTCTTACTTCAATTCATGATCTCATCTTTACCTTTTGTGCCTCCAATTCTCCTCTCCAGCCCACTGCAGGGCATGGGGAGTGAACAAGCATCAGTATGGTTTGAAAAGTCTAAGTGGGAGCACAAATTGGGATGTTTCTAAACCACGACACAGGGAAGCAATGCAACCTGCACCTTTGCTGGTGTGGCCTTCTTTTTGTTCATTTTTCATAGTAACTACTGAAGGCTACACCAAGGCCAAGCCAAAAGATATCTATCTCCTCTCCTGCCATGGTTTATTGTGTTTAGGATACCATAACATAGGCTGGAGAAACCAAAAAACTGCAAGTGCAGATGCAAATGCTCTTTATCTAACCCTTTGCACATTGCATGTATTAGCAAATCAGAGAGCCAGATCCCTACAAATTAGCACATCACTCTCCTAATTTAAGATGTTAACTGCCATCACATTGCTGATCTATTTATTCCTGACAAATGACAGTGAGAAATTTGTAATTTGACTTTTTCGAAGTCAGTTGCATTGCAGAGATGTGTTACGCAGAAAAAGCTAAGAGACAAAAAGCAAACCCAGTGCAGCCTAAGAGAGCACATGAACTGTTTTGATTACTGACCAGGCGTCGAATATCCCTTTCGCTCTCCCATTTGATCTTGGAAATGGCTTCCTGGTGAGACTGATGCTCACTCCGAAGATCGCCTGCCTTGATTTTATCGGCCTGGATCATATTGTTAAGGGCCTCATCTACCTGCTTTTTGGCAGACTTCAGTTCAGTAATTTCCTGCAGAAGCTTAAGGCGCTCAGAGTCAAACTGTTTTCTGGCCTCTTCACGAGCCTCGATAGTCAGCGCTGTCCGTACTTTGTCACTGCTGCCGTCCCGCAGTGCGCACAGCGCTGACTTGAGGCGCTGGATTTCACTGTCTCGGACTTTCAGCAGTCTCGTCATCTCCTGCTCGTGCTGTTTGATGAGGTTCTCCCTCACAGCCTGCAGCTCCTTCATTTTCTCCTCATGAAGTTTGGCTTTTAGCTCTGTGATCTGCACAGTCTGCTTGCGTTGCTCCACTTCACGGATACGCTTTGTTTCTTGAGTCTTCTCTCTTTCCAGTTTAGCAACCTACATGGAGATAAAATGAAAGTCATCTGCTATGAACGTAACATTATCAAAACAAGTCCACCCAGACACATCCATGTCAAACTGAGAAAGACCCTGCTCTGACCCCAGACAATCCTCCACATTCCTAAAACGAAATATAAGCCAGCTCCTGAGGCATTCATGTAGATTACATTGTCTTTACTCAAACAAAAAACCCTGTCTTCTCCAGGTGTCCTGCCTCACACAATGATGCTACATGTACTTTTAATATTTCCTTAGGAAATAAGACTCCATATATATGGAGTCTAAAAGCTTTTTAACCCAGCAGTCAAATTCACCAGAAAATTGGAGGGCTGAGGAATAGCAAAATTCCTAAAACTTTCACATACTGCTGCATTTGAGGACCGGAGATTTCTCCAACTTGTAGCTCGGTAAAATGGAATCTTTTCCATGGAAGTCACAGGACATCCACAGTAAATAAGTTGGGAAAGAATCAGACCACTGTTTTAGGAAAGAGTTGTGCGGCCTCTGTTGAATTCTGTGATATAATTTTTTCCATGTGTTTGTCTTCTTCAGCAGACACTTCTATTTAAAACCAAACCCTCACCTTAGATTTCTCCTGATGCAGCTCAATTTGAATGTCTGTTAGCTTAGTCCTGAGTTCCTCATTGGCAGCCTGCAGGGCAACAATCAGTGCCTCAGGCTTTTCGCCCTTGCTCCGTCCTTTTTTTGACATGGTTTCTTATCAGCAAGAGTCCACGTGTTTATTTCAAATATGGACTGCCATCTTTTTCTGTTCCTTTCAGAGCCAGTTAGTTCAGCAACTACTGCATGACATTCCTTAACGTCCTGGACTCAGCTGCCTTGGAAGCCCTGTGAGAAATAAGAGATACTATTATCTGTCAGTGGACTCTGCATCTGGACTGCTCACATGCTTACAGAACACAACAGAGCACACCCATCTCCAAACACTGCAATCTTTGTACAACCAAGAGCACCCACAAACCTTGTTCAGGCAGAAAAGCGTATGGGATTTGCCATCAGTATCACAAAGCAGGCAAAGTACAGTAACAAATCTCCTGTTATGTACGGTGATACAATCTGTATGGAAACTGAGATGCATTTCAGAACAAGAGGTTCTGTTTCAGCAATAATATTTCCATTCAAAGTCAGAGGAGCAATCACACACTAAAAAGTTCTCAAAATTAAGGCTGCCCCAGTTAGTTACTACATACCATAGAGGTATGAGCAAAAATTTTAGATGAAGTCTCTGCCCCAACGATCTTACAACTTGTTCAAATATCATATTCAATTACTGTGTACCAAGTACTTTCCAAAACACAGAAAAACCTGTCCCTTTTCTAACACCAGATGCTGCTGTCCATTTTGACTGCACAGCATGCTTCTGTACCATAGCCATCATAGTCCTTTACTCTTAATGCATCTCCCAGCAGGCCTCATTACAGAAGAATATGCATATACCTATACATTTATAGCAAGTAGAAAGACTGCTAATTATGCAACAGCTGCCCAATATGAGAACGACCAAATGCAAGAGGCAAATAGCAAATCTCATAGAAACACTTGTGTGAAATAACTTTACTGAAGAACACTGTAAAACTGGTTCCAGCCCCATAATAAGAAGTTCCAATCTTACAGAATCGATATCTAATTGCCTACTCAAGTACAGTTAAAAAAAAAATCATACTTGAAATATGAAAGAATGCCTGCAGCTGAAAACCACTTTACCAGTCTGTACAGTGCTAAAGTGAAAGGGAACTTTGCCATTGACTGGAACAGGAGCAGAAACAGGAGACCAATATGCCTCCTACAGTAACTAAATCCAGAAAATGTACTTAGAGATGAGCCTGGGGACTTAGAAAAAAAGAAGGAAACAGAATTCTATTAACTTCTAGAATCTTAATCAGACATACTGCCTTTCATCTTGATGAATTAATAAATCAATGTATTCACGTTTCTTCTTGCTCTTTGAACAATGCCCCATAATTTTATCAGAATGCTGCAGCGATGGGTGGGTAAGGATGAGCTGAGAATTCATAGCTCTGATCTGACTAAGAACACTTCAAAAGTGTTAAGCAGTATCCAGACTATTCATAATAATACATCTTAATTTTCTTTCCCAGGAGAGATCCAGAGAAGCACCATTTAGCCCAATTAAATTTTAAATACGAGATAATGTTTAAAGTAAAACATAACTGAACAGTTCCCTCTGTTGCACAGGTGCTATCTGCTCTAGGTGTTTGTTGAAGATGGGCACAAGAACCCAGCTCTCATCTCTGCTGAGCAGCCTCTCTAGTTTGGATGCTTGGGCGCTTTTCAGTGTCACTCCAGCTCTCTTTACAACAGACTTGAATGCTAAAAGACACATATTGTAATCATAGGTGCGTGGCATACTAGACTGGGATTCAAATGAAAATAACTTGGAATACAATAGACAAGACTCTGTGCAGGGCAAGCTGGAGAGAAGAATAGAAAATACTCAGTGACAGGTGTTGCATGATGAATGTAATTGCACTACAGTTCAAAGTAGTGATTATCAGACCCAGGCACAGGAATCTAGAATACCTTGGGTTATTGTGAAAATCAAGAACAGACTCACCAGTCTTTCCAAACAGGAAGAATGTGTCTGAGCTAAGAGATTTATGGAGTACCTTTCGACTCAAAGCAAAGGAAGGCAAACAAACGCTGCCCACACTAAGTGAAGTGTAGCTTGGCTGAATAGTTGGTTTACGCTGCTACACTGTGGCTGAACTTTGTATTTGAGAAATGTTTATTTGTGGGATAAAGTCTACCAAGGGAAAGAGAAAGTTCAGGCTTGTTTTTTTGTTCCCAAATCTAGTAACATTTTACTTTATTTTCCTTATTATTATTAATTACTTCTTTGTCCCTCCAAAGACCTTGGTGTCATCAATAAATATCTGCACAACACATGGAAGTTTTCACAAAGCCCCATAGGTTCACAATATCACCCTACTAACCAGAGGAACACCTCTCCCTAAAATTGCACTGGCCCTGTTGAGTCTGAAGGCATCATATTATACACCAGATCATAATTAAGACTGTAAGACAAATCTGCTCTGTGTAATTCCTAAATCTCTTCCTTTCTCAGCATTAAAAAAACAGAAAGTGTTGCAGGATAGGGGGAAGGAAGAAAAGAGGTAGAATTAAAGTATATTTCAATACAGTCTCTAAATCTAGAGCTGGTTTTAAAAAAGTCATAATTTCTGTAGTTGAAAAATCTTGGAAGTTAAGAATTTCCCTGCCTAACAAAAAATAAATTGAAACCTTGATATTTTTCTTTTGAAAATACTGGAAGTGTCTTATTAAAATGCCCTGCTATTGAGAAGTCAATGCATCATTGCTGAGAATATTATTTTGACTTATATACTGTCACACTTAAAAATGAAACAGCTGTGTCAAAACCAATCAATTCCTTCAAACCATACACTAATTAAATACACTTGAAAACAGTAGTAAAACTGTTGCTTCAGTTCATACCACCTATGAGTTTTGTCAAGATTTATTTACTAAAACTGATATCAACTGGTTGTCTGGAAGGAAAGCTTTTACAGCATAAAGGGAAATATCATAGTCAATAGCAGCCACTCTTTCCCTACATCCATTCTCAAGCTGACCTACACAATTGCAAGTCAAACTGGCTGCTCTCATGATAAAGGAAAACAGCCTGAAAAAACTGCAAAACCTTGTCAGATTGGATTCTGTTGGGCAGTATTGCCAATTTATAACCACATGATCACTGCATGCTAACTCTGGAAAAGACTCTGCCTCTGTAAGTTATTGTCTATCCAGTTCCTTCCCAGGTCTGGATTTTGTGACCTGACTGAAGCTCAGCTGGGGTTCCAAACCTCACTGGCCTTTCTCTAGGTGCTAATGTTCCCCTTGTAGCAACAGTGTAAGGTGCTCCAAGTAGATCTGCTCACTGTTCATACTAGTACGCTTGATTCTGTGAGAGTTATCAGAAAGGAAAAAGCATCAATGGTCTCAGGTCTTCCAGAGCAGGGAGGCAGTTTCAGACAACATAAAACTGAGCAAACTGTGCAGTTCTGCCCAACTGACAAACATTTCTTAACAGTGTGTAAAAGTTAATAGCTTAGTAAACTAATACATATAACCTGTTCTATCAACAATGAGAAATAGGGCACATGCCAAGGTTGCTTACTTACTCCCAGTATTTGACAGTCCTCTTCCACAGAAGTCCCTATTATGAGGAAGAACATACTTCAGGAAGGATACTAGTACAAGCACTAGCTCATCTGTGCACTTCAAGGATCAACTGATCACCTCTAACAGAGCATCTCTTACTGACTCCTCTGAAATCTGCAGCCACAGGAGGAAGTTTCTGGGAATAACGCAGCACCTAAAGTATTAGGGAAGGACTATCAGAAATTTTTGAACTGTCTCATTTGGGTCATCATTTATGTTCTACTAAAGAGGAAATCACTGCATGGCCAAAATAATTTTATCACCAATGAACAAGGTGTGTATAGCTAAAATTGCAATTAAAGGGGCTTTTATTTTTCTTGCCCATAGGAAGGCTCTGCCTCTATCTGAGCTCACACAAAGAGTCATACTTTAATTTCAGTTATAATTTTCTGTTTTCTGAGGACAAGAGCAGATAGAAACACAAACTCATACATGTGCTCCTCCTAACACCTTCCTCTCAGACACTAGGTTCTGCTCAAGGAGCGGCTCCACTGTAAAGTGGATTTAGCTAGGAGAACAAGCAAAAACTCTGATCTAAACTTGATTTTCTCTGGGCCCAGAGCCAGCATTTCAGCTCTTGCCAAGATGACGATTAACATGCTAATTTGGAACCCCACTAACACAACTCTCCACCAGAAAAGGGTGCTGTGAATCAGCTTAGGCACCCCTAACATGAGGAGGTGCTCCAAATCACAACTGCTGATCCAAGCACCCTTGAATTGGTTCTAGATCCCAATCCTGACTCTAGAACCAGAACTTCAGAACGTGGCAAGCATGATGCAAGTATCCTGTGAAGCTTTCTCATCTCTGGCAAATCCTCATGACCGGTCGGTGCTTCAGCATCCCTGCTAATAATCTGCAACAATTTTGAAAGAGGCATTTTCTATTCCTACAAAATGGTGAAAATCCCTTCGAACTAGAGGAGCAGTTCCAGTGCTTACGTGCTGGAAGTTCCAGTATCCAGACTGGATTCATGCTTGTTCATCAGTCCGGTCTTAAGCAATACTTTAAGGAAATAATATTTCCACATAAGCTAATTCCCATTACTGCACCAACTCTGTTAGCTACAAGGGGAACACCGACCATACAAAACACCCTGTGCCTCCAAAATCTGTCTCATTTGCCTTAGTGGCATTTGAATGAATCCTAAATTAAGTCTTTGCTTTGGATTTTATTTACGAGCTCTTCAGGACAAATCCTAAACACCCTCTGATTGTGACTGCACAAAAATCATTGTATTGTAGTTAGATTTCTAATCAATACCGTAATAATCTTCAGGAATATTAAAATACCTTCTGAACTGAGCTCATAATATCCTTTGGATATGGGATTCTACACAAGGAATACGGGATGAATCTGCTAGGCTGCTCATGCTAAAATTACCATTGGCCCTTGCTCGAAAACATGAACCAAAAAAACTCTATCCAAGTAGCTGGCGACTCCATGGAAACAGTAAAAAGGGGACAGAAGCATTATTGTTACCCGCAGCAAAGCTAAGCAGATTTGTTAAAACAATATTCTAGTATTCTGTGGCTAAAATACCATCTGTCTCTTTCTCATACAGTTATTTTCCTAGAAGTTGGCGTAACACAATGCACACTGAGAACACTAACAGTGACAAAGAAAATCCTGCCCTATCCCAAGAGGAAGTGGACATTTCCCAGAACAAGTACTTTTCAGCATAAAATGCAAACGGATACTGACTGGAGACTCTACTTAAGAATGGCAGGATTGTCAGAACAAGGACAAGCTCTATCAACCTTCCCAGCTCACTGAAAGATGGGGGCCTAACAAAGCATTTTAGTGGTTCTGTACTTTGTGCATTATTTTACGCAAGTAGATCACAATTGACCAGCAGACGACACACATCACCTGGAAGAGAAACACTGCAATTCATGGAGTTTATCATATTGGGCTCTCCTTTATTGGATTTTAACAACCCAATAAAACCATCTTTTATTTAACTGAAATGCATATAAACAAGAAAACAAGAGAGGGAAAGTTCATGCCCGAGATCCTTCTCCTGAAAACTCTTCCATTTCCTTTTAAGGCCATACGAATGATCACCTCTTGTCTTACAGATACCAGAGGAAGGTATCTTACATTCACTACTAAAAATTAATTACGCAGTCTTTCCTTAGTTATAAGCTACCAAACAGTAACCAGCACAACTGCTCTTCCAGATGTAAATAATCCAATCTTTTTCCAGAGCAACAGTCCCCACATACTCTGTGTTCACCTAAGACTGATTGTAACTGATCACAATTTCCTGTCAGAGAGGGGACATGAAAAGGGGATACTATTAAGGGCTATATTAAATAAAGCAGATTCTCAAAAAAATGACTGCATCTCATTTTGTTCCTCACCAATGCACAGAGATGGAATAGAGCGTCTTACAGAACCTTAAATATTAAGTACAAATAAATTCAGTGAAAAAAAAAAACCCAAGGACTTATCTACAAATCACAGAACTTAAAACAAAAATGTCATTAATGTTCATGAAAATCTAAGTGCATGTTATGCATTAAGATAATTTTAAGTGTTTTTATAATTTTTGTACACCAAGCCTACCCCAAATACATGCCAAACAGTACAGTATTAATTGTAATTAATTTCTATCACTTGTAACATTAAGAGCTCTTAGGATTTTGCTTACATTATAGAAATGAAAAATTAAAAGTATTTCTGCACCCATTAAAAACATCAGTTTGATGAATATTAGCAAATTAGTGCATATACGGGGGAAAAAATTCCAGAAAAAAAAAATCCCAACTCTACCATTACTCTCAACTTTATATGCTCACTCATTACTGGTTACCCTAAACCACCTGGGACCTCAATGCAATTTTCAACAACTGTTTCTTCTTCTTTTCTGTTTTGATTTCCATATTATTTAGGCCCTTTGTTTACAATCCATCCAATGTAAGGTTTAACAGGTCTTTCCCTTAAACACTTTAAGGAATACTGTAATATCCAATTTCAAAAATTAAACTAATAGCTTGAGAAATGGAGCACAGGGTGAAGATATTACCTCCTGGATGGAGATGGAAGGAATGCATAAAACGAAAATGTGAGCCAACATGCATTTTAGCATCAGCTGCTCTCAATTCCAGTAATTCATTATTTTTTACAAAATAATCTGAGACGCTGTTATACTTTGCATTACCATTTTTAACATAAAAGAAGATCTGGTATACCATACCAGCTCTTCTATCCTAACAATTTTCTCAGGTATATCAGTCTGCTTTATTATTCCTTTCATTTCTTTTCGTCCAAAGTTAGAAATGGAAGTGTAGTCTAGCCAGCGTTCATTTGCATTCCTTATTTGTTGGTATTTGCTAAACTGTTAACTAAGAAGGTTTCATTGTGCAGCTGTGTACTAGTGTGTGTTGCATTTGTGTGCCTCTTTCTTGTGAAATTGTGTGGATAGTCACATATATCAGTTCACTTTGCTTCTCTTGTGACCATGGCTGATGCACACTGTTCAACACACGGAAATGTGATGTCCAAATATGACCTTCTAGAGAAAGCACAGATCCTAAAGGATGAGTGATGGTTTCACAGCAACCTACCAGTGATCCAAATGCACGGCAAGCAAACCATACAGCATCATCAGTTCTAGTGAGAAGAACTGAAAGTCCATGTTTCTGAACACACTTGCATGTATTATTTTTCTTTTGAAGTTCATTGGATGTTTCAGTGATCCACACTGTTCTGTTGTTTCCGAAGATGCTGTGTTTATGCTTATTTGACCTGACAGTGTTCAGTGTGGCCACACCATAGAGCTTTTCTCATGGTTCTTCCAGCATGCTGTTAAATTTTCTATTTAGAGCCCTACCTCAAGAAGCAAAGATTTCTAGTTGTCGTATTTTAAAGGAGAAATTCAAACAGGCCTTAAAGATACAGAAACTAGAAGTACTAGAAGTACTACCAAAATTACATTTTTCTACCCTCACGAATTCTGGATTTTGGGAGCTGATGACAGAGAACTGCACAGATGCTTTGCACAGACCTATAAAGAGAAGGCAGCAGAGAATCCATCTCTGAAGATGGGAAGATGAATTTGCTATAATCTGATAAAGACTCAACCTTGAAGGGATATAGATTTATAGAGGAACTTTGAAGGTGTTACTTGCTTGGAATTTAAGTAGGCTGTTGATTTCAAAACACATAATGCAAACATGTAATTACAAATTCAAATAAATATTAACAAAAATATTTTTTAAATTTGGTTTTTAAAACAAAATCATTTGGTTTGCAGTCCTGTAGTACAAATATTGCATTGTCATGCACACAGATCTGATGGACCTAGAAGATACAACATCACTGAAAAGTGACTCAAAGTCAGGCATCCGGTAAGGACTATTTTGCCACCTCATGACTTCACAAAGACAATAGAAAGCAAAATATTTACCACTATTAAAAATTACCATGACTGAGTAGTGAAAGCATCATCAGGCTCACACAGTTTGGTTAAAAGCAAGAGGGGAAAACCCTGGGGGTTATAATTAACAAACTACTTGGATTTCAACTGCTCAAGCTATGTCTGAGTTATACCAGCCTTACAGCAGTAGAATCCATTACCACACCTTTGAACAGTTGAAGGACTATTTTTGTAACATTCTAAACCACAATATCAACTATTAAATGAATGGAGATGAAAACTGAAAATTATTCTGGGCATCGTTCTATGGTTACATTTCACAGCATTTTCCTGACTTGAAATACCTTGAGGTCACTTATGCTTTGTAATGACAGAGAACTTATGCAGCATCTTTCCAGCTACATTGAAGTCTTGATAGTAAAAGGTCTACCAGAACCCAGCATATATTTACAAATTAAAACAGCCAATCACCTCCTTAAAACACAACCACACACAACCATACATTAACCATACATACATACGTAAGATCCACCTTATGTTCAATTCTTAATGTGCAGGATACCAAAGTTCTTATTCAGAAAATTACTTAGCTGGGAACGGCCTCTGAAAGCAGAGGGATTATCAGAAGCCACTGAAAGGTGACAGGGACAAGGTTCTCAGAAGGGAGGCTGAGTCAATGCATTAGCAGTATCACAGAGCTTGAAGTTAGGCTTGGTGAGAACACTGGAAATACCTGGCTCAAAATCATCTCCACGGTAAGAGCCACATTTCTCTACCTTAGGCGCTACCAAAACAGCCAGTCAGAGAGTAGGAAATCAGAAAGGTTGCAGTATCTGTCACTGACAGCCCACTCCTTTCTGGTAGAAGTTCTGCTGACAAGCAGGGAATCCCAGCAGATCACCAAATTGCCACAGTTCTGGGAAACAGACAAAGCCAAAGGGGCAATCCACCAACAGTTCCTGGCAGCCACCTCCACTGGGTAACTCCTATGGAAACCCCTGCAAAAACTTTCCAGCCTTTGCTCCCTGAGGCTTCTCCTTAGGATTTTGCTTCCTGTGGAAGCAAGGGTGGAACTGGTTCCAATCACACAACTTGATTAGAATCACAGAATATCTCAAGTGGGAAAGTACCCACGAGAACCACTGAGTCCAACTCCCTGCTTCTCGGAGGACCACATAATACTAAACCACATGACTAAGACCATCATTCAGACAGTCCTTAAAATCTGAAAGGTTTAGTGCGCCGACCACTTCCCTGGAAGGTCTGTTCCAGCATACAGCTACCCTCTCAGTGAAGCAGCATTTCCTACTGTCCAGTTTGAACCTCCCTTGATGCTGTTTCATTCCATTTCCTTGTGTCCTGCTGGTCACCAGAGAGGAGATCTGCACCTCCCCCTTTGCTGACTCCCTTGAGGAAGCTGTAGACTGTGATGGGGTCACCCCTCAGCCTTCTCTTCTCCAAGCTGAACAAAGCAAATGTCATCACATGCTCCTCCTAAGCCTTGTCCTCAAGACCTTTCCCCATCTTGGTTACCCTGCTCTGGACACACTCTCAGCAGTTTGATATCCTTCTTGTATCAAGGTGCCCATGGCATCTTTTGATTAATACAAAACTACTGATAGAGTACTTGTGTCTTGTGCCCTCACTCCCAAATTTCACCAAAATCGTACTTATTCCTAGAAAACCTGCTGAAATCACCAGGTGTTTACCTCACTGAAGTACCTATCTGAGCCAGGTTGAGTGCCAGCAGAGGCAGCATTTACAGCATAGCAGCCCTTGGTTTGAAATTCCTATGCAGAGGAGTAGGCCAGATCAATAGAAACAAAACCTGAGTCAGAGCAGAAGCAATAAACCTCACATTACAGCCTGAAAAGAAACGAAAACATTCTCCTGATGGACTACCCTGATGCTTAGACCAAGCACAACACCTGCACCATGGCAGAATCTGACCCAGCAAATCAGAGATGCTGAGAATGGGAGTCCAACATGTTACCTTAAAGTGAGGCACAGGACAGCATCAGAATGTGAATGTTTTAAAAAAATCCATCTCTGGGGTTTTTTTTCTTACAAGAGATCAAATCAAATTTTTGAAATATGTAAGTTTCCATGTTCCCAACCTATAAGGTATGAGCAGCATTTTTTAAATATTTGCATTCACAGCAAAAAACAGAAACAGGCTACAAATGAGTATTCTGTGCCATAAGGTAGGTCAAATGTAGGATCTAGATCTGTTGTAAGTGGCCAAAATGAAACCGAGGGATGGCAATCCGGTAATTTAAACATAAATTGCACACCAGTCCAAGAGGCAGGTTTCCTCCATCAGTGGCTGTGAAAAAGGCATGCGTTGCATATACAAAGAGATGCATTCTGCGGGGTCTTGTCTGGAAGAGAGAATGTCTTCTCACACATAGACACGCCAGCCCTGTCAGCCCAGGACACGTCCAGGTGCAATTCTGAACGTTCTGCTGGGCAGGAAGCCTTGTGTACCGGTGTGGGAGCGGTGGAGCGGGCACAGATGCACCGCGAGTGGAAACGAGCGCAGGGAGCGCCTTGCAGGGCCGCGCTGGCCTCGCTCCGCTCGGGCTCCCCCGCGGCGCCGTCACGCCGAGGCCCAGCCCGAGCTCCGCCGATCGCACCCGGAGCATCCCTTCCTTTCCCCGCACCACCCGCCGCACCCAGCGCGCCGCGCCCGCATCGGGCGGACAACGACCGGCAGGCATACAATGGTGCGGGGCGGGCGGGAGGCTGAGGCGGCTGCGGGCTGCACCTGCCACACCTCTCCCGCCATCTCCTCTCCATCACCAGCGCCGGCTCCCGCTCGCGCTCCCCTCCCCTCCCGTCCATCACCTCCATCGCTTCCTCTCCCCATACGTGCCGCCGCCCCGGCCCCCCGCAGCCGGCCGGTCATTGTTCTACCGCCGCGGGCACCGGGCGACGCTC
>JBBMKD010000034.1:18166608-18182638 GCA_037834095.1 Argya squamiceps
CGCGGGGAGCGCGGGCCGATCCGGCCGAGGAGTGCTGGCGGCGCCCCGGGCTGTGCGGCTCCGTCAGGGCTCCCTGCCGGCGGCGTCTGACAAGCCGGCCTCTGAGGACTAAGGGCCGCAGCCCTCGGACCACAGCCAGGCTTACATGAGGCGTCCGGAGCCCCCGTGGCCCCCAGCTGGAGCTCGCCCCGGGCCTTGCAACTCCCGAGGAACACACCTCATCACTAGTCTCCATTTGGACAGCAGGTCAATGGCCACAATATTTGGGAGTGTGACTTTCATCACCCTGGGGTCTACCTATCCAATCCGTATCTTTCCAGCTTAGAGACAAGGACACTGTGTGGAAGCAACAGTACTAAATGCTTTGCACAAGGCCAGGTAAATGACATGAGTCACTCTTATCCACCAGCACATTAACCTCCACACAGAGGGCCACCAAGTTTATCAAGCACAATTTGCCCCTAGTGACAACAACTTTACAAATGGTCTCATTGATAGCCTCAGATTTGCATGGAATAATTAGGAGAGTTCTTGCAAAATACATCAAGACCCAGTTTTACTGTTTTAAACCATCTGCCAGTAGAAATCGTTGAATGGATACTACAGAACATAAAACAAGACAGTAATTTCTAGAGATGCCCAGAACTAAGGACACGGGTTCCCTCTGCTCCATGCACATGATGCAAATGCATTGTACAGAGGGCCCAGGGCTGTGACTCACAAGTTTCCTATGTGCCCACCTGTACAACTGGTCTCATGAAACACAGGAAGCTATGGCTAAATGGGAAAAGGTTTTTAAAATGCTTTGTCCTTGATTTAAAGTCATGCCACAGACATAGGGATAAGGCTGTAAATTTATAGGGGTGAACAAGGACACTAATTCTCTGAAACAAAGGCATAATAATTATCTTTTTTGCCTCCTTAACAAAATAATCCATTATAGTTCATTTGATTCCATTGCTACAGTACACATGGAAGCTGCACCATAAAGAAGCCCAAGGACTGGAACTTCACCATTATTTTGTTTTAATTGTGCTATTCCAACTGCTTTTCTACTGAAAGCCAAAACTATCCATCAGATCTACAGTGAGAACTCAGACAGATGTCACCTTTAGCTACCTGGAACTCCTCTGGTATTTGCCAGTATTTTAACATACCCATGAGACCTATCTCTAAGTGCCTATTCTACTGCTTTAGTGAAACATGTTCTTTGTAGTTCAAGACAAGCAAAAATCATTAAGTAGACAGGTAGGTAACAGTCTCTGATGAGGACAGCAGTGATACCACTAAGACGTCATCCAAAGAAGTGCAGTAAAGACCAGAGGTAACTTGGCAGAATCAAACTTTAAATGTATTTTAACTCAAGCAGACAAGCTCTTCCCAATGCCTCACTTAGTAGGAGTCCTGTGTAGTGGGACATGTTTGCCCTCTGACTGGAAGGACTTGGTGAGAAGTAGAGCAGGTTCTCACATCGCAGCACAGGCACTTTCACATCAGGCTGCCCTTTGCCTGTTGGGGCCCATCTGTCTTCAGCTGTGGACTCTGCTAACTCCTACCCTTCATGTGAGAGCAACAAGAAAAGGGGGAATTTCCCTAGAAAGAAGTAAGTGGTTGCATGTCCCATCTGCAATGTCACATCCAATGCACAAATTAGAAGTATCAGAATTGCTCATGGTGTTACAGAAGACAGATTGAGAGGGGAGACACGACGTGTGGGAGTGTTGCTGGCTGACAAGGATGCAGGAAGGAAAAAGGGAGCAGCAACATCTGTGGAAGATGTTTCTCCTTGGTTGCGAAGCTGTAAGATCTGGCGCAGCAGGGCCTTTCCTTCTTCTCTAGTCTGAAATTAATTTGTAGAAAACAGAACAATACACCTATGAATGGATGGTTTCTGGGTCAAATTCAGTAAGTAAGCAGTGTAACTTAAAGTAGTTTGTCATTCTGTAAGGGTACAAGCTATAAAAGCCATTCTCAGTTCTTTTTTCTTGTGCTCCTCAGAAATGTTAAGGTAAGTCACTTTTTTGGTTTTAGTCTTTCCTCCTTTTACTCCTGATTGGTGTGTTTCTTGGGTATTTCAGAGAACAGAACCATCAACCATGAAGCTCTCTAAATATTCCAGCAAAAAGTGAATTGGGAAAACTTAGAATAAGGTGAATTCAGGTCATAGAGAGCTGCAGGCAGCTTTGTCAAGGATAAGCCAAACACCCTGCACTCATGATTAGTGTCTACCACTAGGCTGAAATTAAAAATCCCAAACTGCCCGCTTATAGATACGTAACATCACAGAGTATGGAGTTGCACACAAAACCCACGTACTATTATATCCTCTGCACTGTCTACACACAGAAGATGAGAAAAAAGAAATTTTAGACGTACCACCTCTACACTGTGTGTGGGTGTTTGTGACCATTTAACTACCTCCTCACCACCAAGACTTTTAGCAGCCTTAAGACTGCGATGTGAAGCTTCAAATTCTTTTACTTAGTGAATACCAATGAAATATGATTCTATTTCACTGTCTACACAACATCCTATGACTTTCATCAACTATACTCAGCATGACTTGATGAGGTATGCACGACAACCACCATTCAAGATGTGACCTGTACAGCAGACAGCCCTCATTCCTTCATAAAAGATTCCTTCTACTCTGAGGGGAGCCAAGATCAAGGTCATAGATCCCCTAAGAAAGAAGCACCAAAGACTGTGCAGCTACTCACATCATTGAAGGCACAGCATTTCTGAGCACATGCTGAGGCTTCATCCCAAAGCTTGCATTTGAAGTAGTACTGGGCCAGGTAACGAAATGCAGTGCTGACCTCCAGGTGCTCCACTACCTCCTACAGTGAGTGTGGTTAAAAAACATCATCTGTAAGTGCCTTCCAAAGTAGTTCTACACCATGTTTACTTCTCCTTTTATTCCCAAGATATCATCTTACCCCACAGGAATAGATATCCTGGATGTATTTGATATAGCATTGAGCTGCCTGTTCAGATTCATTCAGCTGTTCATGCAACCTAGAAAAGAAGAAAAGTGGGTCACTGGAATAAGACTGCACCGTTGAAGACCTTCTTGGTCTACAAGAAAGTACCTGCTCACCCTGACCTGGACTAAAGCCAGGTCCTTTCCTTCAGAATTTGCAGGATATGCAGCATGTACTGCCCCTCATGGAAAGAGATGATCCAGCTTGCATTCATGCTGACAGACAGGGAGGCAGTCAGACAGTGACTAGACAGCTAGAAGCAGTGACAACCAAAGCAGGGACCTTTGTTTATTCTGTTGCATTTTAAATCTTTTAACAGACCTTTGCCATTCTATTTACTCGCTATTTCCTCCAGTGCTCCTTCTTCCCCTGCTGCAGCCCAAATTTGTACAGCAGTTTCACTTTTCACTTTCCCTTTTTACCCTTCACTTTTCCCACTTTGTATTACTTTATCCCCACCAAAAAAATTAGTGCTGATGTCACAGTATTCACATTAGACCTTTTTCAATGTCACAGCTGTATACTAGAGAGGAAAAATAAAATCCAACTACAATTTTGTACATCATCTACCATCATGGGCTGCTTTGAAGTTGCAATGCAACAAATACAATTGCTAGCACTGCCAGCTCAAATCACCTCAGGATTCAGAAATCCTTTCCAACCCACATTATGCTATCATTCTCTCTAGTTATCGTGATGGAAACAAAGATAAAGCTGGACTCCAAAATTTGCAGTCACTGGAGTCCTAAAGACACCAATTCTTACACAGCTTCAAAAGTAATAGTGCCTAACAGCAATTCCACTTGTTTACATTCTACATTTTATCATTAGGTATCAAAGTGCAACTTGCATTTAACACAACCCTGACAGTTCAGTGAGGGTACATACTCACTTGGCAAGTTTCACAAGTGCCATTTTCTCCACATCTCCCACAGCATAAGCTCGCCAATAACACTGTCAAGAAAGGAAAGTCAGTCAAGCATGCCACAAAAATTACTCCAGCTCATGACTCCAGCATGCAAGTCAGAAACAAAAAACTACAGGGTTTTTCAGCAAAAGGGGCATGTATATGTAGACAACTCCTTATTTATCAGCTGCTCTAGTTATACTGCAGCAGTACTTCCCCAACTGTAACTGTCAACAAGTTTAGGTAGCACTAGCTACATAATTTTGCTGCAATTTCACCCAGTGTTCTGGGAGACACCCTAAAGTCTTACACATCAGTTCTCACCTTCTTAGCTTCCACCAACTGATTGAGTTTCTCATAGCATTCTCCTAGAGCAACCAGCATACGAGAATCATTTGGTCTGTAAAAGAGCAATTCTTCAGATAGTTTAATGGACTGCCAGCTGATCTCAGGGCAAGGGGAAGGTGGGGGGGAGGGGGTGGTCAAGGGAAAAAAAAAATCTCCGCATGGCAGTCTGTCATCCTTCTGCACAAAACATCACTCATACTCCTGACCAGTCATCATCAACATTTAACTGACAAAGCTTTCGTTAACAGTTAACTAACACAACTAAAAGGATTTGGAACAGTGAGACTGCACACATCACAAAAGCATCGATGATTTTTTTCCCTTCCCCAACTTAGTTCTTGTATGTAAGTTCGTTAGCCAGTATCAAGCATGTCAGAATGAAGACCAATAAACACAGCTCCATTGTCAACTCTACCTGAGCTGGTGGGCCCGTCGGTAGTAGTAGAGACAGTAAAATGGCATTTTGAGGATTTCGTAGGTTTGCCCCAGGCCATACCATGCTCTGTAGTCCCTTTTGTTCACCTCTATTGCATGCCTGTCAAAGAAAAGGAGATGAACTAGAAAGAAAGTCAGGATCAAAACCAAGTCCAGCAAAACACTAAGAAAAAACAGAAGATACTATTTCAGAAGCAAACACCATTTGGTGCAGTACATGAGCGTATGGTACCTATAAGCCTGGATAGCTGCAGATGTGTTCTTCATTTCCATATACTCATGTCCCATAAGTGTCCAGGCTCCTAGATAACGTGGATTCAGTTTCAAGGCCCTCTGGAAATAGAGCGCTGCTTTTTCATGCTGGGAACGCAAGCTATAATAATTTCCTAAAGTAAAAGTCATAGCATTTAAGTAAATTTTAAAAACCCACAACCAAACCACAGAAAAAAGCCTACACCAATGGAGAAGTAGAAAAAAGGATGTAATGTGTATTATCTACTACCTCCTAACAAATTGTAAAGAGTCCTAATAAAGACAGAACTCATTCAAACTCCAAAAGACCTAACTGCACTCTGTTCACCAGTGTTCCAGTCAATCCTCTTCCAGCTGTACCGATCAATTTACGATTCTATTCCCCTGGAATGTCATGATCATGATCTAACAAATTAATTTTCTGCTCCTGACACAATTATTTCCATTGGAGTTTGAAGACTATAAAGGGATTTTCAGGTACATAGGTCTCCTTTCTGCCCTAGTAATATTACAACAGCTTTCAGAGAGAAACGAGTGAAAAGGGTACTCCATCATTTAGTCTGCTTTTCAGGCTGCCTGAGTCCACATTCACCAAGTGGTGATTTCGATTGCCTTGCTGGCTGATCACTTCCACAAGTGTTTTCAAGATTCCCCCATATAGCCTACAGACAGCAAAATAAGATGTAAAAGTAACATGTGAAAGAACTGGCTCTCACCAATTACACAGCAGGTCTCAACACGGTACTTGTCTATCTCACAGAGATTATGAGCCAGGTAGCTCAACTCAGGCTTCATGCTCTAGTGGAACAAAAAATTGAAGTGATGACAGAGTGAGTATATTATGCTTTGAAAGAAAACCTAAGCAACTGGCAATGGACACAGTACATCTCTTCCATGGAGGTGGGAAGTGGAAAGCTTGTATTCAGAGAGGCCAGAGAGCACCAGCTGCTTTGCCAGTGTTTAACGTACCTCCAACAAACACTATCGCTATGGACAGGCCACAGGAAGAGTGCTTACCCTTACGTAGAGCAAGTTGGAGAAAGTGTCCATGTTTTCTATCCT
Source organism: Argya squamiceps (assembly GCA_037834095.1). Classification (NCBI taxonomy): domain Eukaryota; kingdom Metazoa; phylum Chordata; class Aves; order Passeriformes; family Leiothrichidae; genus Argya; species Argya squamiceps. The sequence continues at coordinate 18,172,597 of JBBMKD010000034.1, forward strand.
GTAAGGATCTTGTTTCCTCAGCTCATTAAAGATGGATAAAGCTTTGTCAATATCTGAAGAAAGAACAGCATATGGAACACCAACTATAAATGCCAAGTTTGCATTAAGAGGCTCATTCCTACTTAGTATCACTGACCTCTTATATTGTGGTAAGCAACTGCAATCTGAGAGATGATATAAGTGCTTTTGGAAAATCCTGCATCAATGAGACTCTGATACTTCTGCAGAGCTTCTTCTATCAGCTGCAGCTCTGTATAAATGTGTGCAAGGAAGAACTCTTTCATCCATGTATCTGGCAAGGACAGGAACTTCAACTAGCAAGAATCAAAGAAGAGGAGGAAGAGAAGACAATCAGAAGTATTCTACAAGCTACACATGGCAAAGAATCCATTATCTTCCCTCCCATGACATAGTAGATGGCCCTGAGCTAGGAGCTTTCCTGCAGTCACTTTCTTAAACCCATTTGGGAAAGCGGGGAAGAAATTGTCTTCAAATATGACATCACCCAGCTCTTACTTCAGCCGTTAAATTCAGAAGTCCTTTGAAAGACTGCACTTTCTTCCTATGTTTGAGCATCAGTATCATAACACTAATTTCAATGAACTAAGTGAGCAGACTGAAAATTATGTAATAAAAAATGCACTTCCCTGTTTCCACAAATTGGTAATACTCTCTTCTGCATCACTTTTCTAAACTTTTTTTTAAAGTACTGTTTTAAATACTTCATCAGCCAGAATTTACTGAAGAATTCCAGGAGTGGACTCAAATTCCATGCAGAAAGAAAAATAATCTATTTTGGTTTTATATCTGAAGTTTGTTTCTTTGATAAAATTCACCTCCTATGTGTCTTTGTACATCATCATTTCAGTTTTGAAAGTAGTGATTCCATATATCATTTCAAAAATGCTCAATAACTGAGGAATTAGAACCAGATTAAGAAAAAATAAAAAAGAAAAGTCTCTTAGGAGGATCTCTTACATGTGACAAGGTGATAACCCCGGTGACAACTACTTCCAAAACACATGAATTAGAAATTTCTTAAGCCACTTTGTGAGTGAATGATAAGAAATTAACCCTGCCTGTATAAAGACTCTCAAGCTACAGCACGGCAAGTAATTGAAGATAAAGAGGATTTAGCAATATAATTTACAGTTGTGGATTGCCTTGCCTGACAGTGTCTCATGGAATGAAGCAGTGGGCATCAATCTTGTGGCCACAGAAACACTGGTCACTGAATCAGGCTAAACTCTTGAGATTTGTTACCACGTCTTGGTATCTCCAAAGTTTTACCATCTCTTTATCTGTAATCAAGTTGCAAAGTTCCAGCCAGGCTCCCCAGTGCAAAGGCAGGGCATGAGCAGCTTCAACAAACACATCTATTGCTTCTTTCACCAGGTCCAGTTTCCGCAGCACAACACCATATCTGTGAAAAAAAGATTCAGATTGACAAGAGTCATGAAATTCTGCATATCTACACATATATATAAGAAATACATGGAGACACTTACAGATAAAGGCCAAATCCATCCAGTTCCTGTGCCTTGTGTTTCTTGCTGAGCTCCACTCTCAATTCTCGTAGAGCTTCATTTTTTACCTGTCCTTTTTCCAGAGGCCCTACATGAGGAGAAAGTCACATAGCTAGCTTTCAATAACGAGCCTCACCACAGCAATGTAAAGTCTAGGGTACGTTCAGAATTATCACTGACATGACACGAACGCTTCCCAGCCTGTGTTTATTTTCCCCATTTTAAAGAAAATTGCTTAGCCTGGTCACCCAGTTTAAAAGAAGACCTAATACATGAAAATCTCTAATTAAGCCAGTGAATCAAAAGAGAATGAAAGAAATCATGTTACAGCACACTATTATCCAAAAAATTGAGGGGAAAGCCACAGACCCAAGACGAGTTACATGAAGAGTCAACAGCAAAAGCTTCATTATCTCGTCCTGTGTTTCTTGACACCAGAGACTTACCCAAACTATCAACTGTTTCATCATCCTTCTTCTTTTCCCCTGACTGTGGAAAAGAAAGGAAATCCAAGATTACATTGCAATAGTATATTTCCTGTGTTTGCTGCAGCACTTGCAGCAGCATGTAAACTGAGTTTTCACAGACAGCACAGTTCTGAAAAGAACAGCCCTATCTTCCTTTACCCCAACACAGAGCTTGGACTTCAAGGTGGTCATTAGGAACAGAGTAAGCAAAAAAATAAGATATGCCAGGGAGGGGTAGGAGGCAGAGGAGGTTCAGCGCTAGGAGGCAACCTTTTTTTCTACCTTACCAGGTATCTGGAGTACATGTACAAGAAGTAAGCTTTCTGGCTCTTGCAGCCCTGTAAAAAGTAGGCAGCCCTGTCATATTCCTTGAGATCGAAGTAAGACTTGGCCAACGTGTAGGCATCCAGATCACGAGCATCCTCCTGCAGGGACACATAAGATTTTTAAGACCCGAGACGCTCTGACATACTTTAGGAAAATCAAGGTTACAAACATAGCAATGAAATTACTCCACAACCTAAAAATGTAATTTATCCATCTTACAGATGGTTTGAGTACTATCAGAAAAGTTCCTCCACTCCCTCACATGATCTGATTCTAGAGTTCTCAAATGACAAGTACAGACTATTTAGGAACATTATAAAAAAACTGTGAGATTCCAGAAACAAACTGTGGCAGGCTTAGCTATTCAATTAATATGAAGGACCATAAACAAGAAACCTGCTCAGGAATTCCATATAAAAGAATATTAATCTGCTAACATACAGGAGAACACTTCCTTGGTTATTATACCTTGAAATTTATGACATGCTACACTTCTATAATACACCAGCACAGGCACATAGCTATGAGTTCTACTGTATTTCTACATAGGTGGGGATGGAGACAAAACTTGTTTCTCTTGTGTCGTAACGAGCACAAGTTAAATGGCAAAACATAATTTGTATTTAAATAAATTTTAACCTTAGTAAAGAGGAATAAAAATGAAGTAGTATGCGTGTGATTTCAAATTTGACTTACAGAGTGCCTCATTTAGGACACAGCAACAGAAAATGCTTTCATCTGGGAAAGCACATTCAGCTCTGTAGCCCCATTCAATACACCATGGAAACGATGTTCTCAGCATTATGGCAGCATGGGAGCTCAGCGCAGACTCCCACCCATGGGATTTGGGAGATTGCAATCACCTGTATTCCTCCATAGTTAAGATTAACCAGCCCACCCCCCAGAGCTGCAGCACCTTCTCCTATTGCTCACAGCCACTTTCCCCCAGCATAGCCTGGGCCCGTACCTCGGTGAGCACAGGGGGTGGCGGCAGCTCACTCAATGGCAGTGGCTCCAGGGCGAATGCAAGTTCAGCAGCCCTGAGGGAAAGAGAGCATTAGAATCACTGGATCATCAAGGTTGGAGGAGACCTGTAAGATCAAGTCCAACTGCCAGCCCAGCACTACCACTATCATCCCTAAACCATATCCCTTAGCGTCAGATGCAGACACCTCTTAAGCGCCTCCAGGGATTGTGACTCCACCATCTCCCTGGGAAACCTATTCCAGTGCCTGGCCACCTGAACAAAGAAAAAAAAAAAATTCCAGTATCTTACTGAATCTTCCCTATCTCAACCTAAGGCTATTTCCTCTGGTTCCCTCCCTGCAGGCACGGTAGACGAGCCTGGCTCCCACCTCACTCCAACCTCCTTTGAGGGAGTTGTAGAAAATGATGAGGTGCCCACAAGCCTCCTCTTCTCGAGACTAAAAAAACCCACCTCCGTCCCGTCCTCCCTCTCGGCACAGAACATGTTAACCCGGGGTCCCACGAGCTGGGGCCCGTTCAGCTGAGCCCGGCTCCGCTCACCACTTCCCGCTGTGCTGCAGCCCGCGCTCGCGGCTCCGCTCTGCCACGCTCAGCAGCTGCTTCTTGATCTCCCGCAGATCCGAGAAATCGCTACCACCCGCCGCCGCCACCATTGCCGCCACCGCCATCGCGCCAGCCCGGCCAATCACAGCCCCACCCGACGGCCAGCCCAATCACAGTTCCGTACACTGCGCACCCTCCAGCAGGTCCGGCCAATCATAGCCCCGCGCACGGCGCTCCCCCGCCCCTATAGGGAGTCGTCTCCTTGGGCGCGTGCGAGAGGTCTCGCGACCAATCTCAGGCGCGCCCCAGAGCCCTGCAGTCTGATTGGCCGGTTGTGGCAGGGGCGCGCAGGAGCCGTGCACTCTGATTGGTCCGTTGTGGCCGGGCTCAGGCCCTGCTCCCGCGGCGGGACTCGGCGCCGCTGGCGGTGAGGGATCGGGACACTCCGACCCCAAGAAACACCAGGCTTACTAATTTCTTGTTTAATTCCTAGCTGGCAGGGGAAATACTCATTATGTGCCACTCTGCCCTCAGGTTCTAGTCTTTAAGATCAGTTGATTGCTTCTTAAGGAGGTATTTCAATTTGCCTGTGTATTGATAACACTCTCTCATCTGATATAATTTCAAAATTTTTACTCACATACTGCTACTTCCTGTGCTAAAAATCATAATTTAAAAACATTAACTAAAATCAATCGGTGTTTGTTTCTAACAGTACAGAAATCGAAGTACTTGTTCTGGGATGGTTGTGCTCCACAACTTTTTAAGCTTTTCTGGAAAAGTAACAATATACCTGTATGCTTATCCTAGGGTCAGAACGTCAACTTTAATTATCACTTTTTAAACAGAAGTGAACAAAAAATAGTGTAAAATTTCATTTTGTATGTCATTTGCAAGTTACACGTTTTGATTTTTTTTCTTCTTCTGATGGTAAGGGTAATAAATGTTCTCTAGCATGAAAACATCCTTCATAATCACTTTTATTGCGAAACTTCTTGAACAAGAGGACCCAGTGTTTGAACTGGCAGCAAGGTCTCTGGAGATGAAAGAAGTGTCACTGCTGAGCATGGTGTTATGGTACTTGATTTGTTATTATCATAAGAAAAGGCTTTTGTTTTTTTGATGAGCTGTGAATGTCATTAATTCTTACACTGACTCCAGTATAGAGTCTAAAGGTAACTGGCTTAGACTGGCCTTCACTTTATTGATGACTATTATGAAAATTTCAAGGTTGTGTTGATCTGGAGCCACTTCATCTGGAGCCTTTCTGCTGAAATTAAGGTTGTTCTACAAAGGTTTACAGAGATAGGCAATATCTAGTTTGTTGTTAAAGTGGGAAATTATGAGTTATTTATAGTCTTCCATGTTCTTTCAAATAGACAAAGCAAATTAGACCACTATTTGAAGTATAATTTTAGCATTACGTGGGGTTTTCCCTCTCTTCATTTTAGCCAAATGTGTTGCGCGTTCAGTTGTAGCTTTGACAGAAGTTACTTCTATTACTCTGCCAGCCTATATATCCAGAATGTAAATAAAAACTTTGTTATTGTTACTACATAGATGGGTCAATACAACACCTGACTTAAACCTCATTCTCTCTCTCTTTGTCCCATCTGAAAACACATGTGGAAAGAGCCTCAGAATTTTTTTTCTGATGATAGATTTTTGTTGTACTTACCATCTCTTTTATGTTCTCCATATGTAGGGATCAGCTGTTAGTGTTCTATGCTCCTAAACATAGAGTTGTATTTGGTATTTGTTTGGTAATTACATTGGTCCCTTCGTTGGACTCAATGATCTTATAACTCTTATCCAACCTAAATGATTCTGTGATTCTCTGCTGGTTTTAATTTAAGAATATTCCGTTTTTACATTAATAAAATAGTGATATTTAAAGAAATTTGTACGAGTGCATGAGGTCTATGAAGTAATTTTATCAAGGTCTGTTTATCTTCAGTTTTGGGCCCACCAGGTGTCATGTGCTGTTTTCCCGATGGAAACTGTGACAATACATTTGACGTGAGATTTCAATATGAAATATGGTACATGCTGCAAAAATGCACAAAGTGCTCCTTGTCCTCTTGCTGAAATCTAGACAAAATACCCTTTGTGTCACGTTCCTGGTATGTGAGCCCTGGGCAGCTGAGATCCAGCTGTTCTTATGACTACTTCTGGCAGCTGTGAAATACTGAGCTGTTCAGTGAGAAAACGTCTTTAATTGTTGGTACCTAATCAGACGGATTTGAGTCCCTGGAGCAGTACAGCAGCTGCCGGAATCAGTGTTTGTGGTTCCAGCTGCTCAGCAGGAGATGGCGCTCTGCGCTCTCGAATCAGCAAGAAGAGGGTGAAAGGAAAGTTCGTGTTGGCTGAGTTCGATAATTCAGTTGCTTAAGACTTGCTTCATAATGAGAACTCATAATTCTTCCTGTCATTCCATTGTGTAATAGATGGGTCTGAAGTGACACCTGAAGCTGGCTTTTGGAGCCAATAGACTAATTAAATCCTCTGTGCAGGAAAAACAGATAGTGTCTTGGGGAAATATAGATTAACTGAGCAGGACTAACTGGGTGCTCTAGGAAGAGGGGAACTTGTGCCACATGTTATTGCACAGCTACCTGGATGAGATTGTCTCTAGTCCCTCAGAGAAACACGTTGACAAAAACAAGGATGGTCAGTAATGGAAGGGTTGGAATTGTGTCCATCATACCAATGGGTTGTGTAGGTGCTTTAAAAGGATTTTTTTTTTCAGAGTTGAGATCTTCAAATGTACAGCTGATGCTCGATGAAATCCTATGTAAGTGGTCTTTACCAAGTGAAGTGTCCTGCCAATAGTTAGTTTCATCTGTTGACAGACAGAGAATTGAACTTCTTTATTATGGTGCGGTAAAACTGCTTTTTAATTTTTTTTAAAGATAGCTATGATTACAGTTTCTTGTATAATTTTACACTGAGAAGTCTGATGTGATAAGAAGTTCTTTTCTACTATTGGTTGTATTCTCCATTTAGCATAGTTAACGTCACTCCCACTTTTGCTTTTTGTAGTCTGCTGAGACATCATTGATGTTAAAACTTGGCCCTAAAGTATGAGGGAAACCATTTACACTTGGTTTAAATTGGGACAAAAGAATAAATTTATACCAACTGGAGATAGTTTCAAAGGGCAGGAGACCTGAATTCCAGGAAATCTGCCTATGACTCAATTAATATAGCACTATGACATCAGGGTAGGCTATTGTGTAGTCAGTAATGTTGTTTTCCCCCTCCCTCTCTTGTTCAGATCTCAGTTGTTTTCTTGGGAGGTTAATTGAGATGAAGTGACATGAAATGCCTCTGAGGGCCATGGACTGATGCAGCAAAAGTGTTTATTGTGCCTGAATCACTTCCCCATATCTGAAAAATTCATTGACTCATGCCATATATTTTCTAGTTTTGAGAGATTTGATTTAATTGCAGCTTTTCATGAGCTTGGAAGTAGTAGCAGTTAGGCGTGCATATCCAGCCCATATGCTCTGAGAAAATCAACATGCACCATTTGCTTAGCATAATGCCCACTAAGACCTCTGGATATCACAGTGAGATTGTTAAGAATCATGCAGATACTTACTATGCTGTTATTCAAGAACCTTCATATTGTTGCTAAACTGCAGTTCCCTATTTAATGGAGCATGGACTTGCTTCCTTTTCAGGAGACCAAGAAGTTTGTTTAACCAGTTGTCAAAATTATGGTTAGGCTGAATGTTAGGAACTAGGAATTTGTTTGATAGGATTGCATTTAGTGTGCTTCTATGCATCCTTGAAGTCATGGAGGAGAAGGGAGTCTGGAGACTACAAGCAGCAGCGATCATTTTGCCACTTGTGCAGCTGGAATCTGCAATTGCTGAGCAGCCTGGGCAGTGCTAACTAAGGTCCTGCAGGCTGTGTCTGCACGGGCACTGCTGTCTGACACAAGTGTGTGGTGTGTGCTGAGAAGGTTAGTCCTACACCTACCATCCTCCCTTCAGTGCTAATGACTGTACCTAGGCAGTAGTGAAAAACTATTTTGGTTTCAAATCCATTGCTGTTTTTTCTTGGGGCCACTGAAGTCAAGAGTGAGGCAAGTGAATTTGGGAAGGCAGAACTGCCCCTTTAGTTATTCGTGAAAGCTTGTGCTGGAATAAGTAGTGGTTATTGATATGCAATGATTTTTTTTCTCCTACATTCCCTCTAGGAGGGAAGTAAATAGTGCTGCTGGTAAAAAAAAAAAAAAAATGCTGCTGGTAGTTTCTTTATGTGTGAGCTTTGTTACCGAGCAAGTCAGAACATATTTCTAATGTCAGGAAACGTAGAAGTTCTTTCTGCAAGTCCTTATTTATATTTGGTCTGTCCAGGCACCGTTTCCCCCCCTTTTCATTATACTTACTCTCCATTTGAGAAAAGAGGAGGATGTTTTATGGTGAACAGCAATCCATTACTATGTTTTAAGGCAGTACCATTTTATACAGTTTTGACCTTGCAAAATAACTAAATGTCTGTACCCACAGGTCCTACTGATTGTAAGAGGGGACTTATGGTTGCTCAGTGAAACACAAAATCAGAATGCTTGGTAGCATTTCCATTTCACATCAGTGTTACTGAGAGGATATATTTAATAGGAAGGATGTAATCATCAACTTGATCTTTTCAAATAAAACACAATGTTTCTTTAATGTTCTTTTGAACTTTAGTGCTTAATATTTTCTGCATACTGCATCAATTATTTAAATAATTAATTAATTAGCAATTATTTAAATACCTGCTATAAAACCAGTGAATCTCCAGAAAAGAATGTTCTGACTGTTTTCTGCATAACAGTTCCTGTGAGGCAAATGAAGGCATAGTGTAAAGTGAGCTGTATGAACTGGAGAACAAAAGCAAAACAGAGGTGGATAGTTGTCAAAAGGGTGTGGCCAACATCTTCATGAATATTCTGAAGACGTTGGTACTCTGGAAACCCTTGCAGAATTTACCTTGAAAAATAGCTTGTCTTGGCAGCTATGAACAGCTTATGAGAGTTGGTGAGTGTCATCATCACTGCTCAAGAGCAGAAATCCTAATTAATGTCTGAGCAAGATGATAAAGTGAAGAGAGTCACCTAGGTTTGGATTTGATTTTGCTTTTTTCTTTGGTTGTTTGCCTTTGGTTTTGTTTGTTTGAGGGGTTTTTTAATAGCCAGAGTAAGTAGAAGTTCAGCAGGTGAGTAAACGAAGGATAACTGAAGACTTTATGAAACAGAACTCTTGGGTTGTGTTTTGTCCTACAGGAAAAATTGTATGTGATAGGAAGAAACTTGTATAAACCATGGTACTTTAGGAGGTTTTTTGGACTAGTACAAAAACCTTCTTCATTTGTGAAATATTTCTGGTTCATCATCTTTGTGGCCCTTTGTGGGACTCTCTGCAGTAGGTCTGTGTCTCTCCTGTAACTGGGGCAACCAAAACTGGACACAGGTGTGTCTTCACCAATGTTGAGTAGAGGGACAGGATCACCTCCCTCGACCTGCTGACAGTGCTGTTCCTAATGTATACCACTTCCGTCTGCAGCAAGGGCATGCTCCTGGCTTGTGTGCTGCCTGGTGCCTCCAGGATCAAGGTCCTTTCCTGCAGAGCAGCTTCCTAGCTGGGTGGCCCCCAGCATAAGTTGGTGCATGTATTAAGAAAGTAATTTTCTTTCTGCTTCATGAGTCTGTTGTTAGAATGAAGTTCAAAATGGTTTTCAGCAGGTTATTTTCTACTGTCGTGGTGATAAAATGAATTTCAATAAACTTCAGTATAGTTGATGACTCCTGAAATTTCACCAGTTCTTTTGGAACATCATGATTTGCAAGCCTTCCTCAAGTGAAGAATTTCTGAGGACATTGTGAATATCCAAGTAAACAGCAGTGCTAGATTACAAGGCTTTTTTTAACCTGTGCTAATTAGATTGAAATTGCTAGCTTGTTAACTGAGGTGTACTGCTTTGGATGGAATGTTGATGAGTTGCTGCAGAAGTGTTTTCTGTTGTCACTGGATCTGATACAAATGCAAAATTTATTTCCTGGGTGTATCAGTGTATCATACTAGACATCCTGAGGAAAATTATGTTAAGTGTTTCTGAAGTATCACAGAATCACAGAATGTGTAGGTTGAAAGAGACCTTCAAGATCATCAAGTCCAACCCAGCCCTAACCCTTAATTA
>JBBMKD010000034.1:18207509-18233080 GCA_037834095.1 Argya squamiceps
TAGCGGGCAGCGGCACCTGCCCTGTGCCGCGGGGACCCGACGCAGTCGCTGCGCGCCCGTGGGGCTGAGCGTCCGCCCGGCCGGCGGCGAGCAGAGTCCCGCCGCACGCGGAGGCGCTGCCTACGGCCTTCTGGAAAGGGCCGGATGCTAGTGACTGTCGGAGGCTCTGTGGACGTACAAGTTCTCCTCACTTAAGGGGGAAATACTGTCTGGGCATGCTGGGATGGAGGGAGGGCCGGTCACTGGGGATGAGGTGTGAAGCGACTCTGTCACTTGTTTTAGGAGCCTGGAGTAAGATGGCATGCTGCTGAGCAGATCGCCTCTAATATATTATTATTGATAATAGATGTCTTGTTTTTCTTCATCTAAGTGGTAGCAGAGGTGGTTGTGGGTTTTTCCCCAGCGTCTTTTCCTTGTGTTTGTTTCTTATTCATGTCTTTTGCTTTGCCTAATCTGTTCCTAAATACTATCAGCAACTTACTGGACTAGCAGATGAAGATTCCAGAATTCTTGTCTTTCATGTAATCACTCCTGCTGACTCTCTTAATAGGCATACGGCCTCCAATTGTGAATGGCCCAATGCCAGCACGGCCACTGGTTGCACTCCTGGATGGACGAGATTGCACTGTGGAGATGCCCATCTTGAAGGATGTTGCTACAGTGGCATTTTGTGATGCTCAGTCAACTCAGGAGATCCATGAAAAGGTGGGCCAGAAGATGTGCAAGATTCAGAAGTAGAGCTTTGCCTCTTAGGTAACCAAACCAGGTATTGATTTGGGATGGTTTTTGTTATAGGTGCTGAATGAGGCAGTAGGAGCTCTGATGTATCACACCATTACCCTTTCTCGTCAGGATCTGGAGAAATTCAAAGCCCTCAGGGTCATTGTGCGTATTGGCAGTGGCTATGACAATGTTGACATCAAATCTGCTGCAGAATTAGGTATGATGACACCATTGGGTATGTGTTGTGATCAGAACTGGATGTGAAATGGAGCACTGCACGTGTTTTTGCACATTATAGCTGAGTGCATTTAAAAATTTTCATGTACAAAGATTTGGAGCTGCTCAGTATCAGGTGTCTAGGAAGCTGACCAATAGAGGAATGGTAGGTGGCTTAAAAGAAAGATTCTCAGTTTTCAGATTGCTCTGCTATAGATGTTGGTGTCTTTGTTGTTGCTTGGGATTCAGGAACCCGAATGTGGTGTCTAGGTAACTTTTGGTGAGATGGCTTTGGTCTTTTTGTGACCCCTGAGCAAACTTACGTCTGCAAGCCACCTGCAAATGCTGATGCAGGATAAACTCACTATAAATGCTTCATGAGTTTTCCTCTTAATTTTGTATATGCAAGGAGGTTCTGATACAAAACTTTATTAGTTATCCCTTTAGAACCCCAAGCATGTGAAAAGTGTCTGGATCAGGTGACAAAAAGGTGCTATTTATTAAACAGATGGCAGTGAAACTTCTGGACCTTTCAGCCTCCTAGGTGAGATGGATCACTTAAGTACCCTTCCCCTTCTTTTTTAAGTTTTGCAAGTGTAAGGGATTCGAAAGCTTCCTTAATGTAATGCAGGTCTTGTTAAGCTTAAATCAAATACAGGTATTAGTATATAAAATTGAAAAAGGCAAGCATTGCAATTTTCAGATCTGTAAGAACAGGTGAATTGATAATAAATGAAGAGTGTGTATTGGGCTAGTGCTTGAATTAGGTCAAAAGAGCCTTTTCATTTGGATGATTCAAAGGAATAGTCTCAAGAGTTCCTGTCAAGGTCCTTGGATTTCATCCAGCCTTTACATATTTGGGCTGAGTTTGGAACCCAACTTAGTCTTACATTTCCCTACTTAAGGTCACTTTCTTTGATTCATTCAGATTCAAAGATTTCCCTTTTCTTCCACTGCACACTCATTAATCCAAGGTGAAATGAGTCAAAGTTCTTTCACCATCAGACTGTTGCTTGCCACTTTTGCTTTGGAGTGACAGTGTGATGACCCTTACAAGTGGCCAGAGTCACTTTTTCATGGACAGTTAATGGTTATTTTCATGCTTAGCCTCCTGCTCTATGTTAAGCATGCTTTTAATTCATTCGTAGGTGAGATTCTGTTCCTTGTGCGTTCTGAGTCTTCAGACCAAAGGGCTGTTGTCTGTGTTTGTGAAACTGTGTTTTTCTGTCACACCTGCTCATGTCCTCTGAGTTGTCTCTGTGGCATTGTGGCAAAATTGGAAATAATTTGACAGAGAAAACCAGTCAGATATTGAGATTGTCTGTGGCCATTGCTCTTCTAATTCTCATGGGAAAGCACGGTCTGAGTTTAGCCAAATGTCTCCTGTGACTAGGCTTACAAAACACTGATGCCTTCAACCATTGCCTGGATTTTATTTCCAGTTTTCAGCTAGGTGGTGGACTTTGGAGGTAGAACAGCTGCCTTGGTTTGGCAAGTGACTAGGGCTATGATTGGGAAGAGACCATTTTTCCATTTCATTTTCTTGGCTGGTTTGTTGAATGAAGGATAGCAGAAATGAAATGGTATGTTTCCAGCCTCCCATCTCCGTGGTTTTCTATGTTTGTTTGTTTTGTTTTTTGGGTGGGTTTTTTTTGTCATAGACTGCTCAGGACTTACTTATCAGATTTTGATACTGGGTTCCACCTTTCCCTTCTCTGACAGTAGTTTATGCTTCTAGGACTTCAACTCTGTGTACATTACTAATTTACCTGATAGTTGTAGCCATGAGTTTTATGGTCCTTGTGATGGTATGTTATTCTAGAGTGGGAGTGTTATGAGTTGTTATTTTTAAGCTTAACTTCAAATGGATTTGGAGAAGCTCCTGGGGCTTCTGTCTGCATTTAATGAATTAGTTACTTATTGTTGCTCCTGGGGAGGCTGATGCTTGCAGTGAGCATCTGGACTGTGAGGCATGAAGAGCTCAGCCATCTGTCTCAATTCTTCTACAGTCTGCCTGTTAATTTGTCAGGAGTATCTGTGGAAGGAGTGCATCTTTTTGAATGCAGATCCCTTAAAACAGTCAGTTGCTTGTATCACTTGTATGGCTCAGTTTTATCATTTCGGCTTGTTTGTTTGTATGTTTGTTTTTCTGGTAAGTGTGTCAATCAAAAAGATATTTATAAGGAAGGAATGGTATTTCCTGGAGGATTGAAAAGATGGCTGGTCACATCTGCCTTGTAGAATGAAGTTCTGAAATGAATCCTGTGTTTCTTGAGTTCTGGAGTAGTGAATTATCTTGGAGCATTTGTGCTTAAAGAGCTTTATGTCGGTTTAGAATTGTGATGCTAAAAATCTTGTATGACCTCTGTGGCTTTGTAGGCATTGCAGTTTGCAACATCCCTTCCTCCTCAGTAGAGGAGACTGCTGACTCTACCCTCTGCCACATCTTGAACCTCTATCGCCGTGTTACTTGGCTACATCAGGCTCTGCGGGAAGGGAATCGAGCCTCAAGTGTAGAGCAGATTAGAGAGGTGGCTGGAGGTGCTGTGCGTATCCGTGGGGAGACTTTGGGCATCATTGGACTAGGTAAGTGATGGGAATTGTTAGACTGAAAAGAGAATTGTGAATGTTTTTGGGAAGCTAAGAGTCACATACTGAGAAAAGTGATAATTCTACAACTGTTCTTTGTGAAACACACAGACTCCTAAGGAATGCTAGTGCCCTGGATATCTTCAACAGATATATCCTTGGATATTCTGGATATCTTCAAGAGTTGGGTATATGTCAGGGGATTGGGTATTCTTTTTACGATTTCAAATGGTTAGAAGAATTGGAACATTCATACAGCTCTTCTTGGTGACTGTTTCCCTCTGTGCTAGGTTCTGTATCAGTAGCAAAGCTGCCTGAAAGGTGGCTACTAATTCCTTCTTCAAGTTCTTGTAGCCAGATTATCTCTGACTCAGAGTTTAGATTTGGTTTGAAAACAGAACTGCTTCTTGACTGAACTCTGGCTATTGCTATGGGGAAGAACTAGAATTAGCTACATAAGAACAGCACTGAATAGCCTCCTCTGGATCCCTATGGCAATCCTAGGGGTTTCCAGGGCTGCAATATCTTGGGCTCTGGCAGTAAACTTCAGTGTAAGCTCCCAGTCTATCCCCTTATCTTGTCTTTAAAGTTTGTTTTACCTTTCCTTGATGATTGTGGGTTTTCTTTTGTGAAGGCCGAGTTGGACAGGCAGTGGCTCTGCGAGCCAAGTCCTTTGGCTTCAACGTGATTTTCTATGATCCCTATCTGCCGGATGGAGTGGAGCGATCCTTGGGTTTACAGCGAGTAGGAACCCTGCAGGATCTACTAATGCACAGCGATTGCATCACATTGCACTGCAGCCTGAATGAACATAACCATCACCTCATCAATGACTTCACTATTAAACAGGTGCAGCAGGAGCTTGATTTCCCCCACAGAGCACTGTGGAAATAAATGCAAACCAAAACTGCTGCTTTCACAGAGGCTGAGAGCGTGTGAATCCTGCTGCCTCTGTTGTGTGCCTCCTGCTGCCTTTGGAGGCTGGGCGCGTGTGGATCCGAGTGCCTGTGCTTTGTGCTGTATATGATTTTATGTTAAGAGAAGAGTAGGGTTGGCTCTTCTTGCAAAATAGTTTCCTTTATAAAGAATATTTTAAGTGATTCCATAATTTCAAATTATCTTTAAAATAATTTACTGCGCTGGTTAGAGCTAGATGTGGTGTGGCTGGGACTGTGTATGTTGTTCTACACAGCATGGCCAAAGCCTCTGCCCAAGCCCACTGCAAAGCCAGGTTGGGGCTAAACCCACGAGTCTATGAATGCTTTCCAGTGCTTTTATGAGAGACATTTGGACATTGTAGTCCAGTTTTGTAGGGCTGGATACTGGATTCATGATTCCTGTCCTCTTTTTTGTTTTTTTAATATAGTAGGATGAACATGGAGTGCAGAACTTGAGAGTTCCACTTTTGCCCTTGTTGTCTTGTGGTTTTGTTTGTTGGTTTTTAAAGCAAATTTCTCAAGCATTGCTTGCAGGCATTTCCCCTGTGGTAAGCTTTGCAGTGAAAGCACTCCTAGTTCTTCCAGGCCTCATGTAATCACTGCAGACTCCTGCTCATTTCCAAGATTCGTTTAGCTTCCGTGAAAAGTCTCATTCTCAGTGCGCATACTATTTTTCTTCTTCCAGATGCGTCAGGGCTGCTTCTTAGTGAACACCGCCCGGGGAGGGCTGGTGGATGAGAAAGCCTTAGCACAAGCGTTGAAAGAGGGGAGAATCAGAGGAACAGCATTGGATGTGCATGAGTCTGAGCCTTTCAGGTAATGTGGTACCTGCATGCTTGCTGCTGTCTAGTGGTTCACCTAAACTGGATGGTTCTTTTGGCAGTTTGGTGGGGAGTTGTTTTTGGTTTTGGTTTGTTTTGTGGGGTTTTTTTTTGGGGTGTGTGATTTTTTTCTTGTTTTGTTTTGCTTTTTATTGTTGTTTGGGTTACAGTGATGTCCAAAAGGACAGATGGGGTTACCAGTTCTGGAAAAAACCTTCTTTTTCCCCCCAGTTTTGCTCAGGGGCCGTTAAAAGATGCACCCAATGTTATCTGCACCCCTCACACTGCCTGGTACAGTGAACAGGCTTCCATTGAATCCAGAGAAGACGCAGCTAAAGAGATCCGCAGAGCTATTACAGGTAACGAAGACTTGCAGCTGCTGCTGAATTAGTGGGTTTTTGTTAGTTCATGGCAAGGATTGTGCTGATTGTTCTGAAAACTTAGACTCATTTACTGGTTTCTGGAACTGGAGTGTAAGTTAATAATTGTATCTTTGCCTTCTGAGATTTCTTGTACCTAATGCCAGAGTGGCTCTCCTTGGGAAAGCCTCTTTACTTATATCTTCCAAATCCTTTGCAGTAATTCCTTTGACCGTTTTACTGTACGCATTTTTCCTTGAGTAGTACATATTGTCTCTTGAAAAAGGTGAGACTTGGCAGTTGCAGTTTGTGGCAATAATTTTCTCATGATCATAGAAGTGGGAAGAAAAGATCAGTTTCTTGCTGTCCCCAGACACCAGATGCTTAGAGGAGAGTCTCCTGTACCCAGTGTTATCCTGTGGAGGTGGATGGAAAGATTTTGCACTTTTCCTTTCTACTTTCCTTTGTAAATGCTGCAGGGAACAAATCTCTCCTACATGTTTTCTGTTTTTTTTTTTCATTTTTGATGCCCTTGCAGGTCACATACCTGATGCTTTGAGAAACTGTGTTAATAAGGAGTACTTGCTGTTAGCAGCTCAGTGGTCCAATATTGATCCTGCAACTGTCCACCCAGAACTCAATGGAGCTGCAGCTTACAGGTGAGATACGTAGGTTATCCAAACATATATTCCTGCAAAAGTAGGCCAGGGGTTTGAGAACTGCTTGTACCTGCAAACAGGTAGGTCTTTGTTCCTCTGTATATGAGTTCTTTCCCAAAACTTAACAACAGCACTTCTAAAGCCATGTGAGTATTCAACATGTACTTGGTCATGTTTAGTTCCAGCCACGTACCAGTCAATATTTCCAAATTCTTGGAAGACATGCCCAAGAAATACCTTAATATAAGAAAGCCTGCTAAATGTCCCAAAAAAGGACTGCAACTCTACATTAGAAGTTGTGCATATCATTAGGTCTATATAAATAAACAAAGCACAGTTCTTACGTGTAGCCCAGATATGGACTATTACTGAGACGTTGTCCAGTGGATTTGTTCAGTAGTCTAAACAGAGTGTATTTGAGTTTATCTGTTACAAACTGGCTAAGTGATTGTGGCAGGTTGCTTCCCTTCTGTTTGTTTTCCATCTGCAAAGTAGGAAATATATTTTCTTTCCTTCTATGAGACATCTACAGAAGCTGAGATGCATTTATGGAGAGGGCATAGGGAAGCAGAATGGAAGTGATGGATGAGTAGTTCGTTAGCAATTCATGACTGTCACTCTTCTATTTTTCGTCTTGCATATAGCTGTTTTATTAGTTCAGATTCTTACCTTTTCTGTCTTGGAGTCCAGTGAAGGATAACTGCAGCTTACACCCCTCCTGCTGATGGGGAGGGAATTCCTAGTCCTCCATGTGCCGTCATAGAGTGCCTCACAATATTTTCAACTGGAGATAAATTTTGTATCTGTTTTCAAATGCTTAGTATGTGACCTTGGACTGTCTGGGTCTGTCTGCAAATGGGTGTCATTTGGCATTAGGATACCACTGCTACTCTTCAGCTCTGGAGACTTCCTGTGTTCTATCTCAGGGTGTTTCTGTTAGAAAGAGGAATTTGTTTTCAGCACGTCTGAGGGCGTGGCTCCTTTTCCTTTGAATAACTCTGTTGGACAAGCTTGTAATTTCTATGTTTTTGTTGGTTTTAGGTTTCCTCCAGGAGTAGTGGGAGTACCCAACCCTGGGCTACCAGAACCACCAGTAGTGGAAGGGATTGTAGCTCATGGGATCCCTCCTGTTTCTCACCCTGCACCACGTACCCCTTCCCCAGGAGAGACAAGCAAACTGGATACAGACAGAGAGATTCCTGCTGACCAATAGCAGCGTGTTTCTCTCCTCTCCTTTGGCAGCAGAAAAAAGTAGGAGGGCATCTCCTTCTAGGACCTTCTTTAACACCCTACAGACACTGTTTCCTGTTCACATGGGACAGGAGAATGCATTTCATTGCCGACAGACTTTAGCTCTTGCCTTTATTTTGTAATCTTATAGTTATAATTTCTTAATGAATCTTTCTCCTTCTCTGGGGCATGGCAAAAATGACCTCGCCTCCCCTTGGCTTAATGAATCAGTTCTCCCATGTATCTGCTTCAGTTGTCTGTGACAGGGAACTGTCTTTGTGTGCTTGAAAATCGAAGTGAAGCCACCTGATCAGGGATGGTCCTTGGTATTCTGAAATTAAGTGCACACTTTTCAGTTGTAACTTGTAGCTTAAACTTAATTTGGCTTAACCTCTTGAGTGTGACCATGGGGAGTATTAGAAAAAATATTAGTGAATTGGCAAAGTTGTGACTATTGTCTTCATTATGCCCCTCATAAAAGGCAGCCAGGCTAAGCTGTGTGTGTTACTTTGCTTGTTTCAGTTAACATTTCCTGTGAGAACAGGCATAGTGCAGACACTGTTAGTTCTTGACCATACCAAGTTTTCTCTATGCAGTTCTAGGACTGAAGTTAAAAGTAACAGTGTCAAAGCCAGCCTTTTAAATAGTTTGGAAGGGATTAAACTTTAATCAAATGTATTTTGGTGGCCACCATGTTTGTGAGGCTTCAGAATTGTTCACCCTGGAGTCTATAACTTGAAGAAGGTAAGAAAATGGAGAAATAGGAAAAGCATGCACTGAGAGACAGTGAGTAGCAATAATAGGCAGTTGCTGGTTCCTCACACACAAGTACCTCGTAGTCTATGGCAGTGTTTATTCACAAGGGATTCATCGCACTAGAATTCTAAGCTTTAAGATACAGATTTATTTTTCTTTTTGCATCATCGCATCAGCTAGAAGTAACGTCCCACTTATCTGTGCTGGTGGAGAAGGCAGTTTTTAACAGTCAGGAAAAATTTTTTCACCCAGAAGGTGGCTGAGCACTGGAATGGACTAGTCCCCCAGGGAGGCTGGCACAGCACCAAGCCCATCTGAGTTCAAGAAGTTTTTGGACAATGCTTTCGGGTACATGTTGGGATTCTTGGGGTGTCCTGTGCAAGGCCAGGAGTAGGACTCCATGAGCCTGATGGGTCCCCTCCAACTCAGCATATTGTATGATTGTATTTATACACTGCACCTCTATAGCAGGGCAGGGCAGCAGGGCAATGCGAGATAGCAGTTTGTTTTACATGAACAGGCTTTGTGAAACTAAAAAGAGAATTGATACTCTCAGTTTTTCACCTGAAGCAAAGGCGGGATTGTTGCTGGCAAGTCTTCTCCATTTCACAAATGATTGAATATGAATCGCTTCTTTGAGGGGTGGGTAGTCTTCAGCAAAAGAGGTTCCACAGGAGAAGACTTTTCTTTAATTACACATCTTCCTTTAATTTCATCTTGTTACACTTCAGTTACAGCCTTTCCATGCACAAGATGTAACAATACCTGATTGATTTGTTCATGTTGTTTGGATATATTAAAGTAGGTGCTATATGGGAGGCATACCCTATTTGTATGGGTTTCTCTGCCTCCCTTGATTATTCTCTCTGTTGTGTGTCTGTGACTGGAAGCTGAACAGTTGGGAACAGACTGGAAAAACAATTTTAGGTATGGACAAAATCCTCTATTTAGGCTGTTTAGTTTAGGAAGGTAGGGAAAGCTTTCAGAATAACTAAGTTCTCAGATGTTTTTTTTCCTGGTTTGAAATTCTTCTCCAATACTGCCTTCTCTATAGTGGCTTACTACGAATACAGTAATTCATTCCTTTCTCCTCCTCTTCTCCACTCCCCCCAGCAATTCAAGAAAGGAAAATAGTCAAGAAGTAAACTTCAGGTGTTTTTTTACAAATTTTACACTTTAGATGTTTAGTATTAGCGAGATAATACTAGTTTTATAGTGCTGAGTGTCTTTTTTTGATAAGGTATTTGTCTCAGTGAAGTTTCTTGGCTTCTGTGTTTTTCTTGGATGATTCTGATTCTACTTCAAATTCATATACCTCCTTGGCTGCTCAGGTTTAGCAGATCAGACTGAGACTGGTGGTAGGCATGAGTTACAGGAGAACTTTTTCTGAACCAAACCTAGAGCTCAGAAGCCCATTGATTGCAGATGTACCTAAAATAACCATCAGCACTTTCCTGAATTCTCTAATATCTAGGAAATTCAGATTTCACAAGCTGCTGGCTCAGAAAGATCTTCTGATAGGCAGGTGTGGAAAAGTTTTCAGAGAGCTCATCTTCTATTACCACATTAGGGAAGCAGTCTGTCAATAACTACTCTTTATTTGCTGCTGAAAATTCCTGCCCTGCTTAGGGGTTGAGGTCTGAGATTATTTTGTGGTAAGGGGCTTCTAGTTTTGAGCTTTGAGGATCAGAGTACATTGACCTTGTCTTTTCTAGAACACAATGCAAGATAGATTTATTTTTTTAGAAGAGGCAAATTATTTTTTTTCTTCTTAACAGCAAGTATCTCTATAGACAGTCAAATAACTGAGCAGAGGAACAGTAGAAAGATTTCATTTGGGGAAAACTTGAGTTTCTCTGTTCATATTTTTGGTGGCTAGATACACTAGTGACTAGTAAGCATAGGAATTAAATGATTGATGATGTAATAAATATTTCCAGTTATGGGTACCAAGGAGTTGAAGCTGACAGCATTGATAGTGGCTCTGCTCTGTACAACACGATGTAGGCTTGTTATTGGATATGACAGTAATTTTCCCCTTGATTAAAGCCACAGCAGAAAATGTTGAGGTAAAAATGAACACAGCCCTCAAAGGACTGTTTGCATTTATAGGATTACTCTGCCTGTGTGGCGTTTGTACCTCTGCTGGCAGCCTGAACCTATTACCACCAGACAAAGGCTGTTCTGAATGGATAGCTCAAAAGAAAAATATACCAGTACTAAAGCATCCTGAGGTCTTCTTTCCCTGAGTGCCAAGTGCTTTGTTAGCACTCTGCTGTGTGATACACTGAACTTGCAGCTCCCCCTCCCAAGCTTAGTGCAGTATACAGAAGTGGAATGACTTTTTTTTTTAATGCCTTCCTTCAGAACTAGTTCAGAGCTTTAATCCCAAAGAACAGAAGTCTCCCAGGGTAAGGCAGGAGTTCCCTAGCCACACTAATCTGCTTACAGGAGGTGCTCACACTATCCCAAGGTACATTCTGTTTGTCAGGGTCACTGCTGCTGACCAGCCTTTTTTATAGAGGACTCAGAGTTTCAGAAATATATTTTTGTAGACAATGATTAAACTGTGAAACATTGAAATAAAGCATGTAAACAAAAACTTACAGCACTGCTCTCTGTACAGATGTTTTCCTCACTTCAGTTCTCTCCTGGCTCATTAGAAAATGTTTGATTACTTCTTGGATATATTTTAATAAAGTTCTCCAAAACACATGGCTGCTGTCTATGGAAGGGGTAGCCTCAGATACACTATTGAAAGGGAGGGTTGAAAACCTGTACAGGTGAGTGTCCGCATCAGTCCCACTTTTCTCAAATTATGTAAATTCCACAAAATTGGTCCCCGGATCAGCCACTCTGGCAAATTACTTTCTTGGTGTGCTGTAGCATTGACCATCAGTCAAGGCTGGGCAGGTAGCAGTCTGGAGAAGAAGCCATCTTCAGTGCTTAAGGGACACCTTTGGATGTACGTTGGTGGTTACTTACCTGATTTCTCACAAGCTGAAATTGTGATGTCTGGTTTTGCAGCCATTTAAGTATGTAGTTTAACAGCAGTAGCTGTCCTTACTCTTTCACAGTAAAATAGTATTTGAAATTAACACACAGCTCATGAAACTTCTTCTAACTTTTAATAGAGGTTGTGGCAACAGAATTAGCATAGAAAAGTTGTTAATGAATTTACTTCATGCCTTATGGCTTATGGTGTCTGCGTCAATCATCAATGACACTTAGGAAACCCCTAGTATTGGTGGATTTTATCACTGTTGGCCCGCCTGGTGCTGTATGCCATTGGAATATCCAGCACCATGCTTGGGAGATGGGAAATGCTCATCTACTTTATCATGGCAATGGAGTCTGAGCTGGTGGAATGGGAAGGGGCAAGGGAGCACTTGCAATCTTTCACATGGTGGTACTGTTTCTGGTGCACAGCTGATGATCTTTGTTTCAGTAAAGAAATTTAAGACCTGGGGGCAAAGACTGGTCTTCAAAGAATGTAGTACTGATCTTGGATGTACCATGGCACTCACTTAGATGCAAGATCTAATGCTTCTGGTACCATTCAGTAATGTGTCATGTAGGTACTGTACTTTAAAAAAAAGAGAGAGGAGTTAGTAAATCTAGTGGTATGTAGTAAATCAAAACTCAGAGATGCTGTACAGCACAGGAGGAGAGCACTGAGTGCTGATGCTGCTGATATTGTGAAATTTTGTGTAGTTGCTCAGCTGGTATTGGGCATTGCCATACCCATGTTCCAGTCAGTACATTGCATCCCTCTAACTAGAAAGTAACAAAGAGGAAATGCCATCTGCTTAAAACAACCGGACACAATAATTTGAATAAATGGAAGTGAAAGCAAGCAACTTGTCTTTGCTGTTGCTGATTCAGTGTCAGATGGGACTGTACCAGAGTGAAGAAACAATACATGCAAGAAAACAACCTACTTCCACAAGAGTATCCTTGTGCTGGAATGGAGTATAGTGTCTGCTCCTCATTCCAGTTTATATCACTGCTACTGTGCCTTTACCGCACAAGCAAAAACAGATACAAAATCGCATGACATTTTTCTAACTGTAGGATGCTTACTATTTTGTGGTTCATGTTGAAAAGGGGCAAGTTTAGGACATTGTGCTATGCTACATGGTAACTGTTCAGATGTATTAGCTAATCATGACAGCTGAATTCATTCACATATTTATTTTGTATCTTAATTACTTCCTAAATGCACCCCCTTTCCAAAATCTGCCTCACTGGAAAGCGAAGCACCCCGCCCTGGTGCGGCGCTGCCGGTGCCCTGGGGCCGGCAGCAGCTCCTCATGCCATCTCTGGGATTCAGCCTGAGACGCGGGCACTGGTTCTTCTGTGTTTACCTCGAAATTTAGCTTAAAACTCCTTGATTTCTGCGGTAATTCCAGGTTTTGAACTTGGCGGTCGTGAGCGATTCTGCCTAGGCCAGGCCCATGCCCGCCGACCGACCTCCTGCTCCGCCGGGAGGCCCGACCCCCCGCCGGCCCCTCAGACCGCCCGGGGCCCGCCCGTCCCGCGCGGGGCCTTGTGGGGCGGGGCGGCGGCGCAGGCGCAGTGCGGGCCCGGAACACCCCAACCCGCGGCGGCCCTTCCGCACCCGCCCGGGGCTCTGCGCTCACGGCCCCGGCGGGGAGATCCGCCACCTCCGGCCGAACACGCCGATGGTCTAAAACACGCCCCTCCGAAAAGCCTGCTGACCGCAGGTCGGAGGAACCTGACAGGGCAGGCGGCTGCGGCCCACGGCGGAGAGCTCCAGTCAAGCCTCTTAGTCCAAACGCACCCCCACTCACCCCTTTATGAGTGAGGTTAAGAGCGGTGTTCACAAAATCTGGAAAAAACAAAATGCTATTTTCAGCTACGAAATAGCCTGCAGAAAAGGAGGCTTAGGGGTGATGTTACTCCACAACCCCCTGAAAGGAGATTGCCAGGTGGAGGTTGGTCTCCTCTCCCCCAGGCAACCAGCGACAGGATGAGAGGACAAGGCCTCAGTCTGTGCCAGGGCAAATTCAAATTGGATATTATGGGGAATTTCTTCACAGAAAGAGTAATGGGCTGCTCAAGGAGGTGGAGGTTAGAGGTGTTTAAGGAAACAGTGGACGTGGCACTGAATGCCATGGTCTAGTTGACAAGGTGGTGTTCGATCATTGGTTGGACTCAATCTCACAGGTCTTTCCCAACCAAAATGATTCTGAAGTTCTGTCAAACTGAGTATCAAAAATTATTGACAGCCTATTCTTAGCTTTAGTGAAAGCATGTTAGCCCCAAACACAGTAAAATTAGAGGAAAAACACAGTAAGAACCAATACCAGTGATAAAATACATGCATTATGAGAAACCACACCTTTCTTCCCAGTGACTGCTTTAACAAAATTTAAAGAAGCAGGCTATGATACAAATATTACAAAACAAAACTAGACCAAACTAGAAGTCTTTGATGTATTCGATCTTATTTTACTTTACAATCAATTTAATAGCTTTAAAGTAGAAAACACCCTGACAATAAAGGACTTCTAATTTCTTTTTCAAAGTAAAAATGTAAGTGTGCCTTCTTGTAATACAAAACCTAGAACACAAACTATTTCCAAAAATGTATAGCTCTGTTGAGAAGAAGCCATTTTCTTCACTGAAATGTAACATAAACCCAACTCCATAAAAGGAGGGAATCACAAATTAAACATGAGAATTTGGAATCAGGATTTCTACAACTAAGATTACTACAGTAGGCGCCAGCAGGTGTCAAAAACACCTCCAACATTACAAATCAGTCTTGCTTTTTGTGCTCCTACAAGTCACTTCCTTGCAGCCATTTATATGTGTTTTCCTTTAAATCCTTAAAACCAGCAAAACCCCTACAATCCAATGCCTGTCACAATAGCAGAACTGGTTCACCTTAGAAGCTCCAGACCTTGGAAAATTCCTCCATCAGAAACTTCTCTTGGTTCTTCTAATGCCCACAGGACATGGAGAATTGTTGGACTTGCCCCTTTGTGCAAGTTATATTCCCTCCATTCCTCTCACTTGGCAAAAAATATTCCAGGGATCATCAGTTGTTAACCAACTTAAGTCTGAGTTGCCCATACTTTGGTCTTTATATTGTTGAGCATCCTAGCCAACATAAATAAAAAAAACTTGCCCCTTTCCCCACTGTGCCCTACCCAAGTGCCTAAACAAATGGAGAGAAGCAGGCAGTGATGGAAGAGGGAACAATTAAATGGAAGGTCTGCACAACAAAGGCTCCATATGCATAGTTAAAATAGTAAAAATGTGCTGGATCCATTCAGGAATGCCAACTTCTATTCATTTGTTCTTCTTTGGAAGTTTGTAAAAGCAGGAGTTTCTTTTTCTGATATTCTTCATTCATCTGCTCTGCTTGCTCATCTATGGACTTTCTTAGACATGTTTTGAGTTCCTCAATTCCTTCTCCAGTACACGTGGATATAGGAATCACCTCTCTGAATTCCAGAGTATTTGCTGGAATCGTTTCTTCCTCTAGTAAGTGTAAAAAGTCTGAAAAATTGTATTGAAAGAGTTAGTACAATCCCCAAATACTGTATCACTACAAAGCCCATAAAATCCTATTAAATGTAGAAAATAAACTTTAATAAATTACAGTTATTAACATAACTGCAATTAATATACATATTATCTGCTTAATTAGTCTTTTAAAATATAGCTAAAATCTCAGAAGGCAAGCACAAACATAGCAGTTATACCATTCATAATGCTGCCATGAGAAGATTCTATACACTTCCAATGAGTACAAAGAAATCCCAAGTTGCAGAATATGATCTTAAGCCCTTCTAGTTTCTACACACTCCAGGAAAGAGAAAAGAATTCCCCCCAGTGTAATTGCAAGATTGAAGTAAACCTATATAGACCTGCCCAGAATGTTCATGTGTTTAGGCCAAAGTCACATGACAAAGGATATATGTGTCAGTGCCTGTGAGGGGACCTTCCAGGCAGGCTACTCTTATTCCAGACACCTAGACTGGAAACTTACTCTCCCATATCATGGTTGGGAAAGATCATCTGTGATATCTCTATTTTATTACAATCCTTTCCCAACAGTGAAGCCATAACAAATACATACAAACAGAACTCTAAATGCAGGAAGTAATTTTAAACATATGTTCAAATAATAAATGTAATGGCTGACTTCAGTTTCAAACAACTCTCTGCCAATGCAGAGTTATCCATATGAAATCTTACTACTACTTTTGATGAAAGTTATTGTTGGAATTTAATTTACCCTGAGGATTCTCTAGTTGTGTCATAAGCTGATCCAAGTTATCCTTTGCACAAGGCAAATCCATTTTATTAATGGCAAGAAGTGCAGGCTTTTTTACAAGTTCCTCTTTGTACAGCTCCAGTTCCTTAAAAGAAAAGTAAATTTCCCTTAGTAAGTATTTGTAATTTAACAAGTGCTACTTCAATTTTACAATCTCCTCGTGCATTTGTTTAATTGGCTAAATAACCTTTCTTGCCCAAGCAGGTGTGAGTTTGACTCAGGTGATCTGCTCAAGGCTGATATAGTGAACCACAGAAGAAAATAATGTTCATTTTTTTGATCAAAGACAGATTTCAGGTAAACAGGCTAGCTCATTCTGAAAAGCCTCTTACAAAATGAATGAGAGTTTTGGTTTTTGTTTATTGTGACATCCATGAACACAAAATTAATTTCAGAAAAACTTCACACCTATAAAACATATAAGAACATCATTTGGAGAGTGTTATAATTCTTAAACGTTTTCATATTAGAAAATCATAATATGAATAAATTAAAAATAAACAGGAATACCTGAAATTTAGAAGATTCATCAACTTAAATCACACAGAGATAAATTCAAAATTACAGAATATGTATTATTTTAATCAGAAGCATAGTTAAGAGGTGGAAACAGTGAATATCTGCAAAGCTGGGGCCTGATGTCTTACCTATGTTAGTCTATGCAGTAAGGGTATCAAGGCAGGGCTTTAACTGTAACCACATATTTCTGTTTCTTAAAATGCTACTGGATTGGGGAACTAAAAATGATGTGTCTTTTTACCTTTACTTGACTGTAAGAAATATCCCACATGCTGCATAGATTACTCAATTCTATTAATAACTATGTGGTACCCAACATAAACTAGGGCAGTTTAACCTGGACAAGTAAAAATGAAAACTTCATCATTTCGGAGAATCCCTTTGTTAACTGGCCTTATATTATAAATCCAGAAGACACACTAACATTTGAATGTTTCTCCATCAAAACTGAACCTTTTTCTTGACTCAACACATAACTACAACTGTCATATAGGAAGATGAGAACTTACTTTTGTTAGAAGCAATATTGTTTCAAAGGCTGTTCTGAATTGAGTCTTGGTAGACAGCTGAAACCCCGAAATATCAACCTGAAAAAGTTATACAAAAACAAACTTTGTGGTGCAAAATTATGTTACATTATCAAGGTGCTCTTCGTCAACTACTTTGCCCTGCAATGTCCATGGCCATGTGTTCACTCCTGGGCAAGTAATAGAGGGCAACTATACAGCAAAGGAACATCAGACACTGGAGGCACAAAGTGGTTAATTCTGATAGTGTTTCTCAAAGGTCTGGTTTTCAAACTTCTTATGGGAATCTTACAGAAAAAAACCCACACTTTTGTTATGCTTGGAACACTTCACTGTTCTAAATTAATTGAAAATTTTCAATGATAAATTCTATTTAAGAATTTATCATTAGTCATTTGACTGTTCCATTCTGCAAACAGAATTACAGCTACATTTATCATAATCATGCAAGTTACAAATGATTTTCTAAATTCCAACTACATTGCAATTAAGATGTGTTTTATTTATTGCACTTTGATTTCAATAAACTGTAAATTTTACTCAACTTACAACTAAAAGAAGCTGTTTGGTTCTCTCTACATGCTTGAGAAATTTGTGGCCCATTCCTTTGTTTGCATGTGCACCTTCAATCAGTCCTGGGAGATCAGCTACTGAAATCTAGGAAAACAAAAGTTTCAAATAAAATATTTCCAGTAAGCAAACACAGGACTTTAAACTATCAACAGTGATTATTCTGTTACATAAACAAAAGAATCCAGACAAAATAATATGCTTTGGCTGTTTCAATACATTTACAATCTATCATTAGAAGCAGATTAAACAAAATACTGCTATTACACAGAGCTGGTGCTCCTCATGTTCCCTGTCTATTTTTTATAGCTGTCTGCAAAGGACAAAATAGAGGGTAATAATACCTCAGCAGAGATCTCACAAAATTTAGCTATTACCTGAGAAAAAAACAGACTCTGAAAGGTGAACAGCTCAGGCTATCACATTTGTATAGAATTCAAACTGTCACTGGGAAAGAAAATAAAAGTCTGTTCGTTGTGGCTACAGAGTATCATTACTCCAAATACAAATCCACTTAAAACTGCTCCCCTGAGTACCAGAAGATACAAGAACTTGACTTCTGCTCTTCAGCTCAAATCGGACTTTGATTAATCAATCAGCTTCCTGCCAGAGCCCAGCAAAGACTGCCACAATGAACAGGGACCTTGTCATTTTCTCTGCTGGTTGAGAGGGCTGTTGGACAGCTGAGGCAGACCAAAAAAAGAGCAGAATGATAATGAAACCCTCAAAACTACTCAAAAACCCCCCAAAGCTACTCAATAAGTCACAGAAAGCTAAGACAGAGAGTGAAGTAAAGAAGAGCAAAGGTAGGGTATTCAAATCTATCTAATGCCCACTTAGACTGCAACTGGATTAAATTGAACAATGCCTGAAGCCAGCATACCATAAAATTTCCAGTGCAGAAAGGGGCTCAAATACTCTGGTAGAAAATGTAAGTGCTTCTGCTAGTTTTCATTATCGGGTACTGAGACTCTACTCTACTCAGATCCTCTACTTCTGTGTCATTTTTTTTCTAAGCAGTAATGACAGACAGCACCAGGAAACTTGTACACATTTTCTTTTTTTATATTGTACTAAGATAAAATGATCAAATTGTTACATATCTCTTTAAAAATATTAATGTTCTGCAGGAAAAAAACGAGTCATTGTCCTTTGAGTGATACAGGAAAGACACCTCAATTATTGCTCTTAATTACATTGCTTATGTTGTTTTGGTTTCAGCAGTTGCAATATGGAGAGTACTTCCTCCTACTCCCAGAAGTTCCCCGTGATCACAACCCCTAGTTCCCTCAGCCTTAGGAAACAGGTATTTTGTCCATATAGTTCCTATAAAGCAGTCAACACTGTGGTACAAAAACCAGGAACTGTAGAAATGACTAACAATAAGATCACTGGTTAAGACAAGAAAGAGACTTCAGAAAAGAAAGCCAGGAGTGCAAGTAGACCTCTTGCTGGAGAAAGATACACCAGTATGAGCAAGAGCTCCTCATTCATGGTAGACAGATTTTGAAAGGGCTATGAAAACTCCTGCTTATTTGCAGCACAGCTTTCTAGGATAAGCTACCCTAAACTAGCAGATAAAATGAATATAAAAAAAAAATTCCCTTAGACACAGTGCATCTCTACAGGGAACCAGACAAACTAGACTTACTTTCTCTAATACACAGTTTTGTTGGAGTTTGTTAAATGAAGGTTTCAAGCATCAGCTACTCAATCTCCTTAGCATTAACGGTTCTGAAAGCAAAAACAGTAGTTTTTTATCTTTTCATATCTGAGGGTTATGTTTTTCTGGTCTACTCATCTGAAACCCTTTTATGCACTCGCCTTTTATCTTGAAAGTGATACATCCAGTGCTGCATGTATCATACACTTCAAAAATAAAGTAAAAGCACATCAAAGAAGACTCAAGCTTGAGGAATAAAAACATTTGCTGCAACTTTTAAGTGAAGCTGGGGTCCAAAATCTATTAGCCTCTCTAGTCTCATTTAGCACTGGTTTCCCACTCAGTGGATACTGTAGAAAGGATTCCATGCACCACACAATTATCTGACAATTTTTATCTGAAGAAGCTGGATGGAACGCAGTTCACAAAAGTTAAGGTGGTAGGGCCATAACTCCATCAGTCTTTCAGAACCACAGCCTACAACAAAAGGAACTGGACCCAGGTGCCTCACCTCCCAGGTAGTGCACTTTCCTGGCTGTTCAGGCAATCACTATCAGGTCACACTATTTCAGTTTTTAATTAAAAAACCCAACCCACCGAAGAAAAAAAAAAAAACCAAAAAAACCTATGCCCCCAAAAAACCCCAAACCAACAAAACTCCCACAAACACAAAAAAACCCCTGAAGGAAAGTTAGAACAGCCAACCTTGAAAGTCATAACAAGAAGTTATGGAAACAGGGTTATAATCCCAAAACTCCCTGCCATTCACCAATGTAGATTTTCAGCTATTGGACAAATCTGCCACTATTTGCGTTCTAAAAATTACTCATTCAGTCCAGAGCTCTCTATATAGGCAACTTGCAGAAAAATTGCTTCTTCTAAATAAAAATAACAGTCTGGTCTCCAAAACAGTGATTTTTTTTCCAAGTCCTAAACTTATAGGAGTATACTATGACACAGCAATCTCAATTCCATAAATAATTTCATACCTCTAAGATTGTAAGCCAGGATTAGAACCACAGAAAGAAGGTAAGGGAAAATGAGAAGCCATTTATTAAAGTGACTTGAAATAAGCTCTACAGCATAATATTGTATTTGGCTATGAAACTCAATTATTATTACTTCATAAAATAGTACTTTTCCCACAATTCCTGTTAAGTCCATGTAAATGCATTTGACATGTAGACATTATAGACACACATATGAAAATGCCTATGAGTTTTCATTCTCCTTCTGAAATTCTGTTAAGCAACATAAATAGTCACTCCCTATAACTTTAACAAACAAAGAGGTTTCATACCAACCTGCTTATAATCCGCATACATGATCTTTCCAAGTTCAGGCTGTATTGTTGTGACTGTGGCAAGGGGACAGGAAGAAAACAAAACTGGTTTTAACATTTAAGAAAATGTTAAATTTACAAAACATTTAAATATTATAGGACTTTGTGTATTTAAATTAAACAAACGTGTAGTAGCAAAAAACCCAGAAATAAAATAAGGAAAAGGAATAAAGAAAAAGCAAAATAAGATAGATGAAAATTAGACCACAAGAAAACAGTGCTTCACCAAGTCTTGTCTCTTTCTGAAGTTCTGCTCCAGTCATCCCAAAATGGGAACAGTGAAGGTAGAGAAGTCTCAGACACAAAAACGATTACCTAGACTATGGATTAGCATAATAACAGAGATAAACCAATGAAAGGTAAAGTGAGACAGGACTCTACAAACTGAGAAAAGGCTGTAGAGAATTGGGAATGGTGCAAAAAGGTCAGTAGGAATTATCAGTACTTGCACTCTTACTTTTTAACTAAACAAGATGAAACAACTAATTCTAACTTACTAATAGAAAAACAATAAAAAATTTCTGTCCATTTTTCAGTGGACAGATTAAAACCCCCAAATCTTTTCTGTTGCAAGTGGTAGCAAATTCTAAAGCATACAAGGTATTTATGTAAAGGAACTTGACAGTACATATGCAGTAGACTGAGGACATTACACACCACAGAGAATCTCAGCTGCAATAAAATGGCCTGAGACAAAAATAAATGTTAAACAGACTCTGGATTAACAGGCTGAAGCATTATGGGGGTGTGTACATGAAAAACTGAGGTGGGTAAAGGAACTGGAAACTGAGGCAGTAAGTATCTCCTTGTAATATTTCTTATAATTAAAATGCCAGGCAACATTGCTATACCCTATTCTTTATTATTAACCTTTATTATAAGCAAGCCAGTGAAAACACTTTTTGCCCTCAGGAAATATTACTGCTCTAAAAGTAAGAGTATAAACTTACATGCATAATTTGCAATCTCAGGTTTGGCATGAGAAATCTTGCTTAACAAGGATGACTTTCCTGCATTTGGAAACCTAGAAGGAAAGTCAGGATTGATACACTGAATAAACACCTCTATGATTCCTGTATATTTATTTCCAAAGGTATTCAATGCTATCAACTCATTTTTGCATCTACTCAGGCTATTTTTTTTTTTTTACAAAATGAACATGCCCCAGATCATTATGATTTACTTTTTGACATCAAATCTGAATAATTTTTCTAAACCCAAAATGCTTTCTAAGGATGTGGGCAGGAGAGTTATGTCAATACATGTGTACTGTATTTAAGGGAAATCTTTCCAAGTCACACAGACAGAAATACAGAATTGCCATCCAAGTATACTTGGATGTACTCTTTACATGCTATAGCTAATTCTGTAAATTATGGTTGCATTCTAAAAAGTTGTCATGCAAAGATATCTTACCATTTGGATTTACAGTCTCAGCATACACATCATGGTTTATCAAAGTGTACACTTTAAGTACCAATGGTACCTATGCTAGAGTTTAGCTAACGTAACAAAGCAAATGTAAACTCAGAGTGAGACTGTGTATATAGACACACATGTGCACGGCCTGTGTGTGGTTTTAAGGCAGTGAAGTTGTGTGTGGAATCCTGAAATTAGTCCTAACCCATTTTGTTACCAACTAAACCTAAAAGAGCACCTAGGAGCTGGTCTGTGCACACCTGACTGTTGTAACATTTTCCCTTTACAAGGGATAGCTATACCTGCATCCTACAACAAAAGTGTTCCTTAAGGGATACACCAGCTTTTACAAAAGCTTCTTTACAGAATACATCTACCCAATGAAATGGAAACCTAAATTAAGATTGAAATTGTAACACCCACTTGTTTTAAAGATTAACCTGAGCTGGAAAAGGCACAATAGCTTTGATCCATGTAAAACTTGAAGTTAATCCTGACATCCAAGGATAGACTACAGTCCTTATTCTTAGCACATACTCCATCCAGAAAGTCCACACAAGACTTGTGTTCCAGTCAAATTCACAAATATTCAGCACAGCATGATCAAAGAAGTTGTCTCTGTCTACAGGCAACTCAACACAGTCACAAGATACAAAGGCTGGTGCCCCACAGAAAACCAAATACTCTCCATGGAGAATACATGGAGAACTATGGCCTGTTAACAAGGCTGATACTACATTACAGGCTTCATAAAGGAACTGTACAAATCTTTCTTAAAAAAAAAAAAAAAAGCAACCTAATGATTCTTGTTATAATAGGGAAACTACTGAGTGCAGTTTTCATATACTCTGATGTTGAAAGGTGCCTTAAAGACACTCCAGAAGGTTACTCTGGTCATGTCCTCGAGAGAGCACTCTGTTTCCACTGAAGTAGAATATGTTCTTTGAAGTTTAAATTGCAACCCAGACTAACACATCACAACCTGCACCCAAACTTGATGGGCCTTTCTAAAGTCTACATGGGTTTTTTTTACCTGATCTAATAGCAAACCACTCACAAAAAAGGTAAAAATGGCAAACACAAAGAGATCAAAGTAAAACCACAAACTATCAGACTGAATCATACTCTCAATAAGAAAATTATATGCTTCTCTAATTGACTGATAATGATTTTTGTATCCATCTGAAAGCAAACTGTAAGCTAAAATACATGATTAAAGAAGCATCAGCATCATAAAACTCCTGTACTTTTACACTGATCAAAACAACAAAAAAATTCTGTCATGTAATTACTGAAGACCAATTGAAAATTATGTAACTTTTGAGAAATTTTATATTAACAAAATTATTTCTAATAACAAAAAAAGAAAAATGCAGTTAGAAAACCATGCTGTTTCCACTTCAAGTTTCCATTTTTTATTGGTATATACCAACTAGACTATTTCCACCTCAAACTCATCATTTCATGTTTCCTATGTCCTTTTATTAAAAAGGACCACAGGGCTGATTTATGTTAGCAGATGCTGAACAGAACAACAGTTGTACACCAGTTGTACAATACTACAAGTGTAGGCTGTTGAAAGCTTTCTCCAAATAAAAATATATTTATCGGCACTGTTATAAAGCAGCAACATCAATATTCTACTCCTACGGTTCTAGTTTTTAATTACTTCCTTCCAACATTAAAAGCTGGGTTTTTTGGAGATTAGGAAACATAGCCTTTGGAATTCTCTTCAGAACTGCTACTGAAAGAATCTACCTGTGCCAGTGCCATGAAGTTAAACATGCAATATGAAGTGTTCTTGGCTCTGTTTTGCACCTCATACCTACTTAATAAATATTCTGCTAATAATATTGTGGCCATCACTGCGACAGCTAAATACAATTATATTACTAATTATGTATTATCCTGATTCATGCAGCCTTTCACACACCAAAATATAATGAATACTTTGAAAATGTTAAAATTAATTTTAATAGCTTTAAACTCAATCTGATTTTTTCAAACTGCACATAACTTATGTGACAATGCAAATGTACAATTAATACTCATCATCCAAACTCTCAAATTTCTTTGAAATTGAATTTGAAATATACTACTTTGTTTTCTAGTATTAGTTTTCAAACTACAGTACTTACCCAACTAAACCAACATCTGCTATAAGTTTCAAATCAAGGTGAACAGTTCTCCTCTGACCTTTGCAAGGCAGAAAGTTTGTAGCCAAAGAGCCTCCAAGACCTCCACGAGCTGCTAAGAATTTCTCTCCTGCTGCATTAAGCTCTCCTGAAAATAAATTTGTTAGTGAAAAAACACAATCCCCTGCAGTAGTTTAGTTGTGGTTTTCCATTTAAATGTCTCCAGTTATGAGACAATTTTTTATATGCTTCCTTGCAAGAACTGTGCCCTCAAGGTCATGGTGATCTTCCTTGTTTGGCAACAAATGAAAGGCATCACACCCCAGTATTCTCCTCTGTCATACAGTCAGTCACCTGAAGAAAACTGCAGACAGGCAAAGTGTGGCCAAGATGGAGGTTCTAAACCCTCCAATATTTGAATTCAAGAATGCAAAGAGAAATGTGCATTATAGAGATGTGGCTCTCTTCAGGTGGTTCATATTTTTCCATTAAGATGCAGACTGTGATATCTCCCTTAGGGTCAGAATAATTAAAACAACAAAAAAAAGTGCAACACTTGGATATCTTTAGCCCCCTGATACGCCTGCATCATAAAGAAATCTTGCAATACATCCAATTCAGTTAAACATCCAAACCAAGACAACTGGGAATTTAGTTTTAATTCTAAACAGTCTGAAAGATTCTGAGAAACTGCAAAGGAACCATTGAGAGCTATTCCAAGAGTACTGAAGGATCTTCCTCCTGGTAAAAAACAGGTATGGATTTTAAGCAACCTAAAATGTTGACATTCAGCAAGGATCTTTGTCTTTTAAGCATTTTCATAATTCAGTAAAGATATAGGGACACTTGGGTAAATGGAGACACAATTAATGTGAGATCATGAATGGTTCTGTGGAGGATCAGTATGGCTGCCAGCCTTTAACACTTGTTTCCAACAGCAAAGGACTTGTATGTAGTGATACAAATCAACTACTACTAATTTCTGGAAGGGGTCCCTGCTTTTCCAACATTTTTTATAGTGTATTTTTCAACTCTTTGGCCATACAAAGAAAAACACAGACATATTTGGAAAATGTGTAACCTTAAAACATCCCAGTATTAGAAATTCCCTAGATGTTATCGTTAAATGTGACAAACATTAGATTCTTAAAACAAACTAAATGTTCTTACCAATCTGCTTGCCATCATCATCAAGAACTGAAATTCCCAAAGGCACATGAACTTCACGATCTTTTCCTTTTTCACCTTTTAGAGCTTTAACACTGGGAGAAATTAAACCAGGTTTAGTAACTTAAGCTGACATTTTGCTTTCTGGAAAAGCTGTAAGTAACAATTTTCATTAAATAGATTCTCACCTGCTGTTGGCTCCTGTTCCAGCTATAAATCGCTTGTGGGGATATTTCTCCTTAATGCTCTTTAAGGTAGTCCTTTCTCGGGCGACGAACCAGACATCACCACCTTGTCCTCCTTCGCCTCCCAGATTGGGATAACCCATTCCACCAGTTCCTCCTCTCACATAGACCCGCAAACTGTCTATGAAGTTGCCGTACTAATGAAGCAACAGTTTCAACATCATTTAATTAGGTTCTGTTTATATTTCGCTTCATAGAAACGCGTGTAAACCCGCTTGGACTGATCTTTCACGGCAATAGGCGAAACTCCAGGAAGCAGCGCGTGTAGTTTTCAATCAATGTTAGGCATGTCTTCCCCGGCAGCGACACCTCACGGCGCGCAGGGCCCCGGGCAGCGGGCCGGGCCGGGCCCGGGCTCCGGAGCCCCGCGTGTGCCGCCAC
>JBBMKD010000034.1:18233180-18253100 GCA_037834095.1 Argya squamiceps
GCTCGGGCGACTGCGGCGGCTTTGCCCGGCGGGAATGGCGGACGCGGCGGCCTCTCCCGTGGGAAAGCGGCTTCTGCTGCTGCTGGCGACGGGGCCGGGCGAGACCGAGACGGCGGGGTCGGAGCCGGGGCCTGCGCTGCCCGCCCGGGCCTGGCGGAGCGGCACCGTGAGGGCAATGAGTGGAGCAGTGCCCCAGGACCTGGCGGTGAGGCCTGGGGCGGGAGTAGGGCACAGTAGCGTGGACGGGGCCGGGGGTCGAGCCTCCCGCGAGGGCCGCGGACGGGCCGGGCTTGACTAGGGGCGGCCGGAGTGCCGTGGCCGAACTGTGCCGGGCGCCCGAGAACTCCTGCAGCGCCGGGTCCGCCGGACGTGCTCCGGGGCTGGAACCGGCGGTCCGGCCTGCGACGAGCGCAACGGCGGAGCAGGCATGTGAGGGGTCCGGCACCGCCAGTGCGGTGGTTGGAAGTAGCATACGTACGTCTGGGAAATCTCTGGTGCTGATGTATCTATATGTATATAACCTCAAAGCGTTATTTTGGGGGGGGTTGGGGTTTTGTTTTGTTTTTCCGCCGGGAAGATGTTAAATATTCTCGATCAACGTGAATTATAGTTGAAATACATATATATTGAGGGCTGTGTTTTGACTGAGGCTTGTCCATTTGATTCTGTCTCAGATTTTGTTTTCAGTTATAGGAATTTGAGCTTTATGTAATGTACTTAAGCACTCTTTAGGATTTGTCTGGTTTATTTCTAGTATAACTCAGTGAAATGCTTGGGTGGAGATCCTAAAGAGAGCTCTTCAACTGTATTGGTGGAGTTTCTCTTTGCGGGTGTCAGTTCTGCAGGCACTTGCTTTTAAGTGCTGGCATGCTTTGGAGGGCTGTGTCTGATTTGGTGACCCACGGTTACCAGGAATGAGGTTCTGTGTTTGTGAACAGTTTTAGTTCTCTTTATGATTAGTTTTTTTTAAAATTTAGTAGTTCCCATGAGTTATTTGGGCTTGTTTGCGGAGTTCCAACTCTGAGCTGTTTCCTTGACATCCATCCTCTAGTGATACTGTTTCTTTGGCCTTGTTGTAGACCTGCACCTAAGGCTGTCAGCAGAAAGTAGTGGGCTGGGTTTGGCTTTGCAAACCTGGGGGGCCTGATACCCTGTGTCTGCAGTTGAGAGCTAAGGTTATGTACTCTAGCTACTGCCTAACTTGTTTAAGGAGGAGGAAGGAAAATGCATGCAGAAGGGGTTTCTTCCAAAGGGAAATGTGTCAAGTGTTTGAAACTCTCTGAATTGTGCAAATGTGTCAGGGCTAAGATCCAGCTGAAGAGCTGCTCTTGTAGCAAGACTGCATTGGACACGTGTGTCATCACTACTCTTGCATTTTTGTAGGTGTGTGAATTCACTGCCTTCATTCAGCAGTTCTCTCCCCAGTTCCTTTCATCAGTAACCTTCCTTTTAATACTGTTTCAGGGGTGTAGCTACCTATAAATAGTGTATTCTCAAAAATCTGTGCAAGAACTGTAAAATGTGAACCGTGTAAAATAGTCGAGGCAGAATTTAGAGTAATGTGGGACATTCAGGGTTTTCATGGACTCTTCCATGCATAATGAATGCTGCTGTGACAGTGACAATGATATACTATCAGAAAAGAGTTCTTTTGAAATTCATTCTGTCAGAAGAAGTGATGAGTTGACACCAAGCAGTCAACCACTGTTTAGGAAATACTCTTCTAAGGTAATAATGTGAACTAGGTGTGATAAAGGCTAGGAAAAATTTATTTTCTATTCTTTGGCCTACCTAAGTCTGTCCTTTCTCATAGTATCCTATAAGGATGGTTTCAGTTACTAGCCTGTAGTCTTATGTTGGGCTT
Source organism: Argya squamiceps (assembly GCA_037834095.1). Lineage (NCBI taxonomy): Eukaryota > Metazoa > Chordata > Aves > Passeriformes > Leiothrichidae > Argya > Argya squamiceps. The sequence goes on from JBBMKD010000034.1 coordinate 18,235,045, forward strand.
ATAGAAATACAAAAGTATAGTTTAATATCTGCGTCTTTCTAGAGCAAAAATCTTGGGAATAGACAAGGAGTATAAAACTTGAAAGCATGGGGTTTGTTGAGTTTTATTTTTTTTTTCCTGGTCGAGTAAAGCCTCTGAAAGAATTTTGGATTTTTTCCCCATAAAATTTTGGTTACAGATAGTAGCTCTTAGACATTCTTACTTTGATATAACGTGGAGTAATCTAATTGTGGTTAGTCCACAAAAAAAAAAAGTATATGGGTCAGTCCTAGATGTTGTCCCATCTTCAGAGCATCTAGAAGAAATCCTGAGGAAAAACTACGCTGCTGTTAGAAAACAGCTTTGCTTCTTCTGAATTGAAGCAGGTATTATCCTTTCTCAAAATGTTTAGCAGAACAGGATCATTAAAGTCCTGTTGAGCTTTATCTCAGTCTGTTCCTAATATTGTAAAAGTACATGGCAAATGCTAATGGCAAAATAACGCAATGTGTCACATGAAGGACAGTACTGCTTTTCATCTGTGGAACAGAAGTATGAGAAATGACTGTTTTAATGCATAGGCAAGCTCTACAATACCATGAAAGTTAGGAGGCCTGGGACACAAAGTGTTTTGGGTAGGGACTTCTGGCAAAGTAGCACAAACATAATATTAAGAAAGCTGTAGGCCCACTGAAAACAGAAGGGTGTTCAGTCTAGTTTCCACTATATTGCTGAAAATTATTGAATTGGTGGAAGGATATCTTGAAAGGTCTGGTACTGTTTCTCAGCAGGGCAGCTTAAGCAGTAGTGGAGTTCAAGAATTCATCAAGAGCGTTACTTCATGTTCTTCCCTTGGGGTTTGAGCTTTTAAGTCTGGAGGGAGGAGTGGGCTCGAGGAGTAAGTGGTCTCTTCTTTCAATACCATTTGTTGGTAAAGCAGAGAGCTGTATGTCTCTGTTTAGTGCCTTGTCGCTTCCCAGTGATCTTGTAATGGTTACAAAACCCAGTTTTGGCTGTCTAGCTTAAGGTGTTCCTTAACTGTTTAATAATTTTTTTGCTGACATGTTTGATTGTCTTTGGCAAGTGTGTATGTTCTGTAGATGAGAGATTGGAATGTGACTTTTTTAGTACTTAATAGCTCCAGTTGTTAGGACATGGAATGAGATTTGTGACCTTAGCATTCTTGCCATGTAATTTCAAATTTTTACGGTTGTCTTTTGTGATAGGAAAAAAAGAGGATGGTATCTCAGAATAGTGATTTAGGTTTGTAGTGTGTGTGATGTGGTTTATATTGTTACACTTGTAAATAAGGTTATTAAAAATCTAGCAAGTAGATCATTCTGGGTAATCTCATTGGCATCCAAAATATTTGCATTTGTTCAGGGAGTTTAATAATGTACAAGACAAGACAAAACTTCTGATTTAGAGTGGTTTTTGCAAACAAACCTTGCAGGGTGAAGCATTTAGTTCTGTGAATGTCAGTTAACCATACTGATACAGGCTGTCTGTTGAAGTGCCAAGTAAGAGTGTTGAAATTCTCTAAAAAATCCTACTGTGAAAGAGACTTGCATTGGGTCATCATCTGTATTTTGGGATCAACAATTTTCATGTCTTTAATTTTGTATAGAAAAACACAGCATTTGGAGCCAGTGATGTATGTTTGGGGATAAATAATCTTTCATAGGTCAGTAATTGTTAATTTGATTCCCATAGCTATGTAGAGGTATTCTCAATATTAGCACTGCAATATTACCTTGATTTTTCTTATTAAAGTTGCTGTCTCATTTTCCATGAGGATTGTAGGAATATTATTTTCTAGTAGGTGTCTGAAAAGAGATTAAATATGTTCTAATTTTTTTTTAATCAGATCTTTGTGGAATTCGATGGCTGTAACTGGAACCAACATGCATGGGTGAAAGTCCATGCTGAAGAAGTTATAGTGTTGCTGCTGGAAGGATCATTGGTTTGGGCGCCTCGAAATGATCCAGTTACACTTCAGGGGACTCGAATCTCTCAGGCACAGTGGCCTGCACTGGTGAGTATTTGACCAGAAGCCCTTAAATCCTTAGAGATTTTCATCAGCACCACTGTGAAACTCAAGGCTTGGATATTGTACAGGCCACCATTTTGCAGGTTCAAAAATTCCTTGCGGATGGACTTAATAGTGCCTTTGGGAAGGCATTGGAGAGGCAGTATGCTTCCAGTTCCTGCCCCAGAAATTGCTATGATATGTTGTACAGAAAAGTGATATATACAAATTAGTCTCTGAAGAAATGTGTTATATATCTGAAAAGATTATTTTTCCCTAGTTTAAAACTTCATGTATGTTAGGCTTTTCTGAATTGTGAAAATAAGCCTTTTGGTCTTATGAAGCACTCTCCAGAGCTCTGTATGATAAAGGCTGTTGCATCAATTAAATAGGTATACCAGAAGGCATCTTTGGGAAGAGAAGAGACTGTGTGCTGTGCCTGACATATAGACCATAAATTGGCCACTCCTAATCTGAAAAGTTTATTTCAGTTTTGTTGTCAGCATTAACCAACGTGACATGTAAAATTTTGTCACGTTTCTTGAGGTGGTTAACTGTATTGCTATTTACATGGCAGTTACATATCATGACACTTGAAAACAAAGCCAGTATATTTTAGCTCACATATCTGAATATACCCATTCTGCAAACGTCCTGATGAATAGTATAGAGTGAAGAGCATTCCTAATATATTTCTTCTCTTAGTGGCTTCTGAAGAGAAAAGATCATTATGTGTGAGAATCTTTCCCTCATTTTTATGCTATTTAATTTTTGTTATTTGTCCCTTCTTTTGTTTCTTTTCTCCTCCCACAGTCTTTGGATTGCTTGGGATCCTCTGCTCTGCCTTTTAATGCATTTTGTGCATGGGTACATTGAAATATCTTTTCCTGTCAAGGATTGTGTGCCTTGGTAGAATTTGAATTTAGTATTTTAAATGAGCACTTGGGCTCATAGCAGCAAGTTCATCACTGCATCTTTCTCTGGGGATTTCTTTATTGCACTTGGCTTAAGGGAGAAGAGAACCAGGCCTTTACAGCAGAGACTCTGTAGAGAGTGTTTTTTCCATAGGCAAAGTTATCCTTTCAGTGTATTTCCAGCTTGTCTCCAGGAATGAACTCCAGTTACTTTCATCTGGGAAACTGTTTTTACACAGGATCAGCATCTTTCAGTTGATTTGCAAATCTGTTAAAATATCTGAGTGATTTGGGGGTGTTACCATAGTCTGCGTGCTGTGTAATGATTCCAGACTGTTTCCACTACAACTCAAGCTTTATCTGTAGGCTTGCTGAAAAAATGTCTCTATCATCTGTGCTCTGGATAGCCACGTGGGCGTTGAAGCTTCCTCTAGGTACTACAGGCCTACCCAGATAACTGCATGGGAATGCAGATTGGAGATAGCCAAAGAGCCAGAGTACATATTTGCAATGGGAAACCTTAGAGCTACTTAGCATTACAAAGGGGATGGTATGGTCAGGGGTGCGGGGAATGATGGGTTTTGTTGGTTTTTTGGGGTGGTTTTTTTGCTTGTTTGTTTAAGTGAATGTGTTTTCATTCTTCATTGTCTCTTTTTTGTAGTCCTGTTTGCATTCAGGAGATAGGTTTGCATAAATTGAGAAAAAAAAAAATTATACTCTTGTGTACCGGGAGAGTGGAATGTAAACAAACTTGATGAGAGCTGTTAAGGGAAAAATGTAACAAATACTTGTGTTAAAATCATGTAAGCATGAGACAACACATTTCAAAGACTCTGGTTGGCAACTGCCTCTTCCATCAGCAAGTTATGTTATAAGGTTGTCTGATTCTACTATTACAAGGTTTCTGAATTCACTAGGTGTTTTAGTGATTTGCTCTGCATCTTGAACATCAATAGTACACTTGGTATGAACTTTAGTTTTTCACAAAATACCAGCCAAAATTGCTCTCATTTAATAGTAAGTGTATAACTTCATTACAACTGACTTCTGTGGAAGAATAAAACCACTCCTTTCATGAGGCTATGTCTGCAATATGTTTCAGATATGAAATATAGTTTGAACTATTAATCAAAGCTTTTTTTTAAACCTTAACCAAAGCTTTTTTTTTTTAACCTGAGTATCAGAAGGTACTTACCTAGGAAAGACCAAATACCACCACAGCTGTTTTAATTTCTGCTTTAAGATCTAATGAAAAGGTGGATCCACTTGTCTATAATTCCTGTTTGTAATGCAGGAATTATTAGCTTAGACATTATGACTGATATTTCACATTAAAACTCAAGCACTGGGCAGTACAAGTTTTACATTGTTACATTGAGAAATAAAAAGTTTTAATTTTTTAAAATCTGAATAGCATGTGAAATCGACTGTTAACTGGCCTATATGTGTGCTCAGTCGTTTTGGTAACTTGTTTTTTCTGTTGTTCATCACAGACCTTCACTCCTCTAGTAGATAAGCTGGGGTTAGGTTCTGTGGTCCCAGTGGAGTTTCTTCTGGACAGACATTTACGTTTCCTGTCTGATGCCAGTGGATTACGTTTATTTCAGGTATTTGAACTGTGTTCAGATAAAATGTAAATTTAGCCTTGTGCTGTGCTTGTCAGATTAGTTTGGGGGTTTTTTTTACTGTTCCACCAACATACCCATCTTTCTCCTTTCACTGCCCTGAGCACATTTGTGTTTGTTTCCCTGCATTTCCAGGTCTTTACACTGATGTCCATTTGCATGTGAAAAGTACTGATACTTTCTACATTGTTCGGTTGGAGAGCTATCTGTCGTTATGTAGTTGATAACTGCAGTGGAAGTTTTGCAACAGCTTTTGCATAGTTAGTTCTTTTATTTCTCTTGGCATGTTCAGTAATATTTTTCTTAATTTTACTTCTTTTTTTTTCTTGTTTGTCAATCTCTGACTGCCGTCCAAGAAGAGCTGTCTTGTAAAAACTAATGTTTCTGTTATCCTAGAAGATTATACTTTGCTAAAACTGTTTGTTTTTGCCAGATGGGAACAGAGAGTCAAAATCAGATTCTGCAGGAACAGCCTTCACTGAGAGAATCTGTCAATGCACTGATCAGCGACCAGAAGCTTCAGGAGATATTTAGTAGAGGTGAGATGTGTTTTCTGTCACAGAGTTACTTTGTTGTGCAACAGCTGTAAGACTACGCTGGAATTTGTGAATGAAGTTCGTGATAGTGTCTGTTACTGTTTCATCTGGTAGATCAATTTTCTGTATTTTGCAAGTTCTTTACAAAGTAACACTATTTTATCACAACTACAGGTAAGCAGTTGCTGAGATACAAACCAGAGGTACCTACTGGGAATGGTCACTTAAGGTGTAGTTAAAGTAGGACAATTTCCATGTATTTACAATTTCCCTATTTTAAGTTTTAGTTTTGAATTTTTAAAGAGTTGGTCCCTTTCTATGGTTCTGTTCTGTAACTGTGGAAATTGAGAAGTGAAGTTTCTTTGTAGCTACTGATCCTCAGAAAGTCCCTTGTAATGGCAAGTCAGTTTTTGACATTTTGATAATTAATACATCAGTTGTTTCAGTTGAATATATGTATGGATGGTCAGCATAGAGTTAATATCTGTTGTCTGGATTGTGTATTAGGGTTAAGCCTGATTGTGGCTTTTGTTGTCAGATTTGGGTCATCTTGGTCAAGTGCTAGAATAATTTCTATACAGAGTTCATGTGCCAGGGAGCCACCCTAGAGACAGACCACTGTCTTACATTTGAAGGATGATGTAATTCTTAATGGGAATTTGGTGCCTTTTGGTCAAATAAAACGTGTATTCATACAAATTCCGAGGACAGTACTTCTTACATGAGCAAGTAGCTTAAGAATTGTCCAGTTTGACGCTTTCTTCTAAAGTGGCTTATTCTGGCTGTGTCACATACAGGTTGTTGGATCATATGGATTTTGATGATCCAAGATTAGAAGACTGGACTTAGGGTAGGAGGAAAGCTCAGCATGCTGATGTGGAGAGCAAGGGCAGGGTGACAGGAGGCCATTCTGTAAATGATCTGTTATCTGTGTGAAAGAACCAAGACTGGCTTGTTTAGAGATGTTGGCTATCCAAATACATGTTTCCACTCTGAAACACATGGCTTTCCTTGTGGTTTTTGACACATCTGGACTAAGTTAGAATACTGGGACTGTTCACTGGATTGATGCTGCTTAATTAACCTGTAGGTTAGAAAGCAAAATAATTTAGTTAGGGTTGCCCCCATGTAGCTTGATTTTGTCAAAGGAGTGAATTAATTTTGGTCTTTCATGTTTGGGTTTTTTTGTGTGTAAACTGTATTAATTTTGTCTTCATAATAGTTTTGAGTTACAGCAATGAGGACCTATTGACTTTTTAGGATAAAATGCCAGGTTACACAGGGTTTGCAGCAGAAGCCCTGGTGTTTTAATTTCTTTCCACCTGGAAGATGATACTTCAAGCCCTAATGAAGTGCACAGAACCATTTTATTGTATGACTCTTAACTAATATGACACAAAGCTTGTTTTGAAAAGGCACTCAAAGTCCTTTTTTTCCAGGTCCTTACAGTGTCCAAGGCCAAAGAGTTAAAGTTTATCAACCAGAGGATGAAAATAGCTGGCTCTGTGGTGTTGTGAGCCACCAAGACCCAATAACTCGTCTTATGGAGGTGTCCGTGACTGAGGTAAAAATATGAAGTGATGCTTTGGTGTTCCTAAAATACCCTTTCTCAATATCTATATGTGGAGAGTGACTGCTTCTCCAAAACTTGTTATTTTGGGTTGTTTTTTTGGTTTAAAAGATGAGTAATTATTTGTGTTGCATTTCACAGTATTTTTTCCTGTTACAGTGACTTTCCGGAATAAATGATGTCACCCAAACCGCTTCTATTAAAAAAAAAAAAAGAAAAAGAAAGCTGTAAGAGTTTCACTGGAAATGAGTGCTGTAAAAAAATATTGGAAGTGACTCTCCGGAAGGGATAGCATTCTGATGCATAGGAAACTACCTTCTGGGTCTCTTACGTTGTGATCTTCCTATGCCTTCTCTTGGTTTCCATCTGACAGACTGTACAAGTGGTTTGAAGCAATTGTAGCAAATCAGATGAAGTCTTAGTATAAATAAATTTGATTTATATATTTTAGCTCAGACTATTTACTTTTGCCCTGTTCCTATCAGTAAACCTGTGTACAGGACAGAGAATCTGCACTGCTTGAGTTACTGGTTTTTGTTATGTGCTTCTGTGCAGTCTCACAGGTAGTTCAGTCTTGCCAGTGGTCTGCTCCTTTTTTAGGAAAAACTAGGATCGGGTCCATGGTGCTGTGTAGCAGCAGCACTCATCTTGATTTTCAGGTCCTATCCTGTGTCTCATGCCCACTGCCCCTGTAGTCTCTTCCATGTGTGGATTGCGTGCACTGAATGAACAGTAATCCTGCACTCTGACTACTGCTGTTGCTGGCACACAGGGAAAAAAGTATACTGTGTATGGTGAATCAGCACAGTACTTCAGAGAGGCATAGAAATTGTGGAGTTATATGCATTCAGCAGATACTTGCTAGGAAGCACACAGCTTCCTGTGTACTTATTGTGAAATAAAAAGTAACCTTCAAGAACAGTTACAGAGATTGTATGTTCCTTGCTCCTTTTGGGGAGCACTGATGAGGATACTTAGGCTAAACTGATGTGCTTTCTCCAGTAGTCCTTTCTACATCTAGCACAGTGAATGTGCATGTAACAATGTTAAATCAAGTTCAGGAGCTGTGTTTAATGCAATGGATGCCTTTAGAAGTGCTCAATAGAACAAATGTACAAGGAAACAGTGATAGGAATCAAATCTGAAAGTTTTTGAAACAGAGAAGGAGTAAAAGGATAGAAGATGAGCTAGAAGGCTGTAGTATTACTAAAGAAGTGAGATAGTAAGAAAAGGTGAATGGGAGAGGGCCTGCACAGTAACTATGTGTTTAGGTCTCTTATGTTGATGCTGTATACTTGGAATTAAAAATTAACCTCTGCTTTTTTTCTCCTACTTCCTCATTATCAATCTGTATAAAAATTAGAGTGGTGACATAAAGTCGGTGGATCCTCGACTGATTCATGTGGTGATGGATAACACTTCTCCAAGTGAGGTAGTACACCAGTTCATTCAGGTCTTGCATATACAGTGTGTAACTTTGTAAAATTTTTGATGTGAACTAAGTAACATCTGGGAAAGACTACAAAATGATGCAGTGTTGGCTGTGGATTTTGGATAATTTTAATAATTTTCCTCTTAAAATCGAATAGGAAAATTTAGTTTACCATTTTGATGGTCATAGCTTTCTTTAAACAATCTTCTCTTTTTGTTCAGGCCTGTTTACTAAGTTTAGCATGGATCTTGGAGTGGGGGTCAGTAGCGGTATAACCATGCTGGTTGTACACTATTTTAAGGTGTAGTGTTGCCTTTTTCTAACAGGATCACTCTGTACTGCTTCACAGACCTTTTAAGACATTTCTAAAAATTGCCATCTCTCTGCTCTGCCTTGTAAGCAGACTTGTATATTTGTGGCATTTCCCTGCTTCAGTTGAGATGTTCCATGATAGCGTTTGAATCTGAATTTTTACCCTAGGCTAAAGGGCAAGCTATCTCCTGTAGTTAAATATTGTACGCTTTGTGTAGTGGACAGAATGCGTGCCCTTTAAAAGAATCATGGGATTTATACTTGGAGCAAAAATTAGCGTGCAGATGGTATTCATACATTATGAAGAGCTTTGTTAAAGTGTTGTGTATTTCTCAAAATTTGCCAGGATGTGGTTCGTGCTTCAGCAAGTTAGCTCAGCTAAAGAATTTCTTGTGCAGATATTATTCTAGTACAAAAAATACAAGACTGCACTTAGTGCTTGTGTTCTGTGCTCACATAGCATCTCTCTTTAGATGTCTCAATTTGTGATAAAGTGTTCCTAAACTTCAGAGCAATGTAATATATCCTGTTCTAACAGAAAAAAAGTTCTTTGCATGGGTATCTGGATTGTTCTGTTGAGTGACTGCATGTCTTTGTCTATTATAGGGAGGGGGCCTAAAAGCAGCTAGATCATCCTCTAAAGGGAAGAAGAAGAAAGAAAGCCTGGAGGGAAAGGATGGAAGGAGGAGAAAAAATGTATCAGATCCTGGTTGTGATTCTGCAACAAAGAAGCTAAAGGAGAGGGGTGAGGCAGATAGCAATGGTAGTGATGGAGGTGAGGCAAGCAGAGGGCCCTGGAAAGGAGTCTCCAGTAGTGAAACAGGACTGGATCCAAGGACCAAGCAGTTGCCTTCATTTATTCCTCAGATTAATCGCAATATTCGTTTTGCTACTTACACCAAAGAGAATGGCCGAACACTAGTAGTCCAGGATGAGCCAGTTGGTGGTGACACACCATTGCCCTTCACTCCATTTTCTTCTGTGGCTGGACAGCCGTTGCTAGTTGGATCTGCATGTAAAGAGGCAGGAAAATCACTGGAACAGGTTGGTCAAGGCACAGTGACTTCTGCAACTGCAATTACTACAACTGCTTTGACGCCGACAACTGTGAGGATCTCTGATACCAGTTTGCCAGCTGTTACAGGACAGGAGAAACCGAAAACAGTTCGATCATCACAAGCCCAGGGAGAGGTGAGTAGCTCATGATCCAACATGTTCTAGAAAGATTTACGTGTTTGCAACAGATGCTCTGCAACATACTCCTGTTAAAATGTGTGTCCATGGAATTGAAAACACTACTTTTTCTCTCATGAGTCAGTCTCCTCCCAAAGAAAACCCGTTATCTGACCTAAGAAATGACTCAAAATTAAGATAATTGGTGAAGGAGTAGTAAGAGAGAACTGTGTAGCACTCTTATGCTTATTCAGCCTTAATCTGAGAAATGCAGCTTTAAAATAACACTAAGCACCGCACTTAATTAATTTTGTTGTGTCATATAGAAGATAACCTACTTAAAATCTCTTGCCTTTATGTAAATAAATCTGCATGAAAATGCACATTGAGTTGAACATTCAAGTTACTTTAAAAAAAACAAGTCTCAAAACCAGAAAAACACTGAGCCCACATTTAGAGGACCTTTAACAGATGCCTGTCCCGTGTTTTAGAGCTGTGTTATCTATATAGTAGAAAAATAAGCCAATTGCATTGTATACTATCTGGGACTAAAACCAAAGAAATAATTAAAATATTTGAGATGAGAGCTCAGTCTGGAAGCAGCTTGAAGACTTTTTAGTTATGTCTTTGTTTACAAGGAAAGGTGTGGAAAAATAGAAGGGAAACCCTGTTAAAAACAAAATAGAAGACTTTTTAAATAAATTAAATGAGGGTTTGTGAAAACAAAACAAAAATGAACCCCACCTCAGTAAGTACAACAAAAATAAAGAATCTCACCATCTACTGTATAAAAAAAGGTGAAGAAAGAAAATGGGAGATATGTTAAGAGAGTCCAGCGTGATTGCCGGGAAGTTAAAGTCATTGTTATCATCCCTGTCTTCTGTATTAGATAATGGAAAGGGTGAAAAGGTTAGATCTTTACATTGGGATAAAGGTTCCTAAATGGTAAGGTGTAAAGGAGAAATAGAACTGTTGAAAACAGGAGTGTTGCATAATGAGCATAATACAATGTAATATGAGCTCTTCTACTCCCCATCCCCAATAAATAAATAAATTCAGAGTTGGGAGCAACTACAGATTGTGTAATTGTACTGGGAGTTTTTGGTACCATCTCTTCTTCTTTCCCTCTCTCCAATGCCACATCACTTTTTAAAAACATTAATAATTTGGCTTCAGAATTGGCAGGCAGACCACTAGTCCAGTTTAAACTATTTTTTTTGGGGGAGGGAGCCTGACATAAATCAGTGAGAGTGTTGTAGATAGTTCACATATGCTGCTGTTTCAGACTGTCTACTATATCATAGTGTGACTTGGACCTTGAGATGACTTCACAACCTTGGTTTCCAGTCAAATTCATATTCTTTTAAAAACGATTAGAACTTAGTTTTCTGATTTTTTTTTTTTTTCTCTAAAAAGCAATATCTGAAATTCTAATATCTGGAAGAACTGTTAATAGGTTATGAAAGTTATTACAGCTGGAGATTGGTAATAAGGAACAAGCTAAATGTTAGTATGCAGTGGAGTAGGTGTGCAGGGACACTAGTGACCAGTAGGATGTGTTGCACAGAGTCTGTGGTTGTATTTAACATGACCTTGAAATAAAATTGTGTTAATGATGATTTCTAACTGGAAACTCAAAGAAAAGGAGTAGAGCTGATGTATATGATTCTGTGAGGAATTAGTCACAGTAAATAGGTACAGTAGTACTATCAGAATTGGAAAATCTGAACAAGTACCAATTGAGGAGAGAGCAAGTGAATATTCCATATCATAGTTATGGTTCTAGTAGAAATCTGCCATTCACAAAACTTTCCTGTATTTAATGGTCATAAAAATTAAGCCTTTTTTGCTTAACTTCTACTGAGTTATTCCCTGGAAGGCACCGTGTCCTAGGCATCTATCTACCTGTCAGAAGATGTCACTTGAGGGGCCCAGGAATAGTTTGTCTGCTAACTGCTAGGGGGCTTGCTTTGTTTAATTAACTTGCAAACTAAGTTGCTTATTTCAGAGGTGCTACTTTAGGTGAAGCTTATGAGAATGCTCTTGGGGGAGGGTGAAAGATTGGAGGGTATTCAAAAGCAGTTTCAATTAAGGTTCCCTTTTTGTTGATTTGAATTCAAATGATCAGCAGTTTTACTAACTAGCTTTCTTGTGAATTAGTTCACCTGTCTGGTGTCTCACCTTTGTTCTAAAATGTGATAAGACACTAAGTATTTGTTTTCTCTGTGTATCTTCAATTTCAATAGCTTGTGGGTAGGAATCTTTAAAGAAGTTTCTTCATTGTAAGTAAGTCTGCTGGAAATTTCTATTCCTGATGGGTAAGCAGAGTGCTAATGGTACAATGAGATGAATTAAAGTATTCTTGAATCAAATAACAATCTTATAATAGACTAATGCTTTTTAATTTTGTTTCAGAATTCCCGAAGTTCACTTTTGGCTTCTTCTGTATTTGGAGTCTCTCTCCCAAGTGCTTCCCAGTCCTTGGTATTTGGGATGGGAAGGAGCCAATCAAATGGAGTGATGGCTCTAGAAAACAAACCTTCTGGATTTCCTTTTGGCTGTGGTACTGGGCAAGAGGCTCAGAAAGATTCTGATTCATCCAAGAACTTGTTTTTTCAGTGCATGTCCCAGAATCTTCCTTCCAGTAACTATTTCACGGTCATTTCAGAGAGCTTGACTGAAGATGTCTCTAGTCGGGACTCATTCAAGCAGTGTACAGAGAGTGTGGGTGCTGGGACTTGTAAAGGTAAAACTCTTTCAGTGGACAGTAAGCCAGGAGCCCAGTCTGGTAGTTCCGTAGAGCGGAAGCTGCCTGTGGAATCTATGCCTACCCTTACTCCAGCCTTTTCACGAAGTCTGTTGAACACTCGTGCCCCTGATAGTCACGAGAACCTATTTTTACAGCCCCCAAAGCTATCACGAGAGGAGCCCTCAAACCCTTTCCTGGCGTTTGCTGAGAAAGCAGAACTTAGTCCTTTCAGTGGCTTTGCATCTTCATCTCAAACGGGGGTTTGTGCTCCCTCGACACCTGTGGGTCATAAGGCCACTTCTGGCTGGCCGGAATCACTCACCTCTACAGACTCCTCAGCTAAGAAGAAAACCTTGTTTATAACAACTGACTCCTCAAAGATGATCTCCACTGCTTCTGGTTCAACAGCTGCTGCTGGTGTTCAAAGCCCTTCCACTATAGGGAATGGCCGTTCCACCTCACCAAACAGCAGCCTGACACAGCCCATTGAGATGCCTACACTTTCCTCCAGCCCAACAGAGGAAAAACCAGCTGTCGGGCCTGGGCAGCAGGACAATCCTCTTCTGAAAACGTTTTCTAATGTGTTTGGTAGACATCCACCTACCGTTTTCTTTTCACAGGCAGAGTTTCCACAGGAGAAGAAAGCCCCTTTTGAAGCTGTGAAAAGGTTCTCACTAGATGAGCGGAGCTTAACGTCCAAACAGGACTCCGACTCCAGTACAAATAGTGATCTATCAGATTTGAGTGACTCTGAAGACCAGTTGCAGGCTAAGGCTTGTATGAAGGGTATCCCAGACCACTTGATGGCAAAGCTAGGCCCTAATGCGGAGCGCAATGCAGAGTTACTGCTGGGTAAAGGAAAGGGGAAGCAAGCCCCAAAGGGCCGGCCCCGCACAGCTCCCCTAAAAGGTGATGACTTGAATGCAGATGATGTTTTGGAAGCACAAGGAGGTGGGATACTGGGTTGTCTCCTGTGTAATGAACTGTGTAAACTAACCACAGTTGTAAACCTCATTCCTGCTCAGTAGGCAGCTCACAGTATGCTTACAAGGCTGAAGCTTAATGCTTCTTGTATGTGAATTTGGTGTTCACTTTGATAAATGCATAAGCATGTGTGTCAGGACAGAACTGTGGTATGCTGCAGGCTTGAACAAACTTACTGGTTTTACATGGGTATGAACTTACAGATCTCTGAAAAGATCATTATTGGAGCCAATACCCTTTTGCTGTTGCAGTTAACTAATAGATTTTTACTTCTGCTTTGCCTCACCCAGTTGGCCAGTCTGTGCTGAAAGATATGAGTAAGGTGAGGAAGTTGAAGCAGTCAGGTGAACCTTTTCTCCAGGATGGCTCTTGCATCAACGTAGCTCCACATCTGCACAAGTGTCGGGAGTGCCGTCTGGAGCGGTACCGCAAATTTAAGGAGCAAGAGCAGGATGACTCAACTGTGGCATGTCGCTTCTTCCATTTCCGGAGGTGCTCAAATTCTTCCTTTCTTCATATGTAGTCTATGTGCAGAGCTTGGGCCATATCCAAGTACAAAGTAATTATGTTTTACTTTGTAAGTATGCTTGGGTACAATAATGAAGGTTTTGAGTGTCTTGCATTTCCCTGCATCAGCTGACAGGAATTCCCTCACTCGGCCAGAAAGAGCTGCTTTTCAAAGATAAAGCTGTAGAATACTAAGTGAGCCTCCAGGTACAGCCTCAGGAAATTGAATTTGCTATATTGGGTAGAATTTTACTTCTGGGTAGCAATTTTTATGCAATAACTCTCCCTCCTTCATAAGGCATTTGGAACAAAGGTAAAATTTTAATCCACTCAACGAATAACTAAACATTGCTAGTGTGAGGCTGATGTTTGACCATATTCTGTTGAGTACAGGATTAATTTTTAGGAGTAGAACACTATGTCTGTGTTCCCTCTGTGTTGCGTACATGTCTTACACTTCTTTGACCTGTTGTGTTTCTCTTCATCTTCCTTAACTGCCTATTCTAGCAAGTGCTACTTTTTCCAGAAGTAGTTAGTTGACTTTCTGGTATGTAAAGGATGAAGTGAATTTTTAGTATGTGTCACCCATCCAGTAAGCATGCTACTTCTTTTCCTAAACTTGTTAAAAATTAATCTGCCTTGAGGTTAAATATAAGATGGTTTCTGCTTAAAATTGAAGTTACCTTTGATATTGACAGGAGATGTTTAGGGTTCTCTCATGCGTTTTTATACCTTTTACTACACAAGGATTAGGAGGGTAAGCAGCTACTAAAACAGTAGTGATGTGGAGACCAGTGTGACAAGGATTTCTGCATACATCATAATGTGAGCTGTTAGAAGAGTTGTTGAGTGCTGGCAGCCCTAGCCAGAACTGAAATACTTTTTTCTCAAAAGTTGGGGAAAACTTTCTCATTAATTAAAATGGGAATGACAGCCATTCAGAATTTTGCAAGCAGCGTCATGCAGCAGGTCAAACTGAATTTTGTCATCTCTTCCTATTAATAAGATAGAAAAGTGGGATTTAGCAGGTTAGCAGGGTTCCCACCAGTGTTTACTAGGACCTTGGGATTTGTTCTAATGGGTGTTGTAGCCACTGCTTTGTATGCCTTATTCTCTGTGTTACTGGGATTTGCATAATAAGTGTACTGTCTGTAGAATACAGCACTCTAGCTGAAGTCTTTTCCCCCCTTTCTGGGTTTATCTTCTGCTATAGATGTCATTATAAGTTAATTAAAGGTGGTTGAGCAGTTTCTCAATTACTCCATCCTATTTCCTGCAGGCTGGTATTTACTCGGAAAGGTATACTACGAGTAGAAGGTTTCTTGAACCCACAACAAAGTGACCCTGATGCCATGAGCCTATGGATTCCTTCTTCCTCCCCTGCAGAGGGGATCGATCTAGAAACTTCCAAATATATTCTGGCCAATGTTGGCGACCAGTTCTGCCAGCTTGTTATGTCAGAGAAGGAGGCAATGATGATGGTGGAGCCACATCGTAAGTTGGGCTCTTGTCGTGATTTTTTTTCACCCTTTCTGCATAATGTATGTACAATGCAGTGGAATAGAATTGGAAATATCATATAATTTCTCGTTGAAATGCTTCTCCTACTCTTCCAAAGAGAGACTATATTTACCTCTTGGGGGTGTAACCGAGGGACCAGCATTTGAGACTTTCTTTTAGATCGGTGCAACATTACCACCAAGGAAGCTAATGGTAACTTTCCCAGACATTAAATTATTTTTTCAATAACTAAATGCAGAAATCAGCTGGCTCATGCTCCTAAGAAAATAGAAATAAGCCAGAGCACCTACCACACTAACCAGCTATGCTTTAATGAACAGATTTTCTGATATATTCCTATCCTTTTGTGCTCCAGGGACATCATGTAAAGAAGCTCAGGGCTATCTAGGGAGGGAGCAGTACCTTAATTCAGCCTGCAAGGACTTAGCTGAGCAATTAGTTGCCAGCTTTCCACTTCAGGGGGAAAAGGGTTTAGGGGGAAAAAAAAAAGATAGCCAGTTTAGCTTATCACATGGATAACAGATTATCTGATTTTTTTCCTTTAGTTTCTGGAACGTACAAGGGCAGCCATTTGATGACCCCCTTCTTTGGCAAATGTATTGGTTTAGAATCTGAGTAGTTGATAGAGATCTGATTAGCGAAACTAAATACACATTCTTTATGGTTTTATATATTGATGTCACTTGTTCATAAAACTAGCAGAAGATTTGTAATTTTGCTGTAAGTTCCATTAGTGCTCCATTAAATTCAGTTATTACAGAACACTGTGAGGTGCTGCTTTTACTCGTAGTGTGCATTTTGATACCTGACCTTACCAATTCTTAGAAATGGAAATTTTAATAGTGTCACTGGACTAGCAACTCAAAGAATGAGGCTATGAATGTAAAAAGTATGTGTTTCTATACTCTGCCTTTGGGTCATGTTGCTGTGAATTTATCAATGTTGCTGTGATATTCTCAAATTAGGTGGGAGAAATGCAAAATGTCAAAGCAATAATTCGTAGTGTGCCTTCTCTCTATAGAGAAGGTGGCATGGAAGCGAGCAGTACGTGGTGTGAGGGAGATGTGTGATGTATGTGAGACAACACTCTTCAATATTCATTGGGTTTGTCGGAAGTGTGGTTTTGGGGTCTGTCTGGACTGTTACCGGCTGAGGAAGAACCGTCCACGTAGTGGTGAGTACTGGGCATTTTCCCCCCACTGTAATCTTTGAACTGACTAGAGTCAGGGAGTAGTTTCTGGGAAGTTAAGGAAGTTTATGTGGGAGTGTTACTGAGTTTCAGCTTGGAAGGCTGCGTGTTTGGAACTTCTCTTACATGCTGCTGTTCCATTCTTCATTTCCTTGTGAACCTGTGTTTTATCTATTTGCTTAGGATGTGATTATTAAAATCACAGCATCAGCAGGCATAGAGTGTCTACTGAGACAGTTGACTGTATAGTTCTTTTCCTCAGAAAGTATGAAACAAAAATCAAGTAATGTCTTAAGAGTTCAGAATTGTTGTTAGGGGAACTAGTAAGCAGACACTGCCGAGAACTTCTGTCTTTAACAAGGAGTTAGATGGGAAGGTTTTCTTCTCTTTTTTTTTTTTTTTCTTGATTCTGTGACACACCAGGACTTGTAATTCAGGAAGAAGTTCAGTAAGTTCAATTTTAAGAAGTAAAAGCATGAGAAAGTAGATACCTGGCTGGGGTTTTTTGTGTACTTTACTGTATTGAGACCACTTTGGTGGCATGGATGCAAACAAATGGCAATCTCAGTAAGATTAATTAGTGACAATTACATTATTATATGGAGCAGAGGTATAAAATACTGGATGTTAATAAGTGTGAATACTGCTGTCTATTCATAAAGCATAATGGGAACAAGAGTATCATATTTTAAAAATTGAGGTTAGAAGCCAAGAATTACTGTGGTAACTGTATAATCTGAAGAGACAGAAATTGTTGTATATCCAGTCCTAATGGTCTGTATTTATTGTTTATTTCTGAAATCACCAGGTTAATTTCCTGCACTGTAAAGAATCTAAATAAACAAAATCAATGCACAAATATTCTGTATTGTAAAGTTTTAGTACAAAATCTATTTTTTTTTTTAATTTATTCCAGAGACAGAGGAGATTGGTGATGAAGAAGTTTTCTCATGGCTGAAGTGTGCAAAGGGTCAGTCTCATGAACCAGAGAATCTCATGCCAACACAGATCATCCCTGGTACAGGTAATGCTTGAAACATGAAAGGAAAAATAGCAAATTTCATATTAATTCTGAGCAAGCAAGTGGAAAAAGTATAAAGATAGTTGATGTTGTAGCTGATACCTCTTCTAACATGGATTTAGAGAACACTTCCGCTTGCTACAACAGAAGGGTTGAAGGGAAGGTAACCCGAGTAAGATCAAGCTGTGGATTTGAAATGCACATCCTTCTAGTAATACCTCTGACTTGTTGCGCTCAGTTTTTACGTTGTATTTTAAGTAAATTTGTTTAACTAGCAAGAAAGGGTTTTTTGGGGATGGTTTGGTTTTCTTCCCTGGTGATGGGGAGGGAAAGTAAATGGCCCCTGCTGACCTTAAAAGATCAGCGAGTCCAATCCCCATGCCGTGGGCAGGGACCACCTTCCACTAGACCAGATTGCTGCAAACCCCAAAACTGCTGTTCAACCTGACCTTGAACACTGGAAGGGATGGGGCAAGCACAGCTTCTGTGGACAGTCTGTGCCAGTGCCTCACCAC
>JBBMKD010000034.1:18253679-18286033 GCA_037834095.1 Argya squamiceps
CCCACTCTGTACTGATATAGGGGGCTGCCCCAAACCAGATGTGGGACCTTGCACTTGGACTTGTTGCACTTAATGAAGCTTGGGTGGGCCCATTCCTTAGGCTTGTCAAGGTCATGCTAGGTTTCAGTCCCTTTCCTTTAGAATCAGCTGCACAGCTCAGCTTGGTGTCATCTACAAGTTTGTTGAGGGCATGCTCAATCCCACTGTCAATGTCATTGATGAAGACACCAAACAGTATTGGTCCCAGTAAGGACCTTTGAGGGACATCTCCTGTTATTGTTTTCCATTTGGGCATAGAAACATTGACTGTAACTCTTTTGGATGTGATCATCCATCCACTTCCTTACCCACTGAACAGTCCATTCATTAAACTGTATCTCTCCAATTTAGTGACAAGAACATTGTGGGGTACTATATTGAAGGCCTTACAGAAGTATAGGTAGAGTACAGCTGTTCATTGTCCATTGTTTAATGATGCAATCGCTCCATTGAAGAAAGCCACTAGATAGTCAAGGTTTGCCCTTGGTGAAGCTATATTGGCTGTCTCTAATGTCCTCTGACTTCCATATGTTTTGACATGTCTTCCAGGACAATCTGCTACATGATCTTACCTGGCTACTGTGGTGAGGCTGATGGGTCAATAATTCTCGGGGTCCTCATTTTGACCCATTTTAAAAATGGACATGATGTTTCCCTGTTCCCAGTCCCTGGGGACTTCATTGGACTGCCAGGACTTTCCAAGTGTGATGGAGAGTGACTTGGCAACTACATTAGCCCAATCCCTCAGGACCCTGGCATGCATCTTACCGGGTTTCACGGACTTTTATATGTTCCGGTTCCTCAGGTGCAGCCCCATCTCAAATGCTGTGTGCAGTTTTGGGCACCTCAGTGCAAGAAGGATATCAAACTGCTGAGAGTGTGTCCAGAGCAGGGTAACCAAGATGGGGAAAGGTCTTGAGGAGAAGGCTTAGGAGGAGCTTGTGATGACATTTGCTTTGTTCAGCTTGGAGAAGAGAAGGCTGAGGGGTGACCCCATCACAGTCTACAGCTTCCTCAAGGGAGTCAGCAAAGGGGGAGGTGCCAATCTCCTCTCTGGTGACCAGGAGGACACAAGGAAATGGAATGGAGCTGCATCAGGGGAGGTTCAGACTTTGCTTCACTGAGAGGGTGGTTGGACACTGGAACAGACTTTCAAGGGAAGTGGTCAGGGCACCAAGCCTGTCAGGTTCAAGGAGTGTCTGGATGATGCTCTTAGTCATGTGGTTTAGTGTTAGGTGGTCGTGTGAGGAGCAGGGAGTTGTTCTCAGTGATCCTTATGGTCCTCTTCCTGCTTGAGATTCTCTATGGTTCTCCAACAAGGGGAGGAACTTTATTGCCCCAGTTTCTGCTTTGAGGTTCAGGGACTTGTGAGAGGTGGGAAGAGACAATACAACTGAAAGCTGAGTTTGTCGGCTTTCTCCATGGCAGCTTTCACTTGCTCAGAGATCTTATTTAGTGCAGATGGTTTGTGTTGTATACATTTTCTTTAATCTTCCTTTTCTGGCCAGGATAACTGTTGAAACCTGTATTATTCTCTGCATCCCTTGTCAAATCCATTTTCATCTGTGCCTTAGGTTTTGTGATACCATCTCTGCACATCCAGGCAGCATTCAGGATGATGTGTCCCTCGTTCTACTGCCTCTGCACTTTATTCTCGGATTTTAGTTTGATCAGGGGGTCCTTCTTGACCCATGTTCTTCCCTTGCCTTCCTTATTTGATTTTTTACATGAGAGAATTGTGAGAGCTCATGCTCCAAGAAAAATGTTCTTAAGGATCTGCAAGCTCTGTTCTGTTCCTTTGCCCCTGAGGGCAGTTTCCCAGAGCGTCCCATACACTAATTCCTTCAGCAAGTGAAGGTCTGCTCTCCTAAAATTCAATGTTCTGACTCTCCTCTTGATCTGGCCCATGTCCCTCAAGGTAGTAAATCCACCAGGGCCTGATCACTGCAGCCCAGGGTGGCACCAAGTCTTGACATGTTTGATTAGTTCTTTCATGTTGGTATTGCAACAGATCCAGTAATGCTTCTATTGTGGTTGGTCTCTTTATATGATGGATTAAATTATCCTCAAAGCACTCCAGAATTATCCTTGGTTGCTTGCAGCTTGCTATGTTGCTTTTCCAGCAGACATCAAGGTGATTGAATTTCTCTAATCATGTGAGCATGGTGCTTCCTGCAGTTGAAGTAAGAACACTTTGTCAACAGGCTCCCTTTGGCTGGGTGAACTGGAGTAAACCAGTGAGGTGTTCTTTGTTGGCTTTGGTCCCTCATTGTAACCTGTAAGTTCTCGACTTATTCATCACTGTTTTTCAAAGACACCTCTGTGTGGTCAGTATGTTGTTCTACGTGGAGAGCACCTCCCCACAGTGCATCAGTTCTGCAATTCATTCTATCATGTTTCAGCAATAAATATTAGATTGTTGCTTTCCAGTTGCACAATGACTTCTGGCTCCTCCTGCTCGTCATACAAACTGCATGCATTAGTATGAAGAAGTCCTCCAGCTGGGTTATCAATCTTAACCTCCTCTCAACAGGAACATGCCCAAATTCTTTTGAGTTATTTCACAGGTGTTGCTTCCTGATACGTCAGTAGTCCCTGTCTCTTGTCTGTTGCTCAAATCTGCATCTCCCGTCCCCACTAAATCTAGTTTTAAAGTTCTCCATATAAGTCTGGTCAACTTGTTGGCAGAGACTGTCTTGCTCTGCTTTGGCAGATTAATCCCATCTGCTCCCAAGAGACCTGACTTCTCAGAAGTAGATTTGCAGTCATAGAAGGCAAAACTGTTGAGTATGGCACCAGCCACACAGCCAGGTATTCACCTGGTCAGTTCATTACATCTGTCTTTGTACCATGAGGATAGAGGTGAACACCTGTGCTCCAGATCCTTTCAGCATTGCTTCAAGGGTTATATAGCTTCTTGTGGTGGTTCAAAGTCACCTCATTGCAATATCGTTGGACTCTACATGGAATAGTAGAAGCAGATGATAATCTGTAGGATTTGCCAGGTTTGACAGCCTCCCAGTGACATTGTGCAGGTAGTGTTATCACACACATACTGTTCAGATTCACCACACCATACTGCTCAGAGACAATGTGTTATGTAGCATGTGACCTTAAAGATACTTTGCAGTAAAAAACCCCACCCCTTTGAAGATATAGTTTAGGCCTTCTTTTAGACTTCTTTGCATGTGATATTAAAGACCTAACTTTATTTACAGCACTTTACAATATCGGAGACATGGTTCATGCAGCACGAGGCAAATGGGGTATTAAAGCCAATTGTCCCTGTATTAACAGACAGAACAAATCGGTGCTGAGACCGGCTGTCACTAATGGAATATCACAGGTATGTAATTTGAAGCTGAAATTACCTTGTTTCACACTTACATTTTTAAGATCTCTTAAGATGTTAGATCCTTTAAACTAATCTATTGTGAAACAGCAATTTTATTTTCTCCATATGTACTCTTGAGTGTTTTAGTTTAGCAAAAGTCTTCTGGGTCATTTTTCGGGGGCATGAACTGCATCTGTTATGTGCCAAGTGGTTATTTGGGCTAATACTGTTACGTAGAAATTGGGTAGAAAGCCATTTGTATTGATGCTGTATTTTAAAACTAACCACTATGAATAGCTTGCAACATGTAGTTTTATTTTGTTTGTGGTTCCTGAAGGAATCTAGAGCAGTTCTGTAACTATCAACACAAAAAAAATCTTTAAAAAAGCCCCAAACAAAAAGAAAGAAATGGAAAGAAATCAAAAAGAATGGGCTTATGTGAAAAGGTGACATGGTAGGAATTCACACCACAGTGCAAAGGTGTGTACACACAGATAAGTAGCTGCTATTTTCTGCTGGTACCTAAGCATAAATGAATTTTACCGTGTGCTTATAGCAAATGAAAAAGAAAAACAGCAGACAAAACCAAATGCATTGGATATCGAAAAACTCTTCCAAGTTGAACTCCTCCCTTTATTGAACATTTAGTGGGTTTTTTGTTGTTTTTTGTTGTTTTTTGTTGTTTGGTGGTTTGTTTTTTTTTTTAGCTTCCAGCTGTAAATCCTAGTGCATCAGTCTCTGGAAATGAGAACACCTTTTCCACTGGAGCAGGGACAGCAGGAGTGGGGCAAGCAGAAATAGACACTGTACCAAAATCAGAACCAGCTGATAATAGGATAGAAGAATCTGCAAAAACAGAGACATTACCAACCAATAGCACTGGGGAAGTAAAGACTAACAGACCACTTTGTCCAGAAACAGCTCCATCATCAGCTTTACACTGGCTTGCAGATCTAGCAACGCAAAAAGCAAAAGAGGAAACAAAAGGTGAGCAGAAGAAATGCTTTCTCGGGGTTGGAATTAAAAGATAAATGATAACATACTATTTGATTGCTATTCTTTGTGAGACTGTCTAGCCCTAAATAGAAAAGAAAAAGGTAAGTTTTCTTCCTTTGCCTCTTAGAACCAGTTTTGTTCTACAGGCTTAGAAAAATGCAAAGCTGGAAGGATGATACAGCTGCAGACAATGTTGTCTCGTCACTCAGTTTATTTCTGTGCCAGTTTGTGTATTTATTTTCTCAGAAGCTGATATCCTGATGTAAAATGATAGTAATTAATTTCAGATGCAAGTTTGTCACTTTATGACTGTTGGAGTGAATACAGCTCTTTTGTGTTCTATGTAGAGAGTGCATTTCCAAGGAACTGAGACTAGAGTCCAGTTGGATAAAAGCTTAAAGCATCTTTAATACTCGGTAGTTGGAGTGAATACACTTCCTATATGTCAGAGGTAGCATGACTAACACAGGATTTATTCCTGTCCATATGTCTAGAAGGGACTACTTTACATGTTGATGTTAAATGTTGGTGAATCATATGCAAATTCTGCAGGTCTTAGTCACTGTAATATTTTGACTACCATTAAAATTTGAAATATTTAATATCAAAACTTTAATTCAGAAAGTCAGGGAAATGTTTTTTAATTGAATCTATTAAAAATTGTTTGTTTGCATGTGTCAGATCTTTTTGGATCAGATCTATTGTGCTATTCAAAACCTTAGCAGCATATGAAGGGCAAAATCTAAGTGAAGTATCTGATGTCTTTGATTCTCATTGAGGTGCCTCATTCACTGTTACAGTGATAATTTACTGTTACCACAAGATTCTGTTAATATCCTATTTCATGCAAGAGCAAATAATTTCAGAAAACTTTGTGATTGTTTTAATTTTGCCTCTTGGGGATTTTTTTTTTCTCTCCCCTCCCTGTAATGTTTATATTTGTCTTGCAGAATCAGGATCACTGAGATCAGTGCTTAATAAAGAATCCCATTCACCCTTTGGATTAGATTCCTTCAACTCCAGTACAAAGGTTTCCCCGCTAACCCCAAAGCTGTTTAATAGCCTCTTGTTGGGCCCAGTGACATCTAGCAACAAAGCTGAAGGCTCCAGCCTCAGAGATCTGCTACACACAGGGCCAGGAAAGCTTCCTCAGGTCCCATCAGACACAGGAATCCCCTTTCCTCCAGTCTTTTCTGCAGCTTCTACGGTAAATAATTTTGTATTCCTTCAATGATACCTGTTCTAGGGAAGAATTTTCATCTAAATATTTTTATAGTATTCTACTCTTCAATGTTGAAACAAGTGTAATACCTCACCAAAACTCACCATCCCACAAATTTGTAGAGGATTTTCATGCTAATTTCTAGTTTTAGCTTACTACTGCAGGGGAGATGCTATTCTTTTCAAGAGACCAAGAAATTTGGTTAAATATAGCCTATAAATTGTTTAGTTGATGATCAGCATCCCTACAAAAGCTTACAATATTTTTAAAGATGTGAAATTTAAAGAGCATACTACAGAAAAAAAAGACAAAAACGTAAGAGTAAACCAGTTCCTTAAACTTATGTATACTTGAAAGGCATTTGAGCTAGAATATACTTGGCGGGATCTGCTGCTCCAGCTGGATCACTGCGAATCTGTGGCGTCTGATGGGATTCATCTGAGAATTTTCAGAGAGCTACTGATGTCTTTGCAAAGCCTCTCTCAATAAGTTTTGTGCAGTCTTGGGAATCTTGAGAGTCCCCAGCTGACTGGAAGCTGGCAAACACTGTCCTGAGTTTCTAAAAGGACCTTGTAAACCACAGGCAGGCATGTCAGTCTCACTTAAGTGTCCAGTATAATAATGGAAAAGGTTATTCTGGGAAGTATTGGAAAACATCTGGGATGCAATGCAGTCATCAGTCACTGCCAGCATGACTTCGTGTGGGTGCAAGTCGTACTTGTTGAATGTGATTTCCTTCTATGACAGGGCCACTTCATTCATCTAGGAAAGCCAGTAGATGTAATCTTTCTGGAAGGGAATTTTTGAGGATGTCTCTCTCAGTATTCTTCTGAACAAAATGTCCAGCAGACAATTGAATAGCCGCATTTCGACATCGTGCCCAGGCACAGGGTGGGATTCTTGGTGTGTCCTGTGCAGGGCCAGGAGTTGGACTCGATCCTGATGGGTTGCTTCCAACTCAGCATGTTCTATGGTTCTGTGTAGAACCATAAGTGTTCTACAGGTGTAGTACTATTAAGGTGTAGTTGCCTTTTCTGGAATAAGGATACTTAAATCCATTTTGGAAGAAGTAACTTCGAAAAAAACCTGAACAAACCAATGCTAGTTGAAGTGGTTTGAAGCATTTAGTTTAAGGAGAAAGATAGATGCTGTGGAATTTACCAACGCTTAGCTCTTTTTGGTGAATGCTTTCTCCAAAAGCTTAGGCAGAGAGACTAAGGAGGAAGACGAAATGGCTTGTCTCATAGTGGATTTTTTTTTCCCGGGCAGGCTGGCTGGAATCTTGATGATAGTTCATGTTGGTTGGTTTTGGTAGAGGGAGCTGTACCTGAAAATATTATGCTGCTACACGAAAGTGTATCCAAGAATACTTTTGTCTCTCATCACTGAGTACAAGCGAAGAAATTGTGGTCACTTGTTTTAAAGCAACTTATTCCTTCAAGGCTTGAGATAGCTTGTCTGAACTTAAACTCTCCGTCTTGCCAACCCTGTGCATTCTCTCACTACATCTAATCAGATCTATTGTGTAATGTGTTTTTTCTGATCTTCACTGAGTAATTTAGATTTAAAGAACTTATGAAGAACTCTGGTCCAGCTCCTGACTTCAATGTCTGGAGGCTTTGTATAGAATGAACAAAACATACCTGAGAAACAACAGTTGTGTTACTCAGTTTGAGAGAAGCAAGACTGCTGCTGATGGAGAGAATCATCTTGATCTTTCTGGAGCATTGATAGTCCGTTGTGAAGAGTAATAAGCATTGTCTTTCATAGTTGAGCTCCATATTATCTATCTTACAGCCTCTAGAGAGTCAGAGTAACGGTACATTTTTTAAGACCATCCAAAGCAGATGATGTTATGATCTAGTCTTATTTGGGTAAGATGGGCTGTAGAAAACTGACATAATTCCAGGCAGCTGTAGAGAGTGCAGTCAGACCTAGCAGTGGGGCAGCGCCTCTTAAAGGAGCCCAGGGCCCTGGAGGACACCAAGCTGCACCTGGGCCAGCACTGCACAGCTGCAACTGCAAAGGTGAACAGCCCTGGGCTTCATCAGGAAGCATACAGCTGGAGCACATCAAGGAATGTGGTTATTTCATTCAGCCCCTGTTGGGCTACACCTGGAGCACTGTTTCCAGTTTTGATTTCCCCAGGTGAAGAATGACTGTGAAAAATTGCTTGGGATCCAGTGAAGGGCCATAAGGAATGATTAAAGAGTTGAAGAGCTTGACACATTTGAAAAGGTTCTAGAAACTGATTCTCTTCATCCTAGAGAAGAGAATGAGAGAATGCTTTGGGGATCTGATCAATCTTACTATATTTAAAGGTGGTTGTAGGGAGGTACTCTTTTCATAGAGATGCATGGTTAACAGGGCAAGGGGCAATACCAGTTGCTTCAGGAGAAATTCTATCTGAATGTAAGAAAAAAAGTTCTCCCTTTACATTCAAATAATGGAATAGACTGCCCTGAGAAGTGAATTAATCTTCTTCCCTGTGAAGTTAAAGTTTGGCACGACCCACCCCAGGGGAACAAAACCTAATTTCAACAGCAATTTACACCAGATGATCTCTAGATCTTCTATTGGACCTAGACTTTTCTACAATTCCATAAGTATTTTTTACTGAATTGATATATTCAGTAATGAATATTGTTATGTTTTGGATTTATACCTCCTTATATGGTAAATTCTCTGTCTATTGAACTTTAGTTTTTAAGAAGATGGGATTTTTGGGGAGAGGGGGAGGGATTGCTTTTGATTGGTTTGTTACGAATTTTTTTTTTCACTTGAATGAGAAGGTTTTTGCTACCAGAAATGTATCACACCCCTGCCCCCTCCCACAAATGTGTGAATTAAGATCCAGTAAGCGTTTATCTTCTGTTGAACATATTAAATATATTTAGTGTCTTAAGTATTTTGCTGTAAATAAGGCCTATAGGCAGGCTTTTTATTTTTTTTAAGTTAAAACAAAATTTAAGATTGTGTTGCTAACCCGTTATGAATTTTAAACACCCCTTCAGTTTTAAATGTCCCTTGAGAAGCATGGCAACCAGAACCAGAGAGTCTGTCTACTAGCAGTTCCATTGACATACAGGAAGCACTTTCTCCTCTCCCTGTTGGTGTTTACTTAGTATTCACATATCCATCAGCTTACATGTCCCAAGGTTGAATTTACTTTCTTAGTAATGGGATGAAGAAAATGGGGAAATAGAGTTGAGATATTAATGAAGTTAGAAAAGATATGGACTATTTTTACTATCAAAGTAGCTGAATTTAGATCATTAAAGTTTTCTGTTTAATATCCGCATAATATTTTTCGAGGTAGCCTTTAGTTGGTTATTTTAACTTCTGCCATTGTAAAACAGAGACATAGCCATTTCAGTTCTTACTTGGATACATGTCTGTCCCTGAGCCAGTTTGTTTCTGGTGCATGTTTTTCTGGTAGAAAGGTGTCTGTGACTAAAGTCGCAAGACTAAACTTACCTCCGGATTTATGTCTTCCAGGGGGTCAAAGGTAAAGCCAGCCTGCCAAACTTCTTGGACCATATCATTGCATCTGTGGTGGAAAATAAGAAGACGTCTGATGCTGCAAAACGAGCTAGTAATTTAGCTGACACACAGAGAGAGGTGAAGGAAATGGTAATGGGATTAAATGTCCTGGATCCACACACTTCCCACTCTTGGCTGTGTGATGGTAGACTTCTTTGCCTTCATGATCCCAGCAACAAAAACAACTGGAAGATCTTCAGGGAATGCTGGAAACAAGGCCAGGTGGGTGATAAGTATCCAACCCGTGTTGCTTATAAGTGTCCTGAAGTTGCAGTCTGTACCTTGGTAAAAACAGTTTATTCAAACTTTGGCCACTTCCTCCTGAGTGAATATGGTGAATGAATATTTCAACAGTAGCTTTATGAACCAGGGAGACAGCAGCCATGTTCACTCCATCCTATATTGACTCGAGCCCACATGCTCTTGCATATTGAGCTTTTCTCGGCTTACCATCATGAGAGTGTTCACTGTGACAGCCCTTTTAGTTGTAGTGTGCTTTATGTTAAACCTGCTTTGCTCTACTACTAGCCCAATAGTGAATCCACTCTGATTTCCTGTGTGCACCTTAGCATTTACCTCACAACTGGTGCTTTATAGCCTCAGGGAAAGGTCCATTCCTTTCAGCTGCAGCATGTGCAAAAGCAAAAATGCTGCATGCAATAGTCTACTGAATTTTGGATGTACTTGATACAGTATCTCACCCTGAGCCCTACAGCCAGTGGGAACCCAAGTATTGTTCTGGACTCAGCAGCTCATGTATGGAATACTCTAATGGATTGTCTGAGGTGCCATCAAGTGATTAGGCCTTCAGACAATAGACTGTACCTTAGACCTGCTCTTAGCATAGCCATTTTTTCAGAAGTCAGTCTGTCGGGCTGCAGCTTAGGCTTCTCCAGAGAGTCAGTAAGATCAGCCTGGTCAGACAACCTGAATCTTAAAAAATGGGTGAGTAATTGCTGCTGCAAAGGAAGTGCACCCACAGCTCTAACGGAGGATGATGTCCATTGCTGTTCAAACTGTATTCTTGGCACTTGGTTCTGCAGCTGCCTCTGATACAGTTGCTTTCACTAACTATTCAGAAGTGAGACCATTGGTGCTAGACCATTAGGTCCCTCATCATCTTTTCTGGAGAAGTGCTTTTAGTCAGCCAGTCTGTTGCTCCAGTGCTAATGCACTTGGCAGTCGCATTCCATACTTATTTGTGGTTGTTCGCAAGACACTGAGATGTGGTGGAGGAACTGGCTGCATGCATCTCTTTTGGCACTCAAGAGACTGTTCTTGACAGAAGTGGAGTACTTTTCATTTAAGTGTAGCCTGTCCCATGGAACTGCACATTCTCTGGATTCCCTGGGCACAAGCACAACTAGCACACAGCTGTGAGAGCTGCAAAGATGACTGTTGAGCCACCAGCCGCACTCCTGTTCATGATTCCTCTGGTCAGCTCCTAATAGTTGAAGGAAGGTACTGCGCAGCACACCCTTGCTTGAAAAACTTCATTGCCAGCTTCCCACTAAGTGCAGTTGCCTTCCTGTCCTGTTTTTTTTTGGGGTTCATAGGAATCTCCTTTTATTTTTTTTTTATTTTTCATCCTGTTATATTTTTCTGATTTATAAGGGATTTCAGATCATTCTTTTGCAGTGTTGTGTCCATCATCTACTTTTCTTTGCAAAGAGCTTCTTAGTCTCTGGCCAGTATACTTTGATAATTTTCTCAACACTTTCTGTGAGGAAATACTACTGTCTCTCCTAGGAGGATCCTAAATATCTTGGGAATGCCTACAAAAAATGCATTTGTCAGTTTCTTTGCCAATGAGCCTGGTTAATCACCATTGTGAGGTGCCGCTTGTGACTGTGGGGTTCTTGACTGGTAATGAATCTTGAGAGACTGCTTATGGACTCTAGAGATATGAATACAGATCTTGTGTCTGATGTGTAGCTTGCAGTGGGCATCGCCATCCAAGTTGGTGCACACCCTGAGGCTCTGGCTACAACTGCCGTGCTTGTGTACTCTTAGTGACTCACTGTTTTAAACTTTGCCCCGTGGTATGCTTATTGATGATTTTGGATCATTTTATCATTGAGAGGAGCTCTTGAATAGGAACAGACTGGGCAATCCTTTGCTCATTCAGCAATTCTCCAAGTGGTGTTGCAGTCACTGGAGTTTCCTGTTGAAATGTGAAAAGGAATCAAACAGCCTCCTTTATTCCTATGTAAGAGACAGCATGTGATCCAGGCAGGTGTTACTGTTTCAACAGGGTTATTTTAAACAGGATTTCTTCATGCAGGGACTCTCTCAAGAAACTGTGATCTGTCACAGTTCTTCCTCCTGTACATCCCAGCTGCACCTTTAAAAGTGAAGCGAAGTGAAAGAACACTAATTCTACCACCATTCCCCAAATCGTTTTCCTGTTTTGTGGTTTGGAAAAGGTTATTTGGAAAAAAACTCTTATCCACCCGCCCCAGCATAATAAATGCACGCTGGACTGGATACTAGACCTGTGCCATATGAAGATCTTGGCTATGGTGGCAACCCAAATTGTTACGAGAAAATTCTTTTCCCTTAATGCTTAGATAATAAATGGCACTCTTTCAGTGTCACTCAAAAAGAGCAACATTTTTTGAGTCCTTTGTCTTAGAAATTGTCAGAAATAAGTTAAACTCTGTCTTATCCCAGAATTCACTGAGACCATAAGATTAATTCTTGCTGAAGTTGCTTTTCAAGAGTATTTTGCTCTCCTGAAAATGGTTGTTGCTCCTCTGGGGATGCTGTTAGGATTCTTATCCTATAGCAACCTGGTATTTTCTGTATTTTCTTGCTAAGATTTTTCTTTTTTGAGACACTGAAAATCTGGTATGGTACTGGAGCGTTGTTGTTGTTATCTCCCTGTAGTTTGAGAGTGGATTTGGCAAGAGATGTCTACCAGGCAAGTCCACTGTCATTTTATCTTGGAGCCCTATCTGTGTTCTTCATTAGAGAGAATATTTTCTTTCTTTCATGGCAAATTTGCTGCTTAATAGCCAGAAGGTTCTACTAAGTTGAGGATTTTGGTTGTTTTGGGGTTTCTTTTAATTGCTATTTACAAATGGTCAAGTGAATCCAGCAGGGATCAAAATGTCATTATTTTTCTATACTGAAGACAGCTGGTTTATCCATCAGCTTAAAGTCTACCAGCAAGGCTTTCCACACATCCTGTGAAAGGTACTGTTATTTTACTCATACATGATCCCTAATGTTTGTTGCAGAATATGCTTAAACTTTTTTATTGCCTTAATGTTAGCATTGTTCCTGGGATGAGGGAGTATAGTAAGATTTGAGATCGCTGTATTTGCTTTGTTATCTTAGGGAGGTTTGCTGCTTGTCAGGGCATCGCATTTTGGACATAATGGAAAGACTACCAAAGTTTATCTGTCCCTCAAACATGTGTCCTCTGCTGCTTTTCCATATTGGCACATACAGTACTACTGGGGAGACCAGGACAGGATCAGGAGTGACTGCATGGCTCTGGGAGTATTAATGAAGGCCATGGAGCCCTCATGGTTTTCTTATTCCTGGCAGTGAGGGGTAGGGGAGTGGACAGATCCTGCATGTCAACCATAGTTTACACAGCTGGTTTTAGGATCATGGGAACCTCTGTGGGGGTTGAAGTTTGCTTGGAAGAGATTGGATCCTTCTAGCATAAAAAAAAAAGGCATCTTTGCCAACAGGCTGGCCAACATTACGAGGAGAACTATAAGCAGGAGCAAGGGAGGGAGAGTGTGACCAGTGATCAAGGAAGGAATAAGTTGATTGATTTGGCAAGCAAGCAGTGTGAGGTGATGTCAATAGGAGTAATCCCATACTCAAGAAACCAAGGATGAAAGATGTCCACCTCAAGCATATGCATGTAAGTAAGGATCTGTGTGCATCACAGCATTGTGAGGAAAGCTCTCACACTCCTTCTGGGAAATTAACATGACCAGGTGTCTTTCTGAAGTACTTGGACACTAATGCATGCAGCACATTGAACAAACAGGAGGAATTAGTGTGCAGTTGTACAGCTATGCTCTCATTAGTATGACAAAGTGGTGGGATAGCTGATGCAGCTGAAGTATGGGAAGGAATAGGTAGAGGCTGTTCAGGAAGGACAACACAAGAATGACAGGCCATGAAGGTGAGGAGGGAGCATTGCTGGTTTTGTGAAGAAGAAGCTAGAATGCTTGAAATTCTGTAGGAAGTGATGATGAGCCATCCAAGAACTTACGGACCAGGATTAGTGAGCAGAATAACATGGACAACATTATGGCAAGTATCTGCTACAGGACAACTGACCATATAAACGTGATAAGGTCATCCTCAGAAAGCTGGAGGAAGCCCTGTGTTCACATTTCCTTGGCCTCATGGGACCACCCTGATACCTGCTGGAGGAGCAGCACAACAGGTCACGAGCAGTCCTGAAGTTTTCTGAAGTGCATTGATGTCAATGTCCTGAGACAGCTGATCAAGGAAACAACTAGGGAAGGGTGCTTGTTCTGGATCTTGTGCTTTCACACAAGGAAGAACTAGTTGTTGATGTGGAGATACAGGGCACCTTTGGCTGCAGTGAGTATTAGATGATGGCATTCAGATCTAGATTCTGAGAGGAGGGAGCAAAGCAAAATATCGTGATGACAAATCTGGGCTTTGGGAGAGTAAGCTTTCACCTTATCATATGCTTGCTTGGAAGAATCCCATGGGGATATACTCACAAAGAGAAGAAGAGCTCAGGACTACTGGTTGTATCATGCTTAACCTGCCTTTTAGCCTTCTGTGATGAGATGACTGGCTTGATGGGTGAAGGGAAAGTACTGGATGTTTTTTATCTTAACTTTAATAAAGGCTTTTTACACTGTCATAATGTCATCAGACAAAGTGAAGCACAGACTTGGCAAGTGAGCAGTGTGATGGACTTAAAACTGATAGAAGTGCCGTATGTGAGAGCACTATCGCTGGTGGTATATCATAGGGGGTCACTTTCGGGGTGAGTAGTACTTGTCAAGTCATTAGTAACCTAGATGGGATAGGGTTCATAGACTCTTAGCAAGTTAACAGACAATAAAAAACTAGGAGGAATGACTGATAGCAGATGATTGTGCTGCTAGTCAGAGGGTCCAAATAGGCTGGAGAATTGGACTGAAAAGAATCTGGTGATGTTCAGCAAGGGAAAATGCAACGTCCTGTACATCAAGGAAGAATAACATCCTACAGCAGTTGCTGAGAAGCAACCATTTGGAAAGTAGCTTTGCCGAGAAGGATCTTGGGGTCCCAGTGGGCAAGGGAGTGACCATGAGCCAAGAATGTGTCCTCATGACAAAGAGAGTTGTCAGCAAGTCAAAGGAAGTGATGGTTCCCCTTAGTGTGTTCAGTTGTGGGCTCCCGAGTTCGAAAGAGTGGTGGACTTACTAGAGGGAGCCCAGTGAAGGGTCACAAAGATGATGAAGGGACTAATGTATCACTTAGATGAAAAGAGGCTGAGCGAGCTGGGACTGTTCAGCCTAGAGAAGAGAAGGTTCAGGAGAGTGTGGGGATGAAATCTTAAGAAGAGGAAGCCAGGCTCTTCTTGTCAATGCCCACTGACAGGACAAGTGGGAGTAGGTGCAGGAAGTTCAGCCACAACACAAGAAAATACTCTTTTTCAGTGTGAGGGTAGTAATTTTCAATCTAAATGTTTCTGTGGAGTTTTTTTGGGTTTTTTTCATTCCCCTGAAATTCACTGGAGTAGAGTATCAACCCCTTTTTGTTTTCTTAAATGTCACTCTTCTGAAGTTGAGGTTTCATTACTGCCTTCTAGAACTTAATGGCTGTGTTGTATTGTATTTGAAAACCAAGGCTATTTCTTGTTATCCCCAGAGTTGGGTTTTTTTCCATTCATTTCTGAATCAATAGTTGTCCTCACTTAGGGACTAAAATCGAAACTAGGCCCTTTGGAGGCCATTGGACAGTACAAAGGAAGCAGCAATTAGTTACTAGAGTGATTTTAATCAGCATAACTTTGAAGTTGCTTGTATATGACTCTGTAGATATCTTTGCCTAACACACTGATACCACATCTGGGGCCATCTGTTTCTCAGGGTTGTGCTGAGCTCTTCATATGAGTAAGCCAAGACCCACCATCAGATCATTGCTAACATATAGGGCACAGCTTGGAATTAATTCGAACTTGCATAGCCATGGGAACTGCCATTTGAACATAGGCAGCAGTTAGTAAATCTGTAGCATTTCAGGTGGGAATAGTCCATGTGCAAGTTCACTTCATACCCTCTTTGTTTTCTCTCAGATTTGGGAACACTCTTTTGAGATGGCAGGGTGAGAGGAACTGAAAAGGTTTTGACAATGTTGGGAGGATTGTCTGATAATTTCCGAATTGTTGTCAGTTTAGCAAATGCTTTGAGTGTTTATGGGGAGAGGCCACTGAAATACCTGTGTGGAATACCTGTACATCATTAGCCTAAGCATCTTAAAACTCCTTTTGCAAGTGAACAGCCTTTTTTCCACTAGTTGGTTTTATCCTACAGAATTAATGTTGATCTGTGATTATACATAAATAACAAGTGAAATAGTTAAATAATTCATATTAAAATACAAAACTTTTGCATGAGAAAGCTTTAGTACAAATGCTGTTGCTAGTGGTAGTTGCACATCTGCTTGAGAAAAAGGACAGGGGGTGGGATTCTGCACCTACTTTACTGCCACAGGTGGACTGACCCTGTCTGGCTGCCAGACCCCTCTGCCCAGCTGCTTTCTCGCACCCTCTTTTCAACAGAACAGGGGAAGAAAATCAGGTGAAGAAGCTTCTGGGTCAAGATAAAGCCAGGGAGATCCCTTAGCGATTGCTGTCATGGGCAAAACAGGTTTAACTTGTGATAAAGGAGTTGAATTTATTGCTAATTAAAAATAGAGTAGCATGGTAGAGAAGAAAGACAAATCAGTAAACACCTGACCTCTTCCTCTCACTTCACCTTTTTCCTAAAGGCTCAACTTTACTCTCTCATCTCTGACTATTTTATTTCTTTCCTGCCACAACCCCTGGAGTGACATGGGGGGATAATGGGGGTTGTGGTCAGTTCATAACACTGTGTCTGCTACCCTTTCCTCCTCACACTTTGCCGCTGCTTCAGTGTGGAATTCCTCTCACAGGATACTATCCTTCACAAATGGCTCCAGCAGGGGTTGTCTCCATGGGCTGCTCCAGTGTGGTTCCCCAGTGGGCTGGTTTTGCTGGAAAGCTTGCTTATTAGTGGAATTCTACCTTACAGCTTCTGCCAGAGCCTGCTCCAGCATTGGCTCTCCATGGACTTCCTCCAGGGAATATCCCTCTGATGCAGTGCAGGATCCTCTGTGGACTGCAGATGGATCTCTACTTCACCATGGCCCCTCCACAGGTTGCAGGAGGACAGCCTGCCTCACCATGCTCTTCGATGGGCTGCGAGCACCTCCTCCATCACTGACCTTGGTGTATGCAGAGCTGTCTCCCTTCCCCCTGCCTGCCGTCCGTGTGTTGTGTGTGCCCCCTTCTCTCTCTCACACACATGCACAAGCGTCAGCTGTGGAGAACTTTTTACCCTTTCTCATTACCACAGAGGTGCCACCAACATCAATTATGGGCTCACCTTTGGCCAGTGATGGGTCCGTTGAGCCAGGTGGAACCATCTGTGTCCACCATGGGGCAGCTGCCAACTTCCTCTCACAGAGCCTACACCTGCTGCCTATACCTTGCCCTGGAGACCTAGAGCACGTGCCTTGGCAAGTCTAATCCAACGCCACTTCTAAGGCAACTGCCCATGGCGTGGAACTAAAGTTTGCTTTGACTGGTTATTTGCTTGATGCACAAAAACCAAACATGGATGAAAATAGATTTGTAGTGTCTTCTGTATGGTGGTAGCCAGGAGTCTCAGCTCTCTTAAGAAAGTTTGGCTGCATGTATAAGAAATTTGGTTATGGTGGAGTAAGCATTCATCTTTGTATTCTCAGCCCGTGCTGGTATCTGGTGTCCATAAGAAGTTGAAGTCAGAGCTTTGGAAACCAGAAGCTTTCAGCCTGGAATTTGGAGATCAAGATGTAGATTTGGTGAACTGCAGGAACTGTGCCATAATTTCAGACGTGAAAGTGCGTGACTTCTGGGATGGCTTTGAGATAATATCTAGTAAGTAATATTTATGGCTGACTAGTTTAACTGAGCAGTTTGTCTTGCTATCTTCAACTCTTCATTTTCCACCTATTTTCCTAAAAAATAAATTAAGAAAAAATCTGAGTACCTATCAGTCTCATCCAAAGAAGCTGTTGCTCCTTACATATAGCACACCCTAGAAATTTCATTATTGGTGAAGATTAGGGCAGGACTGTCCAAGAGAACTGTCTGTACTGCAATGTTCTGGTCTATGTTGCTTTCATGTGTCAAAAAATGATCCATGTCATGGGAAGCTACTTTTTTTTTTTAACTTTTCCCAGTGAAATTAATCCTCAGTTACCATTTTTAAGACAGTAAGTAATGTGTCTACCTTTGCTCTCCTTTCAACCTCAATTTGTATTGTAAAACTAAAAGAAACCTGCAGAGCTAAAACAGACAGAGACTTTTGTTACTAGAACTTGGATTTGGTGGAATACATCAGTCAAGTAAATTTGACATTGCACATCATTTTTGTAGCAGATTATCTGTGAGTACAAATACAAATTTATATCTATTATGAATAGCAATACTATATGTGTGCTTCACCTGATAACACATAATTTAATGCTCAAGTTCTTCTTTGAGAAGACCTTCTGTTAAATGTGGATTGGGAAACTAACCAGCTAAAATTTCTGGGGATGTAATGGGTCAGGTTACAGAGCTTCTGAAAAGCAGAGTGCTCCATTTTAGATTATATATATACCTAGATCTGAGTGGTCTTATAGTTACAGATGTTAGACCTGTAAAAGTTCATTGCACTGTTGCTGATTTTAGAGTTGCGTATAAAATGTTTTCTGTATTTATTGCTGGACACGTATTGCAGAAACGGTGAACTGTTGGATGACTTAATGGAATGTTCATTCAACAGTCAATGAAATTATAGATTTGCAGACCAAGCATATTCCCTTCCTAGTCATTTTCCAATCAAAGAACTCCCAGCTTTTGACTTGTTTTTTCATATGGTTAGTACAGAGTATTGTATTTTGTACTGTTAAATTTCATACTGTTTTTGTCATTAATGAGAAATAAATGGCCTTGGAGGATATAATGGTGTGGTCTTTGTGTATTGACAGTAATTGGGAAAGCTCACAAACTCTTCACTTTTGTGCTGGGGTCATTAATGAAAATAGTGAATTTGTCTGGGTCAAGTTATCTTTGAGAAATGTTACTTGTAGTTTGTCTCCAGACAGATATGCTTCTTTCAGCAAAATCAGCTTTGGCTTTTCTTTTAGTCAACGCCTTTACTGCAATATACATGAGAAATATTAGTGACTTAGGTTGGAAAACCTTATTGCTCTTGATAGTTTGTTTTAAATACATTTTATGTAGAGTTTCTTCAGCCATGTCCAATCTCTTATATAGAGGAATACTATTTGTTACACATGCTAATTCTTAGGAAAACTGTTGGCAAATTACCTAATGTCTCTCACTTCTCTGCATTACATGAATTCTAAATTTTTGAAATGCATGGCTGGCTCCCACCCTCACATTAAGTTACCAAAGAGATGTAGAACAGCCACTGACTTTGGAGGTGTTACTGAGATTATTGTATATGATACCTCAATTAATTTTAATTTTTTGCCATTTCTTTTAGTACTTTGGGGCTCAAAGTGGACTTTTGAAAGGTCTGACTTTTTGTTTTCATCCTTCTTACACCTGCTTTTCTTTGCTGATGATACATTTTCTGGGGTTTGTCCAATTTCATGTAGTTTGTCAGATCTATATGTTTTCATCCAGGTAGTTCTTCATTCTATCCTTTCTGAATAGCCTCCCTACAAGCTACTTCTTGTTTAGAGCAAAGATCCTTGATGAGTTCAAAATCTTGAATATGGGAAATTGTGAAACATCTTTAAATTCAGGTTCTTGAGCTTTTCAGTTCACTTGCCTCTCTAAAATCTGTAGCTTACCAAAGTTTGTTATCTTTAAATCAGTCACTTCGGTTCACATGTCTGCAGTTCTTAATTCCTTTTAATTTCAATAAAATATTTTTTTACATTGCCAACTCAGGTTGTCTTCTGTAGCCTGTTGATACGTAACACAGATGTGATTCACAGGTGTCCAAGTCCTAATTTCTTAGATATGCTTTCTCTTCCGATGCTGATCTGCTAGATCAGTTTGGTTGACAATCCTCGATAAGGTAGGAAGCAGTGAAGGGTGTTTCTCTCTGGGGAAATGGGGATGCTAAAGTGGTAAGACTGCTGTACACCTAGTTTTTCAATTGGTGGCCTCATGTAGAGTTGTGAAAAATCTGGTAGAAGAGTGAACTTTGTTTTTCTCTAAATGTTTCTGTGTGTTCTAAGCTACTCATGTACCACTTCCAGATAGACTCTCTTAGGCCTGAGATCTAAGGTGGTCCTAAGATCTGAGGTAAAACAGCAATTGATATGGTCAGTGCTGTCATAGCATACAT
Source organism: Argya squamiceps (assembly GCA_037834095.1). Taxonomy (NCBI): domain Eukaryota; kingdom Metazoa; phylum Chordata; class Aves; order Passeriformes; family Leiothrichidae; genus Argya; species Argya squamiceps. The sequence goes on from JBBMKD010000034.1 coordinate 18,273,406, forward strand.
CCACTGTTGCATGTATAATGCCATCTTTCTGTGCTACCAACTTTTCTGTTTTCAGTCAGGACTCGTGTAAAACTCTAACAGTGAAGAACAAATGTTTGGTTTCGGCATTTTGCTAATTTGAGTGCCTCCAGCAAAGAAGAATTAAAAAAAGAAAGATTGTCTTCCTTTGTGACCACCTACCATTTAACTTTTTTGAATGTGGTGTACCATGGTTTCTTGCTTTACACTGAAGTTAGGGTTGATTTCAGAACAAGAACCAGTAACTTTAGTGTTATAGAAGTACCACTTCTCTTGAAATTAAAGATTAGACTCCCTTAGACTTTGATAACGGGAGTAAGGAAGAATGCTTTGGGAAGGCTTGTTTTTGAAGCTGAATAAAAACAATTCTAAGACTTACCAGCTGTGCAAGATCAGTCAAACTTCTGCTGTAGGTGATTATATCTATATCTGTCTGTCTCTCTATCTAGTTGTTAAACTGTTGTTGTCATACTATGATATTGCTTGGAAGCCCAAAACAAAACCAGGATCCATTTTGCTGGGCACTGTAAGAGGTACAAAAACCCTTACAGCTTTAACAAGGTAGTGGGCTGTGGTAAAAAGATACTACGTGGGGAAATCTTAATTTGTTTCTTGCAGAACGGCTCAGGTCAGATGATGGTCAGCCAATGGTACTAAAGTTAAAGGATTGGCCTCCAGGGGAGGACTTCAGAGATATGATGCCTACAAGGTAAGTAACCTTTAGTATCAGTACTGACAGGATGGCTGTAGGTGCTACAGGAAGATAACCTGCCTTTCTCTGTCTTTGCTCTCTAGGTTTGAGGACTTGATGGAAAATCTTCCTCTTCCTGAATATACCAAGAGAGATGGCAGACTGAATTTGGCTTCTAGGCTGCCAAGCTACTTTGTCCGTCCTGACTTGGGTCCCAAAATGTACAATGCGTATGGTATGTGAGTATAGCTCTGCAGATACTGGTTTTTGTGACTCTTTATTACACTTAGGGCAAATAAAAGGCTGTGGCATTAGTCAAAACTCAGTGCTTATCCTAACGCCTGCTGTTACTTTTTTTTTCATTTGTCCTGCAAATCTGGTCTTACATTAGCCCTGTCTCTGTCAGATGTGCCCTTTTCTGCCTTGTATATCCAAGAGATGTACATACAGTAAGTTAAGTTTGCAAACAATTATTAAGACATATAACAGGCATGATACCAATACAGCGTTCAAGGAAAAGTTAGTATCTTTTTGAGAGCAACTGAAGTGTTTAAGAAGAAAATGACCCACTTTCTGGGCGCTTTGACCTGTTTCTGGTCCGTTATGATAGATACTGTTCAGTGAGTTGAGTTCCTAACTTCAGAAGCTTTTATTTTAAACAGGAAATAGATAAATGCAATGGTGATCCTAAAAACTCTTGTGGGCACACTTCTGTTAATGTTTGCTGATGCAAAGATTTTTTTTTTAATGTTCTAATTCCCTCCCACATTACTTGCTAGATGTGGTTAAACAGAAGTAGAAAGAGAGGGTGCTATTGAAGGACCAGAGGGAAAAAAGGGAACATGTTAATAAGAAGGTCAAAGAATTAAGAAGCAAACATTTGAAATCTTTCTCCATTACTTACAGTCACTTGAGAGATGTAAGTTCTTTCAACTGCAAAGGTACAAGCACTTGAGTCTGCAGGTGTTTCTCCTTACTGAATTGTCATCTGAATTGTTAATGATGAGTTGATCATCAACTGCTGTGAATTCAACTGGTCATGGATTTTACAGCTTAGTGTGAGAAAATGAAAATTAGCTGGAGGCTTATACTTCTAATAGTCCATTGACTTGCTGCACACAAGGATGCTAGTGCCACTTAAAGCAGTTCTCTTGTGCCTCCAAGCAAAGGAAGACTCGCTTTGTGCTTATGATAGCTAAGTTCTCAAATACAGACTGTATCAATGACCCTCAGAGAGACAAAATTGTAAAGTACAAGTTCTGGCTTTGGTTATTATTTTCTCATGACTTGGGTAAACTAGGTTTGCTACTTATGTTTCCTGTAAAATTAAAAAACTAGTTAACAGTAAACTTTTTACTTACGCTACACATGACATGAATATACCTATTTCAGTTTCTGTTTGACTTTGGTTTCTGCTCTCATTGCTCTACAAAGTTAGCTTTCCAGACAGATATTTCAGTTAGGTTATTTCTGTAAGAGATTAGTCACAGAACTTGATTTTATTTTGCACTCTGTTATAGGCTTAATTACTGCAGAGGACAGACGCGTTGGTACCACAAACCTGCACTTGGATGTGTCTGATGCTGTTAATGTCATGGTGTATGTTGGGATTCCCATTGGGGAAGGGACCCATGATGATGGTAATGCTTAAGGAAAGCTGTTTTCTGTACATTAAAAATCAATTGTGTGTGTAAGAAGACTGTATCTTTTATTGTTTAAGCTTGTCATATCTCTGATATATAACTCAAGTATACAAGGCAGCAACATTTATAGCACATAATTAAAAGTTCAGTAATGCTTCATTAGTTTCCAACTGTGGGAGCAGCAGAGTTTTGCTAGAAATTAGGTACATTCCTGAAGAAAGGAGGAGAAAGGGTAGTAAGTTACTCTTTCTTCTCCTTGTATTTGAATAACTGTAGCTCAGTTTAAATTCGTGACCCAGCTTTGTGATTAGCTGTCAATGGACACCTTCCCTGAATTCTATTAAAAAGGAGCTTGATGGGCTTAGAAAGGGCAGTATGTATGATGCAGCAGTATCAGTGTGACTGACTTTAGTAGCTCAAAATGCTCCTTCCTCTTCTCTATGTCAAAAATGAGCAGCTTTGTAATCATTGCATTTACCTGGATTCCCCTTTCAGAGGTTCTGAAAACAATTGATGAGGGAGATGCTGATGATGTAACAAAGCAGCGAATCCACGAAGGAAGAGAGAAGCCTGGAGCGTTGTGGCACATCTATGCTGCCAAGGATGCTGAAAAGATCCGTGAACTTCTCCGGAAGGTATGCTGGTTACAAAGAAAGCTTGAGCTTACAGGGTTCCTTGACTAGCTTGCTTACAGCAGCTGAGTGATACAAATTGCTGTCAACATCAAGAGCATAGGTATTCCCCTTCTGTCTTCGAGGACACTGATAGTTACTATGTTCACAGGTTTTCAGCCTGGTCTGGAATCTTCATACTAATGCATGCTGCTATTTAAGGCCTAAATAACCTTAATGAAAATAATGTTCTACCTTGAAATAGTTTGTTGTGGAGTTTGGTACCTAACATTTTGTGAGCCAGCAGTATCAACGTGCTGTGTCATGGTTTCCCTCTACCCCGTATCTTGGCCCTAGGTTGGAGAAGAACAAGGCCAAGAAAATCCTCCAGATCATGACCCCATTCATGACCAAAGTTGGTACTTGGACCAGACCTTACGTAAGAGACTATATGATGAGTATGGTGTGCAAGGCTGGGCAATAGTGCAGTTCCTTGGTGATGCCGTGTTCATCCCTGCAGGTGCTCCCCATCAGGTAACTATACCAACTCTAGGCCATATAGACAAATTGAATTTGAGGCACTGCAGAGCTGCAGCTTTAAAATGACTGGTAATCAGTATTGTGCACTTAAGGTTTGTTTTTCTACATATGCAGTTTTTACATTACTAGAAGTTATGTAAATACCTGAATGATGTGTACATAACTGTCATGAAATTTCAGGGGGGAAAATAGCTGGGGTGAATGGAGGGAAAACATTTCTGTGTAGTGAAACTTCAGCCAAGGAAACCAAATTCAAAGGGTAAGAGACCTTGCTTTAGGGAACGCTTATGTTTATGGGAAAACAGGAAACCTGGTAGATGTTTTGGTAGATATTTTGTTCTGGTTTTACTATTAGATGCAACCCTGTCAGTTTCTGGTTTTGATGAGTAAATGTGGCAGAGCCTAAGTATATGGGGGGTATTGGTGTTTTTGGGGGTTTGGTTTTTGATGTTTGTTGTTGTTGTTTCTTTTGGGTTTTGGGCTTTGGTTTGGTTTTGTTTTCTGTGGTTCATTGTCTTGATATATCAGTCATTTGATGTGGGTTTTTAGGTCCATAATTTGTACAGCTGCATTAAAGTGGCAGAAGATTTTGTATCTCCCGAACACGTGAAGCACTGCTTCCGTCTGACCCAGGAGTTCAGGCATCTGTCTAATACTCATACAAACCATGAGGATAAACTGCAGGTAACCATTTTATGTCAGTATACACTAAATACATCCCGTGTTTTACCAGCTTAGTTCAGTACTAGAAATGTAGGCTTAAGGAAAGAGTAACAACTTCCCACAAATCTAGAGGTTCTCATTTGATAAGTGTGTTACTTAATTTTTATGTACTTCTGTCTATAGTATCATGTAAACAGAAATTAGTAATAGACTTCTGCATTTCCAGAGAACTTTCCCTGTTACCGGGGAAAGTACATTACTGATGCACACATTGGTATTAATAAGTTTTTGAATGGCTGAATCCTAATGACAGTAGAGCAGACCAGACAAAAAAAATTCTTAAAAAAGAAGGAGCAGTGCTTTGTTTTGAAGAGCGACATTTATTTGACCAAGTACACTTACGTTTGTTTCTTTTTTGCCTAAAGGAAAACTCCTCTGAAAGCGAAGGGTGGCTTATTTAAGTCAAGGATATGGTTTAGTGATGGACTTGTCAGTTTGTGGTTGGATTTGATGATCTTAAAGGTCTTATCCAACATATGTTAGTCCTTTGGTTTGAGGAAGCGAGACTGCCTAATAATTATACACAGAACATAATATGTACACAGGTACACTGGATATAAGACAGTAAGTTCTGCAGAGAGACCACCATAGGAGATCTTGTTGAATTTTGTCTAACACTTCTGAAGCATTAGTATCTGCTCAGTTTGCAAATTTTTTTTGTCAGCATTTTTTGTGTATCAGTAATCACATGTATGTGAAAGGAAGGAGGGTGGAGATCTGTAGAATGGCTGTCCTTATCGAAGTAAGTACACAGTATATAGTCACTCTCCAGGATGTCACCCAAGGATGTCAGAATCTACCATGTTAATACTCTCGTACCAATTCAGGGAAAGTTTGCTATAAATATCTATGTGGATTTTCATGGGATTATAAAGGAAAGCAGAAGCACGATCAACTCTCATTCTGGTGTCTAACACTGTACCTCTTCAGCTGTGATGATACAAATGCAGAAGTGTTTCTGTAAATTAAGAGGTTGCAAATAAATAATGCTTATTATGAAAAAAAAAGAACCAAGAAACAAAAACCCACAAAGTGCAGCTCAGTATTCCTGTGAAAAGGAATACAGGTTGTATTTGTGTCAGACTTTTTTTTATTTATCATTTTTAATGTATATTTTTATATAAACCTCTGTCTATATTTTTATATATTAAAATACACAGAGACAATAACAGCTACATAAATGATACCAAAAAATGAGGTCACATGTACATAAGATTACGGTGCTTGGCAGTTAGTTGAGCAAGTGCAGTTGAGCCACTCAGGAGGGGAAACTGTTCCATTCGACACCTGGAAACAGAATTCAAATAAACTTAGATCAGAAAAAATCAGAAACACGAGAGAAGTTTGATTCTCTGATAGGTAACTGTGGAAAAGATAGCAGTGTGTACTACTGGATTTCTCATCCTGTGCTTGTCTTTCTGCAAGATTCACAAAATTGAAGAATTTCTAGCCTCCAGGTTAAGACAACAGGATGACTCATTGCATCATCTTAATTTTCATAGGATTAAACCATATGATTTTCCTGCATCTTTTAGATTTGGTTTATGTGAATCTAAGTGACTTGGATAACAAGGATATTTTCTAAATAAACTCATATATATAACTTCATAGTGCACTTCCTCCTAGCTCTCACAAGAGAAGGAATTAATCTTAAAATAACACGAGTAAATATGTTGCTGGGTGACCAGAAAATGAATCAGTGCAGGTGTCATCTGTGTAACTGGTAACTTGTCATCTGTGACAGTTAAAATTTGCACTGTTGCTATCTTGAAGCAAAAGGAGTTACATATTTTGTGTGTACTTCCCAGCTATTACAAATTCAGCTGTCAAAGTTGATTGCATAGCTACATAAGATTCTCCTTGTTAGTCTGTAGAAGTTGATTTTTTCTTTTTCCTGTTGCAGGTGAAGAACATTATCTACCATGCAGTGAAAGATGCTGTTGGCACACTGAAAGCTCATGAATCCAAACTAGCTAGATCGTAGGAATTGCTAATTCCAAATGCCCTGTCAAGTAGGCCTTTTGCTCACGGTATATACAGGGACTGCACACGACTGCCTCTGCAGGAGCAGAGGCTTCTCACTGGGAGCTGGTGTGGTCAGTATTATACACACTCTTCAGCCACTGTTTTCTACGCTGCCTCAACACTGAAGGTCTAATGGAAGGTCGCACTGTTAAATGCAGAATTCCAGTTTCTAAAAGGTGCCATATCCCTTTCCTGTGGCCTTTTGCAAATTGATAGAACATGGAAACCACTTGGTGTTCCTGCATATTATGATTAGAAATGGTATAAAGAGTGTGGATGTTTTTTTCCCCCCATGCCTAGCTAGTCTCCACAAAGTTAGACAGAACGTGCTAGAGGTGCGTTGTCCTACTGCAGACTTGGTTGATAACAGCTGAAAGAATGTAACCAACAGTAGCTCAACTGCAGAAATTCAAACAAACTTCCTGTGTGAGATACAGGCCAAGGAAAAGGATAAAGCTATTCTCTGCATTCCCCTTCTTCTAGCCGTTTCTCTATACACTGTAGAGTTGCAGAACTAAAGGGAGAACCCACTTTTTTTCCCCCCCGGGAGACTCCAGAAATAAGAGAATTGTGTATTTAGTGAAAAAATAGGTTTGTAGTGAAACAGTTAATATTTCATGAAAGTAGATATTTTTAGTATTTTTGAAGTACCACAATTGTTTCTGGATTTTCAAGGAAAGGTGTATTATGTTTAGTCTTCCTTTCAATAAAATCAAGAAGTGATTTTTAGAAAGCAGTCCAAAATAGCACAAAAGCAGCCAAAGGAGAATTGAATAGAAATTGACAGCCCACCTCCCTTGCCCATATTACCTCACCTATCTTCCCCCGTCTCTCTATGCCACCCTGCTTCCTCAGAATGAGAAGAAAAAAAGGAGTGTAAACTCTGTTCTCACATGGAGATGTTGTACATCTCTCCCTGCACTGGTGACTGCAGGCAATATTCACCCAATACCAGTGCTACCTGAAAACATCTATAAAACATCTATCCTTTCCAAAGTGAAGGAATAGTTAACTTTTGGTGTCAACTTTGTCCAAAACTATTTTAAGTAAAATGTTCCTGCTTGATAGAACTGTATTCAGAATTACTAATGTCAGCATTGATGCAATGGATTTCATTGTCTGGGTACATGGGGAAATGTATTGACCTTATCTCCAGCTGTACTGTAGTGCCACTTGCAGGCCTGTTAATATGTTCACGGTTATTTCATTTTTTAAAAAATAAAAGTCATTTACTGTAACAGCCTGGGCAGCTTCCTTCATACCTCTACACTGATCTTCCTGCCTTGAGGTTGTCTCAACCTCTGCCCCTGGTAGTGTAGGCTGCCTGCTAATTTTGACCAGAAGGCTCGTGTGGTTTAGCTTGGCATGCCAAGTATGTGCTGGGAGCACACCAAGCTGCCTGCCAATTCTTGATTCTTCAAGTTAGTTTGGGTAGAGGATCTGTCTTGTCATAAAAAAGGTCTCTTGTACTGTGCTCTCCATCTCTATCTTCCTAACAGGTTGGGGTCCAGAGATGCCCTCTCCAGGGGAGATATGGATGGGGTGGTAAAAGTTCTGTGGTTTCTGACTTTGGAGGTTGTGATGGCAGCAGCAGTTCTGTTCACTGACACATGGCATTCTAGCAGCTTCTCAGTTTGGTTATTGGGTGCGAAGTCCAGTCTTGCAGCTATCCTGGAAATATGGATTAATTCAGTCTGCTAGAGATAAAAAGGGTTATTCCAGACCCATGAATCATTCAGCTTCACTGTATTCTGCTGTGTACAATTTCTTGTGTGCTTCTGTTGTACTCTGTGCATACAGATTAAGTATAGCTGAGATGTTTCCCTCATTTGTGTGTTAATTGGATATCCATTAGAATTGGATAAAGATCAAAAAGGCAGAGACTTGGCTATGTTTAATACAGTAGCATGAGTGATTTTGATTGCAGTGATCTACAATAAGAGTTTTGCATCTCATTCTAAACCTTTGTTTAGTTTGAGTCTATTAGGTACTGCTTCTGTCTCTTGAATTTCCTTTTTTATTAATCATGGAGTACAATCAACCTGAAGCAATATTCAGCCAAAATCAGAGTGATTGTTAAAATTAAGAAATACCATAGAATTATGAAATGGCCTACATTGGAAGAGACCTTAAAGATCATCAAATTGTTCTGACATATATGGTACAGAGCTTATACCACGAGTAGCCAGCCAGTGATTATAAAATTGACTTAAGATATATAATCAGTAGTTTTTATCACAGTATTTTTTAGTTCAAGATTTTAAGGGGCAGCTGGTATGTTACATAGAATGTAAGCAGATTAAAGCAGACATCATAAATCAGAGGGGTTTTAGCAGAGGGAGAATAAAAACTTGAGTTACATGTCGTAATATAGTTTGCTGCAGTCATCAGGCTTGTTCTACCTAGTGCTCTCTTGCCATTACTAAATGGAGGTGCATGAGACAGTGGCCAGCACCATTTCTGAATATGGGCTTTAAAATGTGGGTGTCTTCTAGCCAATGTCCTGTGTAACTACAGATAAGATGAAGCAAGAATTCAGGAATATATGGCTGTTGGCTTGCCAAATTGAATTTAGATTGCACTCACAGTACTGAAGGTTGGCATGTGCTCAGCCATGCAAGGGTGTAGTGTCTCCATAATGTCCCCAGTCTGAAGATTTCACTTCTTTTCAACCAAAAAACTTCGTTTTCTTGGTACTGAATAAAAATGTAACAGCGTGCAAGGTTTAATTCTACGATACCTAAATCTTTACCCTGAGGCAACTGTACCAGGCAACATAAATATAGGAAAAAAATAAGTACCTAATACATTGAAAGTTATGTTCCGTGTGTCATTTCTCTGAAAGATTCTTAGACGGCCTTTTGTAAAACCTGAGGATGTGGAATCAGAATTGGCAGCAAAGTTAGATGCTAAGCAGTAACTTGAATTTACCTACAGTCCAAATAAGATGAAAAGTTACAAGGCATGAATATTATTTAAAACTGTTGCTCCCCTCTATAATTTCCCTCTTCCTCATTCCAGATAGCCCTTTGATAGCTCTGAGCTTCTACAGTTAAAAGAGGTATTGGTTGAGCTGCATGACACACTAGTGATTTATTCATGCATCAAGCACACATTGTAAGCATTGGCTCAGTGGAAAATTATTGTGAAACTATACAGCATGTGAGTGAAACATAGCATAGAAGGGCATGTTGACAATGCATCCTCCCAGTTCTGGTTACTGGTAAGGAATCTTATCTTCTGATTGTCAACTTCAGTGTTTCCCAAACCTACCACGATAGCTGGTATGCATGCCAATGCCTGCTTGTGGTCTCTTTCTTCCAGTGGATCTTAGAATCTGAAATCAGCCCACTGTTTCTTTCCTGCCAACTGGTAGTGTCTTTAAGATTCCTATTCTCAACCTTTGAAAAAGAGCTGCATGTTCCCACCAGACATTTGAAAAATTAGGCAGAAATCATCTTACTTTTCTCTCTCATCTCCCTCATTCCCTTGCCTTGCAGGAACTTTTTATTTATCTCTGCCTTTTATATAGTCTAATAGGAAAATGGTAATAGAAGTTTCAAGAGCTGGATATAACAAAATACAGCTGTTTCCTCTAGGAAGGTGTCTTCTAAGAGAATAGCCTTTCAATCACAAAGCAAAACCAGTAAAGAAATGTTCTCAGAACGATTTCCAGTTCTAGGGCCCTAGCTCTTACAATGTCATTTTTGGCTTCAGCTTGCACTATTTCTGTTTTCCCTTCTTTTCAGCTTTTGATACTCTTCCACTACAGTCTGCACCTTTGTGCTTCAGAGAGGGTTCCCATTGTGCTCTTCCACTTCATCTTTATTCCTAAGACCCACATTTAGTCTGCTAAACTTTTCCAAAGGGAATCCTCTATTCTTGAATCCTGATGAATTGCTGTTGCTCTTTATCATAGCAGCTTCTGCCTGAACCTCAGCTTCAGCAGGATCTCTGGATCTGACCTGGCATTTTTCTTAATGTAGCTTTGCTTAAGCTGCTCTACTCGAGGAACAGCTTGTTTGATTTCCATGCTTTATCACTTAGCCATAGCGGATGGATAGATATTTGGTGACTTATTTGGACCATTTGTATAACACAAGTTTATCATGACTTGTTTCAGCAGTAGTATATCTGCAAAAAAACCCATACAGCCTTAATTTGAAAACATTTTCTACCTTTCCTGGGTAGTAATTAAGGTCTTAATTATTCAGCATTATACAATATTGCTAATAACTTTATAAAAAGAATACTGCTAATATTTTTTTTTATTTTCACTTAACCTGCACCTGACTTTTGTTCCAAAAATAGCTCTTAAACTACCAGTAGTTTCTCCTCGTGGAAAGGTAAATGAATTAATCTTTCATTTTTATTTATGATACAGAAAAAAATTGAACTTATTATTGCTCAATGTAAATTGCTAGCTTAAAATACCTTTTCTGAAGTTGTTCTAAAGCTCAACGTGCTACTTAACAGTGAGCTACCACTTACAACACCATTTCTCTACTGATGTTGAGATTCTGTTGTTCTTACCACCATTTGTGTCTTACGCACTGTAGATTTTCATACTGCCCCTTGGCACATTAAATAGCATAAAACACTAAGGCACACTTTATTTAGGTGTCACTTACCCATGCTGCAGTTATTTAGCATTCTCACACTGTCATATGTGTTGCTCACCTGATCCCTGCATTTTCCCTCTTCTGTTAGCATCTTCAACTCACACGAGCACAAACAAATTGCTCAAGTAACAGACCTGTTGCTGTGCTGGTCAGCAATAGGAAACTGATGCAGTTTAAAATGTAGTTATTTCGTTGAAGGCTTTGTGTGTTGGTGCTATTTGGGCGTGTGAAAGCAGATTCCTTTTACCCTATTAGTAGGTCAGTTATGCCATCAGTGGTGTAAATTGTGCAGTCCCTTATGCAATCATTTTGTGGCCATTCATATCCAAAAGCAGACTGTGACAAAATGTTCTTTGTCACTGTCTGTAGAGACATTAGCATTTTCATCTCTTGCATGTAATGGGAAGTTGTCGATGTTTTGTATTTGTCATCACTGCTCATTATACTGAATTTCATGCATTCATGAGAAAATTCTTCCCAAACAGCTCTTTGTTTTTATTCTGACTCTTTCCTTGGTCTCATTCCTTTTCATAAAGGCTCTTTAGCAACTATCGGCAACTAATGAGACTTTGCCATAGTGCCTTCCTTCATGTTTTTTTGTTTGGGGGGTTTTGTGGGTTTTGATTGTTTATTTGGGGTTTTTTTGTTGGGTTTTGTTTGTTTGTGGGGTTTTTGTTTGCTGAAGAACCATAGTAGATTTCTAGTGATTTTTTTTTCCCCATTAAAAACCAGCTTATGTAATGGTTATAGTGTGATTCAGAGATTTGTATAGGGACCTAATCAATCTTTGACTGTAATACACATACAGACTCCCAGTAATGAACTCTGGCGTTGACTGAGGAGGAAGATTCTTTTAACAGTACTCGTTGGTGAGCTGTTAAAACAACAGTTTCCGGTACTCCAGTATGCTTAAGCATACGCATTTCCCGCCCTGCACTAAGTATATTCCCACACACACATACACTGTTCAGCCTTGTTTGTGTAATTAACAAAGTAATCCTTGACCTCTCAGCTTTCGAGGAAGAGTATCTGGCAACACTGAAATTACCTGGAAACTACAAGTAACAGTCTTTATTCTTCTGGCTTGATAACGCAAACGGCAGTATCGCTAGTTGAGTTTTGTTTCGCATCCGGTTTTGGGTGAAACTCAGAGCCGTGGATCTCTGAAACGCTTTTACACTTAACTACCCTGTTTGCAGCATGTAATAGCTATTGTCTTGATTTCCCTGGAGGAGGCAATTGGAGGAAAGATGGCTTCTTCTGTGGTCTCTATTACTCTGTCTTCCCAAGTGCCCGTGATCTCAATTCAACGCTCTCCTGTAATTTTCCTCACTTTGCGCATGTTGCTTCTCTGCTGTCCTTCCAGCAATGGCACTCGTCTGCCTCGCTGCTGCCGTTCCGCTGGTGGGCCTCCGTTCCCGGGTTCCCGCCGCACCTCCGGACCTGCCGTCAGCGGGGCTTTCCCCCGGCGAGTCGCGGGCAGCGCGAGTCGCCGGGGTTTCCGCAGCGGGGCGGGATGCTCGGGGCTCTGCGGCCTCTCCCTCGGCCGCGTCGGCTCCTCCCATGCGAGTACACGGGGCGGAGCTGCGCTTGCTGCAGGAACCTGCCCTTTAAGAGCCGCCTCCCGCCGCTGCTCAGCTCTGAGCCGCGCCCGGTGCCGCCATGGTCTCCTGGATAATCTCCCGCCTCGTGGTGTGAGTGCGTGCGGCCGGGGCGCGGCGAGCTGCGGGCCGCTGCGGTCCGCTGCGGGCCGCT
>JBBMKD010000034.1:18286155-18315607 GCA_037834095.1 Argya squamiceps
CAGACGGGCGGGTCCACGCGGGCTGCTGCGGCCTACGGCCGGTGCCGCGGTGAGGGCGGCTGAGCCCCGCCCGGAAACCGGCATCACACCGGCACCGGCATCCCGGGGGGAGTGCCCGCCGCTGCTGCCGGGGACGATGCGGGCCGCCGCGAGGCGCTGAGGGGTCTGTTCTTCTCGTAGGCTGATCTTCGGCACCCTCTACCCCGCGTACTCCTCCTACAAGGCCGTGAAGACGAAAAACGTAAAGGAATATGTGAGTACGGGCTCGCCGTGCCGGCGCAGCGCCCGCCTCATCCTTCGCGGCCGCCTGGCAAGCCCCCGGCCTGTCCCCGGGACGGTGGCACTCCGGCTCCGCAGGGGCTCGGGTCAGCCAGGCCGCCCGAGCAGCAGCTCCAGTCGTCTCTGGAAAAGCTGCCAAGGGATGGGTGCTTACTGAAATGGGAGGGTTCAAACCGTAAACGTGGGCTGTTTTTTTCTGAGAAGATGCTGAGTTAGCAAGGGAAAGCATGTGCAAGTCCAGGACAAGTTCTTTCTTGTAACTTTTCCTTACTTTGTGTCCTTTACTGCTTTTTCAGTACTACTTTTGTTTTCTTCCAAAGGGCTGAATAATCCTGCTTTGTTTGTGGCTTCCTATCAACTTTGCTTGTGATCAGTGTTTCATGTTGGTCAAAACTTCATTTTCTTTCCCTTCTGGAACGGTTTCCCTCTCTCTGTCTACACTGTTGCTACAATTACCATATTTAAAACACCAGCTGGGTTTTTTTGTGATATGGCGTGTCACCTTCTTACAGAAGGAATGTTCTAAGCAGATCAGTTGAGACAAGACCTATGATGTGGAAAAGTATGGCATTAATTTTTGGATTTTGTTCAGTGATTCAATGGTATAGGTTTCCTGAAGTAGATAATCTGGATTGCTGCAGCAGAAAATATAGTCTGGTTTTTAGTTTCAGTGAAAATGCTGGAGGGGTTCAAGAAAATGTATTTGAACTGCTAAAACTTATATATTAATTATTTCTCCTTGAGAGGACTGCATCAGAAATAAGCAGTTAGGTGTTGGACTGCCATCTGTCTAATTCACTTATGTTTGAAGCTCTTCTTCCTTCGCACACAAGGGGAAAGATGGGGGGGAAAACATAGCAGAAGGGAGAATATCTGTTCAAACAGTTCTTCATGTGAAAAGTCTGCAGAAAACTTGAATGCCGTACTGCCCATTTTCAAATCCGGCTGTTTTATGTACTACAGCTTGCTCATAGTGCTTAAGAACCAACATTGGTTAGGGTTTGGTGGTGATGAAAGGTCTTACAGGTGTATCTGTACTGAAGTGGTGCATTGAAGCTTGAGTTGACACAGGCCAAGCTACCCCGAACAGTCCATCACTGACATCAGAGTATGGTGCAAATTTACTCCTCTCTACCACCATGATAAAAATTCAGGATAAATCCTTGAGTGGTTATGACAAACTGCTTCTAGAAGCTCAATTGTCCTAAAAGCAATTTCTTTCTTTTTACATGTTGTCTTCAGCATTGGTCAAGTCTACATTCCAACTATGCTTTTGCATTTGCTGAATTCATTTAAGTGCTTTGTGCAAGTTGGGGAGACAATATGTGCCATTACCTGAAGCTGGTAATCATCAGGCTAAGCAGCAAAGACCTGACTCCTTTTAGTGGATTGCAAAAAAAAAAAGAAAACACATCCTCATTTTAACCTTCAGTTTTGGAAGGTGTTTCTAATATGTCATAAGAGAAAAAATAGGGCTTCTTCCCATCTGCTTTCTGCTCTTTTAGTTTCTGGTCATCTGCAGGGACTTCTAGAACTAAAAGTTGGATCCTTCCAGTTTGTTTAGGAGCTATACTTCTTTTTTCCTTTGGCTTTAGAGCAGAGGGTGAAGGATGACAGAAGGAGACAGAGGCAAGAGACCTGTGTCCAGTATCAAAGATGTGAACATGAAGTTTATTTAAACAGTAACAAAACAATGTCTTCTGTTCTCAGTTCATACTCCTGAACATTCTGTAAGCAGAGTGAAAAATGAGCACTAAGCTTACACTCAGGCTGCCTACAGTAACCCCTTTTGAGTGATATCTGCTAATATATGTAAATATAATAGTTCTCACTAAGAAAAAGCAGACACTGTAAGTTCATTGCTTTGTATTTAATCTCATTTAGAGACAAAGTGTCAGCCAGAGATCAATCAGGATCCTTTTTTGAATTCTTTACTCAACTCCTACCTAATCTCTTGGATAGAAAAGTATCTTCCGCACAGTTTGTCATCTTACTATTCACAACCTTTTCCAGATGTTTCATGAAGATGAGCAGCACACATCTCAACACTGATTCCTGTGGGATTCCACTGGTAACTTTCCTCATTGTGAAAAGTGGCCATTTACTTTTATCCTCTGTTTCCTTTTTTTTAACCAACTGTTAATCCTCAAGTCCCTTCATTTTTACCCTTGACGATTTTGTTTCTTTAAGTGTTTGTATAGACCTGTTAGAAACTATTTAGAAACCTCATAGACCCTGTAAGGAAAGCACTATAGCCAGCACAGGCTTATGAAAACCTAGGAGTTTTGCTACACTTGTGATTTTTTTTTTCTGAAAAAAACCCATAATCTTCATTTTATTACATATATGTAGGTATTCGTTAGTTGCTGTTATTACAGTTAGTAACAGTTACTGCCTTCATTTTGCCTAATGCTCAAGTAAGATTTACTGGTGTATAGGTTTTCTGAAATCTCTCACCCTTTTAGATCCCTTTTTGCAAACTTAGATTCATCATTATTCACATTGTTCTTCATACAAGAGCCGATTCATGTTGCTGCACCAAGGGCTTAATCATTTGTTTCAAAAAGTTGCTTTGGATCAGCTGAATGACAACTGGTCTTGTCCAAACTGATACAAGAAAAAAAAAAAAAAAGGCAAGAGAGAGCCATACACTACAAGCTTTGCTATTTTCTGTTCTGAAAAAGAAAGTTTACAATAAAGTGGAACTAATTTGGATTACTAACCACTATCTTCTAAAGCACTCGCTGTGTTAGAGCAGCTCGAGGCAGATTAATTTTCTTTTACGAGAAACTTGTGGAGAGTCTTTCAAGAACAAATCACCAAATTTTCCACCACATTCAATTTTGGGGAAATACCTGCTTTTATGGTATTAGCTGTAACAAGAACTGTCAACATGTCATTATTGTACGAACATAATTGTTCATGTGATTTTAATAGATGGATTAATACGTGGATTTAATATGTGGCATTTCCCTGACTCAGTTGAGTTATTTTTTCCCATTCTTGACGACGTTAAGAGTGTTTTCTTGCTTTTAATTAAGGGGTCCTCTTTATTTCTCTGCTACTTATGCTCCTTTTTAATTCTCAACAGGATAGAAAACTAGCAATTTCCCTTATAATTCAGCTGACGCTCTTGAGTAGTTGGCTTGTAGCTGAGAAACCAGTTACCAAAACAGTAGAGTGTGCATCTGTGTTTGTTTAGAGGGGAATTATTTTGCACTTTGAAAGAAATACTGCCCCAGATAAGGGAGTGAGATAGATGATAGGCCTCCAAATGTGCCATAATAGTACATACGTATACTCTAAACCTTAAACAAGAAAATTAGGTTGATGTGGCATGTTCTTTGCTTTTTTACCTCTCTCAGTGAGCCTTTATTTAAAAAGAAAAATTAATTGCTTGTGTAAGTTCTGGGAGTAATGATTAAGGCAAAGAATGTTTATTAGTGAGTTAGAGCAAAATAATATGTTTCTTGGTTTGTTGTTTTTTCTTTTTTCCTAAGGAAAAGCTTTACATCAGGAAAATACAGGGCTGCAGCTGAAACTTAAACTTTTACATATGTGCGTGTATACATATATATATTTTTTACAGTATTCATGATATGTGGAAGAGTATAACTTCTTAAAGTAAACTGATAAATCCTTTTGGATAGTCCATTTGGGACCTTAACACTGTTGCACCATAATGTTGCTCCAGGGCATGCATTCATCAATGTATCTGTATGTGTTTATCTATTTAGAGCACAGTAAAATCCTACACATTTTCTCAGACTAAAGTGTACCATTTAGTATGTGTCCCTCTCCATTACAGATTAAATATGCCTTCTTTTTGAATCCGTCTTAATGTGTGGAGATGAGTCATTTATACTGAGGAGACATTTCACTTTTTTTTCTGGGTTCTCATGTACGTCCATTGAGTGACTGCTCTTTTGCAGGTGAAGTGGATGATGTACTGGATTGTGTTTGCCTTTTTCACCACTGCAGAAACACTCACAGACATTGTTCTTTCTTGGTGAGTTCCTTGGTAGCATGTTGCAGGTTTTGGTTTTTTTGTTATTGCTGTGTCTTTCTTTTGGATTTTTGCCCTTTTTTTAATATGAGAGGAGAAGTGATAGGATGCTAAGAATAAACTGTGTCTCCTTTAGAAGTTTTCGATCCCTGTGAAGCGTCAGCAGTTTTCTAGATACTAGGGGTAGTAGCTGCCATCTTAGCTGTTTCAGCTCCTTTGCTTGTAAAGTTAGGGTAAATGCAGAGTATCTGTAAAAGGATCTTCATCCATTCATAACATTAAATGTTTTTAAGAAGCTGTTAATGTGAACTGGTACAGTTTAAAAAATTATAGTCTAAAAGACACCTTAAAGAAATGGTAGAAGGAAGGGACCTGTTTTGCTTTGACAGCCTTTTATGGGGAAGAGCAGATCACATGCATGTCTGTGCTGTGAGTGGTTTGCTTGATGAACTTTGCTTCCACTAGGGAGGGTGGGACAGACTGAATAGAAGGAAGCAGATTCTTACTCCTTCCAGTACTCTGTGTTATGCTTGGCAATATGGAGGCCTCCAAAACTGAAAATTCATTGTTACAGGGCTTCAACTGAACCTTTGAAACACGGTGTCTTCAGTTGCTTCTTTAGTGTTTGAGCTTTGCATGCATCTCTGAAACAATGTTAGTCAAGAGTGTCATCTTCTAAAGAATCATTAATTACTTACTACACATGCCCTGCGCACAAAAGTGCTCAGCAGCTTTGTTTCTACCTGCATAAGATCTGAAAAGCAGACATAGATCAAAAAAGTACAAGAACTTTAGCTTATTCACATAAAGGACTTCGGAAAACAGAAGTGTCTTCCTATTAACTGAGTCAGTAGAGAATTTGCTTTCACTTGTTTCAATCTCTGCTGTTGTATCTTCCCAGACTTTGTTGGGTGAGGGTTAGAGATGACAGGCTTAGGTTCTGCCTGCCTGCTCTTTTTCATTTTCTTTTGTGTCTTATTTGAGGAGTACCTGTTAGAAGTTTCAGAAACAGCCATCAGCTTTAGCAGGAACATGACATTATTAAGATACATGGTTGAAAATTTTGGAAATTGAGAAGGGAAACTAATGTAATATCAACATCCACTAGATGCTCTCTGAAGAAACTTCAGAATGATGAGAGTAGCTATCAGATTGTAATTTGGTGTGTTTGCAGGGCTGAGAGATGCCCTGTTTATGGAGTTTTCATGGCTATGGATGAAGTAAATGATACTCGAAGAAGGTATGTCCTAGGATTCTAAAAAGGGTTCTACTTTTCTGACCTGAATAATTGATTCTCTTGTTTCTGAGTCTTTACTTTGTCTACACTCTTTCTGCCTGTGCTGCTCTCTACTAGTTATCTCCATCTGTCTCTGTGTTGATCTTGATTCCAGTTCTCCATCTTTCTCTCTCTTCTTCTTTTTTTTTTCATTCCTCTTTCTCTCAGGTTTCCCTTTTATTTCGAGCTGAAAATCGCATTTGTGATTTGGCTGCTCTCCCCTTACACCAAGGGCTCCAGTGTCCTCTACAGGAAGTTTGTGCACCCAACGCTCTCCAATAAGGAGAAGGTACTTGCTTGTTGTTGGAAGATACTGACCTGACTGGGAGCTGACTGACTTCTAATTCAGTTATGCCACAATAAAAACGGAAATCAGTGAATCTTGCTTGTGCTGACCTTAGTGAATGTAGAATGATTCTGTATCTGACAATGATGTCATACTGCAGCTTACTGAAGATTGCAGTGTAGCCAGTAGTTTGCCTAATGCTTAGAAAGCTTGTTTGGCTAACCCAGTGTCATGAGCCCTTACAGTCACCGTCAGTCGTTAAGCCTTTTGAATCACGATAGGAGCGGCATGTTCTGTAGCCAGTCTGTTTTTTCACATTGTTGATATGAGCAACTGCTTTGTTTCAGCAGTTATAATATGGAAATAGCATGTTGTAATTTAAAGTTGCTTTTACAAGCTTTCTGTACTTAGTAGAGAAACTCGAGTTATATGATCAATGACACCTGATGCTAGTAGCCTGAAAAAAGAATGTCCGGATGAGCTTTGTGTTTTTAAGGGTGATGATGGGGAAACTTTGATCATGTTTGTAACGAGCAGCTAAATGCCATGTTCCATGTTGCATTCCTAGGAAATTGATGAATACATTACTCAGGCTTGTGACAAGAGCTACGAAACCATGATGCGAGTTGGCAAGAGAGGGTTAAACCTTGCTGCCAATGCAGCAGTTACTGCAGCTGCAAAGGTAATGCAATGCCTTTCGTAACATTGAGGAATTCTCCAGTAGTTTATCTTTGTGTACCAGCAGTTAGGTGCTGTGGGTCTGTTAGAAATACTAGTACTTGCTTGGCACTAACCTACTTTTCCTTCCTTCCAGTTTGCTCTGCAGTTAATCCCATCCTTTGACTTAGAAAAAGTAGAGGGGGAGTGGAGTGGATTTTGCTTTAACCTCTTAGTTGTTGTTCTTGGGAGCATACATTTTCCCTTCTCTGTTTTTTTCAGAGTACTCTAATGGGGAGTAGGGCACCTTTGCTCCTCTTCTGAGTGAATGATCCTGTGTGAGATGATCTTGGTGAGGTGCTTCCTTGGTGAGGACATTTAGGCTAATTTTATGTCCTCTTAGGGCCAGGGAGTTTTGTCCGAGAAACTTCGAAGTTTCAGCATGCAGGATCTCACTCTGATCCGAGATGAAGATACTGTGCATATGCGAAGCCATGATCCACAGCTGCGCCCCTCCGGTGCGAGTCTTCTGGAAACTATTGAAGACTCAGGTACAGAGCACCTGCTGGGCCCATTGTATGAGACCTTGGATGGTGAGCCAGGAGGGCTTCCCTGAGCCTTGTGTCTCAGAAAGGAGTACAAGATTGTCGATTATCTGGGAGAAGTTGAGCTGTCTTCCCTAGAGCCTTCTCATTTAATATGTATCTCTGTACTTATCCCGTTATCATTATTCAGGATGGTTGACATCTCTCTGTCTTGCATTCCTTGAGGATGGGGCGTTTTAAGCCTCAGGAGATTCTTTAAAAGTTCATTAAAAGTTTTAAATTTGTTAAGTTTTTCTCTTGTTCCTTAGCTTCCTGTTACTCCTCAGGCGAGGAGAGCAGTGTGACACATCGGTCTAATGGAACCCCACCAGATGCTAGAACAGATCCATCAGATGAAGATGCAGGAGACAAACTTCCTAAACGTACACAGAGTCTCAAAACTCCTAAAAAGGTGATGAAAGCTGAGGTGAGTTGGTGTATAGATAATTTCCAGCACTGACATTGATTTGTGAGCTTGGTTGGAAGGCTCTAGCTTTATAGTCTCAGCATTTAGAAGCTGTACATATAAATTTTGTTGGACTGTCTTTGCCAGTTGAGTCCTACATCATAGGACTTGCCATCTACTTGCTATACTTCGTCTCTAGCTTTTGCGTTTTTATTGTGCCTGTAAGCCTCTGTCATAAGCCAGAAGCCAGCTTTTCTTTCATTTGGGTTTTGTGTTGAAGGGTGGAGCATTAGATATTTTTAATGTGTTTCATTGATAATGTCCTCTCTGCTGTCTGCTACAGTCTGAATATATAATAGAGACATTTATCCCTGGGACAGCCTCTTTCTCTTCATCTAAATGCAGCAGTTGTGTACCCTCTTAGGCCTGCCTTGACTTTTACACATTAGGTGTGGGGAATTACACCACTCCCCACCTTCCCCATTCCTGGAGTTTTTTCTTGAAGTTTGAGTAACTAGTGATTCTTCAGTTGTCTTCCTATGTTCATGTGATGATCCAGGGTATTTGCGGCCATTCGGATGGGATATAAGATGCCTGATTTCTTATTATTAAAATAAACCATACGTGAAGTAAATGCAGTTGTGTCCAAGAATCATTTAAGGTTAGCAATCTTGTTTTCAGGTGTTTTAAAGTGTGTTTTGTAGAAAATGTGTTTTTGGGATGCTGCTTCCCAGGTCTTGACTCTTACTTGAGTGTTTCTTATGGCTTGATTTGTACATGATAAAATGCTTCTCCCTTTTTATGAAGTTGGGGTCCTATTTGCGTGATTCGACTTGGACTTCTAATGTCATTATTTTCATCTAAGATAAAGAATGCTATATAACTGACTCACACTGTCAAGCTGTTGAGGCTAAATATTAAATAGTTTGAAGGAAAGTACTTGCTTAGAGCATGATTTTACGTTGTACTGTTCATCTGATTTTACAGTGTACAGGAAAACTTGGCATATGCTTAAGTGCTCCTTGTAATAGAATCACAGAATAGCTGAGGTTGGAGAGGATCTCTGAATCCACTGCTCTTGTAGAGCCAGTTCACTGGACCAGGTCCAGGTGGCTTTTGATCTTCTCCAAGGATGGACATCTGTGTCCAAAGACGTGTTTTAATTTAACTCGTATCTTTCTATGGCTTCTTTCTGAGTTGATCCCTCTTCTTTCTTGTCTACTGTATTAGATGGGAACAGGGAAACAAGAGGCTCAAAATTTGAGTCGAAGTTTCCTAGTGAGGACTTTTCAAAGTGAAATTGTGAAAATTCAGAAAGAACTCTTCTATGCTGTTTATTGTGAATACAGAAATACCGATGAAGCCCTTTGCAGACGTTTTGGTTTTTATGCTCAGACTGTTGGATCTTTCGGTCAGATGTAGGACTGGTAGGCGGTCTTTGACTGGGATCTCTGAGATTGCCAGCCAGGGCTGAATGCATGGTAGATGAGTAAATGTGCTCTTCTTGTTAATGTCTAGCGCGCAAGATACAGAAGTAAAGTGTACAAATTAGTTCAGGATGTTTCTACAGCTTTCAGAGAACTGCACTGGTGATTAACTGGAAGAAGCAGAAAAGTTAGAGCACTGAAATGTTATGTGAATGTTACTCGGTAGAAATGTCTGCGTTTAACCTTTTGTTTGGACAACTGGCTTTGATTTTACAACTGTACGTACCCTGTTATAGAATGTCTTCTCCTGGTTGCTGTTTGATGGATTTGTTGAGTAATATGTTTAATGAAAAAAAAGGATTGGTTAAATAGCCTTTTGAGACAACAGATTACATGAGTAGGGTCATGTTGTAGTTGTTTTGTCCTATTTTCACTCTGCATTCTTGCATCTTTCTGTTAAATGTTTAGATGTTAAAATAAACCAGCCTAAGATGCCTCTTTTCTTTCTCCTCAGCTTCCAGTGAGAAGTGTAAAAGCCCGCCCTAAGAAGAAAGCTGCCATCTCTCTTGCTTCTGGCGAGTCATCCTAAGGCGACCTCCCCCCGCCAGCATCTGTCTCTGTCCTGGGATTTGCCTTTTGCTTTTATGGGGAAACTCTCCAAAGGAAGAGAGCTGAGATTCTTGTACATAACAGATACTGCTTTACAGAGCTCATTCCAAGGCAAGCGGGAGGCTGGGATTCAGAAAGCAGAGTAGAGGATACAAATCCTCAGGAATTTTCTCCTTTTCATCTCTCTGTTGGAGGGAATGCTGATATGTCTGTACATAGCCGGTTGCTTTGGAATTCCCACTCTATAACTCTAGTTGAGAATCTTTGCTGGAAAAACTGACTAGGGTTAGAGACATCCATTGCACAGAAGCTGGAAAAATACTAGACACTGGAATTCCACTGGGTGGGTGGCTCTCTAAAATGTCTTATCTTGCTCTGGGTATTCTCCTGCAGCTGTGTGTTGTTAAGAAGTGCCCACCATGAGTTGTGTTCCTTAAGAATGGACCATACCTGATATGACCATAGCCTTTGAGAAAGTGACTGAAGTGATGTATGCTGAGTGCTTTTGAACTTAAAGGTCTGGCTTGTGGGAGGTATATGCTAGATTCCCATTACTCATACTGGAAGATGAAGAGATTGGGGTTTTTTTTTTATTTTTTCTGGAAGGTGAAGGGAGATAATTGGAAAAACTAATAAAGGAAATGTGCTATTACGTGCACATTATATGATGGAGTATATGAGAGTTACTGTTGAGAAGGAAAGTTTGGCATCTCTAAGGTTTTGGCTCTTTTTGAAGCTGCTTGAATTTTATTTAAGATTCTAATGCTCACTTTGACTCATATGAGAGCATCAGAATGAAGCGAGTCCCATGCAGTTCCATGGCAAGCATACTCACTTTGCCATTTAGTGGTTGAACTCATGTGATTGTGTTGCTTGTTACTTCACATGAATTCTTTTATTCTAGCAGACGACTGGGGAAAATCTGTCTGAAAATAGTCTGCAGGCATACTTAAGAATTTCAGAAGCCCTCACCTCTCAGCTTTAGCAGAGTCAATCCTCAGGACATGATAACTGAAACAGTTGATGTATTAACAGTTAAATTCCACCAACTTCAGGATTACATTCATGGGGGATAAAAAGCAGGGACTAGGGTGCAGGGACTGTGATTAATCAGTCCTCTTGCTTTATCCTGCTGCAGCCCTTGCAAACGTTTTCTGTCGGACATGTGCCCTGCTTATCAGTGTCCTGAGACTCGAGCAATACTTAGCACTTGGGGACAGAAAACTACAAGGAATGTAGAATATGTATTGTGGGAGTGAAATCACAATGCTGCAGAGGAAATTTGCATCACATCAAGCCATGGTAGTCTCTTAAATGTTGTTAAGGGGAGATCCCCTGTACACATGCCAGCTGAGTCAATGAAAATTTATGAGATTTATGAGTACAGTTCTTGTTATCAAGATCGATAATGAAGGTGCACCATTATAGACATGGGTGTCTTAATGAATACTTGATGGTCTTAATTTTCACTGAAATTAGTTATCAAAGGAACCTCACTCCTACATGCAGGTTGATGTTTGTGTCCCATAATTCTGAGTGCTTGTCCCCCATACTTTTGCTGTTGCGTTTCTGAAATGACAGTGAATTCTTCACAGAGCCCAGTATATTGCTGTTGACAAATTCTGCAACTGATGCTCCACAAGTATTTCTGTCCTAGAGAATAGCCTTTCAAAAGTTTATAAAGTTGAAGATTAAGACTGATTTTTTTTTCCTGTTTCCCATTGTCTTGGTGGTAAATTGTTTGCTGTTGAATGGACCAGTTATTTCAGGAAGCCAATGAAGTTGGATTTACTATTTTTTGTAGCTTTTAAAAATTTGAATCTTTACAGTCCATGTTAGAAACTTGCATCTTGTCAGAAATATTTGTCCTAAATTATCCATGAGGCCTTATCCAGCTAGTAGAAAATCTTTGATTTGGTTATGAGTTTCACAAAAAGCCCCACAATTATTTTGTTCTTTTTTAGTTTATTAGCAAACTTCATGTCCTACTAGCACATGCAAATGCATGTCCTCAAGCAGGAATACTTTCTGTTTCCAAAGGAAATTCCTCTCTCCGGACAACAGATAAAAATCTTTTGTGGTTATGTGGAAGATCCAGGTGTGAGGAATTGCTGTGCTAGACTTTACTGTACTGAGCAAGAGAGAACCATAGTTCTCTATATACCAAGTATGTCTATGGCCGTGTTTCTTGATTTTTTTTAAATTAAAATTTTGGATAGCAAACTATTCGTGTGAATCATTGTGAGGGACTTGATTTGGAAGCCAAGTCTCCCCTTGTGCTGATCTTCTTGCCCTTTCCTTGTGCATGCACTGTCATAGTCTACAATTACTAGGTTTCCAGAGAGTGACTTTTCAGAATCTTCTCTAGAATCCGTTTATTTGTAGTGGCTTTTCTGCTTTGAAGCACAGGAAGAATTTCTGAAGATTCAGTTCTGGTATTTGGATTTATCTTTGTCTTCCTGAGCTAGGTCCTGCGCTGAGTAGCTTTTACTTAGCATTGATGCTTGATGTCACTAGCTTGTGGGTAAATATGGGTCAGTTTTAATCTGACTTTCGTTTTTACAGGGAAATTGGCTTTTGGTTGCAAGAGTGAGTCTACAGTAGAGTCAGGGACTATCTAGTGTATGATGTGAAGCTGATGATGTCAAGCAGCAGAACTTACCCAGAGCAAGATCAATGTCTTAGCATGGATACTGTTTTCTTCTGGTACAAATGTGATTGCTAGATTGTGCTTTGTTTGATCAAAGCCACTGCAGATCTACCACCACCCACGTGACCTTGTAGTGACTTTCTAGATATAGTTCTGCATTGGATGGCACTGTCTTGCATAGAAATTCTCTTGTTAATGAGAACGCTGAATGTGCTGTTTTGATAAAATGCTTTTATCAGCTGCTGTTCGGTGTTTTCAGCAGGAAATGCTGGAATGTAGTTTCTCTTCAGTATCATCTGTGGGCGTCATTGTGCAATTAAGCGAATGGTTAAATCTTCACCTGGCAGTAGAACCTGTTGTGTTTGGTAGATGTTTAGATCCTTTTCCTAGTATGCCTGGCCACAGAGCAAAGTGCAGTAAGAGAAAATACTTGACAGTGGGGGCTGAAGAGGGTGGCATGTGTGTGTCAAACTTAGTGTGCCTAAAAGTTATCCTCAAGCACCTGTGCCATGAGATACAAAGTTGAAGCCATGACTGCCTTTTGAAAAGAAATGTTTTACTTTCATGCTTTGCAGTAGTATGAGTCAGTGTTCTGCTGTTAGAAAAGAAAATAGTGAAGCATGGTTTCCTGTCTGAGAAACTTAAAGATTTGTTGCATAAAAGGGAAAAACGTTTTCTTGTTTAGCAGTAATCCTCTGTGGTGGGTAAGAAATATGAAAATATAGGGGAGACAACTGTCAGGTTTTAAACCTTTACACTTTAGGTAAACGCCTTTATTACTTACTTTTTTAAAATTGAGTTTGTGATTCTCTAGCTTTACATTTCTGGGACTGATTTCTTTTAGACTAGAATAATTTGCTTGGTAGGTAGAGCATATATATAGAGAGGTGTGCTGGTGTTCTTAAAATTGCGAAGCTTGTTCTGGGGGAAACTATCACCTTCCCTCGTTTTAGTGAATTGATTTCCATTCGCTCTGCTTTTGCAGTGCTGGGCTTTCTTTATATATCCCTCTTGGGGGTATGACTCCCTCACAATATACTTCCTTGGAAAGCAAGATTTCTTGGGAACCACAACTTTCTAGAAATGGTTATTTATTCTGTGCCATCTCAACCACCAGGAAATTTAGTGCCTTAGGGGAAAAGTAAGGTATCTATGGAGAACTCTGTTGGTTCTCTGATCTACACATAGCATTGTATTAAGGAGGCTCACAAGTTAACTGTGAAGTGTCATTGTATGCTTGAGAGCAGCTGTTGAATTGAACTCATTTTTCTTTTCTGTCTTCTAAAGCTGCATATAGTGCTGGAAAGTCTGGATTGTTCCCTAAGAGAGAAATCTAGGGAAAAAAAGTTGTATTCTAATGGGGACACTGTATTGTCACATTACTGCTTGCTGGCGACGTGCTGAATGACATCTCTATGTAACTGGTCTGTACTACAGCTTTTCTTGCTTTAACCACTAGGAATTTGTAATGTGCTGTCTGGCTGAAGCATCTTGTGGTGCTGCTTTGTGAGTTGTCTTGCAAAGTCAGATACGCGAAAAACCAGGAAAGTATTCCAAAGTTACATGAGCTTGTAGAACCATAGAGGTGTCAGAGCTGGAAGGGGCCTCCGGGGGTCATCTGGCTCAACCTCGCAACTCAGTCAGGACCACCCACTGCCAGTTCCTGTGTGCTATTTCTGGTCTGGAATCTACTGAGTTTGATGCTTAAGAGCTGATAATATGTGCAGAAATGCATATGCTGCATGGGAATGTGCTTTAGTGTTACTGAGGAGAAATGTTTCCTCATCACTTTTCATCTGGAATTTGGCTCTGTTGTAAGACACTATAAACATAACTCATTCTTATGTTCCTTACAGGTATTGTTAAAAAGCCTAGAGGCCTCAAAAAAGATCCTAAGAGGTGTGCAGAGTAAGATGTGAAAACAACTGGTTTTAACAGTAACTGCCTAGCAGCTAAGAACCTGTCTAGTGAGATAGAATTAGAGTAGAAAATGATCTGTGTATAGTACACAGTTGTCCAGTAAATACTGCTAACTTTCTGAGCCTCAAGAAACACTTAAACTGCACATTCTACAGATGAGAGCCTGATTTTTTGAGCCTGATTTCGCTCTTAAGAGTTGGTCTCTGTCTCCCTTCCTCCCTTCCCCCTTTTCTTTCCCCCCACCCCACCAACTTCTAAACTGGGCTTGAGCTACATACACTGAGATTCTTCATCCCTTCAGAACAATACAGTTTGACTTTTACCTCAGCAGGCAGCTGATCTGCAGGGAGGACCAAATGAATATCAAGTATCTCTCATCACTTTGTAAATGTTTTATGCTGGAGAAGCACTAGCATGAAGGGTATGTTCTGTAAGGATAAGCACTAGCTTCAGAGGATATGTTTGCCCAGGAAATTCTACCCTCTGTCCCCTGCCAAAGCTCACATTTTTGGGTGAACCAAATGCTAGACTTAGCTATGCGCATATACACGGTTATTTGTAGAATCCCAAAATTCAGTGTCAGAATTTCCAGCGCTCTGTTTCTGATGATAACAGGAATTAAAATAATATGAAGTGAAAAGAAACAGTGGCAAATTGGTGGGAGTTTTTTCTGCAACTTTGCAGGTAAATTTAGGTCATTGCTATTTATACACCTAAAATCTTTGCCTAAAGCCCCTTGCAAGGTATCTGTTACTTTCTTCCTCTCTTTCTGAGCTCCTATTCTTCTGTGAATTGGTAATGTTTTTTGTGTTTACTCTTATTAAGCAAGGGCTGGCTTCCATTTTACTGACTGGGGAGACTTGAAATATTAGGGCACTAATTTAGCCTTTTTTTGTTATTTAAACCTATGACCTAGATAAATACATGCAACTTCTACAACAAAGCCTAAGGCTGGATTCCCGGGTGGAATGTGAGCATCTGTTGCAATGAGCACAGTTTGACGTACTTCCCTTTTCTTACAGTGGATTCTGGCTGGAATGTGCTTACTGCAGACCCTTTGGACAAGAGCATTCTGTAAGGATTTAAGCAGATAATATTAGAAGTAACATTTATGGGAATACTGCAAAAATAAGTCAACACTAAAGGAGCAAAAGCTCCTGTAATATATAACTGTCTGATACTATGTAAAACACTAAAGCATTTCTGGCAGCAGTGGAAATACATTGCTGTACTGACTTAAAAACGTCGGGAATTCAGTCATGGTCTTTGTAGCAGGTTTGGGAGGAAAGTCAGTCTGGATGGCAGGCATATAAAGTTTTACATACCAGGGAACTAAGTTTTTATCACAAATAGTGCTTAGTAACTTACCAAAAAGAAAGAAGTCAAAAAATTTTGGTGACTATTAAATGGAGAGGAATTTTCCTGATCATCAAACCTTGTATTGAAAATAAACCTGTATTCATGCCGCTGCCTTATTTGGGAAAGCACAGAGTTAATAGACTCCTTATTTCTGGCTCCTCTGTTAGGTTATTTCTCAAATTAACGTCAAATTAGAGATACTTGGGTTTGATTCAGTATTTTAATGTCAAAGTCCCCGTTAGTACAGTGCTGATCTAAATGCAGTACTGCACAAGGAGGG
Organism: Argya squamiceps; assembly: GCA_037834095.1. Classification (NCBI taxonomy): domain Eukaryota; kingdom Metazoa; phylum Chordata; class Aves; order Passeriformes; family Leiothrichidae; genus Argya; species Argya squamiceps. The sequence continues at coordinate 18,301,895 of JBBMKD010000034.1, forward strand.
TTGTGAATTACTTTTTGTCCACCAGAGGGTATAAGCATAACGCAGAATCACTGAACATGAGAGAGCAGACATGTCTCATAACAGTTAGTCCAGTTATGACAAATGAACAGCAATATTTCCTAGGTATGAGTAAAGGTCCTCCTTGGGGATGAGAGGGAGAACAAACTAGGGCTCTGATGGAGAAATATGAAATAATACTGCTGTTAATCGCTGACTGAAAAGGCTATTTAAGCTTTTTGGGCATTCTAATTGAGCCGCTATCCAGTGAGGCTTGCTGAGATAATAGTGTTACAGAATAACTATCCTCCCCCTTTTTTTTTTTTTTTTTTTTTTTTTGTGCCTTCAAACCGTTTTCTAACTGCAAGAAGCAGCTCTGAAAATGGCAATGTTTGTGATTCCCCACCCCGGCTTCGCAATTAACCAATTGCTGTGTGTTGCTTTACTTTGTACTCTGAATTTTAATAGTATTTTCTGGTAAGGATGAGTATTTTCTTTCAGTTGGATCTATTTTCTGTGAAAAGAGAGGCAATTTTAATCTAAAAATACAGATGTATCTAATGTTACTATGGTAATCTGTGACCATGGGAACAGAGAGCTAGCATTCTGAAGAACAGACAGACAAATTTGGTTGTTTTTTTGGATTTTGTGGTGTTTTTTTTTTTTAAACTCAACAGCCTAATTAGTGGTGCACACATTTCACAAAAAGAACCTGAGTTTTTGTATTTGTTAACCATACAAGATCATATGGGTCCAAGGGATTTTGACATTCTTACATAGAAAAGCTGATGAAGTGCAGGCTGAATGAGCAGACACAGCAGTGGAGAAAAAAACTGTCTTAATGGCCAGGCCCAAGTGGGCAAATCAGTGCCAGAAAGTCTAATCAGAGGCCAGCAGCTGGCCAGCAGCATACCTCAGGGTTAGGCCTGTTCTCTTTATTAGTGATGGGAAAGAGTGTGCCCTCGGCAAGTGCCCTGGCAATGCAAAATTGAGAGGCATGACTGATATGCCAGAAGGTTGTGCAGGAAGCAGCAAGCAGAACATAGGTTATTTTACCTTCAGTCTCAAAATACATGGAAATACTAGGAGGAACATAACGTAACAGTATGAGATTCTTTCCGACATTGAGAAAATCTTTTATTTGCAGCAGCATAGATGGAGCATTGCAGGCTGAAGGAGGATCCAGGACATACCAGGAGGTATCTGTAGGAAAGAGAAATAGAATCTAGAGTGCTCCTGGGGATTGTTCGATGTCGGTCTTAGGGGGAGAAAACAAGAATAAAATATATTCAATATGTTTCTATTTTTCCATCATATAATCAGAGTTGCGTAAACCAACACAGTGCTTTTGGGCAGGTGCTGAATTTCAAGCACAAGCTGTGGATGGCCCTGACATGCCCCATCCCAAGAGCGTGTACTGTATTCTATAAAACATTTAGTAATGATTTAAAGACTTATAAGAAATTAACTTCTTATTGAGGGAGGTAGGAATGGGCGTTTGTGGCCAAGCCTTGTATTTATTGTATTTATCTCTGCCAGTATAGAGCTAACATTAAAGGTTCTCTCCTGTCAACAGTCAATGTTGATTTTATAGGAAGTGTGCCGATACACGTTTAGCCAAAGCCAAACCACAGATTTTTTCCAAGCTTTTCCTTTTTCCTGTGCTCTATTGGGGAACCTAGCAGCTGAACGGAAATTATAACGTTGCTGCTATCACTTGCTTATTTGGCGCAATGAATATACTGAATTGAATACAATTAAGCAGCATTTAATAGCATAATTTTTGTAAAAGCCAGCTGTTGTGACCGTTCTGTATTTACCACAAGAATACGGTAACTGATGCATGGAGCCCTTGTAGTGTGGGAAAGCTATTGACTCCAAAAAGGGAAAGCAGAGAAAAGACCAACCCAAACTGAATTGGTAGAGCTAGTGCAGTCTCCTATGTCTGATACTGCTCAATCTATTTGATGACCAAAGGGTAGTTTGGAATTAAACACACATTGGAAAATGCCTTGTCATTACACTGTCACCTTTTTACCCATGTGCTGAAGCACAGTGGTGTTAAATGACTGGGTTAATGGAGTTTTCCTGGGAGGGGCAGTTGTTTGAATTCTGTCACTAATTTTTTGTAGTCATTAGGTTTGATCACTTGCTGCAGTATAATGACTTATACGTACAAAACCTAACTATCGTGTTGTGCTTGCTTTAATACCCAGACTCTTCTTAGGTATCTTTTAACATTCTCTTTTTTGAAGAATCTATTTTAAAGGGCCCATTGCTTATCTTCCGTTTCTATCTGGAGTATAATACAAAAGGTTCTATCAATGCAGATGTGCTCTCATTCCACAGGGTGGCAACTAATCCTTATTCCTCTACTCAGTTATTTCGACATTTCCACTAGAAGTGGCTTTCCTGGCTAAGTTCCCTTCTGAGGCATCAGGATCATAAACATGGAAAGACAGCCCTTCTGCTGGGGTTAAAGAGTATTTGGAAAAGCTCATTATACTGTGTTTATTCAGGCTGTATCAACTTGCTGAAGATTGCTGATGAGACCAAAAAGGCATAATCTAAGGACTAAATTTTGAACACTAATTCTTGCTACTGTCTCGTGTGGGTCTCTCTGGTAAGTGGTGCTCCCAAGCACAACTGATCACAAGTTTATGATGGCACTTCTAAAGAAAAAGTTGCTGTGATAAGGTTTAATTATTGATGTGGGTGGGAGAGAAAGGTTCTGGTGGTTATTTATTCACTGTTTATTTCCAGTTTATTTTGACAGATAGGATAAATATTATGTCTCAAATACTTTGAATTTAAATCTATGTGTGTCCTTAGAGCAGGCTTACAGATTTATGATTTGAAGGTATAGCTTTTTGTTCTTTGCTAGTGAGTCTACACACCTTTCTCCCACCTCATGCCCCAGTTTCTTGCTACTGATGCCTGTGGATATTATTTTAAAAAATGCTGTTTTGTTATCTTCTCAAATTGTGCTCCTAAATCATTTAAGTTTATCCTCATGTCTCATGTGTTTAGTCTTCTGCCTTTCCCCGGCTCCATTTTTGACTGAATAAAGATATGAAAATTAATACAGAGTCCTGCTATTTCTGCTATGTAAAAATAAGGCAAATTTTGGGCATCTGCTTTGTCCTGGCATTGTTTCCTCACTTACATTTTGCCTCTCAGGTTGTGTCCACTTCCCAGCTGTTAACTGAGGACTTGGATTCCTATCACTAATGTATTTGTTAGGTGGCCTTTTTGTTCCTGCAGAAAAAAATATTGTTGCTCTTAAGCATCTAGGAGACCTACCTGAATTGTAATTGGAAATAACTGTTGAGGAGGATGGAGGTTGGAAAGCATTCATCTGTGCAAAGTTAGAGAATGGTGAATATCTTTTCCTGGGTCCATGTACAGAAGCACAAATGTTTAGTCAGTACTACATACCTAGGCATCAAACATTAGAGTGGTCAGGAAATAATAACTGTCTTGCAGAGCGGGTAGCAAGAAGTCAACTTACTGGAAAACCTGTGGTACAGAAAACAGGCAGAGGGTGTGTGAAATTACGAGTTAAAAATGGGCTGTGAGAAGAATTTTCTGTAGCTATCAGTAACAGTTGGTCTTCCACAGGCCCAGCTAGTGGGTAAAGTGAGTAGTTGGGAGCTAGCAGTTGTAGTGGTCGGGATAAGAGAGGAAGTCAGCTAGCAGGGTTCCAGTGGCATCTTTACACTTGGCATTTTGGACAACATGAGTCTGAAGCTGATGAACTGTGGTCTCTAGCTGGAACTTCATAACAGTAGTAATGGACTGAGTCTCTATTTTGGATTGAGTTGAAATCCTTTTTGGCTTTGTAATTCAGCCTAGCTTTTTTTTTTTCCCCAAAGTAGACTCTTGTGTAGGTGGAGCCTTTCTATTTTTACCCCCTTGCTGTCAGTTTTTCCTGCCAATGCAATGAATGAAAGAATCATGGATTGGATTGAGTTGGAAGGACCCTTTAAAGATCTCTGTTGCTAGCCTTCCACCTTTGTCAATGTCCTCGTGAAGCAAGCAGATTTTCTTCTGTTTCAGCCAGCTCAGATTGGCCATTCCAAAACACAGCAGTTGAAAGCTGAAATGTTTATATAGTAAATAGAAAGTTTCTAACTATATTTGTGAGCATATGCAAAAATGATGTGGTTATTTTCCTCTTTGCATATGTCTGTGACATTTCATATCCCCACTTGCTCCAACAGCAGCTGACCTGTGCAGAATGATTACAGGAGTAGTTAATGAGCTGCACTGGGTTTGGACTTTGAGTTTGCCTGTTAGAATCATTGGCAACTCTTGAGGCTGAGTCTCATCTCTGGGGCTAGCAGGCTCCAGTGGAAATTACCACTGAATTTGTGAGTTGCTAGCCCTAAACAGTTTTTTCCTTATCTTCCATGAAACTCTGTCAAGCAAGGAACACTTCTCATCAAATTGACCTCACAGAAATCTTAACTGCATCCTCCTTTAGCTTGAGTATTACTATACACCCTAAAATTTTAGCATAGTTTCTTTGTCTAACTGCAGAAAAAAGAGAATTAAGCATGGGAGATGTATTTCACACTGCTTTTGAAAAGGCAGCTTCTGCTTTTTAATGAGTTACCTAATCCACGTGCAGTGAAATTTCCATCCTTCCCCTTTTAATTGCGCACAAACCCATTATTTTTATTAGCTTGACAGATTGGTAAAATGAAGCCATTTGATAAGGGAGGAGGGCTGAACTTTTGTAGAAATTCCAAACAGCTCTGCACTGAATCATCAGTCCCAAGAGCACAGACATTCCATAGAAATGTCAGACAGTCCTTCTGGCATATTAATGAGGAAGCAGCAATGGATTTTCAGTCATGCTGATTTTAAAGTTCTTGCTCAGCTTCCAGTAAAAACTCTTAGCATTCAATAATAGAACAGTCTAAGCAAATCTAAAATCAAGATAAGGATACAATCCAGATTTGGGCTATTTCAGTCATGAAGTAGGAGGGGAACCTTGCCTCTAGTGATGTGTTCATGTGTTATTACAATCACACTTCTTTCCTCAGCTTTTACAATCAAGACGAAGAAAACCTGTAAGTCTACCACTATTCTAACTACTATAAGACTTTTCCTATTGGAAGATTGTGAATTTTAGTTTACTATATGCTTAAGCATTGTTTTATCTTTCATTACTCTGAAGTATATTTTTGCATTCAAATTTTCTTTGAAGCAAGACTTGTGCTTTATTTTGAAATTTTTGTCACAGATCAACCTTGAGAAATAAAAAGTAAAAAATGTATGTTCAGGAACAATAGCTTACTGAAGAGGAAGGCAGGAGATTAGGTAGTTAATATGTCTGTGACATTTTTTTGCAAAGGATTTAATGTTTATTGAATGCAATGCAAAAAAACCTCCCGTTCATGCACCACTGAAATTGAATATCTAAAAATAAAAGGAAGTGCAAATGGGAATGTTAGCAGAGTGAGTTCAGTATAGGCACATTGTATTTCCCCTAATTTAAGAAGTACAAGAGGAGGTGTTGTCAAATTCTTGTATTCTATAAAAATTAATTCCTTGAGCTTCCTTAGTCTGGGAATAAGAAAAAGTGAATTGACTTGTTTTCATTGCAAGAGCCAAAGGTTTGTCTCCAATACACGAGTCTGTAACACTGTAATTACTGGCTTGTGGGATTCGTTGTTGCAACATGTCTGAAATTAATGGGTTTATTAGACTTCAAGTATTTGATTTGTTTTATAGCATACATGGTAACTGAAAACACTATAGTAAATTATAAAGCAAAAAAAAAAAAAAAAAAAAATTCCAAGCAAACAACTACTGCTCTTCCCTCCCTTCTCTACTCACCCACAAAATGCAAAAATTCTAAAACCTTCATTACCTGGTCTGAGCTACAGACCAGGTCCAGTGTGCATATAGTACTCTATGGATGCATTGCTGCATATTTTTTACATAACACAGCATTTCATAGAATTGTTATTGTGATTAACCACAGAGTCTTCGGTCTTGGTGGTGAGTAACAATACAGCACAACATGTAATTTGTGAGTCTGGCTAGAAGGGGAAACGATTTCCTTTAAGAATACTGGTGCTCTTGTACTTAAGTAATCTTCCACTGGTCTATGGTATTTCTTCATCTTCCTAACTATTTATCTAACATGTCTTGAGTTACCACCAAGTCAGTTAAAAATATTACTTTCACTTTTCACCTGCCTGCATTTACCATTCAGAGAAAACAGTGGTGTTTCGCTATGTCCACAAATCCAAAACTATTCTATAACAAGTATTTGCAGTTTTTGTAGCACCTGAAATTTAACAGTTTGAGACCAGTTGCTTATAAAATGTCAGTGTTGGAGATGTAACAGAGCAACAGAGCATAACTTGTTTGATCTTATCCAAGATAACATCTTCACCATCTTTCCTGTGATAACATTCCTTCAGTGGTCCAAATTTGTGGGAGGTTCTATGTCTCAATAATGGAAACGAAAGTTGGAGGACAATTGTGTGAAGGATACCAGTTAACATAAGAAATTGGCTTTACCTGCCTCCCATATAAAATACAGTAAACTCCAAACAAAACTTCTCTCCTGGGTACAGGACACTAAACATCAGCTTAGGCAGCATCCCTGGCATTTAATGAGATCTGGTTCCTCAGATACTGGTGAGGTCCTTTGCTGATATCATGATGTAGTTGTCATGGTTACAAAAGGACCAGGTGCTGAATACAAAGTATCAGAATGATTTTCTCCATTTTCATCTATGTCGAAACAAACGATTGCAGAGCAGGTAAGATGATATCAGAAAGAAATAAAGGGAATGGTGGCAGCTACTAGGGAATTCAACAGGAAGTAAGAGGAAAGAAAGTTCAAAGGTAGACAATGAAATGTTTGATCCAGAAGCAGACCTTGAAGGAACCTGACATGCTTATGTTTGTAATTAATAAAAAGCCTTCAAAGAGAAGTCTGGAAACATATTCCCTAGCAAAAGTCCCTTTTGGCTCATTCTCTTTGAAGCTTTGCACCTTATATCTTAAGAACATACTGTGGAAGACAAATGTATGTTCTGATACTGAAGCATGGGCAGTGAATTTTTCCCCCAAGATAATACAGCTAGTGGCATAGGTGAAAAATAGAGGTAACTATATGATGTTGGATATGAGATTTGCATAGAGCATTCCTGACTCTGTGCCCTCTACTGTTGTTGATGTTTTGGGCAAGTTCCATTTGAAAGATGTAGATCTCCAAGATGAAGCCTCTATGTTCTCTGCCCTGGTTTTGAGGCAGTAAAGATTTAGGTGCCTCCTTTTTTTTTTTTTTTTTAAAGTTGGTGAAAGCTAATTGAACCTTTTGTTCTGATGAAAAGAGTATCTGAGATAATAAAATGAGCCTCATAGTGGGATGTGAGTTAATATCACAGTGATTCCCTGAGCAAGTGGGTTGGGATCTTCAATTAATTCCTGCAGCAAGATGGGAAATCAAGTTTCCATGGATACTGAGCCAGCAGCAGCACTGACACTCAGCAATTGCAAGCTTAGTTTCCCTAAAGCTTGCTTCCTAAGGAGGATTTGCCTGCTTGTTCCTCCCTGCTCTGTGTTCTGTATTTTCAAATAAAAAATTTGAAGACAGATGGACATTTCAGGAATAGTTAGAGACAAAAAATACTGATCCCCTAACCTAGAAAATTGTGTACAAGAAATGCAAGTGACTTGCATAATTTAAATCTACAATTAGGAATAAAACAAAAAATATTAAACCTAGGGGAGGAGAAAGGCTGTAGCCTATTGAGCTTTTGACAGTCACTGAGGATGACAGCAAGGCCTCTAAGGACAGATTTATAACCAAGAACACGGGGCAGAGTACCTTTTCTAGTGCAGGGCTGTAGGTGGTTTCAACATACATGCTCACCCCGGTGATTGCAGCAATGTGTATATTAGCACTCATGAAAGAAAACTGGAAGAAAAAGCATCCAATTAAAAATACAATATAGAAACCCCAAATTACAGTTCTTATAAGCTTACTGCCAAGACAGAGGTGGTGTACTCACACTTAAAATGTGTAAGATAAGTGAGAGGGAGAAAGGTATTTGGCAACTATGTGCATTTTAAAATCTCTTTTTATTCAAAGTAATAACTAGCACTGTATTTTTATCTGCCATAGGATACAAGTTTGAGGAAATTCGCCACCTTATTTACACTATGTAGTAGTCCATCAAATACAGAATGAACACTGATAGCATCCATAGGAAGGCACTATAACTAGGAATGTCTTCAATACCTGATCTCCTACTCTAGATATCCCTAAAACATATTCTTACTGATTGTAATTTAAATTCCCATTAACCTCTTATGCTGACATATTTAACATGGTATTTATAGATCCTGGCCAGCTCCATTGGCAAACACAGCAAAACAAAAGCTATTTTTCATGTTACTTTCTATCCAGCACTGCAGTGAGAGTGGGAAAAAAACTCATGGGGTTTGAAAACTGGAAGACTTCAAAACAGTAAACTGCTGACCTTGCCATAACATGTTGAGTACACAGACTTTGGTTTGGTTTCCTAGTGAACTGTCATACAAGAGCGAGAGTACTCTGCATACATATTTCAGGTTAAGCAGAAAGGCAGTATAGTAAAGAGTTCATAGGTATTTCTGTGATGAATTTTCTAGTGTTTTGCTGTCTAACTCCCAAACCTTTTGTCGTCAGGCTGGTTTGCCTCTGTGGTTTTGTGATATCTTGTAAATAAACACAACTTGTAGCACTCTTTGTGCTCTCAAGAGTTGTGCTTGTTCTCAAGGTTATGTAATACTACTTGCAGTATGTGTTCCCTGTACTGTGCTAGGAGCATACAATTAATTTGCTCTTTGAAAACATTTTTCTGTCACTAGCACCAGTCCAACTTCCCCTACAGAATACAAGGCCTACATCAGAAGCTACAGTTTCTTCTAGGCAGTAGTTGTTAATGATGAAGTGCTGGGGTGCCCTAACCTCCACAGTCCTAACTGAGCTAATTTAAGAGCTCAGATTCAAAGCAGAACTTCCTATTTATCAGTCTATCAGTCTTCCTGAAAATCAGTCTCCTCTGCCATGAAAGCTTATGAGGAATTTAAGTGTCACATTTAAGCTTTGATGTTAGTTGTTCTATCCTGATACAGACCACAAATCTCAAGATGTGGTACCAAAGCTCTTAGTTTCTCATTCCCTTGTTTTTACATCCCTTACATTGCATTTAGTTAATCTTTATATAATGAATATGAGCTGCACAATAAAGTTTACATATCTTTTGTAAGTTTTGGATAAAGATCCCTGGCCACTTGTGTACATAGCATCTGATTACAGAATCATAATGGTCTGTCCAACCTGGCTTTGAAATCCATGTTGTTTTGTGGGGGTTTTTTCTTTGTACTTTCCTGTTTTTTCCTCAGTAAGTCAAACTACAAAGAAACTACTACATCAATTCAGAAAGTAACTGTAATAGCTATGAAAATTATATATAATATATATATATATTATATATTATATTTTATAGTCCTATGGAGAAATAAAACCCCTATGGTCTTTTATTCCATGTGAGTAGCAGTCCGCATGTATGTTCATCCAGCATGCTATCGTATTGCTGGTGATGGTTGTGTTAGGTGAGGAAAAGCATATTCTGCTTACAATTCGTGTTTCCTTTTTATGAAGTGTTAATCCAATGTCAGAAGACTTCCTCAGCTTCAGTACATCGAGTCTGCCTGGCATCTTTAATAACCCATCACCTCTAAAGATATACACATATACAGTAGATGGCATCAGTAATTCTTGTTCTGAAGCACAATGTGAGCATGTGAAATTATTACTACCAAAGGAGGAAAATGAGTGCTTTTGTTAACAGTAGCAGTGAGAACCCAGCACTGACAGAAGCATCTCATCTTTGTTCATTGATACCATTTGTTGAATGTTCATAATTGTTACCTGCTTTGCCTTTCTTCCACTACTTTCTTACCTTTACCTTTCTAATACTTCGTATATATTAATTCTGCAGGGACAAAGAGGACAGCCTTTTATATGGTGAATTGTCTAACTCATCCTGATACCACAGTAGACTTAATACCATTTGTCACAGGTCTAACAGCAAACGGAGGTAAGCAATGTCTCTTGGCAACCGCAACCAAATTACCTAAACTGGAGGATGAAGATTCATCAGAGCAGAGATGCTCTTCAGCAGCAGGGAAAATATTTGAATACTTCGAGTACTGTACTAGCTCTTGAAGTCTCTTAATCCATGCATCCCAAATGAACTATTTTTAAAGTGTTTGTTTAAATCAGAGCATGAAAGCCTGAGTGGAAAGCCCTCAGCTGCTTTAGATTGCTGGAAAAAAAGATGACATTATATTTCCTCTCATCTATAATGTCTGAGATTAAAATAAAAAACAAGCAAGCAACCCAATTCTTACACATTGCATGCTCTATTTAATTTTTATAGAGCATGCCCCACTCTTGAGTACCACGGGAGAGTTCCCCCTCATGGATAGACAGCACCGTCACAGCCAGTGGGAGCACCACATTTTGGGCCTGTGTACGGAACAGAATCATGTACTAGAATAAGGGAATAATTTTGCAGCAAACATAGGGCAGTCAATCTCAGTCATTAGATCAGAGCCATGCATTCAAAAATCGCTGATAAGAATCTGTTTTTCATGGCTTTCAGGACTGAAAAGGCTGTTTAAATATTTTCTCATTTATGAGTGCATTTGTATCCTCTCCCTCTATGTCCCATCTGAAAGTGATAGAAATTTATTGTAATGAATGCAACTGTACAGAAAGAGAAAAGTAATTATAAATATATTTCATATATCTGTAGAGTATCCTACAGTACAATACATAGAAATGTCAGTTTTTATAATCAGATGGCTTGGTTCTGGCGTGGAGAGTGAGAGGGAAGAAACAACTCTGTAGCATTTCTTTTAAAAGCTGCAATACTCCCTCTTTTCTAATTATTCAGGCTTATAGAATAATACAACATAGCAACTAGAGAATTTTAGAATTAGAGAATAATGAAACTTTTTAAACGAAAAGCCACATAAAGCTTGTTTTATGGTCTGGAGTATTAAAAACAGTACCGAGGGAAAACAGAAGAGAACAGAGTGGGGTAATTGGAGGTTTAGGATAAAGACAACTGAGGCATGTGAATTTGAACAATTAGTAAGAGACACAGAGAAATTATGCTTGCTGCTGGTATTATTATATATCCAGGCCAAAGCAACAGTTCTGAAAGAAAATTACTTAATTTTGCCAATGGACGTTCCAGACACAAGGAAACTATGTTTGTAGATAAAGTGAAAAGTGCATCTAATTGAAACAAAATTAATGTTAGAACACCAGGCAAATTACAAAGTTGGCTATCTTTTCTTGCTTTCAGAGTTGAACTTAGTTAATTCAGTGCCAACAGTAACAGTGACCTTTTCAGTCACTGTACAAGTTGGAAAGACCTGGAAGTAAGCTCACCATGAAAGCAGTTAACAAAAAGTAACTGAGATATAAAGCTGTAATCATGTGGAAACATATTTCATAAAGGCACAGTGATTCTTTTATTGGCACAATAACACAACAGATTAGTTTGAATCCAAAAAAACAGTGAAAAATTAAACATCGAAAGTCATGCTGAGGCTGAATAGAAAATACCAACCCCTACTAATAAAGCATGCAAAACAAAACCAAGGATTTGTCTCATGTAATCTTTAACTTTGGAGCCATTCTCTCTTCTCGTTCCCTGACCCCATAGCATTTTGCGCTCTGTCCTTGGAATAGGATTCCTCCCACTGAAATGTATTGAGAGACAACAAATGCATTTGATAATGATGGACTTTCAAGGAGACCCAGTGTATGGCACATGTTTATTCACTAGACAACCACAGCCAAAACTGTTAAATTTTCAAATAAAATAGTGACTAATACAGTGGCAGTGTCTTACATTTCTGCGCTTTCACTAGGAGCATTAAGGGAAGTGTTACAAATTTATTAAAATACTGCCATTTTGGAAAGACATTTCAAATACTGATCTATAATAGCAAATTCTTTGGACATTCAAATCATATTAACTAGGAAAAAAAACCCCAAATGTCTGGCTAGATGAACTAAACAGATCTTAGATCTCAAGAGTAAAAATATAACACCTTTAATGTAATTCCTACATATCTAATGTTGTATTCAGAAAAAGAAAACAGAACACTGAAGAGGAGTTCAGAAAACGCATACCAAGAGGCAATTTCCTAGCTCAGTGCACAGGTTGTAAGTCATCCACAGCCTCTCCAGTGACTTCCCTGAAGCTAGCAAGCCTCACCAGAATGGTGCAATGTTGCAAAACAGTCTTTATTACTATAACTTATGTGCAGCTCAAGCTAGTTAGGCTGCTCTTAGTCTGCAAGTCTAAGGCAGGTCTCTTCTCTTATATGAATTGATAAATTAGAATTACATTGCTAAAAATGAAGGTAGGTGAAAGGAAAAACAGGATTAGATTTTTCCATCTGTGATTCCAGATTTTGAAAAAAAATCCAAATTTGTCTGAATTATGCACTTCAAAATCTGCAAAGGAATATTGGGCCCAACAGAGAGTGTATGAATGAAATTCTCTAGGAATCAGGCACCACTTTCTGACCTTGAAAACAAACTGAATTAAAAAAGAGAACAAGGAAGATGCAATGTCAGTAAGATGTTCAGAAGCCAAAACAAAGTACAGTGTTTGTAGAAAAAGTCAAGTTCTGCTACTCAGCCTTTTCTAACAGAGCTCCAAACTATGACATGCTTATGAAAATCAGCCTAGTTGAAATCATTATGTATGGGACATCACAAAACCTGCAGCAGGTATCTGTTAAAAAAGGTGAAGCTCCAAATCACATTTTCAAAATAGGGGTTTGGCCTGGTGCACTGAAAACTAGTATGATTTCTCTCCATAAACAGTAAGTACCAAAGAACAGATGTGTCGTGGCTGCCATTGAGTAATAGCTGCAGATAAGGAGAAGCTATCTAGCTAGCTGTGTTTTTCCTGGAAGTATTTGTTGTGTTGCTACAGCCATCACTGATTTTAAAGTGGAAACGTATCAGTGTGCGAGGCACTGCACAGTGTTACTGGCAAGGCACGGTCCTAAATATATCAACTCATTTAAAAACCGTACACATGGCAAGTCTAAACATTCTATAAAAGCGGGCAGACAGAGGCCTGCCGTTGTTCGCAACTTGAATATAAATCACAAAGGCGGTAGAGCCAAGAGCTACCTTCCCACGGCAAAAGAAGGCCGCCTGGCATAAAGCGCTGTGTGGCGCGGCTCAGGGCCAGGATTTTCGCGGGGAAGAGCCGGCCCTGCAACCGACCGCGAGTGGCGCTGCGGGATGCGCCCGGCGGCGGGCGGTGCCCCGAGCATGCGGGGCCAGACCAGAAGAGGAACCAAGTCGCCTGCCGTTACGCTCCGTCTCTGCGGCAGAGGGAACGCCGGCCGCGGCAGAACATGGAGCCGCGGACGGCGGCGAGCCGACCCCCCGGCAAGTCCTGCGCTGCACCTGACGATGGGGCGACCGTGCGCCGCGGAGCTTCAGGCCTGGTCACCGGCAGCGGGCCCGCCTAAGCACCACCGCGCTGCAGCCGACAGCTCCGGCCCCGCCCTCGGAGCCCCGCACACTGCTGGGAAGCCCTCGCCGCGATGGCCGCGCACGCGCACTGCGGCCACACTGCGTCGCCGGTGCCT